>OX465593.1:33579387-34325515 GCA_950022655.1 Alentia gelatinosa | reverse complement strand
AAAAATGCGCTGAAAAACGCCACAATACGTACAAAAGCGTAGATAAACGTTGTGTGACTAGGCATTAGCTACGGATTTGGAACATATCTGTTTGGTTTGCTTTAACGTTTTAGAACGCTTCTCAACGTTCATCAACGCTTCTTTACGCTTTTGTACGTATTGTGGCGTTTTTCGGCGCATTCCGACTTTCATTTACGCATCTCTGCGTTTTCCCGCGCATCTGTAGATTTCAAAATGCTTAGAAGAACGTAGATGTGCGTACACGGAAAGCGCTGTTTTTTACGCCAGTGTGACTGGGGCATAACCGGGTTGAGGGTCTGAAGGTTATGACCATCATACTGAGATGCAAGGCACGACCACGAAACACTTGATGGATTTTGAGGGGATAAGTTATGTTTACCCGGAGTTTACGCTAGACGATTCTAGCCAGCAATTCTGGCATTTTGCACCTCCTGATGACTTTCAGCAGTAAAATAATAGAAACTGTCTAATGTAAATGCCAGAGGAGGTGTGAAGCGTAACGCCCTTTATCGTTTTGGCATGGTCTCAAATGACAGCTGAATGTGGATTCCTATACTAAAATAGGCTAACTAGTAACAGCTACTACATACAAACTGTTAGAGCTCTATCAAAAATCTTTTCAGATATTGATAGAGTGATATCTTATGTACTCCAAACCACAATAGAGCTCAATAGAGCTCCACGTTTTATGGCTGTTTGGTCTTGGGGAATACAACTTTATTTCTCATAGGCTATGGCTTGGAAGCTTCACACAGTCCTTTCTCAAGAGCTCCTTACCGTCTGCTGGCAAGTTTGAAAGTGGCGCCTTGAACCCTGCCGCGATCGCATATATGAGTTGGGTCCCTATAGGGGGCGCTGCGCTTCACACCTCCTCTGTGTAAATGCCAAGCACGTGGCGACTGCAGATCGTCTGATTATGTCAGATTATTCAATTCAGCACCACCTGACAACTATTGGACATGCTCTGATGCTCGTGACTATTTGTAGCCAGCTTGAATTAGACTTGACGTTGTCTAGATGGGCAGCAATTCTGTAGAAAGTTAGTCGTCAGTGTAAACGCTAAAAGACATTCTGAACTTGATGACTTTTGCAATGACTATTGGACACGCTCTGATGCCCGTGATTTTTTCAAGCAGGCTCGAATTAGTCATCTAGATGGGTGGTTATTCTGTGAAAACTTAGTCGTCAGTGTAAATGCTGGGGTCCATTCTGAGGTTGATGACTTTTGAGGCGGACATTGCCACCACCTGGCGACTACTGGCTTGACAATCTAGAGTCGCCATGTATTTAGTCGCCTAATACCGGAGACACACCAAGCGAGTGAAGGCAGCGATCTCTGGAATCGCCAACACAAAATAGCATGTATGTGAAAAGTTATTTTACAGTAATATCTCCCACCCATAAGTTAGTGTCTGGGAAGCAAAAATAATGTGAAATATAGAATAATAGCAAACATATTCGCCATTTTGTGTTGGCGATTCAGGAAATCGCTGCGTTTCTCGCTTGGTGTGTCTCCGACATAATGTAAACGCTGGGTAAATGATACTCAGTGAAAGAGATGCAGCCACAACCTTATTCCCTGAAGTTTGTAGCATGGTGGAAATGGCCTTTTTTGTGAGGAATACGTTCTGAGGAAGTTCTGCAGCTACAGGCTTGGCAAAGGTCGATAAAGTACCTGCCTTGGACTGCGAAACATGTGAGGGTGGTATCGCAGGGGTCCAGGGACCTGTTTCACTAGTTTCGTGACATGTCTGTAGCACCATACAGACATTGGGGTTGTCTAGTTTCGTGACAACACAAGTAGCTGCCCTTAGGTAAAGACAGACCCCAAATATAAGAATTAGACAAATCTACACGCCATGGACTTGTTTCACTAATTTCGTGACAAAAGTGTTAGACAGACATGAAAAGCGGCACCAACAGTGCAAGCAAGAATGGACAAAACAAAGTCTAATGTCTAGTTCTTATGAAACCGGACACACATTCTAGACACCATCTAGACATGTCACAAAACTAGTGAAACAGGTCCCTGGTGTAGCTGGTGGTAGGCCCTGCCCAGGTTGGCAGGAGTTAGCTCAGTCGTTAGGGCACTGGACTTGAAACCCCAAGGTTGTAGGACTTTGTGAGTTCGAGTCCCACCCCCAGCATTGGTAGATTTACTGCTATATCAAAAGCCAGTCCTTCTCATGCCATGTCTATGTGGTGTGGGAACTAAAAGAACTCTCACCTCGGTAAACATGTAAGGGTTAGATTTCTACCTGAATTCATCACATAGATTCGATCACCGCCCTTGTGGTGTAAAAGAACCTTGAGAAAGTCTGATAAGGACCTAAAACGGTTGACTGGACGTTAAATCAACAAACAAACCATACATGTTCACAAATCTTAATCACTGGTAGCACCAATTTTTTTTATCTATTCACAGCTTGAAACAAATGCCCCATTTCCGTCACTTTTAGGACGTCGTGGGAATGTTGGGCGACTTTTTCCCACGCTCGCTTCACACATGGAACCACCATGCTACCAAAGATAAGAGCAGGGCGATAATAGGGGGCTTGAGCGATAATAGGCTGAACAATGAGCAAGCCCAATAGCTCACTTAATCTAACGCCACCAGGGGTCTCCCCAGCCGGCCGGGCCGGGGTCAAAGTTCAACCGCCGCGTGTGAGACAAAAGAGTTTCCACCTATTATCGCCCCTTTGTCAGATGGGAACGAGGCTTCAGCCTCAATGTAATCAGACGCCCGCACGCACTTCCGGTGGCCACAAAGAGGCTGCGTTGCAGGGGGCGCATATTGATGGGCGTGTGGGGCCTTTTAAATGTAGAAGATGTAAGATAATGTTGACGGCCGCTTATAACAAGGAAAACAAGGCCGACTAAGGCGTGCTTGGTAGCAGATACTGTTTTGTGGGGCTGCCTATTCAGGGTCTCCTCCAAAGATGGATTTGTGGTGGGCTTAAGGCAGCCGAGGAAGTGAGAAGTCGACACAGCAGCTCCCAAACCATTTTTGTTGCTCTGGTTTGTGAATGATGAGAAGAGGGTATAGAGCCTGTGAACAGAGATGTAGGTACTATTAGTGTGGTTGGGGAGACCCCATGTATCATCAAATTGTAAATGTGATAAAACATCGTCACCGATTGTCTGTGTGCTTAAAGCTGCTACATTTATCACCTCCTACGTGAAGAGGGGGAGAGGGAGACTGCCTTTACTCTGTGTGGGATTTAAGTGAAATGTGTTAACCTTGTTGCTGCATGGAGTTGTCCCTATGCCTTCACTGCCATATAAGGAATATAGAAGGCATGGTTTGTCTGTTAACAGACCGCGCCGCCAAAGGGTTACGGTCGGTAAAGCCCAATGCCCATCTACCGATTTAGGAATATTCATGTACCTTTGTCGGCGACAAACGGACGGTAATTTGTCTCAGCCAAGGCATCCTAACGGAGTCGGCTGTAGTCGGTAGATGTAGGACAGCTAGGTAAGGGTGAGCCACAGATTAGTAGACTGATCTGCTTAGTACTAATACCCACCAACCCCTCTCCTCAATGTCCGCTGGTCAAGCGAAAGGTTACGTAATTTGCCTGCCACAAGTTCACCGACTCATTTACAATTTAAGTGAAATGTTAACCTTATGAGGGTGGTAACTGGTTGTGGCCCCTAAGATTCGAGGTCAACTCTCGACTGCAGAGCCGTCCCAAGGCGCGAGAAAATATTATGTAAGGAGGTCAGGGTGAAGGTCGGGGTTTGCTGCGAATGCAGTCATTGGCTACTCGGTCTACTCTATTCCTTATATGGACTTAAGGTAATGGGACAACACCATGGTGGAGTTGCTGCCTGGAGTTGTCTCTGTAGGTAGACTCTAGTACAGTCTGTTGTCACCAGGGCCAGGGTGCACAGGCTCAAACTCAGACTGTTATGCGCTGCCATTTTCAGGCAGGAATTCCTGCCTTCACTGGTACTAACCTGTCCTGATTGATTTGCCAGTAACCAGTATGTTACTCTTCAAGCAGAGGTCCTAGAGTAGCAAGGTTTTCAAGGAACGGGACATACTACAGTCTAGGGTTCCTGTCAAACCGATGCTATAAATAGAACAGCCAACCATGAAATTCCTCTTCCTAAAGGTGGCTGGCCAGTCAGAGCCATGCTCTGTTAGACCTTCATGTACTGTAACCCGAAGGCGGCGCGGTGTGTGAACGGACTATCTATGTAGGGAGCCAAAGTGAACCGGCTAAAACGGCAGATACCCGTGTTCAAAACACCATTTCCGGAGGCCAGTAAGAACGAGGCTTAGTGCTAAGCCTATGGGGGTTTGAGGCTAGAATTTTAAATTTTGCTCTCGTTTGTTACTTTTGAATTGTAGTTTACTACATTCGTCTCTGAATAACTTGAAGTGACGATGACAGTTGTTAAGTGTATCAAAAATATGGATCTAAAAGATTGGAGAATGACACATATAATCTCGAACCTATATGGTCTAAGTACTGAGCGCCTATATCCGGAAATGGTGTTTTGTGAACGGGTATCTTTGGTTTCAGCGGGTTCACTTTGGCTCCCTATAGCTTTACTGCCATATAAGGAATATAGAAGGCATGGATTGACCCAGCAGCCAATGACTGCATTCAGAGCAAACCACGACCTTCACCCTGACCTCCTTACAGAGTGTTAATAGCGCCTTGCGATGGTTCTATAGTCTATAGTTGACCTGAATTTCTTAGGCCAAAATCACCCTCCTTTGGACATCATCTCATTTCCTTTAATAAAAAAGTTCGAGGTAGCAGAGCAAGTGTGATATTTCTATCTCGAGAAATATGGTATGACAGGCTGTCTCACAAGGTGGAAAGTTTCACTTGTACTATAAACTCTAAATATCGATAACTATTTGTATATTTACTAGCGACTTCGTCGAGTCCGAGTTAGGGGGGAAAATATAGAAAAAGGAAAAGCCCAATAGCCAACTCGGGAATCGATCTCCCTACACCCGCATTCCTAGCGGAACACTCTACTAATCGCTCCACAGAGCCATACCTTAAAGAGTCAAATACTTTTAAGTATTTGACCCGGCTTGAAAACTGGTGGCTGGAGTGGTGGTGGGTGGGGGAAGTGAGATCTCATTGGTTTCTCATGAGAAAAATAGATCAGAAAACTACAATACTAAACTTTGATTTGGGCATGGCTTGAAATGAATCATAAGAGAAGAAGTTTGTCTGAGTATAGAAACACAAAAAAGAAGAACATGTTCAAGTTTTTCACTCTACGAGAATCTCACTCTCGTGGGCGCTCAGTCTCCAAACATAGGTCGTGTTCACTCTGTCTCTATGTGCGGGAGCAACTTCAAGCGGATTCGACGAAATTCTACCGTTTTAGATATAGTAGGTAACCAAAACATAACGATGTTGAACCAATCTTGAGAGAGTGCCACGCGGCCGGAAGTGATTTTCTGGTTTGAATCACACGCATGCGCGAACGTCACAACCATATCATTGTAAACAAATTTCAAACGCTTTTAAAATGATTTTAAAAGCGTATAATGTCGTTCAACCCAGGTATAAAAACCATGGTGGTATGTCACCATACCGGCACAGTATGGTGGTATGTGTCAACTACAATTTGCATAGTAGAGGTTGGTATTTACTGTATTTTCTGGCATAGGTATATAGAACTTTAGTGAAACGTATTTACCTTCTTGGGACGGCATCTCATACTGTGTTTGTTTGGTTAAATGAGGAAACTGTGAGTTGGAAAGAAGACTAATTTATTACTAATAAGTAAGGCACGCGCAGCACATGTTGAGTTTACACAAAACATAAATCGGTAGACATGGTCTAACGCTATCAGTAACAAGTTACCTGCATATCATATCTAATCAATTATAACAGTCTGTGTTCTAGCTGGTTGAAAGGCGCTAAGGCGCAAGTCCATGTATCACTTCTGTGGGAGTTATATGCAGACATTTTTTACTTAGGTAGGCGGGGAGGGAGGTGGTAAGCATGCTGGCTGCGCGGGCGTGGGTTGGCGAGTGCCTGGTCTCATGCGGCTGCTTCGTCTGGTCACATGGTCTTACGTAATCACGTCTCGTGACCTCCCTCATGTGCCCCCTGACATTGCTAATTTAAACTTATATATCTCCATGTTAATGTTCCAGAAGCTTGTAGAGTGAGTTGAATATTTGTATCCAAACAAACAAGATACAGGATGACTCAAGAAAGTTAACACATTTCACTTGTATCACATATCTATAAATATCTATAATCACAAGTTTAGATATCTATAAAAACTTGATCACATCGAACTGTTCATCAAATGTGCATGGCGGACATCACAATATACTATCAAGAGACGTCACGAGTTTGAGTGACATTACGGAGCCAACAAAATGAACGACATAAATAAACTCAAACTCAAACGAGTGGTGTCTAGATTTTATCCTACCCCGTTTCCACATTTTTTCAGCATTAGAAAGTAGTGACATAAACAACACTTTATGTCACACCCGTGACATAAACAAATCCCATGTTAAGCCTATGGCGTTTTTATTAGGGGTAGGATAGATATATATATATACATATATATATATATAAATATACATATATATATATATATATAAACAAGTATATATACATATATATAAATAAACATATATATAATTAACGTGGGTAAGATATCTGCGCACTCTAAATTCATTATCACTTACCCAGTGTACCATCTTTCGCTGGTTGTAGTAATACAGGCCTCTGCTCACTATCAAAAAAACAGAGACTTTCGGGAACCAGCACTTCCTGGCGTGGCCGGTATAGTGGGCGATATTGGGGGAGTCGGGGGCGGGTATTTGTCATAGGAGGCCATGTCATCCGGGCTTTCAACGTTAGCGGTTAGCAGTAAGTCTAAGAGGCCTAACGTATCCCTAATATCGCCCACTAAGACGCGCGCGTCGGACGCCGGACGATTTACGGCGTTCCGGCCGCCATTTTGCGACACTCTGCGCTCAAAGCGAGGCTTGTTTATCATTGGTGGGCGGCGGTTTACTCGTGAGGCATATACCGCAGTGGCTTGACTAGAATCAGAGATTGAGCAAGACCCAAATACCCGAACACCAGTTTTATTAAAGACAAATGCGGGTAGGTATATCGAAGCGCCGCCTGGTTCTATTCAATTTATGCTGGTTCCCGGGTCATCCGCTAGGAGGCTAGGTGGTTTCCCATAGACACCAATACTTAAGCACTTACCTTCTTCAGATGGCCTTCCCACAGAAATTAGCACGGTGACATAGTAGTTTTTTTAGCATTACTCATTAGTACATGCTCCCAACTATCATAATCCAGAATTATTTGAAGATAGCAATAGAACATCAGTGTCATTTAGCAACAAAGTCAAACTACTGCATTTTCCCATAGAAGCCAATAGTTCAGCACTTACATATTCAGATGGCCCTCCCATAGAAGTTAGCATGGTGACATGTCATTTTCTTTGCATTTTCTAATTGCTGATATATGGAACTTATATTATCCTGAGTTATTTGCAAAACTGAATAGAATTTAAAAATCCCCCATCTACCAGCATTTGTCTTTAATTGTTTAGTGAGAGGACAAATGCACCCCTCTCATAAGATCTCACAGTCTCTGAGTTGTATTCTGTGCAAGGTTCTCACTGAGCTCTATAGGAGTAGAATTCTTAACGAACTAGGCTTAGAGCCTTGAGATATCACTGGCACACAGAATTCCCGCTAGGTGGCATCATTGAGATTATAGCACGTGAGGCAGGGCAGTGGATTCTCAAGGCTCTAAGCCTAGTTCGTTAAGAATTCTTATCCATAGATCATAATGAGAGTACAGAATACGACTTGGAGAGTGTGAGATCTTATGAGAGTGGTGGATAAATCAGATATAGTGTCCATCTACTTGGGGTACTCCCTAAAGAGGGACGTTGGCTATTTTTTAAAAGACCGTTTCCTCTATTTGTATAGAGTTTTCCGAGTTGATATATTGGGCATGTAGCTATTGTGCTATGGAGTTGGAGGATGGAATAAATGTATATAATGGGTTGTGGTTTACTGAGTCCCCATACATTTTCAATGGGGTTTTTGTATACGATGGATGATTTTTACCTGGAATCCGTAGTTGCGTAGAATCTCTTCACGTATTTCGTTTCTTGTGTTGTGTTCCTTGTTTTCTAATCATCAGTAGTGTGGGCGTTTTGAACACGCCACGCTGTGAATTACCTCCCAAACCACTCAGAAAACTCCCGACAATTGCCGCCAAATCAAAATACGTTCCCAGCACCAGCAAAGTAAACCCCAACTCTCGTCGAATCTCACGGAGCACGTGACCGAGCGCGAGAAACGGCGAGACACTCCAGGAGACTCATCCGCCAGGTGGCGTCTTCTTTTTGCCAACTCTCGCGATATTTGACGAGAGGCCGCGTGATGAAGGCCGCCATTGTTGTGTCATGGACGCCGCCATTGAGGTGAGGCGCGTGATGTCGGGAACCGCCGCCAGGGGTTCTCAGACTCAGGTACGAAACTAACGACGGGTTTTTATTGATGTTTCCTCGTTCGGCAGACGACATTTATGATGAAAATTCTGTTTCGATAAATGATAATCTGGGTGAATGTTGATTAAATAATCTAATCAAAGATCTACAAGAAAAGTTGTTCTGTTAGAAATATTGTTTCAAGATTAATCGTCGAGAAGTCTTCGGCAGTAGACGATATTTGTGATAAAAATTCTGTTTCGATAAATGTTGTTCTGGGTGAATGTTGATTAAACAATCTAATCAAAGATTTACAAGAAAAGTTGTTCTGTTAGAAATATTGTTTCCGGATCAAACATCGAGAAGTCTTCGGTAGCAGACAACATTTATGATGAAAATTCTGTTTCGATAAATACAGAATATTACCATTATTTGGATCTGAGTGGCCGTATTCTCCGCATATTTGACGCGTAGTCAAACTCTGATAGCATAGATAGTCCTTTTGCAAAAGTCCTCGAATGGCCATCCCTACGGCCTCAGTAACTACGTTTTTTCTGATTACTTCCAGTTGGCTACATGCGACTTCCCGCTAGACTCTAATACCCAATGCCCATCTACCGATTTTGGAACATTCATGTACCTTTGCCAGCGACAAACGGACGGTAATTTGTCTCAGGCAAGCCATCCTAACGGAGTCGGCTGCAGTCGGTAGATGTAGGACAACTAGGCAAGGGTGAGCCACCGATTAGTAGACTGATTGCTTAAGACTAATACCAACCAACCCCTCTCCTCAATGTCCGCCGGTCGAGCGAAGGGTTACGTAATTTGCCTGCGACAAGTTCAACGACTCCTATACAATTTGCGAGCTAATCGTTTAACCCTTAATCGGTAGATGGGCATTGGGCTTAATTGAAAGGCAGTATTTACGATAATTACCCCATTCAACTTACTTTAACATTACATTTATCTAATCGATAAATCCCATCCAAGGTTGGCCTTTATGATATATCAATTGGAAAAGATAATTTACGTTCATCCATACAGCATTCATAAAGGTTAATTTACTTAATAACACGATTGCCAGACGAGTATAATCATCCACTTCAAGAGTAAAAACTATTGCCTATCAATTGCAGTCTAATTGTACATATCCCAGACTATATCTTGTTATTACATATACGTGGGGAATAAATACTAGTCTATACGCCTGGAGCGTATAGAAATAGCAGAACTGATCAGTTAGTGCCAAGCCAGACATGAAGAGGGAATTAACAATCAGCTCAGAGGTCCTGCAGGCTTTCAAATGTCGCTAATGAGGATGTTTTACATACAAAGAGTCCTATGAGGAGTAATAAAAATTATTGGATACCCATTTCCGAAACCTCTATAGTTACATACCGCTGCTGGGGGTGCAGTAACTATAAGTTATGTAGCGAGGCTGACGTTTTCGTCCCAGGCTGACGTTTTCGTCCCGGGCTGACGTTTTCGTCCCGGCCTGATCACGTGACATAAAGAGCAGCGCGACGAAAACTTAGTTATTGCAGTTACTCGATAAGGGTGACCATTTTTCTGGGGCTATCACAGGAAAAGAAATAATCAATTTTATCGATATATGAAGGTATATAGGAATAGGGAAACCAAGTACCGGTAATCAAAAGTCAAAGTTACTCGGTAAGGCTTGGAAAAATTACTGCCCTCGGCCAAGGCCTTGGGCAGTAATTTTTCCAAGCCTTACCGAGTAACTTTGAACTTTTGCTCACCGGAACATAGTTTCCCTCTATTATTATATACGTATGTGCGAATGTCAGTGAAATACTACCCTCTCATGGGGCGACTACGGCCCACTATGGTGCGCTTCATCGCACTGCATGGTGGACAACATCGAAACTATGACTTTAAACTCGTGATACAGGCCCCCCATAACAACTGAGTTCCTAATGACCATTCATCGAGGTATCTAACATGTGGCGGTCACCTAAAACAGTTTAAATTGCTCAAATATGCGAAATCGATAGTAACAACATGCCACTTGCTCTGGTCCACAACGGGCGACGCACAGACATGCTTACGCTGATTCCCGGGCCATACTCCTACCACTCTCCAATCGCATCTGCTAGGCGAGTGGAGACTTTATTTACATATCGTCATGCACGCGCAACGCGCACATCCTGCGCAACTTCCGGTTAGTAGCAGACAGTGTCAACATGGAGTGTTTATGACTCAACAACTCGATAAATGGCATCTTTCTGATCAAATAAAGGTATGTAATAATAAGAAAACTTCCTGACTGTGGCCAGAACTATGTCTTAGTTCTCGGTCAACTATCACCAACATTCGTCCATCCGCCTGCAGTGTCGGGGCGAATGTTGGCGAGAGGTGACCTCAAACTAAGACATGGGTCGGCCACAGTTAAGACGTTTTCTCCTAGTCTTGTTATTTACCTTAGAAGAAACGCCAATTTTTACGACAATGTGACTGGGGCATAATCGTAGAAGAAACACCAATTTTTATGCCAGTGTGACTGGGGCATAATGCATAGAAGAAACGCCAATTTTTACGCCAGTTTGACTGGGGCATAATGCGTAGAAGAAACCCCATTTTTACGCCAGTGTGACTGGGGCATTACGATGAGAAGATATCAGGGGCCAGGAAGGGGCAGCCAGAAGCCTCCCCTCTGCTCTGTGTGACATCTTCACACTCCTATATATATGGTCCTCACCAATTCAAATACGTAGAACAAATGCCAAAATATACGCCAGTGTGACTGGGGCATTACATACTTAGAAAAAATGCCAAATTTTTTATGCCAGTGTGACTGGGGCATAATGTGTAGAAGAAAGGCCAAATTTTACGCCAGTGTGACTGGGATATAATGCGTAGAAGAAACGCCAAATTTTATGCCAGTGTGACTGGGGCATTACATACTTAGAAAAAACACCAAATTTTTTACGTCAGTGTGACTGGGGCATTACATACTTAGAAAAAAGCGCCAAATTTTACGTCAGTTTGACTGGGGCATTGCGGTGAGAAGATGTCAGGGCCCAGGAATGGCCAGCCAGAAGCCTCCCCTCTGCTCTGTGTGACTTCTTCACACTCCTCAGCCCCAGACCTCTCCCACCAGCCAGCAGCGGGGCAGAAAGCCAGGCTCTGGGATCCTCAGACGTCAGTTGAGGTTTATTTAGTGCTCCCATAACTGCGGCAGCGCCTGTGAGGCGGCCACAGCTGGTGCCATGGAGAAGTCATAGGTCTTGTGGTTAAACTGCGGAAAAAGTATAAAGAAAATCTAAGTGGGATCATAAAAAAAATCACCGGGAGGGGGATTAAAAGTAGGAGGCTACCATCTGTCATCTTAGCCTGACCCAGGTTTTTTTAAATCTTTTTTTTTTTTTTTTTTTTTATTATTATACTGGAGGCATGAGTTCTCATATAGAACGTCCTGACCATGCTGTACAAGTCACAGAACGTGACGGTTTGTAGGGAACGAGGCATTTACACCAAGTTCAGTACAAATGTAAATTATCATCACTGCAAGAACCCTACCACTTTACATATATATGTATCCGAAACGCGTCTCACAGTAGGATTTTGCGTCTAGAAGTTCTACCTGTTATCCGTCTTGTAGACGCCTTATCTAGTGGCGTATGTACATGTCCATGGTGCGGTCTTATAAACGTCATATATACACCTGATTTCGTTGTATATACACCACCATCCAAAGGTTCCGATCTTTGCAACTTGGGGACACTACTGGTAGCATATTTCATTTGCCATTCACCATCCAAGTCCGTATTATATGAAAATTGCAATCTTATATTAACAATTTATTTTATAAAACCTTTATAAAACCTGATTGAATATAAATTGATTAATTACATATAATAAACCCTGCATTCTTTGGGATTTTTACCGTTTATCTAATAGAATCCGGGCGGCGGGGGGCGGGGGGGCGGGGGAGGGTATCTCACTCAGGCAACCTGTACAAACGTGGCTGGCGGCAGGCGGTGGGCGGTGGGTGGCAGGCAGCGGGGGGCTTCTCACTGAGGCTGGCTGGGGGTGGCGTGGGGTGGTGGGGGGGCATCTCACAGACTCCGAGCAGCCGCTAATCCGTCTCCACACACTGCAGGGAGGCGGGGGTCGTGTTCCAGGGCTTCACCGTGGGTAGAGTGAGTGCAGGGTGGTGGGGTGGTGGGGTGTCCACAGGACGGGCGTATATATATTGCACAGAGCATGTTTTATCTTGGATACGCCAGGCGTGAAATACAGCCAAGTCGCGCGCGTCTACATATGGAAACTACCTCATAGACGCCTGAGACGCAGACGCGGATTAGAGGCGTATACAAATGTAAACAAGGCACGATACAGCTGATATGTGTGTTATCGCAATGGCGTATATATATCTGTAAAATAGTGGTTTTTGTGCAGTGCATCGAGTTCTGTGACTTATACAAGCATGCTTGGACATTATATATTTACTATATACCCGAAATTTTTAAAAAACAACATTAATTTCATTTGGCTTAACGACCCATATTTTGATAAACGTGTATGGGTAGGTAGTCTGTATAATCCTGTACCAGTGGTCCGTACAGTATTTCTAATCCTTAGCTTATGTAAATATTTTTCGTGCACTGCCCTAGCAGCCCCCCCCCCCCCAAAAAAAAAAGAGAAGCAAAACCCTTAAATCCCCAGAAAAAGATTCGTGTATGGGTTATATATTGTTTTCTAACTCCTTTTTTAGGGTTACAAAGTTATAGTTAAAATCGAAACATTCTGAGTTTATCCTGTGACGTCACCATGACGATTACGTGACGTCAGAGGTCACGTGGGTGACTCGGCGTCTTCTGAAACGAGGCTAAAAGGAAACAAAGTCACGTCACAGGAAGCTGCCTGACGCGCATGCGCAATGACCACCACTGCCCACTTCCGGCTTCGCGCGGGGACTTATGGGATCGTGAGGATCACTTCCGGCTAATTGCACCACGTGACCGGAAGTAGAAGATGGAGAGACGGCGAGAGGTCGCGAGACCAGGGAGGGTTATCTACTGTAACCGCCAGAGGGCATCTAGACGACGTGTGAATCATCTTAATTTAGTTTTATTTCTAGTTTTATCTCCCTAAATATATATACACAATAATGACTGGTTTTGTGTATGAGTGGCCGTAATCTCAGAGTAGTTGATGTGTAGTAATATCCGAGCAATTAGCGAGGATATTACCTGGTGCACCCCTCTCATAGTGAGGGTCGCTGGAAGGAATCTGTTCTGAGTAGTTGACGCATAGTAATGTCCGAGCAATTAGCAAGGTTATTACGTCGTCAACTACGAGGAGATTACGGTCACTCGTATGCAAAATTAGTCGTTATTGTATTTATTAACCACCTACGAGATTAATAACAAGTCTATTGCAATTAAAATGTTTCTGCAAGACATTTAGTTCCAGACACCACAGCACTGTCAAGCGTGGCAGTTATTTGGTATAGACTTACACCAATAATATAGTTCACCATTAACCTGTGATTTTTAGCATGCAAAGTGTGTTATGACAGTGATTTCTAATGATAGATAAGATTATCATGATTAACTCCAAATAATTAACATTGAATGAACATTCAAGAGACTCATTTTGAAGTACATTATGAATCGACCTCATTATGGACGGGACTATTTTTCTGGCAGGAGATTCTGACACACCAGAATCTTCGGGTAGCTAATTCAAGGTGCCTTATTCATTTCCTATGGAGACTCCGTAATAGGTGGGTAATATACTTACATATTAGTATACATAGACATATTATGTAGATATATATATAAGCCTCATATTAAAGTGTGTATACGTATATATATATATATATATATATATATATATATATATATATATATGTATATATAAAGCGCTCATAGATATATAATATGTTTATATATACATATTCATTACCCATCGAATACGGAATCTCTATGCTAAGCCTATGAAGCTTACAGATCGCTACTGAGTAGAATACGGACCTCCGGAATCTCCTAGGAGAATGCGGTTTTTTCGGCTACCTGACGGGCATTATAGGAACTAATTTATATAAACAATGCACGGCGCTTGCATCAAATTTACAAGATTTTTTGTCTAATAATTGCTCGAACGTATCTACGTGTGCCTGCGGAAAATCCCACTTCCTATATACTCCTCAGATACGTACCTACCTCAAAGTCCACTTTTCGTACACTACTGAGTCAAACTTCTCTTTCTGGTACTACTCACTTCTGCAAATTTCTAGACAAGCCACTTAGCCACGAAGCGTATTGTCCGTAAAAGTATGTGATCACGGTCCCTATATCACCCCTCTCATAAGATCTCACCGTCTCTAGGCCATATTTTTTTATCTCACCCCTGGTACAAGTCTAGCCATAGGAATAACATTAGAAAAAAATACTCAATGATCAACCCCATAAAGGGACAATACTACGCCGTGGCGTAGTGAATTTTAGATGACGTCATATGGATTTGCTAAGTCTATTCTAATTATTGTGAAATTTTGATGATATTTAATGTCATAAAAAGGGGTGAGATAAATCCAGAACGGCACTCAAATCGTAAAATACACAAAACTCCACTCGTTTGAATGGACCGTAATCGTCACTCAGCTTCGCCTTGTTGACGATTGCGGCCCATCCAAACTCGTAAAGTATTGTCTATTTATACGATTCTCGATCCAGTTCTACATAAGTACTCTCACTACCTTCTATGGAGAAGAATTTTTAACGAAGTAGGCTTAGAGCCTTGAGAATCCACTGGCCTGCCTCCCGTGCTAAAGACATACATCAATGCAACCAAAGATTCCTATCATCTCAATGATGCCACCTAGCGGGAATACTGTGTGCCAGTGGATTTTATAGTCGATGGTGATGCGTGACGGGTGTTGACCACGCATAGTTCTCGATGACAACGCCAGGGGGTGTGGTACTACGTCAGCCTTATTGTGTCAGTAAAGTGTCTGACACCAGACTAAAAAGGGTGGCTGTCAGAGGTGGGTCAGCGGGTGGTAGGTTCATATAGCTCTTCTATCTCTCAGGGGTGTGCATAATGCAGACTGAACCTGTACAATGACACCCACTCAAACTAGTGTTATTGAGGTGAATAAGGCTCCTCTCGTAGCTGTAGGCCCACCTCATGATATATTCCCCTTTATCTCACCCTTTGTATTTTTGTCCCATAGGCTTAACATTGGGAACTCATATCCAACGCCTAGGAGATATTTCGGAAAAATATCCAATTGGGGATTATGCCGTAAATGTTAGCCCATTAGTCAATGTGATTGTAAATGTGAACGGAGAGATCAATTCAGAAACACATTCAGGTTTAGGGTCAGAGCGCAATCCCATCTCGTGTGAATTGCTACGTATTTCATGGGGCTTCGCTTTTTAAATTACCAAGTGATTCAAAATCTATGGGAAAATGAGCTCAGACCCTAAACTTTCATAGGTTTCCTCTATGTTATCTCACCCCTGGCATTTTTGTCCAATAGACTTAACATTGGCAACTCGTTCTCCATGCCCCTACGAGTATTGCAGCTTGTTCTCCATGGTCTATTGTCTGTGTGTTGTCTATTCATTTAGTGTGTACAGGGGTGAGATAAATACAGAAAGCAACACGTTTTAGTCAAAGAAGTTGTTCTCCAACTCGTTTGAAGAATATGTGATATTCACTCGGATGTCGCCTCGTTCATATCACTCAGTATCAAATTCATGGAGTTGTATTGTTATCTACTAGCAGCGACTACCAACTATGGTTTTTGATAAATTATGTCTTAATATATAAAATAAAAACAAATATTTTGCCTACTGACACGCATGTCTTAGAATACATGTCTTAATGTCCCTATACCTTATACCTTAATGACTCTATACCTTCCTTAGGTATGTAGACGTTAGGGCCCACTCATCGCGACGTTAGGGCCCGCCTAAAGCCAACCTAGGGTTAGGGTTAGGGTTAGGGATAGGGTTAGGGATAGGGTTAGTGATAGGGTTAGGGTTAGGGATAGGGTTAGGGATAGGGTTAGGGTTAGGGATAGGGTTACTTAATTATATTTACTACTAAATATAGTATTTATTCACAGTTGAGATGCTTGAGTAGGGAAGATTTAAGACGGTTGAGTTCCTTACGGGTCTAGTTTTTTACGGGTCGAGTTCTCCAGTATTCAAACATTAACCAATTATGCAAAATTAGGTGGGCCCTAACGTCTATTTATGCCACATCTCCCTCCCGGCACCACAGGTGTGACCGCGGCATCGCGGTGCGGCCGAGGCGTGACTGAGGCTTTCACACCCCAAGTGTAGGGTGTGCCCTAACGTCCCGGCTTTAAGGTGGTGGGCCCTAACGTCCTGCAACCCCTTCCTTACATCCTTGTGAACCATCTGATATGATGAATAATTACATAGCTGTGTTAGTTTTTCAATGAATGTGGTTGGCAAAATAATATCGATGTATTTCTGTTGAAAAAGGGGTATATTTTGGTGTGTTTTTTGCCCAAGCCCCAGCCTTCTTATTATGCCCCAGACATAAATAAAACTGTGGTTCCCCTTGAAGCCAAAGAAGAGGCTGATGAGAAAACATGAGAAATTCATATATATATGTAGGTAACTGGACCGATGGCACCTGGACTGATGGCACCACTTGCCTAGACTGATGGCACCACCTCATTTTTTACCTGGACATGGGAACCACTCGATAGATATAGTAATAATGTGCAATAGTCCAGTAATAACAGCGTTTCCAGTTTAGTTTGCAGGTTTTTTTCTGGTTTCTGAAAAAAAATCATTGATTTCAGGCGACCACCGCTGCTACCGCGACCGGTACTGAGGCGGCTGCCACCGGCACCGAGTTGGCCGCGGTCGCGGCTCTGGGGGAATCTTAATTAAGCGATATATACCATATAAACCTCTGTTCTTATAGGTATCTTCTTATAATACGATATCCACTCTAACTGTTAATGTTAAGGGTCAGGGGTAAGTCAGGGTTTGCCCGCCGGCCGGGACCTCCGGCGCTGCGGGTGGCCGGCCGGGACCACTGATTTTTTAAATCATCACATAAATTCTTCTTTATGTGCATATAATATACTCGGTAGTTGAAAGGTGGTGTACACAATATAACCTGGCAATAACCATCAGTCTAAGTGAGTGGTGCCGTCAGTCTAGGTAGTGGTGCCATCGGTCTAGGAAAAATGTTGCCATCGGTCCGTAGAGGTGCCATCAGTCCAGGTGCCATCGGTCCGTGGTGCTATCGGTCCAGTTATCTAAATATACGTATACGTATAATATATATATATATATATATATATATATATATATATATATATATATATATATATATATATATATATATATATACATATATATATATATAATTATACTGAAGACTTCATAGGCTGCAGAAGGAAAATAACCCAAATGATCACCACTCGAGATTTTTGGTCTTATGAATGGGAATAGCTTCTTGGATAGATTTACCTCCTTGTAGGTTCAATCATTCCAGTTACTGGGTTATATACGAGCAGTTGTGCTACGAGCTCATATTTGAAAATACTCCGCCCCCCACACTCCGCTGCCATAAATATCGGTCATTAAAATCTATCCTGGATCCATAAACTTTTTTTTAATTATCGCAGCGTTTATTTTATCCATGGTAATTCAGGTTACAATG
Source organism: Alentia gelatinosa (assembly GCA_950022655.1). Classification (NCBI taxonomy): domain Eukaryota; kingdom Metazoa; phylum Annelida; class Polychaeta; order Phyllodocida; family Polynoidae; genus Alentia; species Alentia gelatinosa. Next base: position 34,307,344 of record OX465593.1, on the reverse strand, counting down.
CAGGCATAATCCTTAAGTGGTATACAGAATGTTTCATAGAACAGTTTTATAATAGCTTATATTTGCACAACTGAAATACTGCTGCCTGTTTATTAGGAGCTAGGGAGACTGGGCTTTACTTTTGAAGGTAAATTGGTCGCTATGCCTTCAAAGACATATGGGAAAATATTTAGCTTGAAAATTAAAACCAATGTCATTTTCCTGAAAACATAATATGATGATCTCTAAGTGTTAAAGAACACATATCTAACTTAAAAATTGGGGTCATTGTGTTCGTTTTTGAATAAGAGATCAGTATTATGAAAATTTGATAAATTTGATTCTATACGAGGTTGAGGCTAGCGCTCGTGTATGACTACGCGTTAACCTCTCGTAGTTTACAGCCGCCTGTTCACAAAATCAACGTTAATTGTCAATAGATGCCATGCTGACAGACTGATACTGTCCCTGCACCAGGTCTCAGCCATGCCTGGAGAGAGTACAGAGCCCGGGTCATGCCCTGCCCGCCAGCCGTATTGACGGGTGTTTTCATAGATAATGGGGAAATTAGTTCTAATTGATTAACTCCCGAGGGCATGTGAAGAGCTGGTATTGTTTCAGAATTAAATAAGAGGATTCTATGTTGGGGGTAACTTACTGAGCCTGCTCGATGTTTTTACTGATCACAACGTAGGCCTGCATAGAGAGCGGTATGTCGCGTATCCTCATGAAATGTTTACTTTGAAAGAGATATGTGTACTCTAAGAGTGAAATTTGTACTGTAAATAGTAAAAGGTCTACTGTTAATAGTAAAATATGTACTGTAAATAGTAAAATGTGTACTGTTAATAGTAAAATATGTACTGTAAATAGTAAAATGTGGACTGTAAATAGTAAAATGTGGACTGTTAATAGTAAAATGTGTACTGTAAATAGTAAAATATGTACTGTAAATAGTAAAATGTGTACTGAAAATAGTAAAATGTGTACTGTTAATAGTAAAAGGTGTACTGTAAAAAGTAAAATGTGTACTATAAATAGTAAAATGTGTACTGTAAATAGTAATATGTGTTCTGTAAATAGTAAAATGTGTTTTGTAAATAGTAAAATGTGCACTGTAAATAGTAAAATGTGTTCTGTAAATAGTAACAAGGGTACTGTAAATAGAGAGGCAAAAGTCCATATTCTGCAAGCTATGAACAACTGGTTACACTCACATAGAATACTTATCTAGAATATCCTTATTCATGGGCAAATTTCTCCTTAAACCTCTTCGATCTGTATTGTCAGGTACTTGTCATAACTCTCTACTATCATTGTCTTTCCCAATGTTGTTGGAACTGCTTGTAAAAAAGCCCTACCAGGGTGAAATGTATTTCCTTACTTGAAAAAAGAAAAAAAATACAACAGAGGAATCAGTTACAACTTCCCTTGGTTGACATCAAATTTATCAATTTCACCGAAAAATACACAAGCTAGGAGGGAAAATGAGTTTTAAGTTTCACCTCCAAATAATGCACTCCTTAAAAATAATCTTCAATACCATCAAATAACTCTCCATACACTCTTGTAATATGTAGTTTCAATATTATACACTCTATTGGCAAGATGTAGAAAAAGATACAGAACAAACCCAAGGAGAAGAGACATAAGAGAGCTGGCAGTGTTAGATCTACGTTTAAAGTTAAAGCTCCCTAAATGGCCCTGACACTGACACGATAAAGAGGCGCTCTTCTCTGATGTTGAGCTTTGAAGTCACGGTGAGGGTGGTTAACAACCAGGGGCAGCTGTGAACTGCTCGGTACGTGAAGAGGGCAGAGAGAGTCACAGAGTCACTGCTACAGGGTGTGACTGGGTTTAGTCAGGATGTGCAGAGAGCTGAAAATACAATGATCAGGTTTAGTTCAGGACGTGCAGAAAGCAGTCTTCTCTTATGGTGGGCTGTAAAGTCGCAGTGAGGGCGGTTTACCAGGAGCAGTTCGCCATGTTCTGTGAACTGCTCGCTACTTGTAGGGAGCAGAGAGTCAGACAGTCACCGCTACAGGGTGTCACCGGGTTCAGATCAGGATGTGCGGAGAGAGTCACAGAGTCACCGCTGCAGGGTGTCACCGGGTTCAGATTAGGATGTGCGGAGACCAGAGAGAGTCACAGATCACAGCTACAGGGTGTCACCGGGTTCAGATCAGGATGTGCGGAGAGAGTCACAGAGTCACCGCTACAGGGTGTCACCGGGTTCAGATCAGGATGTGCGGAGAGAGTCACAGAGTCACCGCTACAGGGTGTCACCGGGTTCAGATCAGGATGTGCGGAGAGAGTCACAGAGTCACCGCTACAGGGTGTCACCGGGTTCAGATCAGGATGTGCGGAGAGCGGAGAGAGTGAGAGAGTCACTGCTACATGGTGTGACTGGGTTTAGTTCTGTACTGTGAGCTGCTCGGTATCACGGAGAGATGGTGAGGGTTGTTAACAACCAGGAGCAGTTTGCCATGTACTGTGAACTGCTCTGTACTTGTAGGGAGCAGAGAGTAACAGAGTCACCGATACAGGATGTCACCAGGTTCAGATCAGGATGTGCGGAGAGCGGACAGAGTCACTAATATGTGTTGTGACTTTGAAGTTGCAGTGAGGGTGGTTAACAACCAGGAGCAGCTTGTAATAGTCTGTGAGCTGCTCGGTACATGTAGGGAGCGGAGAGAGTGAGAGAGTCACCGATACAGGGTGTCACCGGGTTCAGATCAGGATGTGCGGAGAGCGGTAAGAGTCACTAATATGTGTTGTGACTTTGAAGTTGCAGTGAGGGTGGTTAACAACCAGGAACAGCTTGTCATAGTCTGTGAGCTGCTCGGTACGTGTAGGGAGCAAAGAGAGTGAGAGAGTCACCGATACAGGGTGTGACTGGGTTTAGATCAGGATGTGCGGAGAGCGGAGAGAGTCACCGCTACAGGGTGTGACTGGGTTTAGTTCAGGACATGAGGAGAGATGTCTTCTCTGATGGTGGGCTGTGAAGTGGTCGTGAGGGTGGTTAACAACCAGGAGCAGCTCGCCATGTACTGTGAACTGCTCGTTACGTGTAGGGAGCAGAGAGTAACAGAGTCAGCGATACAGGGTGTGATCGGGTTTAGATCAGGATGTGCGGAGAGGGGAGAGAGTCACAGAGTCACCTATACAGGGTGTGATCGGGTTTAGATCAGGATGTGCGGAGAGGGGAGAGAGTCACAGAGTCAGCGATACAGGGTGTGATCGGGTTTAGATCAGGATGTGCGGAGAGGGGAGAGAGTCACAGAGTCAGCGATACAGGGTGTGATCGGGTTTAGATCAGGATGTGCGGAGAGGGGAGAGAGTCACAGAGTCAGCGATACAGGGTGTGATCGGGTTTAGATCAGGATGTGCGGAGAGGGGAGAGAGTCACAGAGTCAGCGATACAGGGTGTGATCGGGTTTAGATCAGGATGTGCGGAGAGGGGAGAGAGTCACAGAGTCAGCGATACAGGGTGTGATCTGGTTTAGATCAGGATGTGCGGAGAGGGGAGAGAGTCACAGAGTCAGCGATACAGGGTGTGATCGGGTTTAGATCAGGATGTGCGGAGAGGGGAGAGAGTAACAGAGTCAGCGATACAGGGTGTGATAGGGTTTAGATCAGGATGTGCGGAGAGGGGAGAGAGTCACAGAGTCACCTATACATGGTGTGATCGGGTTTAGATCAGGATGTGCGGAGAGGGGAGAGAGACACAGAGTCACCTATACATGGTGTGATCGGGTTCAGATCAGGATGTGCGGAGAGGGGAGAGAGTCACAGAGTCACCTATACAGGGTGTCACCGGGTTCAGATCAGGATGTGCGGAGAGGGGAGAGAGTCACAGAGTCAGCGATACAGGGTGTGATCGGGTTTAGATCAGGATGTGCGGAGAGGGGAGAGAGTCACAGAGTCACCTATACAGGGTGTCACCGGGTTCAGATCAGGATGTGCGGAGATCGTAACAGAGTCACCGCTACAGGGTGTCACCGGGTTCAGATCAGGATGTGCGGAGAGCGGACAGAGTCACAGAGTCAGCGATACAGGGTGTGATCGGGTTTAGATCAGGATGTGCAGAGAGGGGAGAGAGTCACAGAGTCACCTATACATGGTGTGATCGGGTTTAGATCAGGATGTGCGGAGAGGGGAGAGAGACACAGAGTCACCTATACATGGTGTGATCGGGTTCAGATCAGGATGTGCGGAGAGGGGAGAGAGTCACAGAGTCACCTATACAGGGTGTCACCGGGTTCAGATCAGGATGTGCGGAGAGGGGAGAGAGTCACAGAGTCAGCGATACAGGGTGTGATCGGGTTTAGATCAGGATGTGCGGAGAGGGGAGAGAGTCACAGAGTCACCTATACAGGGTGTGACCGGGTTCAGATCAGGATGTGCAGAGAGTCACAGAGTCACCGCTACAGGGTGTCACCGGGTTCAGATCAGGATGTGCGGAGAGCGATAAGAGTCACCGCTACAGGGTGTCACCGGGTTCAGATCAGGATGTGCGGAGAGCGGACAGAGTCACTAATATGTGTTGTGACTTTGAAGTTGCAGTGAGGGTGGTTAACAACCAGGAACAGCTTGTAATAGTCTGTGAGCTGCTCGGTACGTGTAGGGAGCAAAGAGAGTGAGAGAGTCACCGCTACATGGTGTCACCGGGTTCAGATCAGGATGTGCGGAGAGAGTCACAGATCACTGCTACAGGGTGTGACTGGGTTCAGATCAGGATGTGCGGAGACCAGAGAGAGTCACAGATCACTGCTACAGGGTGTGACTGGGTTCAGATCAGGATGTGCGGAGAGCAGAGAGAGTCACAGATCACTGCTACAGGGTGTCACCGGGTTCAGATCAGGATGTGCGGAGATCGTAACAGAGTCACCGCTACAGGGTGTCACCGGGTTCAGATCAGGATGTGCGGAGAGCGGAGAGAGTCAGAGAGTCATGGTGTGACTGGGTTTAGGTCAGGACGTGGGGAGAGTGGTTAGAATCACCAATATTTGGTGTGACTTTGAAGTCACTGTGATCCAGGTTTACCAGGAGCAGCTCGCCATGTTCTGTGAGCTGTTCCCTTTGTGCGGAGAGCGGAGAGAGTCACAGAGTCACTGCTATATGGTGTTACTGGGTTTAGTTCAGGATGTGCAGAGAGCAGTCTTCTCTCATGGTGGGCTTTGAAGTCACAGTGAGGGTGGTTTACCAGGAGCAGCTGGCCATGTTCTGTTAGCTGCTTGGTATGTGCGGGGAGGGGAGAGAGTCAGAGAGTCATGTATACATGGTGTGACCTGGTTTAGTTCAAGACATGAGGAGTGCAGTCAGAGTCACCAACATGTGGTGTGACTTTGAAGTCGCAGTGAGGGAGGTTTACCAGGAGCAGCTCGTAGTAGTCTGTGAGCTGTTCCGTACGTGTAGGGAGCAGAGAGTCACAGTCACCGCTACAGGGTGTCACCGGGTTCAGATCAGGACGTGCGGAGAGAGTCACAGAGTCACCGCTACAGGGTGTCACCGGGTTCAGATCAGGATGTGCGGAGAGAGTCACAGAGTCACCGCTACAGGGTGTCACCGGGTTCAGATTAGGATGTGCGGAGACCAGAGAGAGTCACAGATCACAGCTACAGGGTGTCACCGGGTTCAGATCAGGATGTGCGGAGAGAGTCACAGAGTCACCGATACAGGGTGTCACCGGGTTCAGATCAGGATGTGCCGAGAATGGAGAGAGTCAATGATACACAGTTTAACCAGGTTTAGGTCAGGACGTGCGGGTAGCAGTTAGAGTCACAGATACTTGGTGTGACCAGGTTAGGCCCAATACACACACTGATTAAGGGACTAAACGAATAGTTGCCAAATTGTAAATCTGTCGCTGATTCTGGGTGACAAACACGCGGCCATCACAGCGGGATACCAGAGACAGGGTGGTGGGAGTTAATCCTAAGCAAATCAGTCTACACTGACAGAGATACAATATTCTAACCTACCAACTGTGTTACGATTCTAGATGTTGGTCAACTTTGGGGGCACTAATCAGTGAGGGGCCCCATCTGGCAATATACCTGAGTATGGCACCCTCATTTCTCCTCATCCAGTAGCTACTTCATACTAACTATGTACCAATATGAGTGCACATTACAGAGGAGAGGTTTTTTCCAATGTTCTATTGTCGCCGACTGGATTTATTAACATGTTGATAAATTTTTGGCGAGCAATTCAGGAACATCGACTTTCAACTTGTCTGCGTCAAAAGAACATCTCAGGTTGGGGGCATTTAGAGGGTGCGTCCACCAACCACGACAAGGCTGCGACAACGGCTTTCCGACAAGGTCCACGACAGCTCTACGATTGGAAGGCGTGTCGTAGCCTTGTCGTGGTTGGTGGACCCTAGTTCCCGACAAGAGGCTACGACAAGGCCACGACAGGCTGCGACATGAAGCTTGTCGGGGGCCTGTCGGGGGCCTCCCGACAAGGTTACGACAAATTCGAACATGTTCGATTTTGGAGCCGTGTCGTGGCGTGTCGTGGCGTGTCGGGAGGTTGTCGATAGAATATTTAGGTGGAGCGTGCACTTCCCGACAGGCTGCGACAAGGGCTCACGACAACTCCCCTCCTCACGACAATGCTGCGACAAGGCACCGATTGGAACTTTCTTGTCTGCTATTGTCGTAGCCTTGTCGTGGTTGGTGGACGCACCCTCTTACTAATCGTTGGCTGACCCTTGCCTCACTGCCCCACATCTACTGACTAGGGCCGACTCCATTAGAATGCCTCGCTTAGGAAAAAGCAATGTTCCTTTGTCGCCAATAAAGGAACATCGCTGTTCCGAAATCGTTAGATGTGCATTTGACTTTAGCTCAGGGCATGTTAGGAATCATTGAATTGTTGATGGTTTCGCACACAATTCTAGCATATGTGTAGATGAGGTAAGCTACAGAGAGGAACTTCTACAGGTTTTAGTGTCGTATTAGAAAATAGTTTCCTTCGCTAGGATGGCTTATTTAGTTTTGACAAAGAGTTTTTTTCTAAAATGTAGAAGACATTGTGGCAATATCATTTTTGTTGCGTGAGCAAATGCAGTACAAAAGAAAATATTCTAGTCTGAAAATATTCACCTTTGTCAAATCTTTACATCATATACACAACAGTAGATCTAGCACATCCTATAAGATATTTCTATGAGCTATACCTGTCTGTATACTAAGGAATTTATTTCAATGAAATCAGCACTAAGCCAGAACTGACTGATTACACTGCAATTACATATCTTCTATATTAATGATTGTGAATAAAACAAAAGGAGCAAATTTTATTTATCTATTTTTTTCTTAGTAAAATCTTTATCAAGTCCAAACACCTTACAAAGGTTCTTGCGTTATGCTTCATCATATACATTTAGTATCATTAAACCGATCATCAAATAAACAAAGTCTAATTACCTCAAGTTGGTCTTGCTCCTTTTTTTGTGTGTTTTTTTAAATATTTCTATTGAGTGACTAATGCTTAATCTGGTTTATCTATTGCCTAACTGATTGACTGTTATCTTATATCCAGAAGAGATTGCTACCCTTGTAATTTCTAAAATACCTAATATCCATACAGAAGTCTTTTTTGCCAGGGTGAATACAGATGAACAGCAAAAGGTCCATACACAGTACATACAATTTCAGAGAGCACATTTTATCTTGATCAATAATCATAATAAGAACTAGCATGATTGCGAGTGGTCAGTCATTTAATTGGAACGTAGGATGTATTACTATATACCCATGCCGTATATACTGTAAATACGCACCGTTTTGGCATATACTGTACGGACGGCTGGTCCGTACACTAAGATACGGACCACCTAGCCATACACATTCATTAAGATTTTGGCTTTCAAGAAAAATTAATCTGGTTAATTTGTACGGAACCCGGCGTAAACGCCTCGGTCCGTACAAACCGTAAATTACCATCTTGTTCTGTGACTTGTACAGCATGGTCAGGACGTTCTATATAAATATTTTATGAGGACATAACGTTCCTGACAAACTCAGTCTTTAAGATAGATTTATAGGTGAGATAAAATCCATCAACTTTCCTCCTGGTAATTGGAGGCAGTTCTCTTCCCACATGTCAATAGTTCTGAGATCTTTACCACCTACTTTCGGTGAATGATGACCTAATTGAAGTGATCATTAAATTAATTACCCTCATCACACACATAGCTAGGAGATCCATTGAGTACAGACTAGGTCTGATCGAGCAACAGTTGCTGGGTCTGGTGGGGTGGGGAGTTAGCTCAGTGGTTAGAGCACCGGACTTGTAACCCCAAGGTTGTAAGACTTTGTGGGTTCGAGTCCCACCCCCAGCAGTGGTAGATTTACTGATATAACAAAGGCCATCCTTCTCATACCATGTCTATGTGGTGTGGGAAGTAAAAGAACTCTCACCTCGGTAAACGTGTAGGGGTGAGATTTCTACCTGAATTCATCACATAGATTCAATCACCACCCTAGTGGTGTAAAAGAACCTTGAGAAAGTCTGGAAAGGACCTATAATGGTTGACTGGACGTAAAAACAAAACAAACAAACAAGCTGGGTCTGGGGCTTGTTTTGACCAAAGCCCTATGCCCATCTACTGATTAATCGTTGAATGATTAGTTCAAAAATTGTCGGTCAGGCAAATTACGTAACCCCTCACTCGACCGGCAGCCATCGAGGAGAGGTGGTGGTAGGTATTAGTCCTCAGCAAATCAGTCAACACCTACCGACATATATATGATTATGCACCCCAGCGACTAGATTTTTCAATATGTTGATAAACTTTTCGCCATTCTGATTTTGGAACATAGAAACCACAACTTGTTGGCGACAAAAGGACATCTGAAGGAGGTGGTTCACTAATTGATGGCTCACCCTGGCCTAGCTGTCATAGGGACGGTGACCTATGGTTTTCCAAGCCTAAATAAGAAGTACTATATATGTACTACATTCTATAACTCAAAAACTAGCACGGTGAGCCCCGAATTTTATGTTAGGATGATCTCCAAGTGTTGTGGAACACATATCTATCAAATTTTCAGGAAATTGACATGGGTTTTAATTTTCAAGCCACATTGTCCATATGCCTTTACTGTGGCTTTTCACTGAATAAAAAAAGAACAGGACTGGTTGTATAGAATACTGCCGCTCAGAACTGGTTGTATAAAATACTGCTGCTGAGAACTGGTCGTATGAAATACTGCCGCTCAGAGCTGGTTGTATAAAATACTGCCGCTCAGAACTGGTTGTATAAAATACTGCCGCTCAGAACTGGTTGTATAAAATACTGCCGCTCAGAACTCGTTGTATAAAATACTGCCGCTCAGAACTCCTTGTATAAAATACTGCCATTCAGAACTGGTCGTATAAAATACTGCTGTTCAGAGCTGGTCGTATAAAATACTGCTGCTTAGAACTCCTTGTATAAAATACTGCCGCTCAGAACTCCTTGTATAAAATACTGCCGCTCAGAACTGGTCGTATAAAATACTGCCGCTCAGAACTGGTTGTATAAAATACTGCCGCTCAGAACTGGTCGTATAAAATACTGCCGCTCAGAACTCGTTGTATAAAATACTGCCGCTCAGAACTGGTCTTATAAAATACTGCCGCTCCGAACTGGTTGTATAAAATACTGCCGCTCAGAACTGGTTGTATAAAATACTGCCGCTCCGAACTGGTTGTATAAAATACTGCCGCTCTGTCTAGGCAGACCCTGGGGCCAGTCTTCATGCCCACCATTGGGAGGATTGCGCCAATATAAACGACACAGAAACAGAAGGACGCCATTCCCATATTAGATTACTTTCTTCCCAGACACAATTCGTCGCTCTAGTATTTCTCCCGGCGGTCTTCAAGTTGCCCGCTTTACTTCCTGCCCAGCGACGGTTTTGTTTCCGGAGCATCCATTAAGTACGAACTCAGTGAGGGGGGGGGGCTTAAATATTTTTGGGGGGAATTTTGCGTTCGTCCTTCTTTAATGTACTATGTAGAAGATGTAGAAGGGGGGCATTTTTTTTTAATGTTGTATGTTGTTAATAGTTTCACAGCGTGAAAAAACGTGATTTACATATGTATACGTAAGGCGTACAGTGAAACCCCGCTTAAGGGGAGACCATTCGGTCCGAACAAAGTGTCCACTTAAGCGAAATGGCCCCTGAAGTGGGGTTTAAATGAATTAAATAAGGATTTTTGTTCCAAAAAAACTGACTCCTTAAGCGGGGTGTACCCTTAAGCGAGGTGTCCCAGAAGCGGGGTTTTACTGTATATATCTATCATTTGGAGTAAATAAGTAAGTCCTGGCCTGCCTCCAGGCATTCCCCTGGCTAGGGCAGGAAGATGCCTCCAGGTATCTTAGAGGCATCATCTATATTTATGTACAAAATTCAATAAATAGAAAAATAATTGTGTGAAAGGAATTTTGACACAGTATAAGAGCCATATTGCTCTTTGATTTGGTACAACAAAATATCATCAGTTACCAAGGTAGATTACTCAAATCACATGACACATCATGTAACATTGCTGTTTCCCCAAAAAAGTGGCTGCCATAGCAGGGTCGTTTATGTGGGCAATGTCTGCTGTGTAATGATGACAGGTGAACTGGCCACCTCTCTCATAAGATCTCACACTCTCTAAGTCGTAATCTGTACAAGGTTCTCACTGCGCTCTATGGGAGAAGAATTCTTAACGAACTAGGCTTAGAGCCTTGGGAATCCACTGGCACACAGTATTCCCGCTAGGTGATATCATTGAGATTATAGGAATCTTTGGGTTGCATTGGTTTACCTCTTTAGCACGGGAGACAGGCCAGTGGATTCTCAAGGCTCTAAGCCTAGTTCTTTAAGAATTCTTCTCCATAGAGCATACAGAATAAAGCTTAGAGAGTGTGAGATCTTATGAGAGGGGTGCACCAAATCCTCTTATTTAATTCTGAAACAATACCAGCTCTTCACATGCCCTCGGGAGTTAATCAATATGAACTAATTTCCCCATTATCTATGAAAACACCCGTCAATACGGCTGGCGGGCAGGGTATGCATTCTGTACTGCCTCCAGGCATGGCTAAGACCTGGCGCAGGGACAGTATCAGTCTGTCAGCAAGGCATCTATTGACAATTAACGTTGATTTTGTGGACAGGTGGCTTTATTATCCATCGTATACAAAGCCCCCATTGAAAATGTAAGGGGACTTTTTTATAAAACCTGTCAGATACCATAACTGTGGTATACGGAGTCAAACCTGTGGTTTATCCTACCCCAAATAAAAAACTACATAGGCTTAACAGTGGGTCACTGTATTCGGTCTGGAGTTCAGAAAAATGAAAAAATATCGCTCTAGTGGGATACACTTGACAAATGACGTCATTTGTTAATATAGAAGTAATTCAGACGGGCGGGGTAGGATAAATTCTAAACCACACTCCAGTTAGTCGTGTTATTGTTCATTGCACTCCGGCCAGATCGCGTATTACTGCTCTCGGCTTCACCTCGCGCAGTAATACGTGATCTTGCCGTTGTGCGATAAACAACAACACGACTAACTCTTGTTTGGTTTCTCCATAATACGGCCTCAAAACTATGGTATATTGGAAAAATAGTCCCCGCTGAAGGGAAAAGGTTAACTATTACTTATGGGCAATGCAAATACCACATGCGGCTGCTGACGTGGTTCACATGGCATTGCCCCATAGTTCACCTGTCTTCCGTGTGGTGCCGCTGGCGTTGCCTCTTTGCGGGTCATAACGTCCTTGACCTTGGGTCAGGACGGTGGTTCTGTCTTCATATCGAGTCATGTTTGATGTCAGCGGGAGGGCAGAAAGGTCATCTTGTTAGAATCTGACCAGTGGTTTTACGAACCCCCGCCACTCCCATGCACAACTCCCAGGAAGAGAGATATTTAGTAGAAACCAAACGAGAGTTAGCCTTGTCAATGTTTATACCCCTCTGGTCAGGTCTGCTACTTATTCTACCCCTAATAAAAAACTCCATAGGCTTAACATTGGGTCACTGTATTCGGTCTGGAGTTCAGAAAAATGAGAAATATCGCTCTAGTGGGATATACTTGACAAATGATATCATTTGTTAATGTAGAAGTAATTTAGACGGGCAGGGTAGGATAAATTCTAAACCAAACTTGAGTTAGTTGTATTATTGTTCATCGCACTCCGGCAAGATCGCGTATTACTGCTCTCGGCTTTGCCTCGCGCAGTAATATGCGATCTTGCCGTCGTGGATGAACAACAACACGACTAACTCTTGTTTGGTTTCTCCATATCACTACACTTGGCTTACGCCTCGTGTAGTAATACACAACCTGCCCATCTGGCATAAACATTGACAAGGCTAACTCGAGTTTGGTTTCGTATTTATCCTACCCCATCTCACCAATACACAGAGAAAACTTTGTAATTATCCATGTTAGTAGCGTGTTGACACTCGTCCCTGAATGGTCCCTTTTTTTATTCACCTCGGTGCATAAATGTTACTTTATTCAACGCTCAGTCAAATACATTGAGTCAATGTTAAACCTATGGCGTTTTTTATTAGGGGTAGAATAAAAAAGGATTATAGGCAAATAGACTGAGAGGAGTGAGGAAAAGGGATTTATCTCACCCCTGGTATTTTTTCTCCGTAGACTTAACATTGGGAACTCGTATCCAACGCCTATTTAGGAAAAATATCCAATGGGGGATCATGTCACAAATGTTAGCCCATTAGTCAATGTGAAGGGTGAGATAAATTGAGAAACCTATTCAGGTTTAGGGTCAGAGCTCGTATCCCATCGAGTTTAAATTGCTATGTTATTCACACGGCTTCGCCTTGTGAATTACTACGCGATTCAAACTCGATGGGATACAAGCTCAGACCCTTAACTTCCTTAGGTTTCCTCTATAATATGGAAATAAGGCAAGTGGAATGAGGAGAAGGGATATTTGTGGTAAGGTTGTGAGGAAGAAGGATTTCAGGAGAAGGCTGAGTGGTGTGAGGAAAATGGATATCTGTGAATAGGGCAAGTGGTATCAGGTTAGGCTGAGGGGAGTGACGAAAAAGGCCAAGTGGAGTGATGGAAATGGATATTTGTAGTCAGGTAACATGGATATCTGGATGTGAAGATGGAAAGTGGATGTGGAGAAGGGTTGGGTGGAGGACACTAAGAAGGGGCGGGCGGGGGACGTGGAATAGGAGCGAGCGGGGGATGTTGGGAAGGGGTGAGTTGGGGTACACATAGAAGGGGGAGGTGGTGACCTGGAATAGGAGAGGGTGGGGGACATTGAGAAGAGGTGGGTGCGGTACATGGAATAAGAGCGGGCAGGGACGGAGAATAGGAGCGGGCAGGGACAGCGAGAAGGGGTGGGTGGGGGATGTAGAACGGGAGTTGGTAGGTTTTATTGAGAAAGGGTGGGGGGGTATATGGAATAGGAGCGGGCGGGTAAGTGGAGAGAGGTGGGTTAGGTTTGTGGAGAAGGGGCGGGTGATAGCCATGGAATAGGAGTGGGCAGGGTACGTTGAGACGGGGTGGGTGCGTTACATGGAATAGTAAAGGGCGGGGCACATTGAGAAGGGGTTGGCTGATGATTTGGAATAGGAGGGGGCAGGGGATGTGGAGAGAGGTGGGTGGGGGATGTTGAGAAAGGGCGGGTGATAGACATGGAACAGGAGCGGGCGGGTACGTGGTGAGAGGCGGGTGGGGGATGTTGAGAAGGGGTGGGTGATAGACATGGAACAGGAGCGGGCGGGTACGTGGAGAGAGGCAGGTGGGGGATGTTGAGAAGGGGCAGGTGATAGACATGGAACAGGAGTGGGCAGGGTACTTAGAGAAGGGGTAGGCGGGAGATGTGGAGAAGGGGTGGGTGCGGTACATATAATAGGAGTGGGCGGGTCACATTGCGAAGGGGTGGGTGTGGTACATGGAATAGGAGTGGGCGGGTACGTGGAGAGAGGCGGGCGGGTGACACTGAGAAGGGGTGGGTGATAGACATGGAGTAGGAGCGGGCGGGAGATGAGAAGAGTGGTGGGCGGGGCACGTTGAGAAGGGGTGGGCGGGGGATGTGGAACAGGAGCTGGCAGGTACATGGAGAGAGGCGGGTCGGAGATGTTGAGAACGGGCGGGTGAGGTACAAGGAATAGGAGCGGGTGGGGCACATTCAAAAGGGGTGGGTACGGTACATGAAATAGGAGCGGGTGGAGCACATTAAGAAGGGTTGGGCACGAGTGGGTGTGGACATAGAGAAAGGTGATACTGAGAAGGGCTGGGTGATAGACATGGAATAGGAGCGGGCAGGGGACATTGAGAAGGGCTGGGTGATAGACATGGAATAGGAGCGGGCAGGGGACATTGAGAAGGGTGGGTGATAGACATGGAATAGGAGCGGGCAGGGGACATTGAGAAGGGTGGGTGATAGACATGGAATAGGAGCGGGCAGGGGACATTGAGAAGGGTGGGTGATAGACATGGAATAGGAGCGGGCAGGGGACATTGAGAAGGGTGGGTGATAGACATGGAATAGGAGCGGGCAGGGGACATTGAGAAGGGTGGGTGATAGACATGGAATAGGAGCGGGCAGGGGACATTGAGAAGGGTGGGTGATAGACATGGAAAAGGAGCGGGCAGGGGACATTGAGAAGGGTGGGTGATAGACATGGAATAGGAGCGGGCAGGGGACATTGAGAAGGGTGGGTGATAGACATGGAATAGGAGCGGGCAGGGGACATTGAGAAGGGTGGGTGATAGACATGGAATAGGAGCGGGCAGGGGACATTGAGAAGGGTGGGTGATAGACATGGAATAGGAGCGGGCAGGGGACATTGAGAAGGGTGGGTGATAGACATGGAATAGGAGCGGGCAGGGGACATTGAGAAGGGTGGGTGATAGACATGGAATAGGAGCGGGCAGGGGGCATTGAGAAGGGTGGGTGATAGACATGGAATAGGAGCGGGCAGGGGACATTGAGAAGGGTGGGTGATAGACATGGAATAGGAGCGGGCAGGGGACATTGAGAAGGGTGGGTGATAGACATGGAATAGGAGCGGGCAGGGGACATTGAGAAGGGTGGGTGATAGACATGGAATAGGAGCGGGCAGGGGACATTGAGAAGGGTGGGTGATAGACATGGAATAGGAGCGGGCAGGGGACATTGAGAAGGGTGGGTGATAGACATGGAATAGGAGCGGGCGAGGCACGTTGAGAAGGGGCGGGTGATGAACATGGAATAGGAGTGGGCGGGTACTTGGCGAGTGGTGGGTTGGGGAAGCTGAGAAAGGATGGGCGGGGGACATAGAATAGGAGCGGGCAGGAGATGTGGAGAGAGGCGGGGGGGGTGTTGAGAAGGGGCGGGTGATAGACATGAAAAAGGAGCGGGCGGGTACATGGCGAGAGGTGGGTGGGGGTGTTGAGAAGGGGCGGGTGGGCGACATGGAACAGGAGCGGGCGGGTACGTGCAGAGAGATGGGTGGGGGCACTGAGAAGGGGCGGGGCGGGTACATGGAGAGAGGAGGGCGGGCGACATGGAAGAGGAGCGGGCGGGAGATGCGAACATTACACCGGGAGAGGATCAAAGCACCGCCTGGAGACGGGTCAGACGCACGCGGATCACGTGACGATGAGCGCTACTCACGAGACTGATCCTCACACAGACGGCGGGCGGGGGGGGGGGGGGGGGGGGGATGCGGGCGAGCGGGGTGGGGGCGGGAGGGGTATTGTTGTACCGGTAGAGATAGGGATCTGACAGTGGGTAGGAGTCTGGGTTGAGAGGCTGGAAGGAGTAGGGGCGCATGTCAAGGCTGCCCACCCCACCATATTGAGGAACAATGACCCACCCTACTGACACCATATTTAGTCCAATGTGACTCACCCTACTGACACCATAATGAGCCCATGGTTGTGTTAGTACTGACCCACCCTACTGACACCATATTGATTCACAGTGACCCATTCAACTGAAACCATATTGAGTCACAGTGACCCACCCAACTGACACCATGTTGAGCCCATTGTGACCCATCTTGCTGATACCATATTTAACCCGCAGTGTTCCTACAGTCACCATATTAAGCCCATTGTGACCCACCCTGTATATTGAGTCCACTGCCAGTGCTGAACCACTCATAGTATTTGTATTACCTGACAGAGGTATATTTGATATACATGGATAGAGAACATTATAATGTAACACTAAATGTATATTATTAGAGGGAAACTATGTTCCGGTGAAAGGAAGTCAAAGTTACGAGGTAAGGCTTGGAAAAATTACTGCCCAAGGCCCTGGCCGCGGGCAGTAATTTTTTCAAGCCTTACCGAGTAATTTTGACTTCCTTTCACTGGTACTTGGTTTCCCTATTCCTATATACCTTTAAATGTGGTTTAATAACGATAATTAGCGTTATTTGCTCATCCACCAGCAAACCTGAAGCCAGATCCAACGTTATCGAGTAACTTGACACTTTATGTTTACTCCCCACTGTGCTTTTCATATGAATTTTGTAAGAGACAATCTGATTGGTCTAAATGTCAAACTTGGGTAGTATACGGCAACCTTGGGTAGTATACGGCAACCTTGGGTAGTATCCATAAGTTACTCCACCCCCCAGAACGTGGTGTAAGCATAGAGTGTACAGCCATAGGTATATAGGAAAAGGTGTTTCTTGCCACACCTTCAGTTTTGGAGTCATTGAAGCCTGTAAACACATGTAACTGTTTTAGGGATAAATCCTCAACTAAAACAGGGTTAGTTTCGAGTAACTCTGACAAGATGGCGTCTCACGTCGGAGACCGGAAGACCTCAGGTCGTGGTGACTTCTGGGTAACCTCCGTGGCGCCCCCTGGAGTCCGATAAACTAAATTACCCCCACGTGACTGCCACCGTCACGTGACCGTCACGTGGGACCTTCACACACACACACACACACACACACACACACACACACACACACACACACACACACCTACACACTCACACATTCACACCTACACACACACACATCCCTTCTCTATCTGTATGCTATTCACTGTGATATTGGAAGGGAAACTGCGTTGGGAGACTGAGAAGGGAAACTGTGCGGGGAGAGGGAGGAGGGGGGCTGTGCATGGAGAGTGAAGAGGGAAACTGTGCGGGAAGAGTGAGAAGGGACACTCTGTATGGAGAGTGAGAACGGACACTCTGTATGGAGAGTGAGGAGGACTGTGCTGGGAGAGTGAGAAGGGACACTCTGTATGGAGAGTGAGAAGGGAAACCATGCTGGGAGAGTGAGAATGGACACTCTGTATGGAGAAGGATGACTGTGCTGGGAGAGTGAGAAGGGACACTCTGTATGGAGAGTGAGGAGGACTGTGCTGGGAGACTAAGAAGGGCCACTGTGTATGGAGAGTGAGGAAACTATGCGGAAAGACTGAGAAGGGACACTCTGTATGGAGAGTGATGAGGACTGTGCGGGGAGACTTAGAATGGAGACTGTGCGGGGAGACTGAGACTGGAGACTGTGCATGGAGAGTGAAGAAGGAAACTGTGCGGGGAGACTGATAAAGGGGACTGTGTATGGAGAGCGAAATGGGAAACTGTGTGGGGAGACTTAGATTAGAAACTATGCTGGGAGACTGAGAAGGGACACTGTGTATGGAGAGTGAGGGGGGCTATGCTGAGAGAGTGAGAAGGGACACTGTGTATGGAGACTCTGTATGGAGAGTGATTAGGACTGTGCGGGGAGAGTGAAAAGGGACACTGTGTATGGAGAATGAGGAGGACTGTGCGGGGAGAGTGAGAAGGGACACTCTGTATGGAGAGTGAGAAGGGACACCCTGTATGGAGAGTGAGAAGGGACACTCTGTATGGAGAGTGAGGAGGACTGTGCGGGGAAAGTGAGAAGGGACACTGTGTAAAGGAGAGTGAGGAGGACTGTGCGGGGAGAGTGAGAAGGGACACTGTGTATGGAGAGTAAGTAGGACTATGCGGGGAGAGTGAGAAGGGACACTGTGTATGGAGAGTGAGAAGGGACACTGTGTATGGAGAGTGAGGAGGACTGTGCGGGGAGAGTGAGAAGGGACACTCTGTATGGAGAGTGAGAAGGGACACTGTGTATGGAGAGTGAGGAGGCCCGGAGAAGAGGGTCGCTGGAGGGCCAGCTGTGCCCGCTAACTGATTGATCAGTAATGGCGTAACGAACCATTGGAGCAATTGAACAAGGAGCAAAACTAGGAAATCAATGCAGGGCCCGGTCCATGGTCAATACGGTGGTGGTGGTGACCACGTGAGCTGTCAGTCGTACCCTGAACGTGTGTAGAGTCACTCCGTAGTAGGACGGACTAATTACTGCCAGAAACTCACAAGGTACGTACTGCTCTTACTGTATCATCCATCGTATACAAAGACACCATTGAAAACGTGGATCCCACCACACCCTCACCAGTATCGTGCTGTGATGGCTGCATGTCGGTCAACCAGAAGTGCATTTTATTTTAAATTTTCTTTTTTTATTTGAGCAGATAGTAATAGGTGCAGGTTTTGTATGCCTTTTTTGGGCATTGACATATCATCGGTTCTCGTAAACCTCTCCAATCTGCGAGTTATGCACATATTATACAGTAGCAATGACAAGCGCGTAAATAGTGATAATCGTTATGTGATGGGATGAGATAAGGCATAGGGTTACACACAACTTTATTCAGTCACACCTTATCAGTTATCTGTCTACCTCAAACAAGCCTTACTTTTGACCGTAGCATACTTTTTATAGGAGTACACCGAAGTCGTATCATGGATGTCGACAGGCAGGCTGTTCCAATACATCATTCCTTTGTATAAGGGATTTTTCTTATAAAAATTAGTCCTAGGCCGTTTCAATTTGATATTCCTTTTAACTTGTCCCCCTGCTTTTGGTTGAGTCCCCTTTTTCAGTTTTGCCTGAGACAAGTTCCTAGACTCCTATACGATTCGTGAACTAATCGTTCAACCCTTGATCGGTAGATGGGCATTGGACTTTGGACTGTATTTTATGCAAATTCTGACTATGAAAAGGACAGACAAGTTTAAAACTTAAAACAATAACTCCTGATTTGCACATGATTGTAACAGTGGTCCTATATAGAATCTAACAACGTTAAGTGTAGATTACTTTGCTTGTTAGTTTTCTGAAACCGGAGTAGAAATCCATTAAGAAGGTCCGGAACCAGCTGCAGTGGCGCAATGATTTCTTACAGGAAACTCCTCCGCTCAGACGTGACCCGGCACACAACGTAGTCCCTGTTTTCACGGAACTATTTAATGTGTGTCTTCGAAAGGCGGAATATATACACAATATTACCATGATTTCGATCTGAGTGGCCGTATTCCCCGCGTAGTTGATGCGTAGTAAAAGAAAGTATTGTGAGGGATTAGGTGAGGTCTGGTGTGAAGTATGTATTGCGTATACTGTCA
The DNA here is from genome assembly GCA_950022655.1 of Alentia gelatinosa. NCBI lineage: Eukaryota > Metazoa > Annelida > Polychaeta > Phyllodocida > Polynoidae > Alentia > Alentia gelatinosa. The sequence continues at coordinate 34,287,932 of OX465593.1, read as the reverse complement.
ACTACAAGGAGAATACGGCCACACAGATCGAAATCATGGTAATGTTTTATTTATTACTCACCTTTCGAGTAATTATTAGAGACAAAATCTTGTAAATGATTAGAAATTCGACCCAAGCGCCGTGCATTGTTTATGTATATTGGTTCCTATAATGCCCGTCAGGTGGCCTCTAAAGCCGTATTCTCCTAGGAGATTCCGGAGGTCCGTATTCTACTCAGTAGCGATCTGTAGGCTCCATAGGCATAGCATGGAGACTCCGCATTGGGTGGGTAATAAACAACTATGTGATTAATTCTGGTTTATGTGTCATAGGACATATGAAGATATGATGTTATTATTATACTATGTTATATCATGTTTTTAGACTTCATGACTATATAGAAAAAAAAACTTTTAAAAGGAAATTCACCTTCATGGAATAATATTTCCAACACTCTCCATACAGGTATCCTGGCTACTAGTAAGGATATCTGCTTGGAGATTGATACCCTCTCACTTTGATTTCAACTAGGTCAAAGTCAGGAACTGGCGAAATTTATTGCTATGACGACACAGGTGGCCAGAGAACTGGCCATAATCAAAGACTTGAGCAAGTCTAACCTTACCCCATCCCTCACATCACGTTTCACCCCATATCTCACACTTAACCACACACCACACTTCACAACACAACACACAACACACTCCACACCTCAAAACACACTTCACCTCATCCTTCAAACCATCCCTCGCCCCATCCCTCACCCCACACTTCATTCCATAACTAGCCCCATACCTCACCCTATCCCTCACCCTATCCCTCACCCCATACCTCATCCCATACCTCAAACCATACCTCACACCAGATCTCTCCCAGTCCCTCACACCTGACATCACAGCTCACCCCTCACCCCACACCTCACCCCACACCTCACATCATGGCTCACACCTCACATCACACCTCACATCACATTTCAACCCATACCTCACACTTCACCACACCCTTCACCCCACACCTCACCCCACACCTCACATCATGGCTCACACCTCACACTACACCTCACATCACACTTCACCACACAACACACTCCACACCTCATATCACACTTCACCTTATCCCTCAAACCATCCCTCACCCCACACCTCACCCCACACCTCACCCCACACCTCACATCTCACCCCACACCTCACTCAATCCCTCACACCACACCTCACACCTCACACTACACCTCACATCACATTTCAACCCATACCTCACACTTCACCACAAACCACACTTCACACTTCACCACAGACCACACTCCACACCTCACAACACGCTAGCACACCACTCACCACTACTCCCCTTCCCCTTTGCGGCATGTGTATGCTAGACACACAGCATGAAAACGCGTAACGGCTTCAACTCTGCGTACCCGTTACAAGTGGAGTTGTTGGAACACGCTGAGATTGAGGCTCTATGCTCGTCTCTATTTGGGTTGCTCTTCACTCTACGCATCGTAACTGCCAATAAGCGTTATTAACCTTGTATTTGAGTGGTAACCCTTTCCTGGCCAGCAGTTAGTCGGCCACCAGTAAGGCCAGTGGTTTTTTTTTTTATTTATTACCCACCGATTACGGAGTCTCCATAGAAATCATTGTATTAACACACTTTGCATGCAAATTATGTTATGACAGTGATTTTTGATGGTAAATAAGATTATTGTGATTGATTCTAAATAATTAGTATTGAATCAACATTCAAGAAACTTATTTCGAAGTACATGATGATTCAACCTTATTATGGACAGGACTGTTTTCCTGCAGGAGATTCTGACATGCCAGAATCTCCAGGTAGCTAATTCCATGTACCCTCTACATTTCCCATCTAGACTCCGAAATTGTTGGGTAATAAACTGTAGTAGTAACCTGTCTCTTACCCTGTTATTTTCCCCGTGATGTCCATGAACTCTTCCATGTACAATGATGTACCTTTGTCGGCGACAAAGGAACTGTAATTTGTCTCAGGCGAGGCATCCTAACAGCCCTAGTCAGTAGATGTAGGACAGCTAGGCAAGGGTCAGCCAACAATTAGTGAAACTACCCACTTGAGATGTTCTTTTGTCGCCGAAGAGTTGTCATTCGATGTTCCTAAATCTGTTGCCAAAAGTTTATCAACATGTTGATAAATCAAGTTGCCGACAACAGGACTTTGGTAAATGGCATTTGATTGGGTGGCTGACACGGGCCGAGGGGTTACATAATTTGCCTGCGACAAATTCACCGACTCCTATACGATTTGGGAACTAATCGTTCAAACTTGAATCTGTAGATGTGTATTGGACTTAAAGCCGGATGCCCATCTACCAATTTAGGGTTGAATGATTAGTTCCCAAATCGTATAGGAATCGGTCACCTTGTCGCAGGCAAATTACGTAATCCTCGCTCGACCCAGGGCCCTCAACGAGAGGGGCTGGTGGGTATTGGTCCTAAGGAAATCAGTCTACATCTACCGAAATATATACCCACACTAATAAAATCGGTGTATGGTCCACTGATCGCTGGGAGAGGGCAAAAACCGCAACTTGTTGGCGACAAAAGGACGTCTGAAGGAGATGGTTCACTAATCGCTGGGTAGCCTTGCCTAGCTGTCCTACATCTACCGACTCCATTAGGATACCTCGCCTGAGACAAATTACCCTCCGTTTGTCATCGACAAACGTACATAAATGTTCCGAAATCGGTAGATGTGTATTGGACTTTACCCTGTTATTTCCCACACGATGCCCCCTGAACCCTTCCACACCTCTTCCCTCCCACCCACAGCGAACCCGAGCTGAGAGCCATTAAGCCAAGCCATGTTCTGCTGGAGAGTGTACGGATGTACGGTGGAGAGTGTGACGCTCACAACGCCACCTATCGGGGAACTCAGTCACCACACTGTATAGCCGATCTCAGTAAGCGGAGCAGTGCGACATGACAAGCAGAACCCAACACTGCACCACTCGCTTGATGTCCGGGCCAAAGAGCGAAACCTGATTATCATTCACTGGAGGGGCCCTGAGGTGGGGCTTATGGGGGTACAGAGTCTTACATGCTACCCCCTTCCTCTGTGTCAATAGGATGGGAGGAGAGTGATAGGAGGGTGGGTGGGGGAGGGGTAGACTTGCTCAGGTCATAGATAATGAACATTCATTAAGTGATTAAACACAATCAGAATAAAGTTCATTACAGTATGAATCCTTCTCTGGCTGGCCAATTCTTTGATTATGAACATTCATTAAATGATTAAACACAATCATAATAAAATTAATTTTAGTATGTATCCTTCTCTGACTAGCCCAAGAATCAAAGACTTGTCCAGTTGGAGCAGAACCTCCTGTATACATCCCCTAAGTCGCTCCCTGTAACCCTACACCTCCTCCTACCACTCCCCCTCCCCCTCCTCCAGTTCCCTGGCTGCCTGTGTTGTCATAGCAATAAATTTCGCCTGCTCCTGACTGTGACCCAATTGAGATCAAAGTGAGAGGGTATCAATCTCCCAGCAGATATCCTGACCAGTAGCCAGGAAATCTGTATGGAGGGTGTTGGGAATACTGGTGCTAAACAGCACCAGAAATCCAACACTATTACCGATTGTACCAGTCCCTGTGTCCAAGCAAGGAGGGTAGCCATAGGATGCAGGGACTGTATCACAGTGAGGAGTGTAGCCATAGGATGCAGGGACTGTATCACACCGAGGAGGGTGACCATAGGATGCAGGGACTGTATCACAGCGAGGAGGGTGACCATAGGATGCAGTGACTGTATCCCAGCAAGGAGGGTAGCCATAGGATGTAGGGACTGTATCACAGCAAGGAGGGTAGCCATAGGATGCAGAGACTGTATCACAGCAAGAAGGGTAGCCATAGGATGCAGGGACTGTATCCCAGCAAGGAGGGTAGCCATAGGATGCAGGGGCTGCATCACAGTGAAGAGGGTAGCCATAGGATGCAGGGACTGTATCACAGTGAGGAGGGTAGCCATAGGATGCAGGGTCTGTATCCCAGTGAGGAGGGTAGCCATAGGATGCAGGGACTGTATCACAGTGAGGAGGGTAGCCATAGGATGCAGGGACTGTATCACAGCGAGGAGGGTAGCCATAGGATGCAGGGACTGCATCACAGTGAGGAGGGTAGCCATAGGATGCAGGGTCTGTATCGCAGTGAGGAGGGTAGCCATAGGATGCAGGGACTGTATCACAGTGAGGAGGGTAGCTATTGGATGCAGGGACTGTATCACAGCGAGGAGGGTAGCTATAGGATGTGGGGACTGTATCACAGCGAGGAGGGTAGCCATAGGATGCAGGGACTGTATTACAGCGAGGAGGGTAGCCATAGGATGCAGGGACTTTATCACAGCGAGGAGGGTAGCCATAGGATGTAGGGACTGTATCACAGTGAGGAAGGTAGCCATAGGATGCAGGGACTGTATCATAGCGAGGAGGGTAACCATAGGATGCAGGGACTGTATCCCAGTGGTGCACCCCTCATAAGATCTCACACTCCTTAAGTCGTAATCTGTTCAAGGTTCTCACCGCGCTCTATGAGAGAAGAATTAACAAGGCTTAATGAACAAGGCTTAGAGTTCTGAGAATCCATCGGCAGCAATATTCCTGCTAGGTGGCATCATTGAGATTATAAAAATCTTTGGGTTGCATAAATGTACATCTTAAGCACAGGAGGCAGGTCAGTGGATTCTCAAGGCTCTAAGCCTAGTTCGTTAAGAATTCTTCTCCATAGAGCGTAATGAGAGTACAGAATACCACTTAGAGAGTGTGAGATCTTATGAGAGGGGTGAGGGTAGCCATAGGGTGTAGGGACTGTATCACAGCGAGGAGGGTAGCCATAGGATGCAGGGACTGCATCCCAGCGAGGAGGGTAGCCATAGGATGTAGGGACTGTATCACAGTGAGGAGGGTAGCCATAGGATGCAGGGACTGTATCACAGTGAGGAGGGTAGCCATAGGATGCAGGGACTGTATCAGAGCGAGGAGGGTAGCCATAGGATGCAGGGACTGTATCACAGTGAGGAGGGTAGCCATAGAGTGCAGGGACTGTATCCCAGTGAGGAAGGTAGCCATAGGATGCAGGGACTGTATCACAGCGAGGAGGGTAGCCATAGGATGCAGGGACTGTATCATAGCGAGGAGGGTAGCCATAGGATGCAGGGACTGGAGCCAGTCTAGTGGAAGGGATGTGTCTTGAAGTTACTGAAGTACATCTCATTCATCATAGAAGCTAACTTGAGCTGATTTGATTTATCTGCGTCGCATAATTAGAAGATGTGTTCGGGGCAGGCGTGGAACTGGCTGATGAAGTTGAGGGCCGGGTTTATACCGGTTTATACCGGTTTTTTATGTGTGGAGTTGTATCGTGTAGGTGGTAGATGCTAACCGCTCTCGGCCTCTCTTACTATCACCGCGTTATGGTCCCAACGCATGCGCTCTCAGGAGATGGTGATGAGATCAAACAGTGGCGCCCCCCAGTGGGCCCTGTCACGTGATTTAGCGGCGTCTCCGTGACCTGGTTTCTAATTAATCTCGTCTGGAGTAACTCTCACTGATGGAGGTTTACGGCATATCAACCTGAAGGGTCGTATCCGCGCGAGTCACTTACATCGGTGAAACGAGTTTCCTGAGTTTTTTTTTTTTTTTTTTTTTTAAATAAACGCAACTTTTATTTCCATGAACAACAATAAACCAAATACAAGAGTTTGTAATTTTTTTTCTCGTCTGCTATTTTATTTTGAGTAAAATATTTTTTTTCTGCTTCGTCTAATACGCACATAAACCAAATACAAGGATTGTTCCTCTACAAATCTTCCGCGAAGTACATGATCTTATTTAGTTAGTGAAAACTAAACAATAAACACCGTAGACTAGACCGGTTTTAGAGGCCTCAAAAGGTACAGTCCATTAAGATAAGTGCTGCTTGGAATTTTTAGTGGAAATTGAGTTCCTTTATAGCAATAATTGTCCTCCTCAAAATACAGAATGTTCCATTTATAGCAAGTAATTCGTGACCTTATAGGTGACGTCAAGCGTCAAAACTAATCTCATTACTTAAGAGAGACCCAGTAGTAGCAACAACACTTTGTACAACACATTGGACAATAAACGTATATGACATTTGTTGGTGACAGACAGACAAATTAATCAAGAAGACATTACATTAACAGTTACGTAATTAATTATGAGTTTCTGTTGTTTTGATGATAGGGAAACTACTTTATTCTACCCCAAATAATAAAAACTGTCATTGATTTAACATAGGCAAATTTTATGTGGCATGCCATAACATAAAGTAAAATTGATGTACCTAGAAATAAAAAAAATTGACCAATCAGCGATCAGGAATTATTCACCTCTGTAAATAGTTCCGGCTGCAGACCAAAAGTTCTGACAGCTTGGAAACCTGGAAGGAATCGGGTCAGATTCTCCTAATATCATAAAGTCGTGGAGACGGGGTAGGATAAATACGAAACCAAACCCAAGGTAAAACCAAAGTCAGAAATGTACTGAAAAATATGTTTTTCTTCAACTCTTTCAAAAACAAGTACGGTGACTTAGTACTATTTATGTACTATATTCTGTGAAAGTTTGAGGAAAATGACAGGATTTACTATATGAAAGAATACTTTTCAGAATTTCTCTATATTCTAATATAGAATTATCGTAATATTGATCTATATATCAAAAACTAGCACGGTGACCCCCCATTGTTAAATCAAATATGTGTTCCATAACACTTGAACATTATCTTATTAAACCTTCAAGAAATTGACATGGGTTTAAATTTCCAAGCCAAATTGTCCGATATACCTTTAACATAGGGGGCACTCGTTCTCCATACCGCTACAGGTATTGCAGTCCATTCTCTATGGTCTATATCCCACATCTTATCTGCCATCGTGTATCTTCAATGATCCTCGCATTATTTGATGACTCAGCAATAGTGATTCTCAACCTTGTTCACACTGTGTATTATTGAGAGCCTATTTGTGCCTCGTTCACACAGTGCGCCTCTGGCCGGTGCAGTGTGCAGGAGGCGTGTTTACACAGGCTCACTTTACAGTATCGACACACTCCCGGGGGCCGAGGCTCGCCCAGCCATGACCCGTCTTGGATTGTGTGTGTTTGCTGAGGGTAAAAAAAACGTGAATTTATCGTGTTTGTTCTTCGGCGGGGATTTCCCAGCAGCCTCCTGGGGTGAATATCCGGAAGTGACGTCAGGCGGAGTGGCGCTCTCTGGTGGTGAATGTGTCTTTATTATCTGTCGTATATAAAGTCCCCGTTGAGAATGTATGGGGACTCAGTAAACCACGACCCATTGTTTATTATCCATGGCATACAAAGTCCCCATTGAGAATGTATGGGGACTCAGTAAACCACTACCCATTAATATTGTTTAATATCCATTGTATACCATGTACCCTTTAATGAATATGGGGACTCAGTAAACCACTACCCATTTTTTATTTTCCGTCCTATATAAAGTCCCCATTGAGAATGTAAGGGGACTCAGTAAACCACTACCCATTAATATTGTTTATTATCCATGGCATACAAAGTCCCATTTGAGAACAATGGGGAATCAGTAAAGCACTACCCATTGTTTATTATCCGTCATATACAAAGTCCCCTTTTAGAATGTATGGGGACTCAGTATAGCACTACCCATTGTTTATTATCCATGGTATACAAAGTCCCCATTGAGAATGTATGGGGAATCAGTACAGCACTACCCATTGTTTATTATCCGTCATATACAAAGTCCCCTTTGAGAATATATGGGGAATCAGTAAACCACTACCCATCGTTTATTGTCCATGGTATACAAAGTCTCCTTCTTCATAGGCATGATGACTTAAAGATACTTGCTCACAGTGTTGGAGACTTAAAGCATCTTGTTCATAGCGATGTTGACTTAAAGCTTCTTGTTCATAGCGATGATGACTTAAAGCTACTTGTTCATAGCGATGATGACTTAAAGCTACTTGTTCATAGCGATGATGACTTAAAGCTACTTGTTCATAGCGATGATGACTTAAAGCTACTTGTTCATAGCGATGATGACTTAAAGCTACTTGTTCATAGCGATGATAACTTAAAGCTACTTGTTCATAGCGATGATGACTTAAAGCTACTTGTTCATAGCGATGATGACTTAAAGCTACTTGTTCATAGCGATGATGACTTAAAGCTACTTGTTCATAGCGATGATGACTTAAAGCTACTTGTTCATAGCGATGTTGACTTAGAGCTTCTCGTTCATAGCATTAATGACTTTGAGCTACTTGTAGTAACAATGGTGTCTTAAAGCTACTTCTTCATAGCGACGGAGACTTTAAGCTAATTGTATGTAACGGTGATCACATAAAGCTACTTCTTCATAGTTTGCGTGACTTAAAGCTACTTGTTCATAGTGGTGTTGACTTCAAGCTACTTGTTTTTTTTGGTAATTTTCATTAAGGGAATATTGTGTGCACAATCACCAAATTCGGCTATTGAGCCGTTCTTCCATTCTGGCCCTTGCCCCTACTCCTCATTCTAATGACAGGTGTTAAACCGAATGGGCAGTGGGTACCATTTCTGTGTAAGTCTTTGGTATGACCCGACCAGGGTTTGAACCCACGACCTCCCATGCTCGAGGCAAACACCCATACCACTTAGCAACTGAGCTCGTTCATAGCGATGGTGTCTTAAAGGTTCTTGTTCACAGCGGTGTTGACTTAAAGCTACTTGTTCACAGCGGTGTTGACTTAAAGCTACTTGTTCATAGCGATGATGACTTAAAGCTACTTGCTCATAGCAATGATGACTTAAAGCTACTTGTTCATAGCGATGATGACTTAAAGCTACTTGTTCATAGCGATGATGACTTTAAGCTACTTGTTCATAGCGATGATGACTTAAAGCTACTTGTTCATAGCGATGATGACTTAAAGCTACTTGTTCATAGCGGTGTTGACTTAAAGCTACTTGTTCATAGCGGTGTTGACTTAAAGCTACTTGTTCATAGTAGCGGCTGACACGACCTTCTCATGTCCACCTCCCGCTCCACCCTCCAAATCCCCACCTCTCAACCCGTCACAACCCTCTGAATCTCAATCCACAGATTTGTCACTCTCTATCCCTGCTCCTTTTTTATTTTCAATCCGCGGAGTTTTCTTCCAGAACCCTCATCCTTCTCACTCCCGCCAGTTCTTCTCCTCACACAAAAAATACTCATCCATTCCGATGTAACCCCGAATCAGTGACTGACCCCATCTCATCAGTCCACGCCTAGTTACTGCCTCGCTCGCGTTTCTACACCTTAACACTTCCTATATTAGAGATCTATATACGTAGCCTATAAACCCTTTAAGGATGGCTGCCTGGGGCTGAGCTAGTCCCATAAGGACGGGGGCTGGTGGCAGTTTGTCTGGCTAGAGGACGGGCACATGATAGTTAAAACTCATAATTCAAGTTTGTAATCATGCAATATGATACATAATCATAGATATCTTATTTCTTTTCAATATAAATATTGAATAGGATGTTATATATACATTTTCTGAAGATTTCATGAATATTGCTTTATCATATCTTTGTTAAAACACTTTTGTTAATATCAAAACAATGATGCCTCCAGGCATCATGCATCTCTAGAGCGATGATGCCTCCAGGCATCATGCATCTTTAGAGCTGTGATGCCTCCAGGCATCATGTGTCTTTAGTGCAGTGATGCCTCGAGGCATCATGCATCTTTAGAGCGGGGATGCCTCCAGGCCTCATGTGTCTTTAGAGCGGTGATGCCTCCAGGCATCATGCGTCTTAAGTGTGGTGATGCCTCCAGGCATCATGCATCTTTAGAGCGATGATGCCTCCAGGCGCAATGCATCCTTAAAGGTTAAAGGTTAGAGTGGTCACATACACTTTCAGCCTGCTGAGAAAAATCTATCCCTTCACTATCTGTGTGCTATTCGCTGTGCTATTGGATAGAGGCAGAGGCATGCCCAACTGACCATGACCGATCACTCAAGACCGAAATACCTCATTGACCCACTGGCGTTTGGTATGTTTTGATCCTAGACTCAAGCAGTTTTAGAAATGGCAGGTTGACTGGGTGCAAGTGGGTTACAGAAAACGATCCATAGACTGAATGTAATGCAAACCTTTTAATTGTTATTCATTTAAAATTGCACGCTCATTCACCAATGACGAACATACTATTTTATCCTAGTTTTTCACTAAGCTGCATAGCACCAAATACACGCCCTGAAATACGCTGCTTCAGTACCATTTTCAACCCTGTAGTATGCCCTGTAGTATGCCGGTGTTTTTCACAATAGGGACCATCCAAAAAGTATGTTCGCAAAATTTCTAGAAAAAAATTGGACCCCCCAAACCACCCTGTCAATCTTTTACTCAATAGAACAAAGAAATTTCCAAAATTTCCAAAATCTATAACCCCTCACATCTCACCTCAGTGGGTACATACTTTATGGATGACCCAATATCCAAAGTGACGTCATTATATCACAGCTCCATGGTAATCCAAAATGATTATGATGTTATATGATAGTTGTGATATTTATTAGGATATAGTTTTACCTAGGTCAGAAAAATATTATCCAGATATTTGCATCATTTCATAAAAAATTATTTGAATTTTGGAAATGATGCCTCAAGGCATCATAGTGTACTGCGCCTGAAAATGCCCCCAGGCATCATAGCGTACTATACCCGGAAATGCCTCCAGGCATCATAGCGTACTATACCCGGAAATACCTCCAGGCATCATAGCATACTATACCCGGAAATACCTCCAGGCATCATTACGTACTATGCCCGGAAATGCCTCCAGGCATTATTACGTACTATGCCCGGGAATGCCTCCAGGCATCATAGTGTAGCTAGAGGGTTAAAAAAATGGTTCGGCAGGTATACTAGATTTCTGATTTATGTGTTTTTCACGTTGGAATCAGAACAAAAAGGGAGTATTATAATTTGTTTCAAGAATCTATATTTGTTTTTAACATATTCACTCCCATTTGCTGTTGACAAACAGACAACACATCCAGGAGAAAGTAACCGTCATCGGATAGCTGGTCTTCATCCCTTACTCCAGGAACCATTGTTTTGACAGAACGACTCATGCAGAGTATTATTTACTTTAGGCCTCTTTTTGTACCCCTGAGAATACAACTTATCAGTATGCACCAAGTATGTCCATACTGAGTTCCTAGGTTAACTATGGACACTTTGTTTTAGGTGGATGATAGATATCTGTATGTGCTGGGTTTGTCCATATATAGTTCCTATAGGTTTATTATGGACACTTTGTTTTAGGTGGGTAATAGATATCTGTATGTGCTGGGTTTGTCCATATATAGTTCCTATAGGTTTACTATGAACACTTTGTATCAGGTGGATAATACAACATATCTGTATGTGCTGGGTTTGTCCATACAGAGCTCCTATAGGTTTACTATGGACACTTTGTATTAGGTCGATATTAATTATCAGAATTCACCGGGTGTGTCCATACAGAGTTCCCATAAGTTTACTAAGGAAACTGTGCATTAGGTGGATAATAAATATCTGCATGTACGAGGTGTGTTCATGGAGAGATCCCATAGGTTTACTATGGACACTTTGTATTAGGTGGATGATATAGCATATCTGTATGTACCAGGTATGTCCATACAGAGTTCTATAAATAGTTTTACCATGGACACTTTGTATAAGCTGGATAATGGATATTTGTATTCATATGTGCTGGGTATGTCCATATAGAGTTCCCATAAGTTTACTAAGGAAACTGTGCATAAAGTGGATAATAGATATCTGTATGCATCAGCTATGTCCATACAGAGTTCTATAAACATGTTTACTAAGGACACTTTGTATTTGGTGGATAATAGATATCTGTATGTATACCCTGGGTTTGTCCATACAGAGTCCCTATAAGTTTACTATGGGGTGGATAATACAATGTATGTGCTGGTTATATCTAGAAAGAGTTTCTATTGGCTTACTAAGGACATTTTGTATTGGATGAATTTTAATACTACATATCCATATGCGCTAGGTATGTCCATACAGAGTTCTATAAATATGTCTACTATGGACACTTTGTATTAGGTGGATAATAAAACATACACATATGTGCTGGCTATATCCATAAAGAGTTCCTATAGGTTTACTATGGATACATTATATTAGGTGGATAACAAAACGTATGACAGCAACACTGGAGACAATAGCACTAACGAGGGCGAAACAGTTCTACTTCAAACCTCCACCTGTGAGAGAAGGGTTTATAATTGAGATAATTAAGTAGACTAGGCCCAGCAGTGGTTATCACAGAGTGGGGCAAGGTGAGCTATGGTGTATAATCACGTGAGTGGGTTGTAAGGGTGGTGCTGTGATAACGTTGTAATTTGTACCGGTAACAATATTGACCTATTTAACAGGGAATTCAGGGCCGGGGTAACCACCGTTATTACACGTCCACAAACCCCGGTTGCCCCGCGGCCCTCCCGGTTGTTAGCCACTCTCCTCCCAGATCTTTCGCGGCGCTAGCGATGGCTTAGTCTCTGCCCCAACCCAGTGACGTCATACGCTTAGGGTATGCACTAAGGACAGGGGGAACCAGCCAACCCAGTGACGTCATACGCTGGTTCTCAGGGTATGCACTAAGGACAGGGGGAACCAGCCAACATTTCGGATTCAAAACAAGGCATCTGTCAAAAGTTATGAGACTCAAACAACTCATATATTATTAGTTGGGAAATATAGGAATTGTTAAATGAGCTCCAGAGACAATCCGGTTGTTTCCTTTTTCAACTTTAAACCACTATATAATCTGAATTCACAGTTGATGAGACTGTCTATTCAAGCAAGCACATGTGACATGTTGACAAACCAAACCCTGCAACACATGAGGTGCTTTCCACTGAAGAAAGTAATCTCTATGCCTATGTCTAATTTGATATAACAAATAATAGAAATGAGTGCATATTATTACCATATAGATATGTTCATTTATATTTCAATTAGAAAACAAAATACCCCTAAAAGCGCTAAGAATTTAGGATATTTCAAAAACTGGCGTATGGGCCAGATTTGAGCCCAAACAGGCAGGTTGGGTCCGAGATATAAGCGGCCACAGGAAGTAGAGCGCAAGATCTCTGCTGGGAGAGTGGCTGTTAGCCACCATCAATGACTTGCCTCGCGGTGACAGACACTTGGCACGTTGCCTCGTGACGCAAGGTGGCGCCACGGTCGTCTGACGGATATCCGGGCCACATGGAATTCCCCTATTATCGCCCAGCTCGCCCACCATGAAGGGATTACCGGCCGGAAGTCGATCGGGCAATGGGGAGCGCCCATGCGCGGGGAAGGGGGGTGGGGGCAGAGCACTTCCTGTCTGTTACTGGCACGTGCCGGAAGTGCCGAGACGCGGTCGACGATAGGCGGCGCTGTCGGCGGGTCGGGGGCACAGCTGGTGTCGGGTTCTGTTGACCGGAAGTATGAGCAAACGCCGCGACGTGACATGCGCACCGACAGTGACGTAACAATGACGTCACCACGGTTAAACGTCGGCCTATGGGAATCTATCTTACACGAGAACACGTGACAGAACACGTGACCCGCATGCGCAGAGCCCGACTTCTGGTCTGTACATATATATCCACAAACACAAACCAGAGGGCGCCACCGACAGGACAACCCGGCGTGGTAACGGGTTGCGGGAAGGATCGATCTTCACCCTGCGCGCTATTTCTAACTTTAAACATTGGATAATTCGGGGATGAGAAGTGCCCGGATGTAGAGGGTGGGCTGGTGGCGCCACCAAGTGGCCGGTGTGAGTAATGGTGGCAACCCCCTGGTGACGAATGCGGTAATCAATACAGCAATAACTGGGCCGTCTCAGCCGGGCCGGCGAATCGTCCGTCTACAGCTCGTTTATCTACATCTCGCTGCTCTACATCTCGTTCACCTATATCTCATCTATCGTCTACATCTTATTTATCTACATCTTATTTATCTACATCTCATTTATCTACATCTTATTTATCTGCATCTTATTTATCTGCACCTTATATATCTGCACCTTATTTATCTGCATCTCATTTATCTACATCTTATTTATCTACACCTTATATATCTGCACCTTATTTATCTGCATCTCATTTATCTACATCTTATTTATCTACATCTTATTTATCTGCACCTTATTTATCTACATCTTATTTATTTACATCTTATTTATCTGCATCTCATTTATGTACATCTCATTTATCTACATCTTATTTGTTTATATTTTATTTATCTACATTTCATTCGCTAAATTTTGTCCTGAATTGCGAAATCGCGGTGGCAGGGGTTGAGGCGGAGATGAGGAGGGGGTGATTTTAGGAGTCAACTCTAAGATTGAACAGGGCCTTTATATACTGAGACTAGACTGCCCACACATAGAAGTGGTGTATTAAAGTAAAATCTAAAAGAAAAACGGTAAAAAAACCAACATGATCAGTGTTTATTATGTGTAATTAATCAATTTATACTCAATCAAGTTTTATAAAGGTTTTATCAAATAAATTGGTAATATAAGATTGCAATTTTCATATAATACAGACTTGGATGGTTAATGGCAAATGAAATATGCTACCAGTAGTGTCCCCAAGTGGCAGGGATTGGAACTATTGGATAGTGGTGTAAATACAACAGAATCAGGTGTATATATGAATCAGGCGCCTACAGATGAGGTGTATACACACGGGAATAGGACGACCTTGTATATGCAAAAGCATACCTATATACACAGAGTGCATACATATATAAAGTGGGTCTATATCGAACACCAGTGGGTCTTGAAGTAAGTCGCGATTGATTGGTCATGGTCAGCTGGGCATGCCTTCAAGTCCCTTGACCACTCTATCCTTTAGGTATTGTATATAATTCAATTAACATATGATCATGAGCCTCATATCAAGTTGGCTCAACTACATTCATACAGTAAAACCCACTTCTGAAGCACCTCCCTTAAGGGTATACCCCGGTTAAGGGGAAATTTGCTGGGTACGGAGGGTGCCCCTTTAAGTGGGCTTTTACTGTGCATACCTACATACATACATACATACATATATACATACATACACGCATACTTAGTAGAAACCAAACGAGAGTTAGCCTTGTCAATGTTTATGCCACGGTGGGCAGGTTGTGTATTACTACACGAGGCGTTAGCCGAGTTTAGTGAGTAGCAGACCTGACCAGAGTGGCATAGACATTGACAAAGCTAACTCGAGTTCGGTTTCGTATTTATCCTACCCCATCTCACCGATATACAGAGAATATTTGTAATTATCCATGTTAGTAGTTAACAATGCTGCCGGATCTACTTTCGTTATCTTGTCCCTGATTGGTCTGTTTTTTTATTCACCTCGGTGCATAAATGACACTTTATCCAACGCTATGTCAAATACATTGAGTCAATGTTAAACCTATGGCGTTTTTTATTAGGGGTAGGATAAATACATACATGCATGCATGCATACATACACGCATACATACATACATGCATGCATATATACATATATACATACACATACATACATACATACATACATGCATATATACATATATACATACACATACATACATACATACATACATACATACATACATGCATGCATACATTCATACACGCATACATACATACATACACACATACATACATACATACATACACACATACATACATACACACATACATACATACATACATACATACATACATACATACATACATACATACAATGACATTTTTCGATGTTGAAAAGCCAAGACAGTTTTTACACTTGATTGAGTAAAATTTGAAGCTGCTGACATTTTTTGGCCGTCCAAAAAGGGGGAGGGGGCAGTCGGTCCCCCTGCCCCCCTATTGTGAAGCCACTGCAGATGGTGTGCATGTATAAGACAGGTGTCACCGACATTTGAGGACTTGTTGAGAGCCACTTCAGGGAGCCACAACTATATCAGAAGCTCAGTTTAGATCGATGTAATTACGTTCACTTATTGATAAGGCACGAACCCTCGGGAGTTGATACCAACTGTGCTTTATGTTATAGTGTATTATGTTAACAATTGTGCATCGCACTTGTCTCTGTTATTTCGTGTGATCGTTACAATTTACATACACAATATTGACTGGTTTCAGATAAAAGCGGATGCATGTTCTGAGGAGTTGATTCCTAGTTATATCCGAGCGCATACGAGGATATTACGTGGGGTCAACTGCAAGGAGCATACAACAAGTTTTATCTGAAACCAGTCTATATTGTATGGATTATCTACTATTCTTTTATACACGCTATTTATCTGTATGCGCCGTTTATTGCAGTCTGAGGCATATAACATGTCTGTATGTGCTGGGTATGTTCATACAGAGTTCCTATAGGTTTAAGGGGGGCGTCCAACAACCGCGACAAGGCTATGACAATGACTTTCCGACAAGGTCCACGATTGGCCTACGATTGGAAGCCTTGTCGTAGCCTTGTCGTGGTTGGTGGACCCTAGTTCCCGACAAGAGGCTGCGACAAGGCCACGACAAGCTGCGACAGGAAGCTTGTCGGGGGCCTGTCGGGGGCCTTCCGACAAGGCTACGACAATATCGAACATGTTCGATTTTTGCTACGACTGGACCTTTGTCGTGGAGTGTTGTGGTTTCCTTGATATCACTGTCGTAGTGTGTCAGAACCATGGCCGCCTTTTTTACGGCAACCAGCAACGCGACGACATGCCCCGACACCGCTGTCCCGACACTGCTCTTCTCGCGATAAGGCTGCGACAAGGCTACGATTGGAACTTTCATGTCGGCACTTGTCGTAGCCTTGTTGTGGTTGGTGGACGCCCCCCTTTACTGTGGACACTTTGTATCAGGTGGATAATACAACATTTCTGTATGCGCCGGGTTTGTCCATAGAGAGTTCCTGTATATAGGTTTACTATGGACATTTTCTATTAGGTGAAGCATATAACATATCTGTGTGTGCAAAGTTTGTCAATACAGAGTTCATGTATGCAGGTTTACAATGGACATTTTCTATTAGGTGGATATTAGATATCTGTGTGTACCGGGTATGTCTAGATACAGAGTTCCTATCGGTTTACTATGGCCAGGTTTTTCTATACAGGTCTATATGTAGGTGTAATAGGGACACTTTGTATGAGGTGGATATTAGATATCCGTATATGACCATACAAAGTTCCTATAGGTTTCCCATACCTTCTATTAGGTGGATAATAAATGATAGATGCCCCACATTTTTTCTTGTTTACTGTACCCACTAGTGGGGCATCTCACAACTCCAACCACTTTGCATTAAAGTTGAGTAAGGCCTTCTTAACCGGGCTTGACTGTATTCACTCTATCCGGGCATTGATTGTCCATTGAACATCCCTCTGCTTTTTTCTCGTATTGCAGACGACAAAAAAGAAACATCTTTCGGCATCCCTAAGAGCGAAGCACAAGAAGTGGCGAGCAGCCGACTTTTTGACGTCTGACTGGCGGGAAGTTAAAAAAAGGCGGGAAAAAGGAGCCCCTGGATTAATGTGATTAGAGGATTGTTCAGAGAAAGGCTCCTGGACCTCGACGTAATACGTACACCCTTCTATCGTCGCCATCTTTAAGGTAAGTTTTTCTGTATGGAGACTTAACAAATAGATTTGATAAAATTTTATAAAATGCTATTATCTTAGCCTAGTGTCCATATGATGAAATGACCCCCTAACAATGACACCCATTCAAACTATTATCCTTAGCCTGGTATAAACGTCCATAGATTTAGCATTAGGAATTCGTTCTCAACAGGCTTGCGAGTACGGTAACTCATTCTCAACGGGTGAAAAACAGATAGATATTTTCAGGCTTAGATAAAATAAGAAACATTTTCGTCTTTGGTTTGAGTCCCCATTTGCCATCTCGTTTGGAGTGCTCCGGTATATTCACTCGGCTATCGCCTCGTTCATATTACTCCGCACTCCAAATTCGATGGCGAACGAGGACACAGACCAAACACTCATCAGTTTCCTTCTTAGTATTATTCTCGTAGCTGTAGGCCCACCTCATGATATATTCCCCTTTATTATCCATCGTATACAAAGCCCCCATTGAAAATGTATGGGGACTCAGTAAACCACGACCCATTATATAAACCTGCCAGATACCATAACTGTGGTATACGGATTCAAACCTGTGGTATACGGCCTCAAAGTCATGGTATACGGGGAAATAGTCCATTTTGCTATAGAGCAAAGAAGTAGTTCCTATTGTTATACCCTTTAAAATGGCAATTACTGGGTTTAATCCATTCGAAAAGATGGATAATAAATGCAACAAACGATGATTTTGTGGACAGGCAGCTCTGTAAACCACTTGCGGTTGACCTCGTAATACACTCGCTAGCGCTAGTGTATTACTACGCGTCAACTTCTCGTGGTTTACGGCTGCCTGTCCACAAAACCATCGATTATTGTCTATTTATCTCACACCTGGTATTTTGTCCCATAGGCTTAACATTGGGAACTCGTATCAAACGCCTATGATATACTTAGGAAAAATATCCAATTGGGGACTATGTCACAAGTGTTGACCCATTTGTCAATGTGAAGGGTGGGATTCAGAAAACTATTTTTGGGTTTAGGGTCAGAGCTGATATCATATCTCGTTTGAATCGCTACGTAATTCATGCGGCTACGCGATTCAAAATCGATGGGATACGAGCTCTGACCTTATTATTATTCAACGGACCCCAGATGTTATGAATAATGAAATCAACTCTAAAATAGTGGCGGAACATCGGGATGTGGTTTAAGTAAAGTAAAAAAGCCAGTAGGTAAAAGTGTCCACCTTGTTAACACGCATCATCGACGAAATATAGACGTATATATATAAAAACACGTCAATTTACAGCCAATAATATCATGAAACATCACGAAATTTCATATGATTGTTTATATGGCATGAGTTGTCTTCGCGGAATGATATCACAAAGCAGAGCTGAGTGATATCTGTAGCAAAAGACAACGAATGGCATGTAAACAATCATATGAAATTTCGGGATGTTTAGATATTATCCTACCCTGTCACATGTTTTTAACTTTATGTGTCACCAGTGGCAAATAAATATTTTATGGCATAACCGTGGCATACAGGCCCACCATGTTGAGTCTATGGAGATTTATATGAGGGGTAGGATAAATTTACTTCCGTGATGGCGTATATAGGAATAAATTGGTAAGTTTCGTGCAGTGACATATATAAGTTTTAGAATTTATAGTACACCATCCTTGTTTTTGAAATGATTTGAAAAAACATTTTTCCAGTAAATTTCCTAGGTAAATTAAGCGATTGTTTATTAGCTTATGTTACCTATTAGGATAAGACAAACTGATATATTCAATTTGCATTAGAATGAATCCCAATGAACCAGTTGTGACTGATAATTGACAATATTTAAAAAATCACCAGGTGGGGCCACCATGAATTGTAGGATATGCCTTTAAAGAGGCTGATGCTATAAATAATGGAACTATCAACTCTAAAATAGTGGGGGGACATCGGGATGTGTTTTAAGTAAAGTACTAGCGACTTTGTAACTGACTGACTAATTTTGGCATGCCCTCCAGCGAAAGGTCCAGGGATTTTGCGCACAGAATTATTTTGCGTGACACAGATAAAATGATGGCAATGCTCAGAATATTGCCGACAAACAGCGTAGGTCTGAAAGGGCTATCATTTCGTGTGACACAGGTAGTAGCTTGTAGGTGGCGTCCACAATTGTTTACAGACCGACACCAGCAAAAGGTTGGTGTCTAAGATCAGAAAAAACACAGCATCAAATTCTATTTCCGGCATGGCAAAACATAAATCACGAGATCAGAAGGATAGCTAAGTTTAGAACAACAACAAAAAAAAGAGATGGTTCAAGTTTTTTCCCTCCACGAGATTCTCACTCTCGTGGGACTTCACTCTCCATGCCAAGTTCTGGTATGTATGTGTCTATGTGGGGAAGAAACTCCAAGCAGATCCGACAGAATTCTAACGTTTTATATGTGGTAGGTAAAAAAAGGGCAGCAGGAAAAAGTCTCCACACGCATCATTGACGCGCAGGTGTTTGCACTGGTTGCCGGTAGTTGTCTGGCACTGGTGTGTTTGCACGTCTTTTACCAGTGGCGTGACGTCGTTCAGAAATGACGGATAATGTTTGAAAGACTCAGATCCGTCACTCGACAAGCACAGTCCTCCTCACTCTCCCAGCAGGAAACTGGGAAGATTCATGAGACAAGTAGGACAAGGAAGACGTATGGTGACTGACAGATGATATGAGTTTACTGATTCCTGAGATAGTCTGTCGGGAGTCAAATTTCCCCTAATATCGCCCAGAGGTTATCATAGCTATTGTGCTATGGAGGCGGCCATTTTGCCGCCCGACGCCATCCAAAACACAAGGTGACAGGACCAATCATCAATGGATTTTATCAAAAATATCTAAGATTTTGGACGCCATCTAAAACACTAGGTGGCAGGACCAACCATCAATGGATTTTATAAAAAATATTTTGTGGGGCTTGCCATGGAGGAATTTTAGCCTTGTCTCAATATTATCTGTAGATTATAACAACTGATAGGAGTGCTTCCCAACCGACTACAGTGGCACTATCTTACATATATGACTCTTAAAACAAAATATTTTTGGTGTGATGTGCTAGTTCTAAGATATGACTAAACTTATGAAAAATTGATCTCACAATACAATATGTTAAGTCTGATATGCTTTTTTAAAGATATAAGTGAACTTATAACATATATAATGCTTTCACAATAGAATAGTTTAGGTAGATGTGCTAGTTTTAGGATATGATTAAGCTTAGGACATATTACTCTCACAATAGAATAGTTTAAGTCTAATATTCTTATTCTAAAATGTATTAGTAAACGTGTGAGATATTGCTCTCAAAACAAAATATTTTAGGCGTGATGTGCTAGCTTTAAGATATGATTAAACTTATGATATATTGCATTCACAATAGAATAGAATATATGACTAAACTCATGATACATTCCTCTCACAATAGGAAAATTTAGGTGTGATGTGCTAATGCTAACATATGACTTAAACTCATGATATGTGGAGATATATAAAGTTATATATAGGTTTAAATGAATGACGAGGCTCAGGGGAGCGGTGTCGGAACCCCCCACTGCGTGGCTGAGGCGGGCACGGCCAACCACCTTCAGGGCTCTGGTCACTCGCTCTCCAGTGCACGCGCAGTCAGCTTTACGCTCCACCTCCCGCCCCTGCCTCCTTTTCCTCACCTATTTCGGGAGGCGGCCTCATTTCGTCTATACCTCATGGACTCAGAGACTTGCGCCTCAGCACTTACATGCACCGTCTTACCTTTACCATATCTTATTATCAATGCTTGTTTATCCTAGCTACCTCCCGCTAGGTGTTTATCCTTAACATCTAGTTTTCATTATCGGTAACTATATGACGTTTATTATCCTTATCCTAATTAGGTTACGTAAACCTTTTCACAACCTTGTATGACCTCATACTAGCACTGTGTGCACCCTACTAGTAATAAAACCTTGTTTTACCTCCACGTAACCTTATTCAAAACTCTCACAATAGAATAGTTTAGGTGTGATGTGCAAGTTTTAAGCTGTGAGTAAACCGTCGCCGTAGACACATCACGTGATATAGACCTGCTCCCCCTGGCGGTGGACCAGCCGACCAGACACGGCTGACGTGTGTGTAAGGGATGCGTTTTACGACTCACCTAGACGGTAAATTTATTTTAACGGCCACACACTGATTCAGAATCCGCCCTGCCCTTAGGGTGTGTAGTGGAGGTTACAGGACGAGCGGAGGGATTTGTGGTGATCCTGACCTCAATGCTGTCATGTGTCTGACTACAGGCCCGTCTCTCTATAGGCCTGTTCACACTGTAATGTGTCTGACTATAGGCCCGTTCTCACTGGCCGACTGTGATGTGTCTGACTATAAGCCCGTTCACACTGTAATATGTCTGACTATAGGCCTGTTCACACTGGCCGACTGTATTGTGTCTAACTATAGGCCCGTTCACACTGGCCGACTGTAAGGTGTCTGACTATAGGCCCGTTCACACTGGTCAACTGTATTGTGTCTAACTATAGGCCCGTTCTCATTGGCCGACTTTAATGTGTCTGACTATAGGCCCATTCACACTGTAATATGTCTGACTATAGGCCCGTTCACACTGTAATGTGTCAGACTATAGGCCCCTTCATACTGTAATATGTCTGACTATAGGCCCGTTCACACTGTAATGTGTCTGACTATAGGCCCGTTCACACTGTAATATGTCTGACTATAGGCCCGTTCTCACTGGTCAACTGTGATGTGTCTGACTATAGGCCCGTTCACACTGGCCGACTGTATTGTGTCTGTCTATAGGCCTGTTCACACTGGTGAACGGTGATGTGCCTGACTATAGGCCCGTTCACACTGGCTGACTGTATTGTGCCTGACTATAGGCCCGTTCACACTGGCTGACTGTAAGGTGTCTGACTATAGGCCCGTTCACACTGGCTGACTGTATTGTGCCTGACTATAGGCCCGTTCACACTGGCTGACTGTAAGGTGTCTGACTATAGGCCCGTTCACACTGGCTGACTGTATTGTGTCTGACTATAGGCCGGTTCACACTGGCCGACTGTATTGTGTCTGACTATAGGCCCGTTCACACTGGCCGACTGGATTGTGTCTGTCTATAGGCCCTTTTTAGTTGGAAACAGAGCTTGTTGTCTGTGTGAACGGAGAGGAGGTGGAAGACGACCCTCAACTTGATGGCCATAAAACAGCCATCAAATGGAATAAAGACTTTGCCCAGTCTTCGCTAAACGACCAATTTTTCAAACAACAATCAGTGCTGTTTTAGTCGGCCAGTTAAAACAAGCCTTCAAATGACTTCTTCACTGATTATTTCACACAACAATTGGTGCTGTTTTAGTCAGCCAGTAGAGACAGGCCTTCATATGACCTCTTCACTGATTATTTCACACAACAATCAGTGCTGTTTTAGTTGGCCAGTAGAGACAGGCCCTCATATGAATTCTTCACTGATTATTTCACACAACAATCGGTGCTGTTTTAGTCGGCTAGTGTAAACAAACCTTGTCTTGTGTGTGAAAGGAGAGAATGTAGAAGACGACCCTCAACTTAATGGCCATAAAACAGCCATCAAATGGAATAAAGACTTGGCCGAGTGTCCGCTGAATGACCAAGATTTCAGACAACAATCGGTGCTGTTTTAGTCGGCCAGTAGAAACAGGCCTTCATATTACCTCTTCACTGATAATTCCATACAACAATCGGTACTGTTTTAGTCGGCTAGTAGAGACAGGCCCTCATATGAATTCTTCACTGATTATTTCACACAACAATCGGTGCTGTTTTAGTCGGCTAGTGTAAACAAACCTTGTCTTGTGTGTGAACGGAGAGAATGTAGAAGACAACCCCCAACTTAATGGCCATAAAACAGCCATCAAATGGAATAAAAACTCGGCCGAGTGTCTGCTGAATGACCAAGATTTCAGACAACAATCCGTGCTGTTCTAGTCGGCTAGTATAAACAGGCCTTCATATGACTTCTTCACTGATTATTTCACACAACAATCGCTGCTGTTCTAGTCGGCTAGTAGAGACAGGCCTTCATATGACTTCTTCACTGATTATTTCAGACAACAATCGGTGCTGTTTTAGTCGGCCAGTAGAAACAAGCCTTCATATGACTTCTTCACTGATTATTTCACACAACAATCGGTGCTGTTTTAGTCAGCTAGTGTAAACAAACCTTGTCTTGTGTGTGAACGGAGAGAATGTAGAAGACGACCCTCAACTTAATGGCCATAAAACAGCCATCAAATGGAATAAAGACTCGGCCGAGAGTCCGCCGTGAGGTCTAATAAAGCCGCTCGCCTATTGGACCGTTTAACCACGTGACCAACACGCCTCAGGAAACTGCTGCTTTTATCAAGGTCACGGGGGACGGAGGAAGGTCAAGGTGAAGGACACACTCTTCTTACTGCTGTATGTCGTAGGCGCTAACGGAAGTATCAGCATTGCACTAATGATGAATTAATGATATTATTACAGTCAGGGGATGATATTTAATAAGGGGCCATCAGTAGAGAACGACCGCAAAATTTTCAAAAATACTAGCGACTTCGTCGAGTCCGAGTTAGAGGGAAAAATATAGAAAAATTAAATGTCAGACTGCCAATAGCAGGAATCGAACTTCCAAGACTCGCATTCCCAGACAAATGCTCTGCTGACTACTCCACCAAGACAGATGCCATATTGGGGCCAAATACTTAGGGTGGTGGTGGGTGGGGGGAATCAGCGGAGTTTCGAAAGGGCTACCAGCGAACGTTGAGATCTCATTGGTTTCTCACGAGAAAAGGAGATAAGAAAACTACATTTTTAAATTATGTTTTCAGTATGGCAATACATGTATAATAAGGATAGAAGTACATCTGTGTAGAGAAATACAAAAATACATAGCAGGTTTGAGTTATGCACTACACGAGATTCTCACTCTCGTGGGCCTTCAGTCTCCAACCATTGGTCGGGTTCACTCTGTCTCTATGTGCGGATAACACTCCAAGCGGATACTATCAGAATCATAGTTTTTTTTGATATAGTAGGTAATAACACCCCTCCTCTCCACTTTGCTTGTGATACATCAAAGATGGAATTTAAAGAAGAAACCAACAAGTTTTGGTCAAAGTCACCATTCTCCAGAAACCCACTCCAAAGAGGCAGGACTATAGACCGCTCAGACAGAATCAGAATATGAAATGAAAATAAAATCAGCTTGATCAATGAGTCAGAGCAGGTGGACTTAATTTAATAGATCTCCTGTAACAAATACTTCTATGATCAGCTATAGAGTGAGATATCTGGATAGAGAATGTTTTAATTAGATAAAAGACAAAGGAATAGAATTAAATCTGCTCACTTGATGTATTTTGTTGTCAGAGGCTATAGTAGCCTTGTTCAGTACCTTAATAAATCAACGAGAACGCTTGTGGTATAGTTACAAAGTCTAGAACTGGGACCTGTTTCAGTAGTTTCGGGACATGAGGCCTAGCAAGACATCAACAGCGGCACCAACAGTGCAAGCAACAGCGGAAATTAGTTTTTCTGGTTTCAAAATGCATGTCAGAGTCGATGTCAAATATCAGCGGATTCGAGTGGCCAATTTTCTTCATATTTGGAACGATCATAGGTTATATGTATCCCTTACCCATGCGCAAGTTTCATTGCTTGATGCCTACGGAAAGTGAGTGAAATCGGCTAATACTTTTGAAACAGGACACACCATGTTTGGGGTCTATCTTGTCCTAAGTGCCGCAACTTGTGTTGATCAGTCCGTATGGTGTCACAAACGCGATCTAGACATGTCACGAAACTACTGAAACAGGTCCCAATTTACGACTTTGTGGCTATCACAGTACACATTCATAGTAGAAAGCGACTTCCGCCCGCCCAGGCGACTTTGTTAATCACTTTGACATCGACGTATTTTAGTGAGTTTTTTTAAGTATTTAAGGTATTTAGAGGTGAATAGTACAAGTGAAACTTGTTAACCTAATTCGGACGGCATATCGTACCTTGTTACTATCGGTAAAATTAATTTTACCGATAGTAACGCGATACAATAAGCCGTCCCAATTAGGTTAACAAGTTTCCCTTAAGGCCTACATAACTCAGTGTACAAGTAACCACAGACAACCAATGTATCCTCCAATGACAGGGGAGATACAAACGGAAGTCAGCGGAAAATGCGCGAAATTCTGTGGTTCAATTCACCTACCTGGTCAGTTGTGCAGTCGTACATGGGACTCATAACACGCCTCGTACTACATTTCCCAATTCTCTACGAATAGTTTCACAGTGTGCATTTGTTATGGACTGATAGTGAGACAAAAGCTGCATTAATGTATGGTGTGTAATGAACGTCTCACTCACTAGGTGGCGTGATGATTCCCGCAGAAGAATGCAATCATCACTAACATCACTTACGGAATTAATCAGCTCGGGATAAGAATCTCATTTGCATATTGTGGTTGTGTATAATCAGCACATTGAGAGGGGCATTTACATACAGCTGGTTTTCTACATGGCTTCATTCGCTTAATGATTAAACTGCCAGAGACCTGGGACCTGTTTCAGTAGTTTAGTGACATTAGACCTAGACAGACATCGATAGCGGCACCAACAGTGCAAGCAACTGCGGAACAAATTTTGTTGGGTTTCAAAACGCATGTCACAGTTGATGTCAAATAACAGCGGATCGGAGTGGCCAATTTTCTTCATATTTGAAATGATTATAGGTTAATGTATCCCTTACTTGTGCCAAAGTTTCATCGCTTAATTCTCACTGGAAGTTAAATTGTCTAATACTTTTGAAACCAGACACACCATGTTTGGGGTCTGTCTTGTCCTAAGTGCCGCAACTTGTGTTGATCTGTCTGTATGGTGTCACAGACGCCATCTAGACATGTCACGAAACTACTGAAACAAGTCCCTGGTGCCTCTGTCTCTACCTACACCATGAACATAGCGACCAGCACATATAAATAGCCCAACACAAGGGCAAGCAATCAAGGATTGTTTTGTTAACTTTAAGACAAATGCTGGTAGTTGGGTGATTTTTAAATTCTATTATTTTTTTTAAATAACGCTGATTAATATAAGTTTCATATATCAGCAAATAGAAAATACCGAAAAAGGCATGTCACCATTCTAAACTTCTATGGGAAGGCCATCTGAAGTGCTTAATTATTGGCGTCTATGGGAAACTGCAATATTTTCATTTCTTGGATAAATGGCACTGATGTTTTATTGCTATCTACAAATAATTTTGGATTATGATGATTGGGAGCATATACAATTGAGGAAGGTGCTAACTTTTTTCAAATGTTAACTTTATATGTTTTTACAGGTTTAAATGACTCCAAAGCCTAAGGTCTGGGCATTTATCCTACCCCTAATATAAAATCCCATAGGCTTAACATTGGGTTTCTGTATGCCACGCTGACTGGCATACGGAGTTTTATATGCCACTAGTGGCATACAGCATTGTTATCACGTAATATTCCAAAATCGAGGAGATAGGGTAGGATAAAATCAAAACCTGATTCGTTTTAACCTTGGCCACTGCATTCCACATTCCAACTCCAGTCGTGGAATACGGTGGACAAGATTAAACCTCATCCAGTTTTACGATAGTCTGTCCATGAATATAAAATTTATCCATGCCAGGGAAATACAAATAGTATGAGCTTCTGTACAATGTAGGAAAGTAGAAAACTTGCCCATTGTACATTTTTCTGTAGAATGACTTATGAATCGCCTGGGCCTTAGTGTCAGTGTATTCCGTTAGTGAACGGGCAAAATGTTGTAGCTAAGAGAACTCCTAGTTCAATTGTTCCATCATGTGAAAAAAATATTTCATTTATTTTTTATTGATCCGTCCTGGCACGAGTGAACCCTTTAGGCACCATCTGCCATAAAAAAAATCAATTAACCTACAGCGAGAGCTTGATATATTGCGCATGAACCGTCTACTAGTGTCCACTATAGGTGAGGGTCCCATAGCATTCAAACTACTTGCTGGTCAATTCGGCATTGTGATTGCAGACCCATTGATTTATTCCATTGCTGTGTGTTAGTATGCATTGGGAATCACTGATGATTTCCCCTATTATCGCTCATCCTATAAGACCCTTCCTCACTGACCTACACGGACCTCACACAACGAAAGACATGTACGGCAGTCCACTTTAGCATCTTCATATAAGCCAGTTTCCATTGGCCAATTTCCCGTCACGGATCTACAGTCAGGAACCACCGACAGACTTTTGGCACCGCTGAAGGCCCGTTTTCATTGGCTGAATTCCCATCACCAATCTACAGTCAGAACCCACAGACAGACTTTTGGTACTACTGAAGGCCCGTTTTCATTGGCTGAATTCCCATCACCGATCTACAGTCAGAACCGACGGACAGACTTTTGGCACTGCTGAAGGCCCGTTTTCATTGGCTGAATTCCCATCACCGATCTACAGTCAGAACCCACAGACAGACTTTTGGTACTACTGAAGGCCCGTATTCATTGGCTGAATTCCCATCACCGATCTACAGTCAGAACCGACGGACAGACTTTTGGCACTGAACTAGTTAGAACCCACAGACAGACTTTTGGTACTACTGAAGGCCCGTTTCCATTGGCCGATTTTCCATCACCGATCTACATTCAGGAACCACAGACAGACTTCTGTCACTGCTGACTTGATGGAAACGACACAGCTCGTGAAATGACCCACAACTTTTTCTGCTTAGATTATGCAATGTAGCACCATCAATCGCTAATTGAAATCTTGGTCAGTGAGTGAAAACTACTTCCCTAACCGATATTTTTATACCGATGCACAGTCAGCGGCACCACCGACAGACTTTTCGGGTTACTCAAAAAATCTCCGCCTTTTTCATCAGCCAATGGAAACAGGCCTTAACAGAGAGTCGATATCACTGTGATATGACCTCAGGGACTGCCCCTGTTTAACTCACCGAATACAATCAGCCCACCCAACTTCTCAGAAAGTATAAGCAGTAGGATGGGCATTTATATACATCCCTGCATGCAAATATTCCCCCATTTACATGATTTGTACCAGGTCTCCTGTTGAACTTTGGTTCTCAGTAGCTGTTCTTCTGGCAAACTTTCTGTTTGCTGATATTGTCATATTGTCATATTGTCATCCTTCTGTCTACTGCAGCCTTATGTTTATTCATTTCCATCTGACGTTCTACACATCATGGTTTTACTTACTTAAAGGCACATCCTACAATACACTCTCCAAGCAGAGATCCGGCGCTGGACTTCTCTGCACCGACCTGCCTGTTTTGGACAAAATCTGTCCAATCCGGCAGTTTTTGAAATATCCTAAATTCTTAGCGCTTTGGGCAGTATTTTGCAATCTACAAGTATATAAAGATGCAAATATTACATGATAAATGATTTACACTAGTTTCTGTAACTTGACATTTATAATCAGACATATTATCAGGGATTACTTTCTTCAGTGGGAGACACCACATGTGTTGCAGGGTTTTGTTTGTCAACACAACACATGTGCTAACTCACAGGGACAGTCTAATCAAGTGTGGATTCACATTATAAAGTGGTTAAAATCTTAAAAAGGAGCAGCTGGATTGTCTTTGAAGCTCCTTTAACAATTCCCATATTTCCAAACTCATGGTATGCAATTTGTTTGACTTTTATAACATTTGATAGTTGCCTTGTTTTGAATCTGAAATGTTAGCTGGTCCCTCCTGTCTTTAGTGGATACTCAGGGAACCAGCGTATGACGTCAGTGGGTCAGGGCAGAGATTAGTAAGCGCTAGCGCCGCCAAAGATCTGCTGGGAGATTGCCTACAATACACAGTGGCGCCACCTCTTGATATTCAAATGCTGGCAATTATCAATTAAAATTAGCTCCTTTGACTTATTCTGATACCAAACGAGTGAAAAATGAAATATCATTGACTTTGACCTCACCCAATAAGTCTGTCTACTCCTCCTCGGTTTCGGCTCGAGATCTAGATTTTTATAGAACGACCTGACCATGCTGTACATGCTACAAAACGATATAGGGAATTGTTGCTTTCTACTGAACGAGGCCTCAAGCCGAGTTCTGTAAAAACATCAATTCCTATCAGGTTTTGTAGCATGTACAAGCATGGTAGGTCGAATTATTTATTATATACCCAGAATTGATTGAATCTTACCATATATTGGCATAGAAGACATGTCAGCGTGAAAGCCCACCCACTGCTGAGGTTTTAACATGTTCAGTATACAATTTAAACTGCACAGGGAGCAGTAGTACGTAATTATCAAATATACTGCATGGGTATATAATGAATTGCTCGATGCTCTACATTATTTCACATATATATTTACTACACTCTGTGAAAGAATTTATTTTCTTCTACATTTTCAATGTTTATACTGCAAGAACATCGGCTAATAGCCGGTATGATCTGTCCTTGTAGTTCAAGGCAGAGGTTACATGACATGGGTAAAACTATTGCTTAGAATTCCTATATACATTCTACAATCATGACATTAAATTTCTACATCAGAAACCTAGAATGGTGACCACCATTTTTCATATTAGTAATGTGTTCTAGACCACCTGGAAGTCATCAAAGTCCATTTCCCTGAATCGATAGGTTTTTAATTACAAGGTAAATTGTCCGATATGCCTTTAAAGGCATATCGGACAATTTACAGTGGCGCCATCTGGTGAATTTTAAATAATGTTAAATATCAGTTGAAATTGGTTTCTTGGCATTTATTTTAATTCTACTTGACAAGATTAAACATTGTGTCTCGTTTATCCAATTCTGATGAGTAAAATAGAGCAATTTACATTTGCTTGATTTATATTGGAAATATACTGAAAAATATAGTTTTCTTCAATTCTTTCAAAAACAAGGACGGTGACCTATGATTTTTAAAACCTAAATAAAAAGTACTAAATATACACTATATTCTGTGAAAGTTTGAGGAAAATGACATGGGTTTTACTATGTGAAAAACAACTTTTTAGAATCTCTTTATATTCTAATATAAAATTATCATGATATCAATCTATAAATCAAAATCTAGCATAGTGACCCCTAATTATCAAGTCAGATATGTGTTCCACAACAGTTGGAGATCATCCATAGAATTTTCAGGAAAATGAGATGGATTTTAATTTTCAAGCCAAATTGTCCGATATGCCTTTATTGACTTTAGATTCTATCGTTCAGAGGGTGGTTGTGGCCCCTAAGATTCGAGGTCAACTCTCGACCGTAGAACTGTCCCAAGGCGCTATAAATATCATGTAAGGAGGTCAGGGTCAAGGTCGGGGTTTGCTGCGAATGCAGTCATTGGCTACTCGGTCTACTCTATTCCTTATATGGACTTAGAGTAATGGGACAACTCCATGCTGTTCACTAAGAGGGGGCGTCCACCAACCACGACAAGGCTACGACAATGGCTTTCCGACAAGGTCCACGACAGGCCTACGATTGGAAAGCATATCGTAGCCTTGTCATGGTTGGTGGACCCTAGTTCCCGACAAGGGTCTACGACAAAGCCATGACAGGCTGCGACTGGAAGCTTGTCGGGGGCCTGTCAGGGGCCTTCCGACAAGGCTACGACAATATCGAACATGTTCGATTTTTGCTACGACTAGACCTTTATCGTGGAGTGTTGTGGTTTCCTCGATATCACTGTCGTAGTGTGTCAGGACCATGGACGCCTTTTTTTCGGCAACCACCGACCTCCACGACACGGCCCGACAGCGCTGTCCCGACACTGCTCTTCTCACGACAAGGCTGCGACAAGGCGCCGATAGGAGCTTTCTTGTCTGCTCTTGTCGTAGCCTTGTCGTAGTTGGTGGACGCCGCCTTTAAGAGGTTGGGTCGCGGAATATGAAGAAAACTAATCCTAATTTCATTTGACCTGGTTTCTAGTGTTTCACTTATACTTACCTGTACCTATAGGTCCCTGGCCTTACTCATGAATATTCATGAAGCTTGCAGACCCGTAGTGAAAGCATGATACACAAGTCAGGAGTGGGGAAGATACACTGGTCACCACCTCTGTCCCCACTCTGTTCCGACCAAGACATTGACATTGTCCATGAACGCCAGTCATTCTCTTATCACATAATCATATATTCTATGTAGGTTCTGAGAGCCGAAGTCCTTACTAAGAAATATTCATAGCTTTGAAAAAATGCATGAGAGGATATTACGCAGAGACAACTCTGAGGAGCATACCACCGCATTTATCTGAAACCAGTCTATATTGTATTTATTAGCCACCTTTTCGTGACAAGTGAAGAACCGATATTAATTCATATAGGTATGGACTATTTTATCATACGCACTATCTTTCCGTATGCGCCAGCTTTTGCAACATATAGATGCTTCTGGGTATGTAGATTCACGCTGCCCTTGTGTTTTCTATTGACACTTTGCACTAGGTGGATAATAAAAAAGAGTCTACTCCACAATTCCTTCATTCCTCCCTGACACTTTCCCACACATAGACTAGATTATCCTGCCCTTCTCTCCTCCCACACCCTACCCGGTGCCGGTCTACGCGGTCCTTCTTTTCCTCCTGACACTTCCTCGCACTTCCTGTAGATTGGTCTACCCCACCCTTTTTATCCTACTAGACACTTCCCCGTACGTTGATCGGTCTACTCTACCCTTTTCTCCCTCCCATCACTTCCCCATGCGTAGATCGGTCTACTCTACCGTTTTCTAGTATCGGACACTTCCCCATGTATACATAGATCGGTCTATTCTTCCCTTTTCTAGTATCGGACACTTCCCCATACATAGATCAGTCTATTCTACCCTTTTCTTCTACCAGACACTTCCCCATACGTAGATCAGTCTAATCTACCCTTTTCTCCTACTGGACACTTCCCCATACATAGATCAGTCTAATCTACCCTTTTCTCTATTGGACACTTCCCCATACATAAATCGGTCTACTCTACCCTTTTCTAGTATTGGACACTTCCCCGTACCTAGATCGGTCTAATCTACCCTTTTCTCCCTCCCATCACTTCCCCATGCGTAGATCGGTCTACTCTACCCTTTTCTTCTACCGGACACTTCCCCATGCGTAGATCGGTCTAATCTACCCTTTTCTCCTACCCTTTACTTTCCCATGTATAGATTAGTCTTCTTTACCCTTTTTCTCCCTCCCGTCACTTCCCCATATGTAGATCGGCCTACTTTTCTCCAACTGGACACTTCCCCATGTATGGATCGGTCTACTCTAGCCTTTTCTCCTACACAACGCTTCTCCATGTGTGAATTGGTCTAATCTACCCTTTTCTCCTACTGGACCCTTCCCCTTATGTAGATCAGTCTACTCTACCTTTTTCTTGTATCGAACACTTCCCTGTACATAGATCGGTCTAATTTACCCTTTTCTCCTCCCCGTCACTTCCCCGTACCTAGATCGGTCTAATCTACCCTTTTCTAGTATCAGACACTTCCCCATGCATAGATCGGTCTACTCTACCCTTTTCTCCTACCCGTCACTTCCCCATACATAGATCGGTCTAATCTACCCTTTTCCCCATACAGAGATTGGTCTACTCTACCCTTTTCTCCTCCCCGGCACTTCCCCGTACGTAGAACGGTCTACTCTACCCTTTTCTCCTACCCGTCACTTCCCCGTACCTAGATCGGTCTACTCTACCCTTTTCCCCATACGTACATCGGTCTAGCATGTCATTGTGCCTACACCTGCAGGTCCCGTGGTGGTCTAATCTCCACTGACCAGGCCTCCTCCTGTCTGTGTCCACACTCTGTTCGTGACAGGCAGATGGGACACAGAAGCCAGAGCTGGGGCTGGGTGGTTAACTGAGTGAACGGGCTGTGTGGGGGTTCAGGTGTGAGGGGGCTGGGTGTGGTGGTGTGATAAAATCGGGGCCCCGATTTCCGAAATTTTTATTTGGGTAAAATCGGGGACCGATTGACACAAATCGGGGTACCGATTTATGCCAGAAAAGTTCCCACACAGTTTATGTCCCACCAACCTTTCATAAGGAGAACCACCGACCGATTTTTAGTTGGTAGTTCTCTAACGTCTCAAGGCCGCACCAGACTTCTGGTGCCTGATCTGAATATAAACCAGAGGAGGCCAGACATGGCTGAGGTCATGATTTCTGTACTAAGAGGCTCCTGACAAATGGTTTCAGAAGGATTCCCGGATGTCTCGGCCCCTTTGGCACCTCCGCCCCCCTATGGCACCTCACCCTCATCGGCATCTCGGCCCCCCCACCGCTTTCACAGCTTTTACGCTTTCATGCACAAAAACGGGAAATGTCTTCCAATGTGATTAAATACGGATTAACAAAGACACAAGCTTTGCTGTATAATAGTACTTGTCTATTATCCACAATAAAGAATCTTTCAAAACAAAAACAATATGTTACAAAACAACCCTAACCCTATCTAGGCATCAAATTTGGTTTTCTCTGGGGAAGAAAACAAACAGAAAACCATTCCCCTAACCCTATCCCTAACCCTAACCCTTTCCCTATCCCTATCCCAAACCCAGCCCTAATCCTATCCCAAACCTTAACCATAACCCTATCCCTAACCTTTAACGTAAAGACAATGGCAGCGTGAGCGAGCGGACGTGTGTGGGTATACAGGACTGAAATCAATCTCTGATATGGACTAAAACTAAAGGATCGGGATACACTCTGCGACAAAAGTGTGTGTAAAGGTGCCAAGAACCACGTGATACGTTCTTTAAAGCACATCGAAGTGATATTTACGACATTTAAGCACATTCTTGTTGTGCAAAAGGTGAGTGGAAGGATTGTGTACACGGACGGCGTCCCACGCAACGGTGGTAAACAATGGGTACTAGGGGCCGAGTGGCCAGTGAGGCGAAGCGGGACGAACTCAACCTACAAGACTCAATGAACGAAATCAAGGAAACTTTGAAAGCGATAAGCGAAAGGTTGGATAAACTGGGGAAAGAAAGGGTCTCTGATAGTCAGTCTCTCAAAGAATTATGCTCAAAAGTGGATAAACACATTGAGTATAAGAAAGAAGTGGATGCGGAGGTTACTTACTACAAAACCAGGGTGCTAGACCTGGAAGCAGATGTGTCAGAACTAAAAAGTAAAGACGTGAAACATGAGAAAGAAAGGAAAGGTCTAAATGTAATCATTAGGGGTATAGAGGAAACAAACAATGAAAAAATGTACCAAGTAATGGGAAACCTTTTTGATGAAATGGGTCTCTCTTTCCCCTTCTCCTTGACAAATGGGGCTTTCCGGCTTGGAACTAAATCAGATAACTGGGGCGGTGCTAACAAACAACACAGACCGATAAAACTTGTACTCCTAACCCGCCAACAGAAATCAGAGATGTTTGGGATAAAAGCTAAACTCAGAAACAACCAAAAGCTAGCTAAAATAAACTTCTCAAACGACTTAAATGATGATGAGTTAGTCCAACATAAAGAAGCGCAACAAGTGTTTGTGACCGCTAAAGCCAGGGGAGAAAAAGATGTAAAAATGAAGGGCCTCAAAGTTGAACTAAGGGGTAAAACCTACAGTGAAAACAACTTCAGGGAACTCCCTATGGGCTATTCACAGGCTGACTGTGCATCGTATCAAGTTGATGATTGCCTCTACTTCCAGGGACATAAGAGCCCTTATAGTAACTTATATAAGTGCCAGGTTTACGATGAAGAATTGGACCACACCGGTAACTCGGTGGAGCAAATCTACACAATGAAGTTGGCACTCGCGCACAAGGATGACGTAACAGCCAGCCTAATAAGGAGAGAAAACAACCCGTACAAAATCAAATCTCTAGCACGCAGAATAACAAAATCCGAGCAATGGAAGAAGGATGAACTCCAAACCCTAAAGGACATAGTCTGGGCTAAATTCGACCAAAACCCTGACCTTGAGAGAACAATAATCAGTTCAGAAGCCAAATACTTCTTCGAGGCTACCCGCGACCCCATATATGGATGTGGTCATCAACTCAGTGACGTCAGACGCAGCAAGAACCCACCGGCGACCAGACCAAACTGCGAAAACCGAATGGGTGTAATACTCCGTGAGATTGCATTCGAGCTCCGAGACAGGGCAACGCAAGACGAAGCAGAGGACTGAACAGCGAGACGTAACTGCATTACAGCTAAGTTGAAAAAACTATCATTATCCAAACCATGCCTAGGTTTAAAATTCTACTGATTGCAGATTCCAGAGGAAGGGGGATAAAATCAATGATTAACTACGAACTGACTATGAGACAAATGAACGATATACACTTTGACTTATTATTCTTCCCAGGAGGGAAAATATCATCAACTACTGACCGAGCGATTGACATAATCCAATATCGGCGAACGTATGATATAATTTATTTGGCGGCCGGGGTAAATGACCTTTCTAACCTGATAGGTCATCGAAATGTACAACCAGCTTTTAACACCTCCGACCAAATAGTGACCCACATCACACGTGAGCTCGCTCAAGCCCGCGAAAGGCTTGAAATGCATTGTAAACTAGTTGTTCTATGCGAGGTCATAGGCATGAGTCTAGAACTATATAACACAAATGGCCAAAATTACACACAAGAACAACAAGCTATAAACAACGCCATATTTGACTCCGCTATAGCTACAGACTGTCTCAATTCAATGCGTGCTGCCTCAACCCCTCACTTCCTCCAACACGTACACAAACCCCGCCCGCATGGTCAACTTTCGCATAGATATGCATCTACTATGACCGACGGGGTCCATTATACGTGGGCAACAAAAGCAAAGTACGCACGCAATCTTGTATACACCTTTTATTCAAACATACATGCGACATGCAACTAAGGGCCACTCGCCTGCACAGTGAGAAGTGAAGAGACTTACTATTTATATTTGAAAAAACTCTTTTCTACTTTCATCATTGGAAAATCACACCGACGATACAGTCCACCCAATGGGCAAACCTATTTTGTGGAATACACAAAAGGGGTAATCCCAACTTAAAATACTGAAGTAACCGAATGAAAGTAACACAAAAAGGTACTGTGGAAATACACAATGCCTGAAACTACTTCTTGCCCTAAGCAACTGTGGAAAAACACAAAGTAACCCTTAACATCACCGATTGAATAACATAGTACATGTATATAGCAGAAGTAAGTAACTGTGGAGAAACACAAACAGGATAACGAAACAAAGCAAAAAACTTAAATAATAAAATCATACATTTAATTATCATTTCCTCTTTTTCTTTTATATAAAAATCACACCTACAATACCGACTAAATAAGTTAATGCGACTGTTTTCTCGTTTTAGTTGTTTACTTTGTTACTTAACAATTATTACAAAAAATCTTAGAACATATGTAAAGATCATCATCATCACCTACAATGAAAAGAAAGAGGTAAGGTTGAGGAACGGGACTCAGAATACTCATACTCATACTAATAATAATGATTGACTCGTTAACTATACAGGGCAAAGGTTTTCACATCGCGCACCAAAACGCTTGTAGCATGAAAGGTAAGATCGACATAGTAAAAACACATATAGAACTTGCAAGTGCAAACATATTCAGTTTCTCGGAAACATGGTTGACCACAGACTACCCGGACGAATTACTAAACATCACCAATTACCATGTAATGAGACTGGACAGGCAAACTCTAAATGTGAAAGGTGAAGTAAAGATAGGGGGGGGTGTGTGCGCCTATATAAGAAACGAAATTACTAATACGAGCGGTGACTTAACCGATTACAACGTAAGTAATGAAGATATCGAATGCTTATGGTTAAAGATTGAACCGAAAAACCAAAAAAAAATGATCATAGGCATAGTTTATCGACCGCCGGACAAAAATCCTAGACTAGCAACGGACTACCTACTAGACACAATAGAAAACCTAACAAATATCTATAAGCGACATGAAATAACACTAATTGGAGACTTTAATGTGAGCTACTTAAATGACCATGACCCCGAAACAAAAATCATTAAAGAACTTGAAAATATGGGAGGACTAAAACAATATATAAATATGCCTACAAGAAAGGATAATATGCTAGACCTAGCCTTCTCTAACGCTATGCATGTAACCAACCATGGAACCCTTGACTTCGCCATAAGTGATCATAAGGGAATCTTTATGACCAAGAAGAAACCAAAAGAAGAATACGAAACAAAACAAATCTATGGAAGGTCTTATAAAAACTACAATGCCGAAATCCTACAGAACAAATTAAAAGAAACTGACTGGGAATACTTCTTTAACTGTCAAGATGTGGATGAGGCTTGGAGTATAATTCACAACACAATAAAGAGAATTTTGGATAAAATGTGCCCACTAAAAAACCTACAGTTTAAATCCCAGGAAAATCCGTGGATGAACCATGAAGTAATTGAAAAAGTAATAAACAAGGACAGGGCATGGAAAGCATATCAGAATGACAGGAATGAAATAAGTAAGGAATACTACTGTCGAGTACGGAACGAATGTAAACAATCTATCATCTATGCTAAGAGAAACTATATACTAGGTAACTTAGACGACGAACCAAAAAAATTTTGGAGAAAGATCCAAAAACTAATCCCATCCAAAGATAAGGACAATAATATAATCCTAAATGACACTGATACAAACGAAAGAATCCCCTTAGATCAAACCGCAGACTACATAAACAACTTTTTCACACAGGTGGGCCCCAAACTGGCCGCTAATTTCAATGAAGAGTGGAGAAACACTATCGATTTGACACCTGAAACAGCTGAAAAAATTGAAATATCAGAAAAAGACGTCAGTACACTAGTTAGGGAAATAAATACACACAAATCCTCAGCAATTGACTATCTATCAAGTAAAGTACTTAAAGACAGCTTCCTTGTACTCACCCAACACTTAACCCACCTATTTCAACTAAGCATCAACACAAGCACCTACCCTGTCATTTGGAAAATAGGAAAAATAACCCCAATACCTAAAAAAACAAATAGTACCTCAGTATCGGACCTTAGACCAATATCAGAACTACCCCTACCTGGAAAGCTAATGGAGAAATTAATTCATAAACACATCCTATCCCACCTAACAAAGAATAACCTACTGACACAACACCAAGGGGGATTCCTACCTAACAGATCTACAATAACCACTATCTCAGAGTTCACTGACGATATATTTCATAACATGGATGAAAAAACTATAACAATAGCAACATTTATCGACTATGCAAAGGCATTTGACACAATAGACCATCATATCTTGATAAAAAAATTCGGAAAATATGGACTTCACTACACAACCTCAAACTGGCTAGAAAATTACCTAACAAATAGATCACAGTATACAACAGCGAATAAAACAACATCACAAACAAATAATATAACACATGGTGTCCCACAAGGATCCACTTTAGGACCGCTCCTTTTTTTAATCTATATCAATGACATAACCCAAATAGCACAAAGTACCAAAATTAAATTATATGCAGATGACGCCGTAATATACACTAATCACCTATGTATTGAAACAGCACATATGAAACTACAAAATGACATAAATAAACTTGAGGACTGGTGTAGACTAAATAAGCTTACGATAAACATCAACAAAACAAAAACAATGGTCTTTGCGACTAATCAGAAACTAAAAAACCTGGCTATACCACCAATTAAAATGAACAACATAAACACTGAAACTGTAAACAGCTTTAAATACCTTGGGGTTATACTAGACAATAATCTAACCTTTGACCTGCACCTAAAAAGCATAATTACGAGAGCAAGGGTTAAAACGTATATGCTCACTCAAATAAGGAAGTATCTAACAAACAAGCAATCGACCATGATATATAAATCAAAGGTCCTCCCGATACTAGAATACGGCGACATATTTGTCCAAAACAGTCCAAAATACTTACTAGACAAAATTCAAACTATACAAAATCGAGCCCTAAAAATCTGCTTGAAGCTCCCGATGCGAGCAAATACCATGATGCTGCATAAAGAATGTAACATAAACACTCTTAATGATCGTAGGCAAGCACACACCCTCAACCTTGCCCACAAACGTAGTAAAGACCCCACGTATATTGATAAATCAGAAAGGAAAACTAGACTTGGTGACGCACCCCTACTGTTAGTACACAACTTAAGCCTTGAACTGTTCAGACGCAGTGTGTGGTATACTACCTCAAAAGAGTGGAATAGTCTTGATGCACACTCAAGATCGATACCGAGTCATGAAACCTTCAAACAACACACGAAGGAAAACCTAAATGCCCTCCGACTACTTTACTAACTGAGTGTGATATTTCCTCTGTTTCCCATCCCAACCAATACCGACAAGGATAACAAAACTCTGTAAAAATTTCATGCATTGTAAATAACATCGAACGTTGATAGTTGCATTATGATACTTTGTATTACCGAACATACTTACTGCTTACTTACCTGTACCATTGTCTTATTTTGTTTTATATGAAGGCATCAAATCTATTACACCTGGCCCTGGAGCCTACCGAAAACAGGATTGTTTCAAATCCTAGTAGATAACTCCAGCATAAATAAAAATTTAAAAAAAAAAAAAAAAAAACCCTTTCCCTAACCTTAACCCTATCCTTAACCCTAACCTTAACCCTCGCTAACTAGTTAAACCTTTCCTTCTATATGAAAATATCAACTCCATAAGTATCTGAAACCAGTCGAGTTTTCCAAACGATTTCTCCAAAACGGGTTGAGTTCGTTTCGGGTCGAGTTCTCCAGTAACCCTGCTAAGGGAGCGCGAAACGCAGCCGCGAGGGGGCCGAGATGACCCTGCGAAACGGGGGCCGAGGTGCCGAAGGGGCCGAGACGTCCGCATACAGTCAGGAGTGTAACGGATCAGCTGCACTGTCACTAGATTGGCCGCCACCTCTGTCTCCACTCTGTTCAGACTAAAGGCCCGTTTCAATTGGCCGACGAAAACGGCAGAGATTTTTTTTGAGTCAGAAGCAAGCAAAGTTTATAGCTATGACAACACAGGTGGACAGGGAACTGGAGGAAGGGAGGGGGGAGGGGTAGGAGGAAGTATAGGGTTACAGGGAGCGTCTTGGGGCCATAAACAGGATATTCTGTTCATAGTGGACAAGTCTTTGATTCCTGGGCCAGTCAGAGAAGGTTACATACTTTAATGACTTTTTTTTTTATTGTGTTTAATCATTTAATAAATGTTCATAATCAAAGACTTGAGCAAGTCTAGGGGCAGTGGTATAGAGATGGTTGCAACATTTAGTTTACTTTTAGCAGGCTTCTTCAAGCAATAATTATCCTAATTATACTACAGCGGTATATTTCGATGTCTGCATTTAGTAGCGATAGATTTAAAGCAACGTTCCGATGATGCATTAGGAAGGTTCTTAAAAATGGATGAATCCCAAACACATACCCAGATACTGGCACACAGCGCCTCTGTTGGGAGAGTGTAGGCGTCTGTGCTATGGCTAGGTCTTAAGTAGCCAATCAGGTGTCGTCTTACATCTGGTAATGATGCAGTAGGGAGAGGTGTGATTACAAACCTGAAAGGGATTTTATCGATTCTCCAGAAAGCAAGTCAAGACGGTGAAATATGGAGGAAGTGGAGGGACGAGTCTATTTGACTTCCTTAAAGCCTATAATGGGGGTGTTCCACTGGACCGACGGTAGCCGATTCCGTAGCCAGACAATCGCCGATTATTATCGGATGCCCTAGAATTTCTCAAATCTTTGAAAATGGTCATTTATTAAACTATTATTATCAGAATTAAATGAATTATAATACGTGAGCTTCCTCTTAAGGGCTCAGGAACAATTGATCGGGTGAGAAATCGGCCTGGTGGATTGTGACCTTAAGACAGCGACCCGACCATTGTGCCCGATCACACCTTTCCCCGACGAATCAGTCGGGTCGGTCAGAATCGGGTCGCAGTACGCACTTCACAGACCCGATTTTAATCGGGTCGGGCATTACTAGCGTGGGGGTAATGACCGACTCTGCCCGACCATAATCTTGTCGCTGTACGCACTTCACCAACTGCTCCCGATTCTAAGAAGGCCGTTTCAACAGCGATGCTACCCCCCCTAGTCCGATTTCCAAGTGCCTTATATCGATGTGTAGGGGAGACAGTGGTGATGATGAATCTGAAAACCGATTTCCAATATCTTATTCGGATCAAAAGTGATTAAACATCGAATAATTTTCTATGAATCCACACCAGTGGCCCGTGGCTCACCCCGGCTTGGCTCCCGGCGGCTCTCTTTGATCCCTATCGGGTGGCTATACAAGGTCATAAAGTGGAGAGGTGTGATTGGCAAGCGTCGTTGTGGGTATAAGACAGCGACATTCTTGTTCCCGATTATAATCGGTGATCGGATCGGTGAGAATCTGCGGGAAATGTCGCTGTCTCATGGGCTTTACAAAAAATCTATTCAGACCAGTTTTGAAGGATCAACAGTACACCTCCATAATACGAAAGCTATGTCCCCTATATCTTAGTGTCTTTATAACCATACTGTATTCATAAATAGATACGCCTAATACACGATTACATAGATCATATCCTGTATGTCTTTGTCTTTAATAAAGGAAAATAGCCTAGAATTCCCCATCTAGAAAATTAGTAATGAAAAAGACATGTTTTAATTAAATGTCTGTAATTACCGGAGTGTCAGGTAATTTGCTCTATTTAAAATTGATGTTTAATGACATTCATTCATAAAAAAACAACCACGAAACCTTTCAAACTTTGTCAGATTCTGTTCGTAACAATTATTTTCCCTCTGGATTTAAAGCAGAACAACAGGAATCTAATGGATTTCTTGGAAATGGAAGGGATGGTTAAATAAGTGGCTTTATATGTTTTTACCAGTGTTTCAATCAGTTGGAAACATCAGTTAATTTCCATGATAAATACAGCGGTGAATTGCACGTGACTGGCAACAACAGCGGGCAAGGGTGATTCAGACAGAACCCAAGTGTTCATAACAAAAGGGACTTAGACTGGGAGAAGCGAATGTAGAGAGTGACAGAGACTAAGAGAAAAATAGAGTGACAGAGACTAGGAGAAAAATAGAGTGACAGAGACTAGGAGAAGCAAAGAGAGAGAGACAGAGACTAGGAGAGGCAAATATAGAGAGGGACAGAGACTAAGAGATGCAAATATAGAGAGGGATAGAGATTAGGAGGAACAAATATGGAGAAAAAGAGACTAGGAGAGGCAAGTATAGAGAGACATAAACTGGGGGAAGCAAATATAGAAAGATAGAGACTTGATGAAACAAATATAGAGAGATATAGACTGGGAGAAGGAAATGTAGAGAGAGACAAAGACTATGAGAAGCAAATATAGAGGGACAGAGACTAGGAAGGAGGATAGGAGGAGGAGAAAGAGGAAGAGGAGGGGGAGAGGGGGAGGAGGTAGAGGAGGGGGAGGAGGGGGAGGAGGGGGAGGCGAAGTAGGTGAGGAGGAGGAGAGAGAGGATGGGGAGAGGGAGACGAGGGGGAGAAGGCGGAGGTGGAGGAGGGGAGAAGGGGGAGGAGGAGGAGAGATAGGAGGGGGGGAAAGGAGGGGAGGAGGGGGAGAAGGAGAGGGGGAGGAGGGGGAGGGAGAGGAGGAGGAGAGATAGGAGAGGTAGAGGGGAAGGAGGGAGGGAGGGGGAGGAAGTTTAAGAGGGGGGAGGAGGGGAAGGAGGAGGAGAAAGAGGGGGAGAACAGGCTGAGGAGGGGGAGGAGGAGGGAAATAATGGAAAACAGAGAAGATCAACACTAAGATGCTTAAAGTGGAAGGTCAGAGAAAGAGATACACTAGTCACAGGCTTGTGTCTAACAACTTGGCCAGGTTTGCTCGATTCAGACACATAACTATATGCTGATTCCCTATTGACAGGCCTGTGGTGAAGATGGTAGCCACCCTCTCCTGTGCTCTCCACCCCAGAACCCTGACCGCCCTTTGAAACCCTTGTAAGATCTATAGTGTTTGTGGGTGTGCATAATTGGTGTCCCCGGGGACTTTACAGCAACTGTGGAGATAAAAAACATAGTCGATTCAGTGAGGTATAGGGATAAAAACGTCATTCTGAAATAACTGTTACACTCTTAAAACAGTTCAATCCAGTGTCTACAGAAATGGAGACTAGGAAGGAACAAATTCTAAAATTAAAGCAGTGACAGAAATTCGATGAAACCCAATCAATAAAAAAACAAAAAAACGAAAAAAACCCCACGAATTGCCTGGTTTTCACGATGCAAAACATTCTCTGAAAACAGGTCTCATCACAGTCAGGAAAAGAAATCCAGTCTTGAGACTTGACAAAAAAAAGAACCGAAAAAAAGAAAAATCGGTGAAAAGAGTTGGACAAAACAGAAGCAGCAATACTGACATCTTGGACGCCACTCGGGGTGGGCTACATGGCATGCTCACCCGCCTGATTGGTTTTCACTCTGTGTAGCGCGGGCTGAGCCCTAGTTGGGCCTGCTGACACTAGGGGTCGCGGTGTTAACAAGATGGCGTCTGGTGGTCACGTGGTGGGGGACGCTGAGTGGGCTTTACGTGAAAATAAGGAGAAGGCTGAAGGCAGTCTTTATACAGGAGAGGGACTGTATGGTAGGGAGGGGTGGGGGTCTTTAGACAGGAGAGGGAATGTAGGACAGGGAGAGGTGGGGTTTCGAGACAGGAGAGGGAATGTAGGACAGGGAGAGGTGGGGTTTTGAGACAGGAGAGGGGATGTAGGACAGAGAGAGGTGGGGTGTTTAAATAGGAGAAGGAATGTAGGATAGAGAGAACTTGAGTATTTAGAAAGAAAAGGGAATGTAGGACAGAGAGAGGTTGGGTATTTAGACAGGAGAGAGAATGTAGGACAGGGAGAGGTTGGGTTTTGAGACAGGAGAGGGAATGTACGGTAGGGAGAAGAGGGGTATCTATACACGATAGGGACTGTTGGGTAGGGAGGGGTGGATTTTTTGATAGAAGATGGAATGTAGGACAGAGAAGGGTGGGGTATTTAAATA
The DNA here is from genome assembly GCA_950022655.1 of Alentia gelatinosa. NCBI lineage: Eukaryota > Metazoa > Annelida > Polychaeta > Phyllodocida > Polynoidae > Alentia > Alentia gelatinosa. Next base: position 34,243,201 of record OX465593.1, on the reverse strand, counting down.
GGAGAGGGAATGTAGGACAGGGAGGGGTGGGGTCTTAAGACAGGGAGGGGAGGGGCTTTTAGATAGGAGAAGGAATGTGGGGTAGGGAGGGGTGGTGTATTAAGACAGGAGAGGGAATGAAGGATAGAGGGAGATTGGGTCTTTAGACAGGAAAGGGAATGCAGGACTAAAGAAGAAACCAACAAGTCGTCAATTTCATATGTGGAGTGATATGAATGAGGCGACAGCTGAGTGAATATCGCATAGCATTCAAACGAGTTGGAGAATGACCAAAACGAGTTGCTTTCTGTATTTATCTCACCCCTGTACACACTAACAGAATGGACAAAATATATGATATAGACCATGGAAAACGGACTACAATACTCGTAGAGGCATGGAGAACGAGTTCCCAATGTTAGGCGTGTGGGACAAAAATACCAGGGTTGAGATGAAGAGAGAGGTGGGGTGTTTATACAGGAGAGGGAATGTAGGACAGGGAGAGGTGGGGTGTTTATACAGGAGAGGGAATGTAGGACAGAGAGAGGTGGGGGTTTTTAGACAGGAGAGAGAATGTAGGACAGAGAAAGGTGGAGTGTTTAGACAGGAGAGGGAATGTAGGACAGAGAGAGGTGGGGTGTTTGAAAATGAGAAGGAATGTATGACAGAGAGAGTTGGGCTTTTTAGAAAGAAGAGAGAATGTAGGACAGGCAGAAGTGGGGTCTTAAGACAGCAGAAGGAATGTAAGACAGGGAAGGGTGGGGTGTTTAGACAGGAGAGGGAATGAAGGATAGAGGGGTGTTTAGACAGGAAAGGGAATGCCGGACTAAAGAAGAAACCAACAACTTTTGGTCAAAGTCGTCGTTTTCCACGAGTTTGATGTGGAATTGGTGTCTTTAGAGAATGAATGTAGGACAGAGAGAAGTGGTGTGTTTAGACTGGAGAGGAATGTAGGACAGAGTGAGGTGGGGTCTTTAGAGAGGAGTGGGAATATAGGACAGGAAAGGCTGGGGTGTCTAGAAAGAAGAGGGTATGTAAGGTAGGGAGAGTTGGGGTGTTTAGATAGGAGAAGGAATGTAGGACAGGGAGGGCTGGGGTGTCTAGATAGAAGAGGGAATGTAAGGTAGGGAGAGTTGGGGTGTTTAGACAGGAGTGGGAATGTAGGACAGGGAGGGATGGGGTGTTTGAATAAGAGAAGGAATGTGGGATAGAGAGAGTGGGAATGTAGGACAGGGAGAGGTCGGGTCTTTAAACAAGAGAGTAATGTAGGACGGAGAGAGGCAGTCTTTGAACAAGAGAGGGAATATAGGGTAGAAAGAGGATAGACTTGTCTCTAGTACTGATGATGTATGATAGAAAGGGAGTCATGATACAAACAGAAAAAAACTCTTATAAACGGAGCTTAAGTGAAAAGGAAGGATGCCTAAATTGTGTATTTGTGAGTCTGTATTTGTGAGTGTCATCTCCAGTTTATAATTTGATGTAAATTTTTGTATATAACAAATCACGCTGGATAATTACTGGCGGACATTTATATCTTTGATATGTACCTTGGCCGTACGCAAACCAGTCTATTTGATGGATCTGCCTCAGTATAAATTAAGAAAAGAGAGAGAAAAAAAGGAATGTTGGACGGAGAGGGGCGGGCTTTTAAACAAGAGAGGTACTACATGGTAATATTAGTATCTGGGTGTACATTGAAACCATTGAATCCAGTCACAAGACTAACTATGTCTCCCAGCTAAAAAAGTTTTCAAAAGGTACTAGGGTAACACCAGAAGTAGATGCTCGAGTATGCCGGAAGTAAATGATTTGGTACATGGAGAAGGATGCCTTTAGACCGCGAACCAGTGCGAGCAAAAGGGGGGGGGGGGAGAATGAGAAAAAGGACAAAGGGAAGAGAGAAAAGGGGAAGAGGAAAGGAAAGACGAAGGGGAGAGTGATATGGGAAGGGAAAAGGGGAAAGGGTGAAAGTATGTAGGAGCAAAGGAAGGGAAGGAAGAATCAATGGAGGACGAAAAGGAGAAAGGGGAGATCGAAGAAGCGAGAGAGGGGAGGAGGAAAAGAAAGTGGAAAGAGAATGGAAGAAAGAGAAAGAGAGGATAGCAAAATAGCAGAATGGGGAGAGGGTCAAAATTGGTAGGGAGAAGGAAGGAGATAGAGTAGGAGAAGGGAGAAAATGGAAATCTGAAATGGGAATAAGGGGAAAGGCGAAGGTAAATAAAAGAAAAAGGTGACAGGAAGGAAGGGAGGAAAGACCTAAAGAGCATGGCAGGGGGAAGGTGACATTGACAGATAGAAGTAGGGCGAAGGGGACTTACCTACAGAGGGGGCAGGGGGTCAGGCAGGCAGAGAGAGAATGCAGATGAGAGAGAATCAACCCTTTAAGGGCGAATGATGCCTTGAGGCATCATCCTGCCCAGGGCGAATGATGCCTTGAGGCATCATTTCTCAAAAATCTACAGAATTGTTTTTAACAAAAAATAATGGAGGGACATTAATGAAATTTTCACAAAATGTATGTACAATACCATTAAAGGTATTTCTATTCAAAATAAATAAAATATTTAAGACTATATATTATATCACGATATTAACCAATTGAATTGTGGGTTTTAATGACTGTGTGCCCGTCCCCTAGCGGTATAAAGTGCCACCAGCACCCGTCCTCCAGACGGTAGCTTGGCCATAGGCACCCGTCCTTAAAGGGTTAAGGAGTGGGTGAAGGAAGGAAGGGGTTATGGAGGTAATAAAGGGGGGTCAGGTGGGAGGGAGTAGTGGGCAGTATTAGGTGTTGAGCGGTGATAACTGGTCACCATCTACTGACCAGCCCATCGCATGCTCACGAGAATCCGATACACCACCTCACGATTAGATTATAGGCCTAAACGAGGCGGCCGCCCACCGCCTAAACTCGGCCTATACTGCGCCTGGTGCGACCTGGGTTCACTAGGCTAACTGCCTATCGCCGACACAAAGCAGGCCGTACGTTAGGCCTGTTTGTACGCTAACACGGTGCCCGGTAGGGGGAGCCACCAGGCACGCGTGGTGCATGATGGGTAGATTTAGTCACGTGACAGGAACGTGACGGTACATCGCAAACATACAGCGCTGTGCCCTGTTTTCTTTCAAGGAATGTTATTCTTTTCTTAAAGACAAATGCGGGTAGGTATTGAAGCGCCCCCTGTTTCTACTCAATTAACACTGGTGCTGCCATTAGGTTTCATGAAAATGTAGCAGTTTTCCATAGACACCAATAAATAAGCACTTACCTTCTTCAGATGGCCTTCCTATAGAAATTAGCATGGTGACATTGTAATTTTTTAGCATTTCTCATTTGTACATGTTCCCAACTATCAGAATCCAGAATTATTATCCTAGCCCTAAAATAAATCACGTTTGGTTTAACACAGGCAAATTTTATGTTGCGTGCCATGATATAAAGTAAAATTTATGTACCTACAAAAATAAAAAAATTGACCAATCAGGGATCAGGAATTATTCACCTGTGGAAATGGTTTCGGCTGCAGGGCCGAAATTCTGACAGCTGTAAAACATGGACAGAATCGAGTCAGAATAACATAATATCATAAAGTGTGTGTACGAGGCAACAGCTTCAGCAACTGCTGGTAAGTGACTGGGATTTCTCCTGCACCACGTTTGACAGGTGAGTGAGGTTTGTCGACCTACTTTCCGCCTCTCCGATTGGTCAGTCTTTGACATGTGACCGGAGCTTTCGTTTTCATTGGGCTGTGTGAGATCAGTTAGCTGGTCTCTGGTTTGTTTTTGGTGTGTGTATAGGGCTGTGTGGTGCCCTCTCTGTTGTAAAGGATGTACTTAACAGGTGAGTACTGCCCTCTGTGTGTATTTGAACGTTCCAGGAGTCTTGGGGTTGTGTTTTGTCTAAGGGGACTTTCTTTTTTGTCTCCCTTCTTACCAGCAGTTTCGAAAAATCTCATCAGGCTATGATTGGCTGTTATTTTTCTTTTTTTGTTCGTGTCGTCCACACTGCGTTGTGTGGTTCGCACTGGCGTCCCTTGGGTCGGTAACCCAGTCAAAAAATTCTTTTTTTTCCGAATGTCCGCGTTCACAGATCCCGCCAGATCACGTTACGCGCGCTCGAAAAGGATTTTTACCTAACATAATATCATAAAGTCATGGAGACGGGGTAGGATAAATACGAAACCGAACTCGAGTTAGACTTGTCAGTGTCTATGGCACTCTGGTCAGGTCTGTTCCTCACTACGCTCGGCTAACGCTCTGCTTAGTAATACACGACCTTCCCGTCGTGGCATAAACACTGACAAATCTAACTCTCGTTCGGTTTCCACTAACGCTGTTAGAATACAACGTTTCGCATTATTTGCAATCCCTCATCATTTTGTCTAAATACTCCATGGGCATTGAGTACGAGCTCCTAATGTTAGGTCTATGGTCTATGGGGAATAATACAGCGTCTATGGGGAAAAACACCACTGGTGAGATTATGTCAAATTCTTATCTTTATCTTTAACTGAAGTTCATGTTAAATATTGAATTAATCCAAATGTATTCTTTGTTACAGGGAATCTACAATAAGTGGAGGGAACATCAAGCCCAGGAGTACGACGCTGTCAACATCAACTTGTAAGGTAAGTAGCAATTACTAAAATTACAGGATACCGGCTAGGCATGCGTGAAGTCATCCTTAAGCATGTGATCCACCAAATTGATGCTCAGAGACAGCCGGCCGGCCAGCTGATTTTTACACGGCCAGCCAGCCAGAGGCAATGACCACATAGTTGCAGGTGACAGGGTTTTCAATGGGCTTGTCCGGCCAATTCTGGCCGATTCAGTTCGATTTGCTGATCCACCAGGCAGATTGTCCCAGCAGATCTGAGCTGATGAGCGATTTGGGCGGCCAACGCCCGCAATTCCTACACATGGTCATCGTGCGGCCCTAACTCATTCTTGAAGGATCATGTGCTTTAACCTCTTCACTCAGGGTATTCTCATTTTTGTGCGGAACTCGGCGTAAACACCTCGTTCCGTATAAGCCATAAATTGTCATCTCATTTTGAACCTTGTACAGCATGGTCAGGACGTTCTATATAAATACTTACACTGTATGCCCCTAAGGCTGTGTGATAAGTCTTTGATGCTTCTTGACAGTTGTTTATATTCTGCTTTCTACATCCTTCATCCAATTCTGGTCGACACTGTTAGTGACATTTAAAATGTTACATGATGTTACAAATTGTTCTAAGGCTTATCCAAGTATTTGTGCTTTGTGCACATATCTGATAATGTTTCAGAAAGTATTAGTTCTACTGCCTCCAGACATTTCAATTCAAAGTTCAGTCGTGTGATAGTGAAATGTTTTGCTTCATCGGCAAAGGCCTTTCTTCTCAAGGAATCATTGGGAAATCTTAATAGAAAACGTGGTTACTGAACATGTAGGGATAGCCGCTAAAGTCTCTTTTGTTTTATGTAAAGTACAGTACAATGCTGGAGGTGGAGGGAGGTATTTATGGTACAAAAGGCCAGGAACAGTATCTCTACGGCTCGGTCACTATCTTTTCTTATTATTATATACCAAAAACACACATTTTTTCAAAGACAATTGCGGGTAGGTATCACAGTGCCTTGTGTGTCTACACTCAGAACTAAATTTGACACTGGTGCTGCCATCTGGTTTTATAAAAATATTGCATTTTCCCATAGACACCAATAGTTCAGCAACTACCTTCTTCAGATGGCCTTCCCATAGAAGTTAGCACCGTGACATGCAATAGAATTTAGAAATCACTGACTACCAAATTTGTCTTTAAATGCTCTCATTATAAGTTTCCGTATATATTCTACAGAAATATTTGAGTCTCCAAACGAAATTTTAGCCTCAAACCCCACATAGCTTACTCACTGAAGTTGACATTGATACTTGATGGTAAGCAATTACGTGGGGGGGGGGGGGGGGGAGAAGGCACAGCTCTCCTAGCACAGCTTCCATACACCATCCTTCACACTGTATCTAAGCAGAACTAGTCGAGTAAATGGGGGGAGAAGGCACAGCTCTCCAAGCACAGTCTCCATCATCATTGACGCTGTATCTAACCAGAACGAGGCAGCCGTCACGTGGGAGTGTCACGTGGTAACACTGCCCGTCAGAGGGCGTGCTGTACGGGCACTTCCGTAAACGATCGCCGCCAGGGGAACAAAACGGGTATTTTCAGTGGCATAGGGGGCTGAATGTCGGGAGGGTAGCGAGAGGGGAGCAAGGAAGGCAGGGAGGCTGTATTCTGTCTATTTATTTAAATATGCTCACTTGACAGTACATCTTGATAAACGGATAAGATGATGGTATTCTGTTGTTGTTCGCTATATTAAGTCGATGACTGGAAATAAATAATTGGTATTCATATAGAACTTCCTTGCTACGCTGTACAAGCTACAAAACGAGATAATAATTCATGGTTCGTATGGAACGAGGCGTTTACGCCAAGTTCCATACAAACCATGAATTATTTTGTGGCTTGTGCAAGCATGGTAGGTCGTTCTATATTTACTATATACCTGAAATCATTTGGCTAATAAAACAACCAATATTTTGATAAACGTGTATGGAAAGGTGGTCTGTATCTTCCTGCACGGACCACTGGTCCTTACAGAATTTTTTACATTATATGGCGAAACGGTGCCATATATATAACCACATTCCGATAGCCCCTGTTTGTCAGGTCGCGTCTGTGTCCAGATAAATTTACCACATTCTGTGTTCCCGCTGTTTGTCAGGTGGCATCTAAGTTCTGGTTTGCCATGTTCTACATGGCCCCTGTTTGTCAGGTAGCGTCTGTGCCCTGATTTACCATGTTCTGCATGGCCCCTTTTTCTGAGGTAGCGTCCATTTTTTAATTTGTTTGTCTTTTTTATTTGATCACATAAACATAATGATAGACAATTCGCAAGCAGTGAAGCCACGTTCTTCCATTGGATACCACAGAGGAACATTTGACATACAGGACAGACACTAGACAAGAATATCATTAACACTGAAAATATATCTGATTTACATATGCGCTGGTTGTTTTGGTTAAATATTTAATTCTTCAATTCTAATCTCCAACAATTTATCTGGCGTTGTTTGCTGCACTTCAGGTGGCAACTTGTCCCATAAGAGTTTTCCCTTGTACAGGGGAGAGTTCATGTCCTGATTTACCATGTTCTGCTTGGCCCCTGTTTGTCAGGTAGCGTCTGTGTCATGATTTACCATGTTCCAGATGGCCCCTGTCTGTGCCTTGATTTACCATGTTCTGCAGGGCCTCTGATTCTCAGGTAGTGTCCATGTCCTTATTTACCATGTTCTCTGTGGCCCCTGTTTTTGAGGTAACATCTGTTTCACAATCTACCATGTTCTGCGCAGCCCCTGTTTGTGTTTCTGATACCATGTCTATGTGGTGTGGGAAGTAAAAGAACTCTCACCTCAGCAAAAGTGTAGGGGTGAGATTTCTACCTAAATTCATCACATAGATTTGATCACCACCCTAGTGGTGTAAAAGAACATTGAGAAAGTCTGGAAAGGACCTATAATGGTGACTGGACGTTAAATCAAACCAAACAAACCAACAAAAACCAACCCTGTTTGTGTCCTGATTTACCATGTTCCGCATGGACCCTGTTTGCCAGGTAGCGTCTGAGCCCTGATTTACCATGTTCTGCAGTGCACCTGTTTGTGTCTTGATTTACCATGTTCCGCATGGACCCTGTCTGTGTCCTGATTTACCATGTTCCGCATGGCCCCTGTTTGCCAGGTAGCGTCTGTGCCCAATTTACCATGTTCCACATGGCCCCTGTCAGTGTACTGATTTACCTCATTCTGCGCGGCCCTCTCTCAGGCTTCTTTTCATCCCACATTCATCTTCCTCTCCCCGACCTCCTTTCTTCCCTCACTCCAGATCCAGCCGCCACACTGCCCCGCTCACCCTCCCATCCCCGGACCTCTAACCCAATTTACACGCCTCGTACCCACCTCCAGTGGCATACAAATGGCTCATCTCGTCAGGCTCTCGCGTGTCCACGAGACTTGCGACAGATAGAGCCCTTAGCAGTGAGCGATAAAAGGGGAGTAGTGGGCGGGGTGTTTGTAGGAAGTCATCAATAGACTCGACCAACGAGGAGAGGCGTGATATTTGCTGCGGGGCCGATATAAATGTGACGTCATACAAGTCATACATCTCACTCGTGAGAAATCCTGGAGGCATCCCGCTGACGGTTCCTGAAGTTTTTTAGTCTTTTTTTTATTTATCAGACATATATTTTTCAGGTTTTCTGAGGGTTTTTTCACAAGGTGTTTTGTCTTTGTCTTGTTGTGTAATGTAAGCTATAACTTGTTTGGTAAACAAGTCTGCTTTTGCACTAAATTATGCTGTAGATGTGATTTGTATGAGTCAAATGGAACACACTCTAAAGTAGAGAGTCACATACAGGAAAATACAGAGTCAAAAGACCTGTGTAAGGAAAACTCTATTCATACAACAGCTTATAGTAGCAGCAATACCAGTGCCTATCTTATGAGGACTAATAGCACTGTTTTTGTCCTATGTGTCGTACATGTCCTATTTTTATCATGTCATGTTGGATTGGTTTCATGGCGCTAGGGGGGTGGGAAGTTAGCTTAGTCATTAAGGCATGAGACTTGAAACCCCGAGGTTGTGGGACTTTGTGGGTTCGAGTCCCACCCCCAGCATTGGTAGATTTCCTGCTATATCAAAGGCCATTCCTTCTCATACCATGTCTATGTAGTATGGTGTACAGATTGGTTTCATGGCGCTAGAGGGGTGGGAAGTTAGCTTAGTCATTAAGGCATGAGACTTGAAACCCCGAGGTTGTGGGACTTTGTGGGTTCCAGTCCCACCCCCAGCATTGGTAGATTTCCTGCTATATCAAAGGCCATTCCTTCTCATACCATGTCTATGTAGTATGGTGTACAGCCACCTTTCTCCTTCATCCCCAACAGTGGTAGACTTACTACTATATCAAAGGCCAACCCTCCTTATACCATGTCTATGTGGTTTAGGAAGTAAAAGAACTCTCATCTCGGTAAGTGTGAAGGGGTGAGATTTCTACCTGAATTCATCACATAGATTCGATCACCACCCTAGTGGTGTAAAAGAACCTTTAGAAAGTCTGGTAAGGACCTATAATGGTTGACTGGACATTAAATCAAGCCAAACAAACAAACAATCATGGCGCTAATAACCATTGTACATCAGGAGTGACCAGCCAGATTGGCCATAGATGAGCATGGCGGGGCTTTGTGTCTCGTTTGACCGAATAAAAAACAAATAAAAACAAAAACAAATAAAAACCAGCGCCGGTTGGTTCTACGCCTCTTTTAGCACTGAACAAGAAACCAACAAGTTTTGGTGAAGTTGTTGTTCTCCATGAGTTTGATGCGGTGTGATATGAACAAGGTGAGTGAATATCACATAGCATTCAAACGAGTCTGAGAACGTCTTCTTTGACCAAAACGAGTTGCTTTCTGTATTTATCTCACCCCTGAACACACTAAAAAAATGAATGACACACAGGATATAGCCCATGGTGAACGGAATGCAATACTCGTAGGGGCATGGAGAACGAGTTCCCAATATTAAAGACAAATGCGGGTAGGTATCGCACTGCCCTCTATATCTACACTCAGAACTAAATTTAATACAGGTGCTGCCATCTGATTTCATAAAAATATTGCAGTCTCCCATAGACACCAATACTTAAGCACTTAGCTTCTTCAGATGGCCTTCCCATTGAAGTTAACATAGTGTTTCTTTAGCATTTTTCATTTGTATGTGTTCCCAACTATCAGAATCCAGGATTCTTTGAAGATAGCAATAGGACATCAGTGTCATTAAGCAACAAAGTCAAAATATTGCCATAGACACTAATAGATGACCTTCCCATTGAAGTTAGCATGGTGACATATCTGTTTTTGCGTTTTCTATTTGCTGATATATGAAACTTATATCATCTAGAGTTATTTGCAAAAATCGATAGAATCTAGAAATCACCCAACTACCAGCATGTGTCTTTTAGCACACAGGACCAATATTCCAGGGGTGAGATAAACAGAAAAAAGTTTCCAGGTGATCAATGATTATTACCTTTATTTTTCTGAGCCTAATCCCTGCTTTAAAGGCAGCCATCTTGGATGTATGTGAGAAGATGGTTTTTTAGAGCAGACTGGGCTGTGCACGGTGAAGAAGTGGGGTTGAGAGGGGGGCTGACAGGAGAAGCGGTGTAAGTGAAGTCTCGCCAAGTCGCGTTGTCGCCGCGTTAACAGATCTTCACACCCACAGACGGAGTGTCGTGCGAGGTGTGAGGTGCTCTGAGGTGGTGTGAATGGATGGAGAGACTCAGAGAGAACCCACGGGACATAGTACAGAACAGCACAAAGGGGAACACGTTGAGCAGCACACAGAGCACAGAACAGAACAGGTCACAGAGCAGTTCACAGAGCAGGTCACAGAGCACAGAACAGAACAGCTCACAGAGCAGCTCACAGAGCAGTCCACAGAGCAGTCCACAGGGCAGCTCACAGAGTGGCCCACAGAGCAGCTCACAGTACAACTCACAGTACAACTCACAGAGCAGTTCACAGAGCAGTTCACAGAGCAGCTCACAGAGCAGCTCACAGAGCAGCTCACAGAGTAGCTCACAGAACAGCCCACAGAGCATCTCACAGAACAGCTCACAGGGCAGCTCACAGGGCAGCTCACAGAGCAGCTCACAGGGCAGCTCACAGGGCAGCTCACAGAACAGCTCACAGGGCAGCTCACAGAGCAGCTCACAGAGCAGCTCACAGAGCAGCTCACAGAGCAGCTCACAGAGCAGCTCACAGAGCAGCTAACAGTACAGCTCACAGAGCAGCCCACAGAGCAGCTCACAGAGCAGCTCACAGAGCAGTTCACAGAGCAGCTCACAGAGCAGTTCACAGAGCAGCCCACAGAGCAGCTAACAGTACAGCTCACAGAGCAGCACACAGAGCAGTTCACAGAGCAGCCCACAGAGCAGCTAACAGTACAGCTCACAGAGCAGCACACAGAGCAGTTCACAGAGCAGTTCACAGAGCAGTTCACAGAGCAGTTCACAGAGCAGTTCACAGAGCAGTTCACAGAGCAGTTCATAGAGCAGCTTACAGTATAGCTCACAGAGCATTTCACAGAGAAGTTCACAGAGCAGCTGACAGTACAGCTCACAGAGCAGCTCACAGAGCAGCTCATAGAGCAGCTTACAGTACAGTTCACAGAGCAGTTCACAGAGCAGCTCACAGAGCAGCTCACAGAGCAACCCATAGAGCATAAAATAGAACAGCTCACAGAGCGGCTCACAGAGCGGCTCACAGAGCGGCTCACAGAGCGGCTCACAGAGCAGCTCACAGACCTTCGGATTCAATAGCGGATGCCCGAACCACTGTACCACCAACGCTATATACTGGGCTAGTGTACCTGTAAATACAAAATATATACTTTATTGCAGGAGAACAATGTGCTTATATTTGAATACCATGCGATCAAACATTCTGCCTAACCCCATCCATGATTTCTCAGAAAATATGTCACAAATGAAAACACATGAATTACCTAAATAAATAAAAACATATATGTGACAATGATGCCCATGATATCTGATCTAATATGCAGTCTTAAGCAAATTATTTTCTTCTTCTTTGCCTAAGTTTTGAAAGTCATCCCCAATACAGTTGCGCGGTCTATAGCTGCCTCAACTGAAGGGATTCCATAATAAAGTGTAGCTTCAGTCTCAGCTGTGTAGGTTCCTGTCAATCTAAGACAACGTTGCCAACTAAGACACAAGATTATAGACTGATATCGGAGATAAGTGGAAGGTGTTAGATGACGGGCACTGCGCCACTCAGACACGTGACAAGCGCCACACTGCTCCTCTCTGTGGATCCTCATCAAGTCTGGATCCATATCACTGTAATAGACAGGACTTGACCCCAATTTGTTGTGCCAGTATTGGAAGTGATCCCCTGTCAACTTGTGAAGGAAAATGACAAGGAAATGCCAGTCTGGTGAGGAATGCCTCAAGCTAGAGCTGAATTTATTAGCTGTAACCCTCTTCTCTGTGTAACTCTCTAAAATTTACTTTATTTTTCAATTATACAGTAAAAGCCCGTGTCTGGGACCCCCGTCTTCAGGGGACACCCCGCTCAAGGGGACACCCCTCTTAAGGGGACACCCCTCTTAAGGGAACACCCCTCTTAAGGGGACACCGAACTTAAGGGGATAATTTGCTCAGAACGGAAGTGTTTCCCTCTATTTCCTCTCTAGAGTTCATTTTAACCCGACCTAAGGAGTCACCCCGCTAAAGGGGACACCCCACTTAAGGGGGCAGTTATTTCGGTACAGAATGCTTCTTAAACCCGTGTAAGGAAATACTTTGGAGGGGCACCTGAGTTACAACTCTCCAGATTATCTTGATAGCTTGTTCGCGGTGTGTGTGTGTGTGTGTGTGTGAGGTGGGTAGACTGATGTCTAGAAGTTCAGACACCAGGCAACGACCGAGGTAAGCTCCTCCAGGCATCTGTGGGCTGTCTGTAAGGTTATATGTCAGTGTCTCTATACCATAGTGCTACCTGATACACATTGATAACATATCGATCAACAGACTGTAAATCCCGCTTAAGGGGACACTTTTAGAAGGAAACCCACGAGATGAAAATAGCTTGGTCCATACTCCACCGAGTTTGACTGCAGAGTAATTCAATCAGCGAGTTTGACTGCAGTGTATTTCACACAGCTTAAGGGGGCCCGGTGCTTAAAGGGACACCTTGCTTAAGGGCCCACCCCACTTAAGAGGACGGATATTTCAGTACAGAATGCTTCTTAACCCCGCTTAAGGGGGCACTTTGGAGAGACAACTTATCAAATCTGATGGGACAGTTTAGGGACAACGCTCCCAATTATCTTGGTTTGCGTGTGAGGCAGGTATGCTGGTGTCTAGGCGATTAGACACCAGGCAACGGGCTGCGTAGACTCCTGTAGGCGTCAGGTAGGCGTCTGTGGGCTGTCTGTATGGTTATATGTCAGTGTCTCTATACCATAGTGCTACCTGATACACATTGATAACATATCCATCAACAGACTGAGAACCCCGCTTAAGGTGACACCCTGCTTAAGGGGTCATGATATTTATATACCAGGGGTGACATATGAAGTTAAAAGTACATGATGGAATAGGATAAAATCTAAACATCACTCAATTTCTTATGACTGCTTATATGGCTTGATTTGTCTTCAGGAAATGATATATGAAGCAGAAAACAACGAACGTAATTTTCTCCATAGGCTTAACATTAGGAACTCATACACCATGGCCATAGAAGTAATGATCCCAATACTGAATTGCTAATTGGGTGAGTTATTCTACTGACTAATAATATTCCTGATCATGTATACGGGTAAGATAAAATCAGAAACCTACTCAATGAAATAACAATGATTACGGACCAAGTTATTTTCGTCTCATAAATTTCCATCGAAGTCCCATATTGTTACTGAATGGTGACACCTAGGTCATGTGACCGCTATCCACCAATCAGAGGTGGCGCTGACAGATCGGGGTAAATAAAGGTTTACCACAGGTCAGCGTTGGATTAATGCCTTTTCCGCTACCAACACGCATTTTGCCGAATCCCGCACACACACCACCGCAGCCCATACCTCACCATTACATACGGCTGTTTCCTATGCCGTAGGGGGCCCTGGGGGAAATTCCGGATCCGGAAGTACAGTCTGAGGCGGGTCGGAGCATGCGCAGTGGGTATTGGGCGCTCATTCGTCAGTGTTTGTCGCCGGGAATGATTTCTGTTGGTCGTCCCGGTATTAGAGATGCATGGACGGACAGACAGAGCCCTCTGCTGGCGAATAAACCAACTAGACGCCTATATTTCACACTGCACCTTTCTATGGGGACCCGCGGCCCCCCTTATTTCTGTTTAAGTGTCCCTAGATGCTCAGAGGTGGCGCTGGGGTGTAGGTTATTGGCGGGTTTGAAGTTGGGGGGGGGGGGGGTACTATCTGTTAGCTTTACCTGGTGGAATTTTTAATTCATGTGCCACTCTAACACTGAGTGATTTATTTTAACATATCTTGGAGCTTAATCATTTTTCAATTCTAATTTGAGATTCCAGAAATAAATGAAGATGATACAAATTTTGTGAGATGCTACTTTGTATACTCATCTTGCATACTTATCGTCCCCCTTGTACGATAGATATTTGTGACCTGATCAAAGACCAATCCCAAATAGCTATGAGTATCTCATAACAATTTTAGATATATATTCCCAGACAATGAATAATATGACCATATGTATATGATGAGCTATACATGATCGTCTTGTAAAACTGTCTTCCATAAAGTCTGATTACGAGGTGTTTATATTTGGTAAATTGTAATACAATCTCATATTACCTATCTTGTTAACTGGATTACCGTTTATACTGTCTGTATAAATCTCATGTATCATCGTAAGACTGGATGAGTTTTATTCTTGGACAATGTATGCCATGAAAATATATTGCAACACATCCAAACTTATGGAGTATTATATATGTATATTATCATAAAACTTTATGAGTTTTAATCTTGGTCAATGTATGCCACGACTGGAGTTGTGCATAATGACTTCATGAGGCGAAGCCGAGTGAAGTCCGGAGCCAAAACTCTAGGAGTGGCATATGGTGGCCAAGTTAAAACGAATCAGGTTTTGATTTTGTCCTACCCAGTCTCCTCTGTTTTGGAATATTACATGATAACAATTCTGTATGCCACTATATAGTGGCATATGAAACTCTGTATGCCAGTCAGCGTGGCATACGGAAACTCAATGTTAAGCCTATAGGATTTTATATAAGAGGTAGGATAACTATATAGAGCGTCCTAACCATGCTGTACAAGCTACAAAACGAGATGATAATTTTCGTATGGAACGAAGCGTTTAAGCCGAGTTCCCTACCAACCGTAAATTATTATAGAGTTTTGTAACTTGTACAAGCATGGTTGGACATAATATATTCACTATGGTTTATTTATTTACTATATACCCGAAATTAAGAAAAATCATTAATTTCATTTAGCTTAAGAACTAATATTTTAGTCTACGCATACCGAACAAGTGTTCCGTATTTTCCCGTACGGAACAGTGTTCTGTACAATCCTTTTTACGTTATATAGCGAAACGGTGCGTATTTACAGTATATACGGCATGGGTATATAGTCAATGCTATAGAGAGCATGTATATGTCTACATAACATCAATATATGCTCACGACACGGCAGAAAATCAATTGAATTAACATGACTAGATGGGCCTGAGCTTATCTGGAGCTATCATCTTTTATTCATTGTCTGCATAGAATCGATCCTTCCATTCTATATGGGAAAAAGTGAAATAAAAAGAGTTTCGGTAGTTTATACGATGAGTAATTTGTTGGGGAACTGTACGTTACCACGCGGCCATTGTGGAACTGTCAGTGTGTGACAGCTCGGTTTATTTATTCGTACAGTCAGTCTGGTGTCCTCTGAGCTAACCCTGGCAGGAGGTCAATTATTTACTCTGGAACTTGATACACGGTCCATGTTTACATACTTTATGTAAATAAACAATATGGTGGCCTATAAAGGCCTGTTTCCATTGACGGATGATCTCTCAGTGATCTGCAGTCAGGAAGTTTGTCGGTGGTGACCACCAACTGAATATCAGTATCTATTTTACTTTATTACCCACCTGATACGGAGTCTCCATACTAAGCCTATGTAGCTTACAGATCGCTACTGAGTAGGATACGGAGCTGCGTACCCTCCTAGGAGGATACGGATTTTTTAGATGAAAGTAGTCCCATTGAGATGAAAGTAGACCCAAACATAACTTCTTAACTATGTTGAAAAGTTTTCTAACGATCATATTTATTGCTTAAATCTAAAAATAAGTGAGTAATAAATACAACATTACCATGATTTCGATCTGTGTGGCCGTATTCTCCTTGTAGTTGACGCTACGCAATGCTCCTCGCTATCGCTCGGAGTATTACTACGCGTCAACTACGCGGAGAATACGGCCACTCAGATCGAAATCATGGTAATATTGTGTATATATACCCATGCTGTAGATACTATAAATACGCACCGTTTCGGCATATGACGTAAAAATACTGTACGGACCGCTGGTCCGTACACTAAAATACGGACCACCTTGCCATACACGTTTATTAAAAAATTGGTTGTTAAACCAAATGAAATTGATTTTTTTTAAATTTCGGGTATATAGTAAATATATAACGTCCAACCATGGTTGTACAAGTCACAGAACTCGATGATAATTTACCGTTTGTACGGAACTCGGCATAAATGCCTCGGTCCTTACAAACCGTAAATTACCGTCTCGTTCTGTGAATTGTACAGCATGGTCAGGACGTTCTATATAATTACTGCATGGAGTTGTGTAATAATAATTGTGTAGGGCTAGGTGGTCCGTATTTTAGTGTACGGACCAGTGGTCCGTACAGTATTTTTACGTCATATGCCAAAACGGTGCATATTTACAGTATATACGGTATGGGTATATAGTAATAGAGAATACACTGTCGTTGGATATAGGGAATAGGAGAGAGGAGGCTTATTTTTCTTCACAGTGAGAGCGTGTGGGTACACGAACCAATAAAAACCGGTCCACATTGAAATACAATACAGCAACAACAAAAAAGGGGTGGAGGGAAAACTTAATGCATACATTAATTAACACGATTCTCGCTAATTTAGACGGCTTAAATTAGATTAGACGCCACGAACGGGTCCCTAAGTTCACTTTAAGTAACGGATTACCAACCACTACAAAGAGGGCAGCGAGAGGGGCTGGCAGGAGGGGATTTGTCGTTAATCCCGGGGGTGTTCAGATTAATCCAATCCCTCCATGGCTTGCTTCTTCCATGCTGGGGGCTGGTGGTGTATCGCCGACTAAAAGCCTCAGAAATGAGATAATGGAGGTGGGCTGGGGGCTGCGGGTGTTTTCTACGTGCTCCGAATGAAGCTTGTTGAAATGGTTTTTATGTTGGCGCATCAACATTGTCCCTGTATAAAGCCCGGTTTCCATTGGCCGACGAAAAGGGTGTAGATTTTTTTAGTTCTTCTGAAGGCCTGCTTCCATTGGCCATGTGTTTTATAAACATGAAAAACCATTTCTATGAAATGGTTTTTATGTGTATAAAGGCCCATTTCCATTGGCCGACGAAAACAGCAGAAGCTTTTTGAGTTCTCCTAAAGGCCTGTTTCCATCGGCCAACAAAAACGATTTTTCAGTTCTCCATTTTCATTGGTCATTTGCGATATACAGTCAGGCACCACCGACAGACCTTTAGCACTGCTGATGCCGAATGTAAATGGGCTATTAGGAGAACTAAAATAATCTGCACCCTTTTCGTTGGCCAATGGAAACGGGCCTTAAGCCTGTTTCCATTGGCCGATGAGAACAGCGGAGACTTTCTAAGTTCTCCTGAAGACCTGTTTCCATTGACTGTGTGTTTTCTATGTGCTGCATATGAAGCTTGTTGAAATGGTTTTTATGTTGACGCATCAACATTGTCCCTGTATAAAGGCCCATTTCCATTGGCCAACGAAAACAGCAGAGGCATTTTGAGTTCTCCTAAAGGCCTGTTTCTATTGGCTGACAAACTAGATTTTTCAGTTCTTCTGATAGCCTATTTTCATTGGTGATCAGCGATATAAAGTCAGGCACCACCGACAGACCTTTAGTTCTGCTGATACCAAATATAAATGGGCTATTAGGAGAACTCATAAAATCTACACCCTTTTTCGTCAGCCAATGGAAATGGGCTCAAGGCCTGTTTAGACTTTTTGAGTTCTCCTGAAGGCCTGTTTCCATTGGCTGTGTGTTTTCTACATATTAAGCTTGCTGAAATTTTTATTTATTGACGCATCAACATTGTCCCTGTATAAAGGCCCATTTCCATTGGCCGATGAAACGGGCGGAATTTTTTTAGTTCTCCTGAAGGCTTGTTTTCATTGGCCGACAAAAACGGTGTAGATTATTTTGAGTTCCTTTAATAGCCCATTTTCATTGGCCGTCACTGATCTACTGTCAGGCACCACCGACGGATCTTTAGCACTGCTGATGCCGAATGTAAATGGGCTATTAGGAGAACTAAAAAAGTCTACACCCGGAGACAGACTGGAGACTTTTTGAGTTCTCCTAAAGGCCTGTTTCCATTGGCCAACAAAAACGGTGTAGATTTTTTTGGTTCTCCTAATAGCCCATTGACATTTGGCATCAGCAGTGGTAAAGGTCCGTCGGTGGTACCAGTGGGAACGGGCATATGGACAGACACATCACAGTCGGCCAATGGAAACGATCCTTAAGCCTGTTTCCCTTGGCCGTGTGTTTTCTGCGTACTCCGTATGAAGCTTGTTAAAATGGTTTTTAAGTTGATGCATCAACATTGTCCCTGTATAAGCCTATTTCCATTGGCCGACAAAAAGGGTGTACTTTTTTTGAGTTCTCATAAAGGCCTGTTTCAATAAACGAGGTTCGAAGGTCGGATCTTAAATATACATGAATCTTCATTCTCTCAGAAGATGGATGAGGAAATGTGTTAAAATATTAAGGAATATAGGTGGAATAAACTATTAAGATGAGATAGAGTCTTTGTTGGGTCAGGGACTGTCTTTGTTCATAGAAGGCGGCATACTTTATAGGATAGTTTTGGCCCTCGACCAATTCGTCAATTTCTACCGTCTAAAATAGACTCACTGCACCTCTCCTGCTTCAGTGCACACTGAACCGCTTGTGTTTTTTAAGCGGATACTCACAATACATTTGGGACGATAGACTAAGCAAGATACTTTAAGTTTTTTTAAAAAGATATTTTCAATATGGTAGCCTCAACTTTAAAATTCAACTTAGGTAAAGCCAAATTCACGGTGCACCTCTCTAAGTGGTATTCTGTACAAGGTGGTGCACCCCTCTCATAAGATCTCACACTCTCTAAGTGGTATTCTGTACAAGGTGGTGCACCCCTCTCATAAGATCTCACACTCTCTAAGTCGTAATCTGTACAAGGTGGTGCACCCCTCTCACAAGATCTCATACTCTCTAAGTGGTATTCTGTACAAGGTGGTGCAGCCCTCTCATAAGATCTCACACTCTCTAAGTGGTATTCTGTACAAGGTGGTGCACCCCTCTCATAAGATCTCACACTCTCTAAGTGGTATTCTGTACAAGGTGGTGCACCCCTCTCATAAGATCTCACACTCTCTAAGTCGTAATCTGTACAAGGTGGTGCACCCCTCTCACAAGATCTCATACTCTCTAAGTGGTATTCTGTACAAGGTGGTGCAGCCCTCTCATAAGATCTCACACTCTCTAAGTGGTATTCTGTACAAGGTGGTGCAGCCCTCTCATAAGATCTCACACTCTCTAAGTGGTATTCTGTACAAGGTGGTGCAGCCCTCTCATAAGATCTCACACTCTCTAAGTGGTATTCTGTACAAGGTGGTGCACCCCTCTCATAAGATCTCACACTCTCTAAGTGGTATTCTGTACAAGGTGGTGCACCCCTCTCATAAGATCTCACAGTCTCTAAGTCGTAATCTGTACAAGGTTCTCACTGTGCTCTATGGGAGAAGAATTCTTAACTTAGAGCCTTCACAGAGAACACAGTATTCCCTCAGAGTATTCACACAGTATTCCCTGTATTCCCTCAAAGTAGGCACACAGTATTCCCTCTAGGAAATTATATTCAGGTTCTTCAAATATAAATGGGAAAACTATAGTTCATGTTGTCTTGGTGTGCCCAGTCAGAGTGGAACTTGTATTTACCCTGGGCGATAATAGGGAGAATAGTAACCTCTGGAGGGCGTATAGAGGGAAACTATGTTCCAGTGAGTTCAAAGTTACGAGGTAAGGCTCGGAAAAATTACTGCCCAAAGCCCACTGGCACACAGTAATCCCGCTAGGTGGCATCATTGAGATTATAGGAATCTTTGGTTGCATTGATGTACGTCTTTGGCACGGAAGGCAGGTCAGTGGATTTTCAAGGTTCTAAGCTTAGTTCGTTACATAGAGATTTTATGAGAGGGGTACACCTCTTCCGATTCAGGATTGAACGATTAGCTCCCAAATCGTAAAGGAGCCGGTGAACTTGTCCCAGGCGAAATATGTAATACCTCGGCCCATGTCGGCCACCCAATCAAGCGCCATTTACCAACGTTACATTGTCAGCAACTAGATTTATCAACATTTTGATAAACTTTTGGCCACCGATTTACGAACATAGAAACCACAACTTGTCAATGACAAAATAGCATCTAAAGGAGGTGGTTCACTAATCATTGCCTGACCCTTGCCTAGCTGTGTTACATCTATTGTCCGTTTGTCGCCGACAAAGGTACATCAATGTTACGGAATCGGTAGATGTGTATTGGGCTCAATAGTTGACTGTGTTAAAAGATCGATTGTAATTTTCATAAATCCAAAAAGTTCTAATGGTCTCCAAAACATCAGGCAGTGCCATACCTGTATCTCTTCATTCCAAGAGAATTCTGTTATAGAATACTTCTTACTTTACTCATACATGCTTGTAGAATACTATGGAGAAGAATTATCTTCTATTCTGATCATGGGATACTCGACGTACTTACTTCAGTAATAAATTCAGCTTTTATTTTTAGATTGAGCACAGGTTTATATTCTTAGTATTAATTTAGGTATTATATTGAGTAGGGGCCATCCATAAAGTACATACGCAGAATTTCTGAAATTTTGGACCCCACCCCCTCTCCCAATCTTGTACGCAATAGAACAAAGAGGGAGCATACGCAGATTTTCCATGATTTCTGACCCCTCCCCCACCCCCCCTCGGTGCGTACGTACTTTATGGATGGCCCCGTAGTATTATTTCCGTATAAATTATGTTAGGCATGTGCTCATCCCTTGTAGTTTACATGTTTGAATCATGCATGGTTTATATTGTCCACCTAATGCAAAATGTCCATTGAAAACATAAAGGAATGTGTATCACCATACCCAGAGAATTCAGATTTATTACCCACCTAATACGGAGTCTCCATGCTAAGCCTATGGAGCCTACAGATCGCTACTGAGTAGAATACGGACCTCCGGAATCGCTTTTTGGGAACTAATGTATATAAACAATGCATGGCGCTTGGTTCGAATTTCTAATTACATTACCACGAGGAGTTTTACTTCGCGTCAACTTATGATTGTGTATATAGCCACCTAATGCAATGTGTCCGTAGAAAACTCATAAGGAGTGTGTATCGCCATACCCGGAGCATACAGATATATCCACCTAATACAAAGTGTCCATAGAAAACCCATAGGGAGTGTGTATCACTAACTTTGACATGTTTTCACTGGGACTTAGTATCCCTCTATTCCTTCAATTAACATATCGCCAATTGTAGGAAAGATGAAAATCTTCACATACATAACTAAATTTAGATGGAATAATGTGAATCCATTTAGCCACCCTCACACAGTTTACTTATATTACTAACCCAGGCACATTCCTACATTACCTTACCTCAGTCTTTATACCAAAAGACAGTGCTGAGGCCAGAGGCAGATAAATGGGTGAGGAATCCTTATATTGTTGTTTTAGTGCTGGGATGGGTGGGTGGAATATATATAGGTGTTTTAGAGTGAGAGTGTTATAAGGTGGCAGGAGCTGAAGAACTGGGACTAATCTCAGACGCTGCATTATACATACCACCACCGTCATACAAATGACGTATATTGACAACCGACTGCCGGAGGGACTCAAAATGAAGCGACTAAAATGGTAAATACCCGTTTACAAAACAGGACTCCTGGGGACAGGCACTCAGAGCTTTGAATTCATGTTCCTGGAGAACGTAAGCCATTTCAAAACTTGAAATGGATATATATTTTTATTTCACCCCTGGTACAAGTTTAGCCCTAGGAATATAGCCTATTATTATCCATCGTATACAAAGCCCCCATTGAGAATGTATGGGGACTCAGTAAACCACGATCCATTGTATAAAACCTGTCAGATACCATAACTGTGGTATACGGATTCACATCTGTGGTATACGGCCTCAAAACTATGGTATATGGGGGAAAATAGTCCCTTTGTGCTATAGAGCAAAGAAATAGTCCCTATTGTTATGCCCTTTGATATGGCTATTACTGGGTTTAATTTATTCGAAAATATGGATAATAAATACAACAAACGCTGTTTATGCGGACAGGCGGCTCTGTAAACCACTCGATAGCGCTCGTGCATTACAACGCGTCAACCTTTCGTGGTTTACGGCCGCCTATCCACAAAGCCATCGATTTTTGTCAAAATGTGAAGATTGTAAATAGCAGGTTCTTATCAAAGTGTGACGATTGTAAATAGCAGGTTCTCGTCAAAGTGTGAAGATTGTAAATAACAGGTTCTCGTCAAAGTGTGAAGATTGTAAATAGCAGGTTCTTGTCAAAGTGTGAAGATTGTAAATAGCAGGTTCTTGTCAAATAGTGAAGATTGTAAATAGCAGGTTCTTGTCAAAGTGTGAAGATTGTAAATAGCAGGTTCTTGTCAAATAGTGAAGATTGTAAATAGCAGGTTCTTGTCAAAGTGTGACGATTGTAAATAGCAGGTTCTTGTCAAAGTGTGACGATTGTAAATAGCAGGTTCTCATCAAAGTGTGACGATTGTAAATAGCAGGTTCCCGTCAAAGTCTGAAGATTGTAAATAGCAGGTTCCCGTCAAAGTGTGAAGATTATAAAAAGCAGGTTCCCGTCAAAGTCTGAAGATTGTAAATAGTAGGTTCCCGTCAAAGTCTGAAGATTGTAAATAGCAGGTTCCCGTCAAAGTCTGAAGATTGTAAATAGCAGGTTCCCGTCAAAGTCTGAAAATTGTAAATAGCAGGTTCCCGTCAAAGTCTGAAGATTGTAAATAGCAGGTTCCCGTCAAAGTCTGAAGATTGTAAATAGCAGGTTCCCGTCAAAGTCTGAAGATTGTAAATAGCAGGTTCTCGTCAAGCACGGTTCCTCAAGGACGGTACCAGAAGTCACATGCAGGTGGCGCTGCTATGCACTGCCGTCAGGACTCTTTTATGAATGGCTTCCATGGTGGCTTCCCGCTAAGACTGGCGTTAGGCTGATGCTAGGCGTACATGAGGCTGGTGTGAGACTGGTGTAAGTCTGGTAGTAGGATGGCGTTAGGCTTGCATAGGCTTATGTGAGGCTAGCTTGAGAATGTAGTGAGACTGGTGTCAGACCTCTGGGAGACTGGTGTTAGGCTTAAGTGAGACTGGCATGAGACTGTCTCGAGACTGGGCAAAGAATGGCAGGAGACTGGCGTGAGATTGGTGTGAGACTAGTATTGAACTGGCATTAAGATGTCAAACTAGCATTAGGATGGCTTGGGACTGGTGTTGGAATGATGTGAATATAATGTGAGAATGGTGTAAGAATGGTTACTTCAAACTGGCGATAGCATGGTGATAGCCTGGCGTAGGGCTGATGTGAGACTAGCGTCAGACTGGCGTGAGAATGACGTTAGGCTGGCGTTAGGCTTGCCTTATTAGGCCGCCGTTAGGCTGGCGTGAGAATGACGTAAGTTTGGCGTTAGGCCGCCGTTAGGCTGGCGTTAGGCTGGCGTGAGAATGACGCAAGTTTGGCGTTAGACCGGCGTTAGGCTGGCGTTAGGCTAGCGTGAAAATGACGTAAGTTTGGCGTTAGGTGTTAGGCTGGCGTTAGGCCGGCGTTAGGCTGGCGTTAGGCTGGCGTTAGGCTGGCGTTAGGCTGGCGTTAGGCTGGCGTTAGGCTGACGTTAGGCTGGCGTGAGAATGACGCTTTTCCGGCGGTGGAGAACTCCATATTACTAATGTGGCTTCAATCCCATCTAAATATTAGCCTTCTTTGTGGTGTAACACGCACAATCACCTTCATCTAAGCACCACCTTCGTGCCCCCCGGGGATGTGTGTGGAATGACAGACAAATGTTGAAATGTGAAATGTATGTCATGGGTTCGTTTTTCATTTGAATTAGAAAGATGTTTAATTTTATCATTTTTTCCAGGTGTATGGTAATTCCGATAAACATAGTTTGGGTGAAGCAACCCATTTTATATCACAAAGCAGGAAGATATAGCATTTTTTACCTTTGGGTTACGTAGTCCCCATTGAAAATGTATGAAGCCACAGTTAACCACTACCCATTGACCGTAACCTTCTGAGTAATTGCAAAATACGAGGAATACAAACTAATAAGTCTTTATTTTTTAAAGATCATTATTTGCTTCAATGTGTTATCATTGTTCTTCCAACAAATTTCGATCAGAATGTCAAACATGTATACAGATTTGCTTCTCGTTCGAAGCAAGATGCAATACAGATGAGATAAATATGATGAGATTAGATAGACACATAAAGTATGGCTAAGTGATGATAATAGTTGGTCGTAAACATCGTCTGGCTGCATATGTGAGCCGTTTAGGGTGCGTATTGGCTATTTGGGCTGGATATTTACTGTTCAGATTGTATATTACCTATTTGGGGTACATTTTACCTCTTCGGGGTCCATATTAGCTGTTTTGGGTGTGTATTGCCTCTTTGGGCTCCATTTTGGCTGTTCGGGCACTGCATTAGCTGTTTGGGCTCCGTATTAGCTGTTTGGGGTACATATTAGCTGTTCGGGGTATGTATTAGCTGTTGGGGCTTCGTATTAGCTGTTCAGGCTCTGCATCAGCCGTTCAGGCTACACATTAGCTGTTGAGGCTATGCATTAGCTTTTCGGGCTTTGCATTAGCTGTTCATGCTTTGTATTAGCTGTTCGGGCTCTGCAATAGCTGTTGATGGTACGTATTTGCTGTTCATGGTACATATCAGCTGTTCATGGTACGTATCAGCTGTTCATGGTACGTATCAGCTGTTCATGGTACGTATCAGCTGTTCATGGTACGTATCAGCTGTTCATGGTACGTATCAGCTGTTCATGGTACGTATCAGCTGTTCATGGTACGTATCAGCTTTTCGGGGTTCGCATTAGCTGTTCAGGCTTCTTATTAGCTGTTCAGGCTCTGCATTAGCTGTTCAGAGTATGTATTAGCTTTTCATGGTACGTATCAGCTGTTCAGGGTATGCATTAGCTGTTCAGGGTATTATTAGCTGTTCGGAGTACGCATTAGCTGTTCAGGGTATTATTAGCTGTTTGGCGTACGCATTAGCTGTTCAGGGTATTATTAGCTGTTCGGCGTACGTATTAGCTGTTCATTGTACATATCAGCTGTTCGCAGTGCAGCTTCCTTGTTCCTGTATCACTGCTCCTGCCGGAAGTGATTCCCACTCAGACCTGACGCATGCGCACATCACCTGCCACCAGAGGGCGTGACCGCGGGGCGGGTTGACTTCCGGTAGTGGCTTCCCTGCGAGTCTGGCCTTGTAGCTTCTGGCTTCTGGTGTCTGGGGGTTGGGCTGAGACTATGTGGTGTGTGGTGGGGGTTGGTGGGGCTGGTGGCTTGGGGCCAAGGCTTGACGGGCAGTAATAGATATTGACCCAGGACTGTGTTGTAGTGGGAGTCGACAAGCAGGCAGGCTTCAGGTCGGCTCTGTCTGTTCTTTATACCCCCCAGCCACCTCCCCCACACCTACATTACTCCTATTCCCCTCCCCCCACACCTACATTACTCCCAAGCCACCACCCCATCACCTACGTTAAGCCCTGTCTCCACTGTGCGATCCAAGGTACATAGGTATGCCCAGTCTGAGACTGGAGGTATACCTTCAGGATCGCAACGTGGCAAAACGCACAGTGGAGACAGCAAGTTTCCCCCCAGTCTGAGACTGGGCGTACCGCATGTACCCCCGATACACCAGTCTCAGACTGGGTGTACCTTCAGGATCGCAACATGGCAAAACGCACAGTGGAGACTGCAAGTTTCCCACAGTCTGAGACTGGGTGTCCAAGGTACACCCAGTCTCAGACTGGAGGTACAGGATCGCAAGCCCCCCTCCCCTCCAGTCGCACAGTGGAGACTGGCCTTAAAGCCCTGTCCCCACTGTGTGATCCAAGGTACATAGGTACGCCCAGTCTGAGACTGGAGGTACCTTTAGGATCGCAACCCGGCAAAACGCACAGTGGAGACAGCAAGTTTCCCCCCAGTCTGAGATTGGGTGTCCAAGGTACACCCAGCCTCAGACTGGAGGTACCTCATGTACCCCGGATCGCAAGCGTGTTCAAATATCAAACATGTTTGATATTTGGTACGCCCAGCCTCAGACTGGGCGTACCTATATAGCTAGGATCGCAAGCGCTCCAGTCGCAAGCGGGGTAGTCTCCACACAGAATCGATGTCACCTTGCGATCCGAGGTACATGCGACACGCCAAGCCGGTACCTCCAGTCTGAGACTGGAGGTACCGGATCGCAACCCCCCACAATCGCACAGTGTAGAAAGGCCTTTACTCCCCCCCCCTCCCCCATCACCGACATACATCCTGGTATACTCACACCAACGTCCGACACGCGACCTCGTGTACAGCAGGAGCCTGTTTAACCCTTTAAGGACGCATGATGCCTGGAGGCATCACCACGCTAAAGACGCATGATGCCTGGAGACATCACCACGCTAAAGACGCATGATGCCTGGAGGCATCACAATGCTAAAGACGCATGATGCCTGGAGGCATCACCACGCTAAAGATGCATGATGCCTGGAGGCATCACCACACTAAAGACGTATGATGCCTGGAGGCATCACTACGCTAAAGACGCATGATGCCTGTTTAACCCTTTTACCCTTTCTGGCAGGGCAATGCCATATGGCATTCCCCTGGCCATGGCAGGACAATGCCATATGGCATTCCCCTGGCCATGGCAGGACAATGCCATATGGCATTCCCATAAGGAATGGATGAACCATACTGCATTTGTTCCTTTGTAACATTTTGGAAAATTATCGCAGAATCATGAAAATTATATGACATATTATGCTATGTGTTGCCAGTAAGTCTTTAAAATATCGGAAAGTTCTAAATAAAATTACAGATTTACTGGAATTTTTTAATTTGTTATTTCCTTTAATAATATTTACTACAAAGGCCGGTCATACAAAGGCCACAATAGGTTCTTGTGACTGCTGTAGTATGGGTACATGGTGAATGATGGGTGGCTCTTGAAGGGTTAAGGACGCATGATGCCTGGAGGCATCAGCACGCTAAAGATGCATGATGCCTGGAGGCATCACCACACTAAAGACGCATGATGCCTGGAGGCATCACCACGCTAAAGATGCATGATGCCTGGAGGCATCACCACACTAAAGACGCATGATGCCTGGAGGCATCACCATGCTAAAGATGTATGATGCCTGGAGGCATCACCACACTAAAGACGCATGATGCCTTGAGGCATCATTGTCCCAATATTAAGAAAAATGTTTTAACAAAGAAATGATAGAGCAATATTCATGAAATCTTCAGAAAATGTAGATATAATATCATATTTAATATTTCTATTAAAAAGAAATAAAATATTTATGATTATCTATCACATTGCATGATTACAAACTTGGATATCAGTTAACCCACAACGTCCCAGGGTGTCTATGGCTTACAGAAAAGGGTCTACATTTGAGATCCTAGATTATTAAACAGCCCCCTGGCTGGCTAAAAATGATACCACCCTGGTAAGATCATTCTACTACTGGAGCATGTAAAATACTATTCAGCTTTACATCCCATACAGAAATTATCGTAGGGTCATCCTCTTTTCTCCTGTGTCCGAGTACTGCAGCCCTAAGGTGGGATTCACACGTTGGGATTCATGGGTCTACGGTGAATTCGGTCACATGCGAACTCGATACCGGTGAATTCGCTACCGCTACAAGTTCGGTACCGGTGAATTCGCTACCGCTACGTTCCCGGGTCTTCCGCCTATGTCGCGGTGAGGTCGGCCGAGTCTCCCGAGCCTCTCCCGGACTATGTCGGAGTTAGGTTTTTTTTTGGTTTTTTTTTATTGCAGGTAATTCACCTCTATTTGAGATGGTCTTCCATCACATTACAGCGGCTGTCCGGTTTGTGTACATAGAGTGAATTACAATTCTAGTAGAGAATATAAGCAAAAGAATATTTGGTAAATAATCAGTGATTCTCACTAGAGCAGTACCAGTATGAGTTCAGTACAGGTATTTTAGCATCTTCAATGAGGTTATAAGAGATGAGATGAGGATGATATGGTAGTGTTTAGTAAACATTTACACAATTTAACAATTATGCATCCGACTTGACATCAAGACTGTATCCAACCCAAATGGGCAGCGCAACACACGATATGGCTAGGATTACAAGATTTAAAGAGTTTATAGAACTGCAATCTTCGAGACTGCGTTTTTGAAACTATGTTTGCTTGTTGCACACTTTATGGACTCCGGCAGTAGATTCCATGCCCTTTCACCTCTATACTTAGGTGACTTGCGCAAGAACTCACTCCTGGGTCGTGCTTGAGTAAATAAAAGTTTCGTTTCAGGGTTAGGGTTAGGGATAGGGTTAGGGCTAGGGTTAGGGTTAGGGTTAAGTTAGGGATAGGGTTAGGGTTAGGGATCGGTTAGGGTCAGGGATAGGATATGGTTAGGGATAGGGATAGGTGAAGGTTAGGGATAGATAAAAATCAAGTTGGTTAAAATTCCACAAAAAAACAGACAAGGTGATTAATGTATAGATATTTTATTATGGGATTCAATTAACATCGAGATTGGGGAGGGAAAATTTCAGTATTATTTTGCACCGATAAATAAGAATATAGGAAAAGGACAAGACAGACTGGCTGACAGGTGACTCGATACTCCATGCTACTGACAATGCTCTGTTAAGCAAACTGCAGAAATGTCAAAACAGAGGTCTGCGCATCTGCACCCAGAGTGTAGCCCGCACTAGGACGAACTATCTCCATAGAACATGCAAGATCAATAAGTTGCATGAAAGACGTGAGGCTCATTTATTAAAGCTAGCCTATATACGAGCTCATAAAGAACAATACTTGGACCAAAGAAAACTGAACACTCGTTTATTTGAGGGCCCAGTCCTAAAAAATGTAAATAAGATTGAGTCGAATGCCTATAAGGCGTCTGTAGAGTATAAAACCAGTAAGTTATGGAACGCACTTAGCCCTGAAATAAGGAATTTGCAGTCGCACGATAGTTTTAAGGCGTATACCAAGGCTAAACTTAAAAGCCAGCTTGTATTGTATACAAACCCCTAATAAACTGACTCGACTATTATCAAGTGCGGTATTTATAAGGTGCTTACCACCTTTACCAACATTGTGTAAGTTTATTATTATAATCTGCTATACTATTAACTTGTCTTTGAGCTGAATTGCTAAAGTGGGCCAAACACCTGCCTAATCCCTTGACGTAATCTAATTTAAAAGTAATTCACTTGGAATACTTCTCTTCCTTTGTATGTAACTAGTATTAATTATTTAATCTAACCATACTATGTACTTAATGTTTTATTCGGAATGTATTATAACCATGCTCGATTTTGTAAACCCACTAGTTGGGTAATACGAGACCACAGAATCTTTTTGCGGGTGGCGACCGGCACCGCGGGCGGTATCGAATTCACCTTTTTCGCGGACCGAAACTGTCGCAGTAGCGAACTCACCACCGGACCGAACCTGTCGCGGTACCGAATTCACTGGTATTCGATTCATGTACCTCACAGAGCGTTTGTCTGAGACAAATCCCGCTGAGAAATTTGGTACTGTAACACAATCTCTGTCTCAACTGTATGGTTCCATTTTGCTGCGACAAGTTCTTTCCTTACAATTGTCTGCGACAATCAACCCTAACACGGAACAGAATCTCATAAGATTTTGACTTTAAATAGGTTTAAAATTTAGAGGGGCATTTTGGTGAGACAAATGTACTTCACACCTTCTCTCCCAGTCTGTGAGTCTCAGTGGTCCCAAATTACACCTATTCACATGGGGAAGTACCCTGAGTCGGCGACTGTGTACCCTTTTTTTTAAGGTTTTCATTTACCCTGGAGTAAAGCTTAGGGCTAAGAGATATCCTTATCTTCCAGCCTCTCCAGCAAAGCGAGTTCAACGTGCCATCAATGCCTAAGAGATTGGCTTACAAAGTCATGGCTTCCATCTGTGCTTAAACTATAGAATTACATTGTGATAGTACAAAGATCGGCCGAAAATGACCACCAGTAAGTCAACCCCTCCCACCCCGCGGCATATCATTTTTCTTTACATTGTGTTAAGGAACTAGTGTCCGTGTGAAATGTTACAAGTAGACATTCAACATTATATTAGATTACCCCTTCGGCTTGATATATGTACAGCAATTTATCATCTTTTATACAGCGACTAGTACATCAATTAATACAATTATAACTTAGGTGAAGGGAATAACAAGGAAAAATCATTTGTATGTCTAGGCTTCGATTTAGGATAGTTAATAATTGTCTAACAATCTTGTCATTCTGTGTTGCAGGGTCCTGTTCATGGTACCCGCTTCACTAATTCTCCTGAACATTTCTGTCTGGGCATTCCAGAGTTCCGCGGCTTTGTACTTTACTGAGTCTTGTGTTTCTGTTTAAGTTTTTTTTGTTTTTTTTCATGATTTCTTTATGGACAATAGAATGTACTTTTTTGCTTTTCAGTTTTCATTTGCGTATTTTCGTCAATGTAGAGGGCTTGTGACATCAGCTATGTAACTAGATAGCTGGTTTTCATTGTCTAGCCTGAAACAACACATTTCACAGTTGACAAATAGTGACAGTTTCACATCAATACATTCCTGTGCCCGTTCCACACAGTCCCGACATTGTAAGGGTGCAGAAATCTGCAGTACATACTTAAGATTAACAGTTGCATGGTCGAGATGTGTAGACCGGATATCAGAAATACATATCTTTCAAGCAAAATGTTCATAGAGAAAAGAAGAGTTAGCGATTTACCACATCGGGATCGTTTCACGTAGTAACGATTTTGTCAGATTTTTTAAGTACGCATATGTTGGAGTGTTTCGGACTATAGAATTGAGATTGTTCCATATACATCCACCATAGTATTCCACTGATTTTTCATATGGGAAACAGTTCGGATGGTGTAGTTTTAATAGTGGTGCGTCATGGGCTAGCTAAATTGGAGTGGTCTTGAGCACGAACAAAAGCTCTGTGTACCCACACCTGCACAGCAAACCACATATGATGCCCACTGTTGTACAGAGAGTCCCATAAAAAACCCACATATGTATAGAAGGCCACATAAGAAATTCACACATGTATAGCAAGCCTTCTATGAAGCTCACATATGAAGAAAAAAAACTTACATTGAGCCCATACATGTATAGAAAGACTTGTATGAAGCCCACATTTGTATAGATAGCCACATAATAAGTTCACACACGGATAAAAAGCATTGTATAAAGCCTGCAACTCCACAGAAAAACCCATCTGAAGCCCACACATGTATAGAAAGCCTTGTATAAAGCCTGCAGCTCCACAGAAAGTCTCCTGATGGTCCCACACGCAATAAGTACATGGCAGAGTAATACTCTAAAGGGTGGCGTCCACCAACTACGAAAAGGCTACGACAAGCGCCGACAAGAAAGTTCCAATCAGCGCTTGTCGCAGCCTTGTCGTAAGAAGGGGGCTTTACAACACCGTTGTCGGGACGTGTCGGGAAGTGCACGCTCCACCAAGATTTCCTATCGTAGACCTCTGCGACACGCTCCCGACACGCCATGACACTCCACGACAAAGGTCCAGTCGTAGGAAAAATCGAACATGTTCGATTTTGTTGCAACCTTGTCGGAAGGCTCCCGACAAGCTTCCAGTCGCAGCCTGTTCTGCCCTTGTCGTAGCCTCTTGTTGGGAGCTGGGGTCCACTAGTCATGACAAGGCTACAACAAGCCTTCAAATCATAGGCCTGTCATGGACCTTGTTGGGAACCCATTGTCGTAGCCTTGCAGTGGTTGGTGGACGCCCGCTTTAAAGTTGGACATCCACCAACCATGACAAGGCTACGACAAGCAGCGACAAGAAAGTTCCAATCGCCACTTGTAGCAGCCTTGTCGTAAGAAGCGGGGCTTTACCAGGTGTCGGGAAGTGCACGCTCCACCAAAATTTACGTAATTTGCCTGCGACAAGTCGACCGACTCCTATACGATTTGGGAACTAATCGCTCAACCCTGAATCGGTAGATGGGCATCAGGCTTTAGTGAACCACCTCCTTCAGATGTCCTTTTGTCACCGACAAGTTGTGGTTTCTATGTTCCAAAATCAGTGGTGAAAAATGTATGAACATTTTGATAAATCTAGTCCCCGACAACTTAATGTTGGTAGATGAGGCTTGATTGGGTTATATAATTCACCTGTGACAGTTCACCAACTCTTCTACGATTTGCAAACTAATCGTTCAACCCTTAATCGGTAGATGGGCATCGGCCTTAAGGCATCATATCTCAAGGTTCTAGGAAAGCCCCAGTCACACGCGGTGTTCCCTGCTCAGGGCATGGTGTGAGGTTAGTAATGAGACATTTATTGTTCTCACACTCGGCTATGTGGAGATAACCTCCCCGTGGATTCCCAGAATCATCTCTGTCTAAATTCCGCGAATCCGTGAGATTATCATATAAAAGACATCATCTAAAAACCTATATATACATCTGAGGTCGATGCACCTGTCAGCCACCGGATCATTGTGTACTGGTTTCAAACTTTTGGCCTCCGATAAATTTGTCGGCCACCACCGATGAATTTAAAAAAAATGAAACCAGGTTTATTACATAAAAGAGAACATCGCATATAATTTTTATTTTCTATTTTGGCTTTTTTTGACACCACTTCCAAACACATCTGTCACATCTTAATAGAGAACTATATCTTTAAATAACCATAATTTTTTCTGTTTACTTTTATGGTGATTGGTTTTTTTTTATGACAAGTAGTTGAGCAGGAAAATATACATTTATAACAATCTTGCTTCATATGATATATTTCAATATGATTTCAATGTTATTATAATTTAACTTAATATATTGTTGTGTCAGGAAAAGATATTTTGTATGTAGTCAAATATTTCTAAAGCTAATGTTTTGGCGCTATCTACATTCTAAGTAAATCCGTATCTCCTCGATAAGTATCTGTGTTCTAGACGATGACTTTGATAAATTATTTTATACTTGAATTCCTCTTTTCCACAAGACGTTTCTTTCTACCCAGCTCAAGTAAAAGTCATACTATGTGATATATAAACATGCAAATCCCGGACGTTCCAGCCATATGTTTTGATAGATGGGTGTATGGTAGTGATGGCAGTTCCCTGTTCCCCTGTTTTATTGTCAAAATGCAGCGTAATAAATGTCTTCTATCGTAATATATAAGTAATAAATGAGACTGGTTAGGCATCCACTATGTTGCCTGCTTATAAATGAGGCACTTCGTAGAGTGCATTAGCATAGCGATGGTCTACCTTACATCAAATAAGGTTTCTAGATGACATACACGGTAGACATCTGGCAAGGTTTTATGTCGTTTTTTTGTGGGTTTTTTTTTCAGGAATGGAAATCGTTCTTAGGCGGCTATAGTGACTTGAACTATTGTTGCTTCATCTAAACGTTATTTAAGAGAACACCTTAAGCTTGTTAGAGCGTGCTCGTACGCCCTATATACGTTGCCTATAAAAAAGTAAGGGTGGTCACATATAGATTTCCACCGTGCTGAAAAAACAACTATTTCTTCTCTATCTCTGTGCTATTCACTGTGATAGTGGGAAAGGAGCAGGGTGCCAGTGTCTGAGGGTTTTAGCGACATGCCAAACTGACCATGACTAATCACTCAAGACCAAAATACCTCCAGACCCACTGGTGATTGATATATTTTTATCCTAGACTCAGGCAGTTGCAGAAAAGTCGTTGTTCTCCACGAGTTTGATGCAGTATATTCGAGTACATTCTAAAGCCAAATTACCATCTACCGATTTTGGAATATTTATGTACCTTTGTCGGCGACAAACGGGCGGTTTCAGCCAAGGCATCCTAACGGAGTCGGCCGAAGTCGGTAGATGTAGGACAGCTAGGCAAGGGTGAGCCACCGATTAGTGAACCACCTCCTTCAGATGTCCTTTTGTCGTCCAGAAGTTTATCAACATGTTGATAAATCTAGTCGCCGACAATGGAACGTTGGTAAATTGGGCTTGATTGGGTTACGTAATTTGCCTGCGGCAAGTTCACCGACTCCTATACGATTTGTGAACTAATCGTTCAACCCTTAATCGGTAGATGGGCATCGGGTTTAAACTCGATGACTTTTGCGGTTGACATTGCCACTACCGGAAGACTATTGTTTTGACGATCTACAGTCGCCACGTATTTAGTTATCTAGTGTAAACGCCGGGTATCAGTAGCGCAGTTGGTGCACGATTTAAACATGATGGTGAACTGTCTTTGTGAATCTAATACCATGTCGTGTCCAGTTCCTACATCGTGTGTGTACCTTCTGGTGCTGGATGTTATCCACTGAGATCAGTGACCTGTTTCACTATTTTCGTGACATGTCTGTGACACCATACAGACATTGGGGTTGTCTAGTTCCGTGACAACACAAGTAGCTGCCCTTAGGAAAAGACAGACCCCAAACATAAGAATTAGACAAATCTACACATCATGGACCTGTTTCACTAGTTTCGTGACATGTCTGTGACACCATACAAACATTGGAGTTGTCTAGTTTCGTGACAACACAAGTAGCTGCCCTTAGGTAAAGACAGACCCCAAATATAAGAATTAGACAAATCTACACATCATGGACCTGTTTCACTAGTTTTGTGACAAAAGTGTTAAACAGACATGAAAAGCGGCACCAACAGTGCAAGCAAGAAGGGATAAAATAAAGTCTCATGTCTAGTTCTTATGAAACCGGACACACCATCTAGATGCTATCTAGACCTGTCACGAAACTAGTGAAACAGTTCCCTGATCATAAAGTGCGCCCTCTGAAGTCTAACCCTAATAATAATAAAAAGGATTTTAAACATGATATACAGCTACCTCATTCTGTATTACCCGAGATTCCTGATAATGAAAAGTGTTATTCTCTGTTTTTACTGTTATACTTCATGTATCCTATCATATACATTGTTTTCCTGATTGACCTTTTCTTTTTCTTTTCCTCTTAAAACATCATGTCAAATATCTAATCTCTGACTTTTATGGCTTGGCCATTAAAACCAGCCTCATAATCAGGCTGAGGCCTTCTGCCACTTTGTTGGGTTTAAGTGTCAAAGGAAGTGAACTGGCGAAACATGTGTGTATTACTTATTGACTCAATAAAGAAATTATTAAAAAAAAATGATGGTGAACGGTCTTGGTGAATCTCATCCCATGTCGTGTCCAGTTCCCACATCATGTGTGTACCTTCTGGTGCCCTGATGGGATCCACTGAGATCTGATCATAAAGTGCGGCTTCTGAAGTCTTACTCTGCCTGCAGACAGATCAGAACACAGATAAACAGTGAAGTCAGTGTCATCATGGACGTCTCACGGTATGCTCGCTGAGACGTGTGATACGCCTCACTGAACATGCACGGAGTGTGTGTGTGGTCAAGTGTGACGGGCAGGCAATCAATACAGGCAGCCCTGTACCCCTTACTGCAGAGTGTGTTATGTCTTACCACAATGTTATTCCCATTTCCAATGGAAGAGTGCAGTACCTTCGAAGCACTGAATGGATTGTGTCTGGTCAAGTGTGACGGGCAGGCAATCAATAAAGGCAGCCCTGTACCCCTTACTGCAGAGTGTGTAAAGTCTGATCACTTCTTACTGTAATGTTATCTTGACTTTTTTCTCCATAGACTTAACATTAGGAACTCGTATCTAACGCCTATGAGATATTTAGGAAAATATCCATTCCTTATCACAATGTTATTTTCATTTCCAATGGAAGAGTACAGTACTCATGACGTAATGCATGGACTGTGTCTGGTCAAGCGTAACAGGCAGGCAGGGGTAGGGTTCAATACAGGCAGCTAGGAGACACACCAAGCGAGTATCGCAGCGATTTCCGGAATCGCCAACAAAAAATGGCCTATATGGGAGCTATTATTTCATATTTCATCTGATTATTGTGTCAGAGAAAATACACGCTTTTTCTTTTGGCGATTCTGGAGATCGCTGGCGTTATTCGCTTGGTGTGTCCCCGGCATCACTGCAGAGAGTGTAATGTCTAACTATACCTAATGCCAGGGACACACCAAGTGAGAAACGTAGCGATTTCCGGAATCGCCAACAAGAAATTGGCCTATATGGGAGCTATTATGTCATATTCCACCTGATTATTGCTTCTGATACGCTGAACTATCGGTGAGAGATATTTCTGTGAAATAACATCTCACATACATGTTATTTTGTGTTGGCGATTCTAGAGATCGCTGCCTTGACTCGCTTGGTGTGTTCCCTGGAATAATGTCTAACTTAAGCCGGAGACACACCAAGCGAGTCAAGGTGGCGATCTAATTTACAAGCTGAAACAACTAGATAGGATCACACATATTAAGCTGTAAGGTCGCGTGAGTCACACTTTGCAAGCTCTAATACCTTGCGAGAATCACACTTTATAAGCTGTTATACCTCATAATAATCACATTTCACGAGCTTTATTGCCTCGTGAGAATCACACTTCACGATCTCTAATGCCTCGTGAGAATCACACTTCACGATCTCTAATGCGCCATGGGAATCACAATTCATGAGCCATGATGTCTCGTAAGAACCACACTTCACAAGTTTTAATGCCTCATGATAATCACACTTCATGAACTGTAACACCTCGTGAGAATCACACTTCTCAAGCCATAATGCCTAGTGAGAAATACACTTCATGAGCTTTATTGCCTCGTGAGAATAACACTTTACGATCTCTAATGCCTCGTGAGAACCACACTTCACAATCTGTAACGCTCCATTGGAATCACACTTCATGAGCCATTATGCCTCGTGAGAATCACACTTCATAAACTGTAACACCTCGTGAAAATCAAACTTTCCAAGCCATAATACCTTTA
This sequence comes from Alentia gelatinosa, assembly GCA_950022655.1. Lineage (NCBI taxonomy): Eukaryota > Metazoa > Annelida > Polychaeta > Phyllodocida > Polynoidae > Alentia > Alentia gelatinosa. The sequence continues at coordinate 34,206,097 of OX465593.1, read as the reverse complement.
CGAGCTGCACCACCTTGTGAGTATCACACTTCACAAGCCATAACACATCTAGAGAATTGTACTTCACGAGCCATAATATCTCGTGAGAATCCCACTTCATTAGCCATAATGCCTTGCGAGAATCCCACTTCACAAGTCATAATATCTCGTGAGAATCACACCTCACGAGCCATAATATCTCATGAGAATCACACTTCACGAGCCATAGTATCTTGTGAGGAACACACCTCACGAGCTATAATATCTCGTGAGAATTGCACTTCACGAGTCATAATATCTCGTGAGAATCACACTTCACGAGCCATAATATCTCGTGAGAGTCACACCTCACGAGCTCTAACGCCTCATGAGAATCACACTAAAAAACACGCATCCACTTTGCAAAATATCAAAAGGATCTAGCGGTAGAGGCCATGCTGGGAGGTAATTAAAACAGGGGCGAGGGAAGTAGGCCGAGTTTCATCCTGGACTTTACGGGGCTCACTCTCACCCATTACCGACTGTAACCATCCCCCTCCTCTCCCACCACACCTCCTACCATTCATTACACCAACAAATCCCCTGCCCGACCCTCACACTACTAGTGATGTAATCTCCGAGATAATTGGAGCAGTGCTTCGCCGAGGAAATGACAATTAGGCAGGCTGGTTGTGGGAACAATGGTTTTCTCTTCTTGTGGTCAGTTGCTGAGAGGATGCGTGTAGACTGGGATTGCTTGTGGTGTATCGGTGAGGAGGAGGACATGGGTTACTATGGAAGATGGAAACAAGTTTGTTTTTAACAACGAAAGGCGTTATATTGTCTTTTTTTTTTTTTTTTTCAAATACTTTTATAGTTCGATTTCAGTGTGTTACATGGTATCACAACATGTATACAATCATTACAGCTTTAAGGGGGGCGTCCACCAACCACGACAAGGCTACGACAATGGGTTCCCGACAAGGTCCACGATTGGCCTACGATTGGAGGCCTTGTCGTGGTTGGTGGACCCCAGTTTCCGACAAGAGTCTACGACAAGGCCACGACAAGGCCATGATCGAACATGTTCAATTTTTCCCACGACTGGACCCTTGTCATGGAGTGTCATGGCATGTCAGATGCATGTCGCAGAGGTCTACGATAGGATTTTTTGGTGGAGCATGCACTTCCAGTCACACCCCGATAACACTGTGCGTATGGTTTGTTGCTCACAAGGATGCATGTAGACTGGGATTGTTTGTGGTGTATCTGTGAGGAGGAGGACATGGGTTACTATGGAAGATGGAAGCAATTTTTTTTTTCAACAACGAATTGCGTTACTTTTTTTAACAAAACTTTTATTTTTCGATCCCAGTGCGTTACATGCTGTCACAACATACACTGATTACAGCATTAGCTATATTATTTGTTGGTGGTCATTAACAGTTTGATGGAAAAGATGTTTATTAACGTTGCCTTCAATCACCAAATACGTGATGTTCTTCCATGACGATGTCATACTTTTTAAATCCTAAGGAATTCGTTCACATATTAAATTTCCTTGGAAAAGGGGACCCAATCTATATTTCTCCGTGTTTAGATTTTTTAATTTTAAGCACCACTTTCTCAGACATTCTAGTCACATGTACATTACTCACAAATACATTTTTAGACCTTGACGACCACCATATTACCATATTTAAGAGATGACATTTGCCCCTAAATTCTAAGGTTCTAATCTTACATCTAGTTTGCTCTCTTTTTTGTTTATTTCAATCTTTATAAAACTTTTGAGGTAGGTTGTACTAATCTAACCGTTACTACATTTGTATCTGACTCTATCCTGAGTCCTGCCAGGTTGCCACACTCACAGTTCATTGGTTTCATTTATCCTTTACATGTTAAAGGTTATCTTCTGGGTAGAGTCTTTGTCCTTTTCAGTGCAATTAGACTCGGTGATAACCCTATTCACAAGACCAGCAGCAGAATATCTATTTTTTGTATACATTCACCATACTTAAGTCCACATAGTTCTCGCCTATTTGAAAGGCTCTTCCTCAATAGCAGTCTTGAGACTTCTCTTCGATTCGGTAAGTCGTTTGCCTAAAGGATAGATTGGTCACATATAGACTTCCAGCTATCTCTTCACTATCTCGACAGTAACAGGGGAAGAAGCGAACCAATGAAAAACGCCAAAAGAGACATTGAAAAACCAGCGGGAAAACACCGCAGGTAGGGGATCTCCGAGGTTTTTGTGGTAGCGAGCTCGACAGTAACGCACCGTTTCTAACCAGATATTATGAATGGACATCACCAGTTAAGAATCAAGCCTTTATTAGAGCGTGCTTCCACTCGCTAAATATATCATCTAGAGGATAGAGGGTTCCATATAGAATTTCAGGGTACTGCATACAAGCCATCCCTTCACTATCTGCGTGCTTTTCACTGTGATATTGAGAACAAATCAGGGTGCCAGTGTCTCAGGGCCTTAGAGGTATGCCCAGCTGACCATGACCAATCACTGGAATACCTCGAGAAGACCCACTGGTGCTTGATGTGGTTGGATCCTAGACTCAGGCAGTTGCAGAAAGGGCAAGTTGACTGCAGCAGAACTATCACTCTGCCCAACTACTGACTTGGTTTCCTAAAAATATTATTTTTATTTCTTTTCTTTTCAAAGACAAAAGATACACTTTGACAATCCTGTCATTAAATGATAAACACTTAGTTATGAATTCTGTAATTTGCTACTAGAAAAAGAAACTATTAGATGATAATAATGGCTAAATGTGGTATCTATATTTTCAAATCTGATGGGACAGACCTAACTCTACTTTATTACCCACTGATTGCAGAGTCTCCATAGAAAGTGTATAGGGCACCTGGAAACAGCTACCTGGAGATTCTGGTATGTCAGAATCTCCTGCAGGAGGCTAAGGAAAAATAGTCCTGTCCATAACGAGGTCGAACCATCATGTACATCGAAATAAGTTTCTTGAATGTCCATTCAATGTTAATTATTTAGAATCAATCATAATAATCTCATTTACCATCAGAAATAATTGTAATAACACACTTTGCATGCTAAAAGTACAGGTTAATGGCAAACGTTATCATTGGTGTAAGTCTACACCGAATTACTGCCACGCCTATAATAGTGCTGTGCTGTCTGGAACTAATTGTCTTGCAGAAACTTTTTAATTGCAATAGACTTGTTGTTAATCTTGTAGGTGGGTAATAAATACAATTATGACTGGTTTTGTATAAGAGTGACCGTAATCTCCTAGTAGTTGATGACGTAATATCCTGGCTAATCGCTCTGATATTACTATGCGTCACCTCGGCCACTCATACAGTCATTATTGTGTATATAGACAATAATTGATGGTTTTGTGGACAGGCAGCCGTAAACCACGAGAGATTTACACGTAGTAATACATGAGCGCTAGCCTCGTCAACCTCGAGTGGTTTACAGAGCCACCTTTTCACAAAGCCATCGTTTTTGTATTTATTATCCATCTTCTCCAATGAATTAAACCCAGTAATTGCCTTATTAAAAGGTACAACAATAGGCACTATTTCTTTGCTCTATAGCACAAAGGGACTATTTTTCCCGCATGCCATGGTTTTGAAGCCATATACCACAGATGTGAATCCGTATACCACAGTTGTGGTATCTGACAGGTTTTATACAATGGGTCGTTGTTTACTGAGTCCCCATACATTTTCAATGGGGTCTTTGCATACAATGGATAATAAATATTCAGACTGTCAAATCTGATGGTTACAGTGTCCCCATTTATTACCACTATTGGGAGGTCTGCTTAGCTGGGGTCCACTGTACTGGTAGACATTAAGACAAAGAAGGAGGGATCGTTTCATCGTCACATCATTAAATACATCCTATTTGACGGTAATTAATCCAATCATTCAGTCAGGTTTCATTGATGCTTCAGCTACACTCAATCAGCTTGTTAAATCGAGGAGCAGCGATTTGGATGATTGATAATGATGATTAAATCGGGTACATTGAGATATACATCTTTGATGTCACTCCAGCGAGACACTTATCTACATCCTACAGCTGTTATGTCACAACTGACGATGGGCTCTATACATATAGACAATAATCCACCCCTCTCATAAGATCTCACACTCTCTAAGTGGTATTCTGTACAAGGTGGTGCACCCGTCTCATAAGATCTCATACTCTCTAAGTGGTATTCTGTACAAGGTGGTGCACCCCTCTCATAAGATCTCACACTCTCTAAGTGGTACTCTGTACAAGGTGGTGCACCCCTCTCATAAGATCTCACACTCTCTAAGTGGTATTCTGTACAAGGTGGTGCACCCCTCTCATAAGATCCCACACTCTCTAAGTGGTATTCTGTACAAGGTGGTGCAACCCTATCATAAGATCTCACACTCTCTAAGTGGTATTCTGTACAAGGTGGTGCACCCGTCTCATAAGATCTCATACTCTCTAAGTGGTACTCTGTACAAGGTGGTGCACCCCTCTCATAAGATCTCACACTCTCTAAGTGGTATTCTGTACAAGGTGGTGCACCCGTCTCATAAGATCTCATACTCTCTAAGTGGTACTCTGTACAAGGTGGTGCACCCCTCTCATAAGATCTCACACTCTCTAAGTGGTATTCTGTACAAGGTGGTGCACCCCTCTCATAAGATCCCACACTCTCTAAGTGGTATTCTGTACAAGGTGGTGCAACCCTATCATAAGATCTCACACTCTCTAAGTGGTATTCTGTACAAAGTTGTGCATCCCTCTCATCAGATCTCACACTCTCTAAGTGGTATTCTGTACAAGGTGGTGCATCCCTCTCATAAGATCTCACACTCTCTAAGTGGTATTCTGTACAAGGTGGTGCACCCCTCTCATAAGATCTCACACTCTCTAAGTGGTATTCTGTACAAGGTTCTCACTATGGGAGAAGAATTCTTAACGAACTAGGCTTAGAGGCTTGAGAAATTGTATCATCTCAAACATAACAGATCCGGGCCTGTGACTGGTCGATGGACATGGTGTTGTAGCCATTTCGGGCTTTAAGTAATGTATCACATGGTGTGGGGGCTATCACTTGCTTTAATTAATGTATCGTCTATATTATAACAAACCATGGTCTGTCACTAGTCCATATAGACATGGTGTTGTAGCCACCACTGATTTTATTTAACGTATCACATGCACTGCGCGAAAACCACCAGTTCATATATGTTGACACCTTGCATATATAGGTATGATTTTGCGTATACAAGGTAGTCCTATTTTCCATTGTGTATATGCCTCATCTATAGATGTGTAAAATGTATACGACCTGCGTATACATGTCCCGCACACGATATTTCTCTTCAAATACAGCCATTGTGATGATGTATAGAAGAGGAAACGTGTCAATATACAGCCAATAGATGCACTTACGCGATGGCATATTTATATAAATAAACTGGTGGTTTTCCTGCAGTGATAGTGTGGGAGCTATCACTGACTTTAATCAATATATTGTCCATATTATAACAAACCATGGCCTTTGGCTAGTCCACAGACATGGTGTGGTAGCCATTTCGGGCTTTAATTAATGTATCACATGGTGTGGGGGCTGCCACTGACTTTAATTAACATATCGTCTATATTATAACAAACCCAGGCCTGTCACTTGTCCATAGTCATGGTGTTGTAGCCATCGCTGATTTTAATTAATGGTTGGCTGCCGATTCAACGTAATTAACGATGGTGTATTAATTACTCACCCGCCCCCCACCACCACCCTCACCCCCCCCCCCCACACCCACACACACACACCAACGCCATCTATCAGCCAACGCCGCAACTTCCTCTCGCAATGCCTCACGGGAAGAGATAAGTCTCGTCACGTGACATGGCCACGTCCTCCATCATCCGGGCATCCCGCGCCGAGATCTCGCCGGGTCTCGCGGTAACGAGCGAGAGTTTGTGCGAGAGGAGCGAACGACTGGTTGATTACGAGCGTCCCAGTCATCAGAGGGAGAATTCGACGGTCATTATCATCAACTAGTTGTGTGAAAGTTTTGAAAACAACTCGTTCTCTGTTTGTAATGAGTGTGTTTTAAAGGGGAAGCCACGGAGCATACCTCTGCCTCGTTTTCGTAATTGGGTCGCCGAGACGCCGGGTGGCAAATTAAAGAAACGACGGAAGTTTAAAACTAATGACTTGCTTTAGAACATGCCGTGCTTGGTATTTACTTTTGATTTTTAGTACTTTTGGTCCCTGCATCCTATGGCTACGCTCCTCACTGTGATACAGTCCCTGCATCATATGGCTACCCTCCTCGCTGTGATACAGTCCCTGGATTCTATGGCAACCCTCCTCGCTGTGATACGGTCCCTGCATCATATGGCTACCCTCCTTGCTGTGATACAGTCCCTGCATCCTATGGCTACCCTCCTTGTTGGGATATAGTCCCTGCATACTATGGCTACCCTCCTCGCTGTGATACAGTCCCTGCATCCTATGGCTACCCTCCTTGCTAGGATACAGTCCCTGCATCCTATGGCAATCCTCCTCACTGTGATACAGTCCCTGCATCCTATGGCTACCCTCCTCGTTGGGATACAGTCCCTGCATCCTATGGCTACCCTCCTCACTGTGATACAGTCCCTGCATCATATGGCTACCCTCCTCGCTGTGATACAGTCCCTGCATCCTATGGCTACCCACCTCGTTGGGATACAGAGACTGGTGCAATCGGTAATGGTGTTGGATTTCTGGCGCTGTCCAGCATTCTCAACACTCTCCATACAGATATCCTGGCTACTGGACAGGATATCTGCTGGAGATTGACACCCTGTCACTTTGATCTCAATCAGGTCACAGTCTGGAGCAGGTGAAATATATTGCTATGACAACACAGGCGGCCAGAGAACTGGAGGAGAAGAGGGGGATGGGTATAAGGGAGGTATAGGGTAACAGGGAGCGACTTGGGGCCATAAACAGGAGGTTTCGTTCATAGTGGACAAGTCTTTGATTCATGGGCCAGTCAGAGAAGGATACATACTATAATGAACTTTATTCTTAATGAACTTTAATCATTTTATGAATGTTCATAATCAAAGACTGGAGCAAGTCTATATTCTAGTATGCATTGACAATGGCATCACATATGGTCGAATCTAAAAAAAAACGTGCCCAAATTGGAAGAAATGTGAATTCCTTATTCCAGAAAAGGGCATGCATGAATTTCTGGTGTATCATGTATACATTTATCACCAAACAATCGCATTATACTCATGGAGAAGGATGACCTTGACCAAAACTTATTGGTTTCTACCTTGGTATGTCATAGGGTTGGAAATGCCAGGGATTCAGGAACATTTTCCCATTTGTAATTAAGTTTCGATTGGTGGCATTGAATATTGAAATGAATTATGATATCAGTAATAATCTTAAGTCATTGACAATGTTTTCTATATGTTAAATCTCAAAGCGGCTTGCCATAAGATTGAATCCAGATTGTAACAACAAGGCAGACTAGAGCACTCTCCCTGCAGATCTTTCATGGCGTATGGCTTACTCATCTCTGCTCCACTCTTGTCACGTGGTACACGGGAAGAGGATTATAATCGGGTCGGGCATTACTAGCATGTGGGTAATGACTGACTCTGCCCGACCTTAAGATTGTCCACATAAATAAACATGCACCACATAAAAATACATGTTATAAGGCAATAAAAACGACATAAGTAGGAGTGGGCAGTATACATAGGACATACCGCCACAGGTATATAATATCATTATATACCTGTGGACGTATGACCTACATATACTGCCCGATGCTACCCATGACGTATATTTGGCAGAACGTCACACGGTGACGTACGGGGTATGACATCACGTGACTAGCTATAATTTCGCCATTTCTAGGTATATAACAATATGAAAATGGGGTGATTGTCTTAGTATGTCAAAATACTTGGTAACATTATTGATCAGATACATCCCTCTGCCTTTGGCATCGGGATGTATGTGATTAATAATTTCAACGCGTAATTTTGATGTACGAAGACAGTAAGCCAGTTTCCGTATAATACATCACATTCTCAGAGGTCAGTACCACAAGATGCGGTCCCCGTTTGAGTGGAACCTGACGTTACGGCACCTGATTGCCATGGCCATCATCGGCTTTCTCTTCTTCCTCATCACGCTCATGTGTGAGTTTCTGCACGTGGCGCTCTACTGCAGAAAAAGGCCAGTCTCTCAATGTTTACAAAGTGTATGAAAATATTGAAAATTTAAAATGATATACGGAAACAGGGTTATTGTGGCTGTACGTGATAAATATCCGGTAAAATTGACGATAAAACGAACCGATGCCGAAGGCAGAGGTTCATTCTATCATCAATTTTACCAAGCATTTATCAGGTACAGCCACAGTAACCCTGTTTTCATATTACTTTATACCTTGTATTATAACATACCTTAAAATATCATATTTCTAACTTTGCTTCAGGCGAGTTTTTAGATTTCTCCGCCGTACATGCCCCGTACGCCACATAAATCCCCTGTACGTCACCTAGGTGTCGTATGGATATAAATACAACATGGGTAGGAGCGGGCAATAAGTGTAGGATATACTACCACAGGTATGTAATAATAATAATGTGTGAGCCATCATCTACTTTTTCTTTCTCATCACACTTCCGGCAGAGAGATACAACCAGGGTCCAGGATCTCTGCTTGGAGAGTGAGACGAGAGCTTCTGTGATGGGAGTTTCACTAATGACTGTAGCGCCTCGCCATGTCGATATATGTCGTCAATGCAGGTTCCCCACGTCTTTACAGTTCCAAATTAAACAACAAATGAAGAACGAAAGGGAAGAAAAAACACACAAAGACAACGTGGTTCAATTTGCAGCATCACGCGGAGCTATTAGCAGTAACAGAGGGAGAAGCACAGATGTACCCCGCTGGTATACCACCTCCTATTGTCTCAGTCATGGGAAGAGCTCAGCTGGTACCCCGTCCCCGACTCATCACTCTCCTAGCAGAGATCCTGCGCTCTACTTCCTGCGGTCGCTTGTTTCTCTGCTAAAGCCCAATGCCCATCTACAGATTTCGGAACATTCATGTACCTTTGTCGGCGACAAACGGACAGTAATTTGTCTCAGCCAAGGCATCCTAACGGAGTCGGCCGTAGTCGGTAGATGTAGGACAGCTAGGCAAGGGTGAGCCACCGATTAGTAGACAGATTTGCTTAGGACTAATATCCACCACCCCATCTCCTCAATGTCCGCAGATTGAGCGAAGAGTTACGTAATTTGCCTGCGACAAGTTCACCGACTCCTATACGATTTGCAAACTAATCGCTCAACCCTGAATCGGTAGATGGGCATCAGGCTTTAGTCCGTTGAGACCGCGCTGCCTTAGACTGACGGTCTGTAAAGGGGGGCATCCACCAACCACGACAAGGCTACAACAAGAGCCGACAAGAAAGTTTCTATCTGGACCTTGTCACAGCCTTGTTGTGAGAAGGGTGGCTCTGCGACAGCGTTGTCGGGGTGTATCGGGAAGTGCATGCTCCACCAAAATGAACTATCGTAGACCTCTGGGACAAGCTCCTGACACGCCATGACACTCCAGGACAAAGGTCCAGTCAGAGCAAAAATCGAACATGTTCGATTTTCTTGTAGCCTTGTCTGAAGGCTCCCGACAAGCTTCCCAGTCGCAGCCTGTCGTGGCCTTGTTGTAGACTCTTGTTGGGAACTGGGGTCCACCAACCACAACAAGGCTACGACAAGTCCTCCAATTGTAGGCCTGTCATGGACCTTGTTGGAATGCCATTGTCGTAGCCTTGTCATGGTTGGTGGACGCCCGCCTTAAGGGTCTAACTGAGCAAGATTCCCACTTGCCCGTTCCCTCTGCCTGATGGGAGAAAGGAATTTCGTGATTGGCTGTTCTAATTTTAGAGCCAACTCAAGCCACTTGTTACTGGCAAATGGCAGCTTACCAGCAGTACCAGCAGAGGCGGGAATTCCTGACTCAAAATAGCAGCGCATGACAGTCTTAGTTTGAGCCTGTGTGCCTTGGCCCTGGCGACAACAGACTGTACTAGAGTCTGATCTCTGCACCGACCTGCCTCTTTGGGACAAAATCTGTCCCATCCGCCAGTTTTTAAGATATTCTATATTTGTTTTTATATCCTATATTCTTAAGCACTTTGGGGAAGAGTTAATAGTAAATAGAAAGGCATATATCTATATGGTAAATAATATACACCCATTTATGTTATTTGTTATTTCAAACCTGACACAGTCTCTGGGATTATTTTCTTCAGTGGAAAGCACCCCATGTGTTGTAGGATTTTATTTGTCAACATAACACATGTGCTTATTCAAGGGGCAGTTACCTTCTTTTGAATCTGAAATGTTCGCTGGTCGCCCTGTACTTAGTGGATTCCCGAGGAACCAGCATTGGGCTGAGGCAGAGATTAGCAAGCGCTAGCGCCGCGAAACATCTTGGAGGAGAGTGCCCCCACACACCCAGCCACGCTTTATGTCTGGTTAAATGAACCTATATTTTCGCCCATAGGGGTGGGGGCAGTCGCGGCGGTATGCCACCAGGGGGAGTAGTAATCAGAGGGCATGTCACTAGGGGGCAGCAGTAGTCCGAATGGCCAAGATTTTTTTTTTTTGAAATAAAGAACAGTTACAATCACCCATGATAGGGCGTTCTTCCTTGTGGCGTTCTTAACACGGAGACAATATCACTAGCGATATTGATTTGTGTATCTGAACATCCTTGTTAACTGATGGTTATCCCTCTCTAAGCACTAAGATATTCATCTCATCTCATCTCATCTCCTTCTCATACAACTCATTTTTCTGACTACTTCGGAAAATACTGCCAAGATCTCGACAATTGTTGTTTCAACCGTGTGTTCAATTTACTGCTAGGAGGGTGGTTGTGGCCGACTAGATTTTAGGTCAACTATATAGACTGCAGAACCGTCCCAAGGCGCTATAACTATCATGTAAGGAGGTCAGGGTGAAGGTCAGGGTTTGCTCCGATTGCAGTCATTGGCTACTGGGTCTACTCTATTCCTTATATGGCAGTTAATGCAGAGGGACAACTCCATGCAGCTAAAGGGCCCAAGTGGAAGAATGGCAGTATTGCCGAACTTGGTGATCAATGTACAATGCATTTCCCTAATGAAATGGGTAAACAAACACAAAAAAAACAAAAAATACATTCATGTAGATAGGAACCGAAAACAAGATTTACAGTTGACACACAGAATATACTGATAGTGAGAGGGGATTGTTCTTGGATCCGGGATATCAGGATTGACTCTGAATCAGTGCATTGGTAAAAAGTAACTCTTAGTTTCATAAACAGGTTCCTAGTAAACTCAAGTATGTCTATCCCGATTAGGTAGAAGGAGTAATCATATTGCAAAATTCTGGTCTATACATCCCTATCCTGGCCAAGTAATATTGGTTTCTATGAGAAGAAAGTAATTATCTAAATTACCCCTAATTATTGAAAAACAAATTGACTGAATTGGAACAGTCACCATTTGGTCAGTAACCTCCTCCCTGATGTTTACAGTAAAACTGTCATGCTTTCAATGGCATATAATACCCCTATTATCGCTCAGCTCTAGTTCCCAGTATGACCACATGAGAGCAGGGCGCTCCACCAATGACACCTTGAGTTGTTCAGTGCCTCCTGACATGTGCGGCAGACCGGAACGGGCGCTCAAACGGAACAGATTTGCTCATCCCCTATTGGCTGTTGGTACAACAGCCAAAGAGAGCGCAGATCTCACAGATGCCAAGCCTGTCATGTCAACCCCCTGCTAAGGGTATAAAACAAAGGACCCTCTCTTGTCAATAAACAGTTAAGTTCTTAACGCATAGTAGTACATAGTACCTCTGTGCCCGAGTTCTTACTCTCTTCTCTTAAGGTCTACTCATTACACAAGTAGGGCCCAAGACTTTACAATATGACGTCCTGCCTTGGCGAGATGTTTGCAAGAATCTAGAGACGATTGTGTGAACTATAGGGGACTGGGGACATCTATGAAAGTTTAGGGTCAGAGCTCGAATTCCATCGGGTTTGAATCGCGTAGCAATTCACAAGGTGAAGCAAGTGAATTACGTAGCGATTCAAACGAGATGGGATCGAGCTCTGACCCTAAACTTGAATAGGTTTCTGAATTCATCTCACCCTTCACATTGACCAATGGGCTAACCTTTGTGATATAACCTCCCATTGAGTATTTTTTCTAAATACTCAAATGATGTTGGAAAAGAGTTCCCGATGTTAAGTCCATACAGAATAAGTACCAGGGTTGAGATAAGGATGCAAGAAGGTAGAGTATTTTGGGTTTTTTTAAATCAAATGATATTAGGGATAATGCATCGTACATTGTCACCGGGTTCGGCAACACTGCCATGGAGGTGTACGGGAGGTGGAGGAGGGAGGGGGTAGGAAGAAAGACATTCATGAGCATTTGGTCTGTGTCCCTGTTCGAGTTTGGAGCACGCAGTAATTTACGGAAACAGGGTTCGTTTTATCGTCAATTTATCGTCAATTTTACCAAGCATTTATCATGTACAGACACAGTATACCTGTTTTCGTATTATCAAATACCTTAAAATAGCAAATTTTTAACTTTGCTTCTGGGCGAGTTTTTGGATTTTGCCGCTGTACATGCGCCGTACACAACATACATACCCCGTACGTCACCTAGGTGTCGTACGGGTATAAGTACGACATGGGTAGGAGCGGGCCGTATGTGTAGAATATACTACCACAGGTATATAATAATACCCCGTACGTCACCTAGGTGTCGTACGGGTATAAATACGACATGGGTAGGAGCGGGTCGTATGTGTAGAATATACTACCACAGGTATATAATAATACCCCGTACGTCACCTAGGTGTCATACGGGTATAAATACGACATGGGTAGGAGCGGGTCGTATGTGTAGGATATATTGACACAGGTATATAATAAAATGAACAAGGCAATAGCCGAGTGAATATTCTTAAACGCTTCAAACGTGAACCGTATATGATTCTGCTTTGTTCTTGTGTACCTGTGCCAGAACTCCATAGATGGCAATCACTCACGAGTCCAGTCAGGAGTATGTCAGTTGTCTGTGTCAATAGTGATGACGTCACAACAGTGGTCACTGTGTACTCCAACATTGTGTACCACGTGACCACGCACTGACATGCGCAGATGAAGGCTAGCGTACAGCGGTGGTCTAACAGAGTGCATAGAGCTAGTATATATATACAGGTGCTGCCTGGAAGCCTGGCCTATGTGCTCACTCACATTATAGGCCAGGGACCTGTTTCACTAGTTTCGTGACATGTCTAGATGGCGTCTAGATGGTGTGTCCGGTTTAATAAGAACTAGACATTAGACATCGTTTTGTCCGTTCTTGCTTGCACTGTTGGTGCTGCTTTTCATGTCTGTCTAACACTTTTATCACGAAACTAGTGAAACAGGTCCATTATGTATAGATTTGTCTAATTCTTATGTTTGGGGTCTGTCTTTTCTTAAGGGCAGCTACTTGTGTTGTCACGAAACTAGCCAACCCCGATGTCTGTATGGTGTCAGAGACATGTCACGAAACTAGTGAAACAGGTCCCAGGTAACAGTAGCCATTTTTTGTGCATTATGGGTAACGCTTCCATTTTTACGCTGGTTTTCTCGCTAGAGATTGTGGCGAAATCTGTTTTATTTCTTAAAGATACATTCTAATAAGCAATCTTTAATTTTTAAAAGGTTGATATTAGGAAAGATACTGATGAATGTTTGGTCTGTGTCATCGTACGCCATCGAGTTTGGACTGTGCAGTAATATGAACGTGGCAATAACCGGATGAATATTCTGAAGCACTCCAAACGAGATGGCAAATGTAGACTCAGACCAAGCACGAAACTGTTTCTGATTTGATCTTAGCCTGTAAATCTCTATCTGCTTATCACCCGTTGAGAATGAGTTACCGTACTCGCAAGCCTGTGGAGAACAAGTTCCTAATGTTAAGCCTATGGACGTTTATTCAAGGCTAAGATAATACTTCATTTTGTAACATCATACTTTTTATCTCAACCCTGGTATTTTTTCTCCATAGACTTAACATTGGGAACTCGTATCTAACGCCCATATTTCATTGGGACAGGTAACCAGTCCAATTACAGGTGTTGCCATTCAACGCCACAGTGCATTGGTTAGTTTGCCCCTCACTTGGACAAACCTACCCAAGCTTAGCCACATGCATATAAAGCTGGATGCCCATCTACCGATTTAGGGTTGAACGATTAGTTCCCAAATCGTATAGGAGTCGGTCACCTTGTCGCAGGCAAATTACATAACCCCTCGCTTGACCCGCACACTGATAAAATCGGTGTATGGTCCACTAATCGCTGGGGGAGGGCAAAAACCAAAGAAACCAAGTGTTCCCTAATTGCTGGGTAGCCTTGCCTAGCTGTCCTACATCTACCGACTCTGTTAGGATGGCTCGGCTGAGACAAATTACCCTCCGTTTGTCGCTGACAAACGTACAAAAATGTTCCGAAATCGGTAGATGGGCATTGGGCTTAAGGCAACACAGCAATGATACCTGAAGTGTAAACTGTAGGTGTGATTGTAGGAGTACTCTTCGGTGCTGCCCTCTCATAAGATCTCACACTCTCTAAGTCGTATTCTGTACTCTCACTACGCTCTATGGGAGAAAAATTCTTAACGAACTAAGCTTAGAGCCTTGAGAATCCACTGGCCTGCCTCCCGTGCTAAGGACGTACATCAATGCAACCCAATATTCCTATAATCTCAATGATGTCACCTAGCGGGAATACTGTGTGCCAGTGGATTATCAAGGCTCTAAGCCTAGGTCGTTAAGAATTCTTCTCCATAGAGCGTAGTGAGAGTACAGAATACAACTTAGAGAGTGAGAGATCTTATGAGAATGGTGCGTAGATTCCTCTTGTCTGTATAATGTTGGTTGTAAGTGATGGTTCCGTCAGTCTCGCACCATAGCCATCTGATTGCCTGTTACCAGCGGAATTAAGCCCCTTATTCACACCTCCCTCTAGGAGAGCTCCAAACGCTATCTGTCGCTTATGCTTGTATGAAGACGGCGTGAACCAATCAGATAGGCCCTCTCATCGTGATATATCAGTGAGCCAATCAAAGACGTCCTCTCACCTTGATGTAGTCGTGGCTGTTGAGGCGATAATACAGGAATTGGACAAGCTTATTGTGACTTTTGGTTATTTTTGGATGTCACATTAGTGTACTTAAGTATTCTCTATCATATGATTGATAATATTCAGATTTGCCTTGTTTAGATGTGACACAAATGAGAGTTTTTATTCAATATATTTCGGGCCATCCATACAGTCATGGATAAATGTGCCCAAGAAAACCATAGTTTGTTGTAATCATTATCCATCTTCTCGAGCAAATTAAACCTAAGAATTAGCTTATTTGAGGGTAGACTCTAGTGCAGTCTGTTGTCGCCAGGGCCAGGGCACACAGGCTCAAACTAAGACTGTTATGCGCTGCCATTTTGAGACAGGAATTCCTGCCTCCGCTGGTACTAAACTGGCCTGAGTGATTTGCCAGTAACCAGTGTGTGCAAAGGACCTAAAATTAGAACAGCGAATCACGAAATCTCTTTCTGTCATCAGTCAGAGGGAACTGGCAAATGGGAGCCTTGCTATGTTAGAACCTTACAGACCGTAAGCTTTAAGCATGTGATCCACCAAGAGTGTGTTAGGGCCGGACGATGACCATGTGGAGGAATTGTGGACATTGGCCGCCCAAATCGCTCATCAGGTCGGAGCGGCTGGGACAATCTGCCTGGTGGATCAGCAAATCGGCCGGAATCGGCTGGACCACCCCATTGAAAACCCTGTCACCTGCAACTGTGCGGTTGTCGCCCCTGGCCGGCCAGCCCTGTAAAAACCAGCTGGCCACCTCTGGCTGTCACTGAGTGTCGATTTGGTGGATCACATACTTTAGTCGGCGTGGTCTGTAAACAGACTGATTTAAGGGTATATCAATAGGAACTATTTCTTTGCTCTATAGCACAAAGGGACTATTTTCCATTATACACTGGGTTTGAGACAATACACAATGGATTTGAATCTTTATCTCACCCCTGGTATTTTTTCTCCATAGACTTAACATTGGGAACTAGTATCCAAAGCGGTATTTAGGAAAAAATATCCAATGGGGGATTATGTCGCAAATATTAGCTAATTAGTCAATGTAAAGGGTGAGATAAATTCAGAAACCTATTCAAGTTTAGGGTCAGAGCTCGATCCCATCTCGTTTGGATCGATATGTATTTCCCACAGCTTCGCCTTGTGAATTACTACGTGATTCAAACTAGATAGAATACGAGGTCTTACACAAACTTTCATAGGTTTTCTCTATAGTACATGATGGTCTGACTGTTGCGTGTAGGAAGTAGCGACCACGAGTGCCCCCCGTAGGTTTTCTCTACTCGGAAATCGGCTTTTGAAGCCTGCCTCTGCCCTCACACCATTGGTTCGATTTCTCGGCGTCGTCCGCTGTGGTTGGCTGACTCGAATGCACTTTTCGACTGCGTTGGGTTTTTTGTGTGGATAAAATCGGGGTCCCGATTTCCGAAATGTTTATTTTGGACAAAATCGGGGACCCATTGACACAAATCGGGGTACCGATTTATGCCAGAAAAGTTCCCACACATATTCCTCTATAGTACACCATGGTTATGATATCTGATAGTACTGATACAATGGGTAGTGGATTACTGAGTCCCCACACATTCTTAATCAGGATTCGGTATACGATGGATAATGAATATATATATATACATATATATATATATGTAGTAGGAAAAAACTCTCCTCCAGTTCTCTCTATCCCTCTTCCTCTCGGAGGTATATGAGATATTGATATCTAGAAAAAGGCATATATCTATATATAAATATATCATTATATATTATCAATATGCCTGTGCAGCCAGCACGCTTACAACCTCCCTCCCCGCCTACCTCAGAAAAGATTTTGCATAGAACTTTTTTTGACGCATAGAACTTTTTTTATGCCCACAGGAGTGATACACAGACTTGTGCTTTTCAACCAGCTAGATCACAGATTGTGATAATTGCTTAGATATATTATGCAAGTGACATGTTACTGATAGTGCTAGTCCATGTCTACGATTTATAATTCTGTGTAAACTAAACATGCGCTGCACGAGCCTTACTTTTTAGTAATAAACTTGTATTCTCTCCAGATACCAGACCCACCAAACGCTGCCACAGGAAAACAAAACACAAAAGCTGCCGAACAACTCACAAGCTAATTGCTGAGAATGTGCTCTGCAAAAAAAAATGGGCTCAAACAAATGAACCCTAAGGGAGCGGGAATATTTTCTCTAAAACCCACCCCCACCCCTTGGTGTTAAAATGGCCAGCCCTGCCACCAAAACCAGGTGGCGACAAGAGTGGACCAATACAAACCGAGCTGTCTGCACAAACGGGCGCTCGACCAATCACAGCAGCGCTAACCGGGCAGGTAGGCGATGCGAGTAAAATAAACCCATGCGCACACCCAGTTTCTCTCAAAGTGGTCGCGAGCGGTAGAGTGGAAGTACGCAACGTCTACATACATCTACACTTGTATTCTCTGCAGCTCACAGTGTCCTTATTCGATCATGATATATAAATATATATGTATATATATATATAAGCAGACATAGAATGTGGTGCGCGCACTTCACTCTGCATTCAGATGGCTTAATCGTGTTCAGGTCCTCACACTCACACTAATGAGTCGGCCTGGTGACTATTGTCTCTCTCAGGATTGCTAATGACTTCCCTTCTTAAACAAATAATAATTGCGCTAAGTGACTGCAATGTTGACGTGGTCGTGACCAGAATGACGATACAGGGTAGGACTGATTCTTAACTTTTTACCCGATACTGTTTTATATTATCCACCTAATACAAAGTGTCTGTAGAAAACACACAGGGAGTGTATATCACCATCCCTGGAGCATACAGATATGTCCACCTAATACAAAGTGTCGGTAGAAAACTCAAAGGGAGTGGGTACCACCATACCAGGAGCATACAAATATATCCACCTAATACAAAGTGTCCATAGAAAACACATAGGGAGTGTGTATGGACATACCCGGCACATACAGATATATCCACCTGATACAAAGTGTCCATAGAAAACACAGGGAGTGTGTATCTACAACACCCTGTGAGGTACATGAATCACATCGTGTGGATCCCACTTCAAACAAACACCCTGTGAGGTACATGAATCTTAGCAGAATTTGTCTCACACAATCACCCTGTGAGGTACATGAATCTCAGAAGAATCTGCCTCAGACAAACACCATGTGAGGTACATGAATCTCAACAAGATTTGTCTCACACAATCACCCTGTGAGGTACATGAATCTCAGAAGAATCTGCCTCAGACAAACACCATGTGAGGTACATGAATCTCAACAAGATTTGTCTCACACAATCACCCTGTGAGGTACAGGAATCTCAGCAGGATTTGTCTCACACAGTCACCCTGTGAGGTACATGAATCACATCGTGTGAATCTCACTTAACTCGCTGTCAGAGTGAGGCTTCAATCAGGTCACTGCCTGCTGACCACTTACCCAGTGATTGACAGGCCGATCAGTCTGCCCCCTGGTGGCACAGAGGGCAAGGGGCTGATAGTGGGCAGTGGGAGGGAGGAGGGATGATGGGGGAGGGAGGTTGAGGGGTGTGGGAAGGGGGAGAAGCAGGGCACAGACTCTCAGTTGACCTGAGAAAATCTGTCACTCTTGGAGGATCACCCTGTGTGAAGTCATTCAAGCCTGTTCATAAACATGCATGTTGTGTGGTTCTATCAGACCTGGTGTCAAATCCCACAGGCCCATTCGTAAACAAACATATTGTGTGGTTCTGTCAGACCTTGTGTCCTGTCACTCAGGCCCATTCGTAAACATACATATTATGTGGTTCTGTCAGACCTGGTGTCAAAACCCACAGGCCCATTCATAAACATACATATTTTATGGTTCTGTCAGACCTGGTGTTAAGTCCCACATGCCCATTCGGAAACATACATATTGTGTGGTTCTGTCAGACCTTGTGTCATGTCACTGAGGCCTATTCGTAAACATACATATTGTGTGGTTCTGTCAGACCTTGTGTCATGTCACTGAGGCCCATTCGTAAACAGACATATTGTGTGGTTCTGTCAGACCTTGTGTCATGTCACTGAGGCCCATTCGTAAACATACATATTGTGTGGTTCTGTCAGACCTTGTGTCCAGTCCCACAGGCCCATTCGTAAACATACATATTGTGTGGTTCTGTCAGACCTTGTGTCATGTCACTGAGGCCCATTCGTAAGCAAACATATTGTGTGGTTCTGTCAGACCTTGTGTCATGTCACTGAGGCCCATTCGTAAACAGACATATTGTGTGGTTCTGTCAGACCTTGTGTCATGTCACTGAGGCCCATTCGTAAACATACATATTGTGTGGTTCTGTCAGACCTTGTGTCCAGTCCCACAGGCCCATTCATAAACATACATATTGTGTGGTTCTGTCAGACCTTGTGTCATGTCACTGAGGCCCTTTCGTAAACATACATATTGTGTGGTTCTGTCAGACCTTGTGTCATGTCACTGAGGCCCATTCGTAAACATACATATTGTGTGGTTCTGTCAGACCTTGTGTCATGTCACTGAGGCCCATTCGTAAACATACATATTGTGTGGTTCTGTCAGACCTTGTGTCATGTCACTGAGGCCCTTTCGTAAACATACATATTGTGTGGTTCTGTCAGACCTTGTGTCATGTCACTGAGGCCCTTTCGTAAACATACATATTTTTGTGGTTCTGTCACAACTGGTGTCAAATCACTGAGGCCCATTCGTAAACATACATATTGTGTGGTTCTGTCAGACCTTGTGTCCAGTCCCACAGGCCCATTCATAAACATACATATTGTGTGGTTCTGTCAGACCTGGTATTAAGTCCCACAGGCCCATTCGTAAACATTCATATTGTGTAGTTTTGTCAGACCTTGTGTCATGTCACTGAGGCCCTTTCGTAAACATACATATTGTGTGGTTCTGTCAGACCTGGTGATAAGTCCCACAGGCCCATTCGTAAACATACATATTGTGTAGTTTTGTCAGACCTTGTGTCATGTCACTGAGGCCCTTTCGTAAACATACATATTGTGTGGTTCTGTCAGACCTTGTGTCATGTCACTGAGGCCCTTTCGTAAACATACATATTGTGTGGTTCTGTCAGACCTTGTGTCATGTCACTGAGGCCCTTTCGTAAACATACATATTGTGTGGTTCTGTCAGAACTGGTTTCAAGTCATTCAAGCTGGTTCATAGACATGGATATTGTGCAATCATACTAGACCTAATTTGCCATGAAAGTTAATTTTGGGCTTGCCATATCCCAGACTATATGTAATTTAGGAAAACTAGAATAATAAAAAAAAAAGTGGCAACATATGAGCCTGTTTTATGAGATGCCAGATAACAGAATCTGTATCATTAAAGGGTTGAGTAATTTGAGCAAAAATATGAAGGGAGACATTTCAGTTTTTGAGTGGTTGAGACCAGAATTATCCCCTACTGTCTAATGTATGTCTTGTCTCCCCTGTGTCTGTCCTATTAGTTATCCTTAAGATCAATACTTGGTTTCTCAATGTAGGGTATAAATTTATTCCCATTATATTATCCACATCTTTATTCTCCACCCTCATCTCATCTATGTACTGTATAATTTTTTTCTTTTTTTTTCTTGTATTATTTATTTATTTGTTTTTTTGTGTTTTTTGTTTTCTGTTTGATTTTTTTCTCTCTCTTTATTTTCATTTTTCATTTTTACTATACTGATTATATTATGATCGACAACACAACACTAAATAATACATGTAATGAGCGTACCGGAGCAACATGTAAAACCGCCAAATCAGGCGAATCTTGTTCGACAAATAAAAAAAAAATATATATATATATATGAAGGGGGTAAAATCTGCCTGTTCTTCAACTTGGTCTTCACAAATAACATTGAAGCCATTTCTTAAGTCCTCCCTTGGAGCTGGTCTATGGCTTCATACAGAAGGGTTATTTTGAAGAGGAGCAGGAATGTCTGCACACGACACGAGTACAAGGACTGATCAGGGAGGCGGAAGGCTGGTCGGGCTGTCATTAGTGTGCGGGACTTCAAGTAAACCAGACCAGGCCTCGCTTTGTGATGTAGAAGATAATCCGCTGAGCACTGCAGCCTTAAGGCCGGGAACACACTGCGCTCCTGACACACTACGACGCACAATGCACAGAGCTTCCGACACACTACGACGCAGACTGCACTGTGCTTCCGACACACTACGACACCGAAGGCACTGAGCTCCTGATACACTACAACAAGGGTTCTGACACACTACGACACCGAATGCACCGAGCCTCTGACACACTACGGCAAGCAAGTCGGAGCCTTGTTGTAGACCCTTGTCGGAAACTGGGGTCCACCAACCATGACAAGGCCTCCTGTCATAGTCCAATCATGGACCTTGTCGGGAAGCCATTGTTGAAGCCTTGTCATGCTCCCGACACACAACGACAAGGGTTCTGACACACTACAACACAAAATACACTGAGCTCATGACACACTACGACAAGGGTTCTGACACAGTATGACGCAGAATGCACTGAGCTGCCCACACACTACGACACCAAAGGCATTTAGCTCCTGATACACTACGACAAGGGTTCTGACACACTACGACGCAGAATGCACTGAGCTTCCAACACACTACAGCAAGCAAGTCGTGGCCTTGTCCTAGACTCTTGTCGGAAACTGGGGTCCACCAACCATGACAAGGCCTCCTGTCATACGTGGACATTTTCGGGAAGCCATTATCGTAGCCTTGTCATAGTTGGTGGACAACCCCCATTGTGCTGACATGAAAGTTCCAATCGGCGCCTTGTCGTAAGAAGCGGGGTCTGCGACAGCGTTGTCGGGGTGTGTCGTAGACGTCGCTGGTTCCCGTAAAAAATATGCCCATGGTACAGACACACTACGACAGTGATATCGAGTAAACCACTACACTCTACGACAAGAGTCCAGTCGTAGGAACATCAAACATGTTCGATGTTGTCATAGCCTTGTCTGAACGCTCCCGACAAGCTTCCAATCGTGGCCTTGTCATAAACTCTTGTCGGGAACTAGGGTCCACCGACCACGACAAGGCCTCCAATTGTAGGCCAGTCATGGAACTTGTTGGAAAGCCATCGTCGTAGCCTTGTCGTGCTCCTGACATACAACGACAAGCTTTCTGACACACTCCGACACAGAAGGCACTGAGCTCACGACACACTACGACAAGGGTTCTGACACACTACGACACAGAATGCACCGAGCCTCTGACACACTACGGCACAGTCCCATCGTGGACCTTGTCGGGAAGCCATTGTCATAGCCTTGTCATGCTCCCAACACACAACGACAAGTGTTCTGACACACTACAACAAGCGTGCTCACTCACTATGGCACATTATGTCACTCTGGTATTTTTTTCTCCATAGACTTAACATTGGGAACTAGTATCCAACGCCCATCAGATATTTCGGAAAAATATCCAATTTCTGCCGCATTTTATAGTTCCATGCCGACTGAAGTCATTCAGTGGTGACCTCATTGCATAATCTATGCACAATCAATCAGTGAGCACTTCTCTGCATGTCTGTTTCCATTCACCAATCTGACGTCGGTGGTCCACGACTGCAGATCGGGGCGAGAAGTCGACCAATGGAAAATCGCCGTTTTAAAGGCCCATTTCCATTGGCCGACAAACACGGCATGGAATTTTTGTGTTCTCCTGTTAGGCTATTTCCATTGGCCATCACCAATATACAGTCGGTGCATCCCTCTCATAAGATCACACACTCTATAAGTGGTATTCTGTACTCTCACTACGTTTTATGTGGGAAGAATTCTTAGCGAACTAGGCTTAGAGCCTTGAGAATCCACTGGCCTGCCTCGTGTGCTAAAGACGTACATCAATACAACCTAAAGATTCATATCTCAATGATGACACCTAGTGGTAATATTGTGTGAGATCTTATGAGAGGGGTGGTCAGGGACCACAGACGGACCTTTAGCACTGCTGACACAAAATATAAATAGGCCATTAGGAGAACTCAAAAAATCTACACGGTTTTCGTCGGCCAATGGAAACGAGCCTTAAGTTTGCGCGACAGGTAATCCTGTGGGCACTGTACCTATACACACACTGTGACCACACAACAAACTGCTCCAAGATGCTCCAGCAGTATTGATTCACTCTCCCCCCATAGTACCCAGTCACTCTCCTACCATATATCCTGCCTCTGGTCCCTTGAAGGGAACTCAATGGAAACTCGGACTTAATCGGATTTGGACCTGAAGTGATTTTTTTTGTCAGGCAGGGGCTGAGAATCGGCTTGGAGAGTGTTTACTGACACAACCAGAT
Source organism: Alentia gelatinosa (assembly GCA_950022655.1). NCBI lineage: Eukaryota > Metazoa > Annelida > Polychaeta > Phyllodocida > Polynoidae > Alentia > Alentia gelatinosa. Next base: position 34,182,569 of record OX465593.1, on the reverse strand, counting down.
CAGTTCCCAGTAGATGGCATTACTGGTCTAGAATTTTATATCAGCCTTAGCAATAGACAAGGTTATTACCACAGTTAAAGGCATATCGGACAATTTGCCTTGAAAATTAAAACCCATGTCAATATCCTGACAGTTGAATATGATTTGTCATTTGAATCATTCTAACATCCATGAAAGGGGTGAGATACACAATATTGACTGGTTTCAGATACAAGCGGCCGTATGCTCCGAGGAGTCGACGGGTAGTAATATCCGAGCGTATGCGAGGATATTGCGCATAGTCAACTCCGACTAGCATACAACCGCTTTTATCTGAAACCAGTCTATATTGTATTTATTATCCACCTTTTCTGGACAAGTGGCATGTCGATGTCAGTTTGTTTTAGTTATGCACTATTTTTCCATACGCACTATTTTTCTGTATGCGCCACCCGGAGCATACAACATAACCGTATGCACCGGGTATGTCCATACACACTCCCTATGTGTTTTCTATGGACACTTTGTATTAGGTGGATAATAAAAATCCAGAACAGCACTAGAAGCATAAAATACACAAAACTCCACTTGATTGGGTGCACCGTAATCATTGCTAGGCTTCACCTCGATGACAACTGCAGTGTAGCGAAACCCCGGCTAAAGGGACACCCCGCTTAAGGGAACACCCCACTTAAGGACTCAATTTGTTCGGAACGGAAATGTTTTCCTCTATTAAGAGTTTATTTTAACCCCGCTTAAGGCGACACCTTGCTTTGGGGGACACCACACTTAAGAGGACAGTTATTTTATTTTGGTTTGGAATGCTTCTTAACCCCGCTTAAGGGAGCACTTTGGAGGGACACCTTGTCGATTTTGACGGGACAGTGTGGGGACAACACTCCAGATTATGCCCATTGCCATGATATGTGTGTTTAGTGGCAAGACAGTTGTTGCAGCAAGGCTACACCCACATATACCGAGACAGACTAAAAACCCTGCCTAACCTAGCATTTACACTAGACTATTCTGGCCGGCGATTCTGGTATTTTGCACCTCCTGACGACATTCAGCAGTAAAAAGCTAGAAATCGTCTAATGTGAACGCCCATCGCGTGGCGACTGCAGATCGTCTGGTTACATCAGATTATACATTTTGGCACCACCTCACAACTATTGGACACGCTCTGACGCCCACGACTATTTCTAGTAGGCTTGATTCAGTTGTCCACATGGGCGGCGATTCTGTGAAAACTTATAGTCATCAGTGTAAACGCTCAGGTACATTCTGAGGTCGACGACTTTTGCGGTGGACATTGGCACCACCTGAGGACTATTGGCTTGATGATCTACAGTCACAAGGTATTTAGTCGTCTAGTGTAAACGCCAGGTTACACTATCCAAGCATAGATTATGTACCTTAGTTCCTGCTCCACTTGTATCTCTGCACTAACCTGCGTGTTTGGGACAAAATCTGCCCCATACTCCAGTTTTTGCATATATACTAAATTCTGAGCACATTGAGAACTATTTTGTGTAATTCTTATGAAGGCGGGCGTCCACCACGTTACAAGACACTTTTGCTCGGAACGGAGGGTGACCCCTTAAGCGGTGTTTTACTGTGCATGATAAAACTCTGCGGGTTTCTGCTTCATGTTACAAAGACCCCAATTATAAGAGGCTGCATGAAGTATCTCCATTTATTCTACCCCAAATATAAAATCCCATAGGCTTAACATTGGGTTTCCGTATGCCACGCTGACTGGCATACAGAGTTTTATATGCCACTAGTGGCATGCAGAATTGTTTACACGTAATATTCCAAAATCTAGAAGACAGTGTAGGATAAAATCAAAACCTTATTCGTTTTAATCTTGGCCACTGCATTCCACTACTGAAGTTTTGGCTCCGGACTTCACTCAGCTCCGCCTCATGAAATCACTATGCCAAACTCCAGTCAACATATGGTGGCCAAGATTAAAACTCATCCTGTTTTACGATAATATGCATACTTATTACATAACAGTAGGGAGCCTTGACTTTTAAAGTAGATTTCCCAATGGACCAGTGCATATTTCAAATGGCAGTAGGGCAGGCGAACGGACCAGTACTGTGGGAAAACTGACTAGGCGTTTAATATGTGAATTGCTACAATCTCAGAGACTGAGACTGAGGAATACTTGCCCTGACACCGTTAGGCGGGAAGGGTGTATTTCCCAGTCTATGAGTGAGCAACAATTCACAGATTATGGGCCTAGTTTGTTTTCCCTTTATCTGCAGAATGCATTAACATGGATTTTACAAACATTGGCTGTTCTATTATCAAGAACTAATGCAAAGGTAGGAAATTTATGTCATTTTACTATATTTTGCATCAGGAAACTGTCTATCACAAAATTAGAAAGATTCTGCCTATATTTCTATGCAAAACGTCTGCTGATCTGAGATGTACCAATCTGGTCGACCAGTTTACCTAGAGCTCTATGGGTGTGCAGTCTGACTGTCCGCAGCACCGCTAAACAGTCAGAGCCTCTCGGTCTATCTTTATCATACACCTTGAAATATGCTTGATTTATAAGAATTTACCTTGCCATTGATAATCTAATTTGGGCACACAGAGCTGTGGGGAGTTGGCTCAGTGGTAAAGAGCACTGGACATGTAATCCCAGGGTTGTAGGACTTTGTGGGTTCGAGTCTCACTGCAGCCACATTTCTTCTTCATCCCAAGCAGTGGTAGGTTTACTGCTATATCAAAGGCCAGTCCTTCTCATACCATGTCTATGTGGTGTGGTGTACAGTCACCTTTCTCCTTCACCCCAGCAGTGGTAGATTTATTGCTATATCAAAGGCCAATCCTTCTCATACCATGTCTATGTGGTGTGGTGTACAGTCACCTTTCTCCTTCACCCCAGCAGTGGTAGATTTATTGCTATATCAAAGGCCAATCCTTCTCATACCATGTCTATGTGGTGTGGGAAGTAAAAGAACTCTCCCCTCGGTAAATGTGTAGGGGTGAGATTTCTACCTAAATCATCTCATAGATTCGGTCAAACCCAAAATAAGTCTAAGTGAACAAATTGGACGTTAAACTACCCAAACAAACAAACAAACACGGAGCTGGTCCGTTGATGCTACTATGTGCACCCCTCTCATAAGATCTCACACTCTCTAAGTGGTATTCTTAACAAACTAGGCTTAGAGCCTTGAGAATCCACTGGCCTGCCTCCCGTGCTAAAGACGTTCAACAATGCAACCATTGCCTATAATCACAATGATGTCACCTATCCATCAAGAAAAAAAACCTAATTTTGACCATTAATATATTCAAACATGTTTTTTTTTTCTTTTTTAATAGCAAAGTTTATCAACATGTTGTTTTTTCTCTTTGCAGGTAAGTGCGTCCCTCTAGCCTTCCGAGACTGACATGTCCATCAACCACTAACCCCGGTACACGTGGTAAGGGAATTTGACTAATTGGAAAGATGATTAGATACTCATAATTTTACACACGGATATATACTACCATTTGAAAGAGTTTATTGGGGTTAGTGGTAAGGTATTTATGTACCTTATTTAATTCAACTAATTCAAAACGGGGGAAAAACAGAGGAAAGAATCATGTTTTATATACTGGAAAAGAAAAGAAACGATTGATGAATTATAGCTTGGTCATTTCAAAGCAATAATAGCAGAACTGTTCAATAGATTAAGTGCCAATTCCATTTCGTTGCAGAATGATAAGGGGAACTATTTTATAGTACTACATCCATATGAGATAAAAGACCACTCTCCCAGAAGTTTTTTCTATTTTTTTTAGTACTATCTCTTGTAGTACAAGTTTTTCAGATTTTTCTGAATCTTATGACATGTGGTACATCTAGATTACCATGAACATTTAATACAAAACACGGTAAATCAACATAGAAATTATAATATTAAATATAATGATAATAATAGTAACAATAGTGAAAAGTTATGAAAGTCAAATCATATGTTATGAGTTGGGGAAAATTGTAAGTTTTAAATGAGCCTTAACTTATTCCCCTCTGAACCACCGTATACTGTGCAGCCACAGTTGATCACAACACAAAATAGTCCTCAAAGTGCTCAGAATTTAGTGTATATGAAAATCTGGAGTATGGGGCAGATTTTGTCCCAAACAGGCAGGTCAGTGCAGAGATAAAAGGGGGGCAGGAAGTAAGGTACATAATCTATGCTTGGATAGTGTAACTTGGGATTTATACTAGACGCTTCAATATGTCGCAACTGTAGATCGTCAGGTCAAAAGTCGTCAGGTGGTGGCAATGTCCACTGCAAAAGTCATCTACCTCAGAATGTACTCGAGTGTTTACACCGATGACTTAGTTTTCGCAGAATCCCCGCCCATCTAGACAACTATTTCAATCTGGCTTGAAATAGTCAGTGGCATTGGAGCATGTCCAATAGTCGTCAGGTGGTGGAAAATTGAGTGATCTGACGTAATCAGACGATCTGCAGTCGCCCATGCTTGGTTTTTATGCTAGACGATTTCTAGCCTTTTACGGCTGCTAGTCATCAGGCAGTACAAAATGCCTGGGCCCTGTTGAATAATCTAGGGTCCTACATAAAGACCCTTTTCTGTATGCCATAGACAGCCAGGGACTATGTGGGTCAACTTGACTCAACACTTATAGAGGACTTTATGGATGTCTGATACTGTCTTAGCAAACATACTTAAATATTATCAAACCATAACCCTTGTACAAAGGTACGAAAAAGTGTCTTTATGCAAGATCCTAGAATATTCAACGGAATCTCCAGCCATAATTGTCTAGTGTAAACGCCGGGATACCAGACTGAAGAAACATTGCTGAGACATGATCACTAATGAATGTGATCTATGGACTTAGCCATATTGTCTGTCGTACAATCCAACGCATGACTCAGCAAAATAGAGACCAAGGACTGAGCGATAAAAAGGGTATAACGCCAGTGATATATGAATGCTCGACGGCGGGTCCATATAAACAATCTTTTAACGTAAAGCAGGATTCACACTAGAGACGAATGTACATGAGACGGGTTTACTTCACACCTTTCCCAATGTCTCTGACAATTCTCCTTTGGTACAAAATTCTCATGTCAAAGTGCTTTTACCAGGCAAATTTGATTCACATGGAAGGAAACATCTGGTTATTTACCCAGAAATGGTCCCAATGAACACTCACCCTGGGACTCAAGTGAAAAACATGTTATCACGCCTGCTGGCCTCCCATTGGCTATGGCAGGTACATAGTCTCCAATTGTCCCTGTCATTTTAAACGTGTTTAGAATCAAAATCTCATAAGATTCTGTACCTCGTTAGGGGTAATTAAATACACAGAATACACTTCCAACATCCTTCGAAAAGAGGAATAAATATCAAAGATGGCATATTATATCATGCGATTATACACTCAAATTATGAGATCTGACGAATATGTGCTCGCCCCTTAGCGGTATACAATTACACCATTTAGAGCAGGGAGAGTGTTATAGCTGAAGGTTAGATCTGGGACCTGTTTCACTAGTTTCGTGACTTGTCTGTGACACCATACAGACATTGGGGTTGTCTAGTTTCGTGACAACACAAGTAGCTGCCCTTAGGAAAAGACACACCCCAAACAAAAGAATTAGACAAATCTACACATCATGGACCTGTTTCACTAGTTTCGTGGCAGAAATGTTAGACAAAAATGAAAAGTGGCACCAACAGTGCAAGCAAGAATGGACAAAATGAATTCACGTTTCATAACACATGTCACATCTATTGTCGCATGTTGTGTCACAATGTCGGTGTTGCAGGTAGTGACACTACAGCGCCATTTGTTCCAGCGCTACTTGTGTTGTCACAAGCTAGTCAATGCCAATATGTCTGTATGGTGTCACAGACGCCATCTAGACATGTCAGTGAAAGAGGTCCCAGGAGATTGTGATTTAGTAAAACATGTTCACCTTGTTGGAACGTCCTCTTGTACCGCATTCCTTTCAATAAAAAGAGTAAATGAGTTTGATATTTTTATCAGAAGAAACTATGACTAATGTCTAGTTCTTAAGAAACCGGACACACCATCTAGACACCATCTAGACATGTCACAAAACTAGTGAAACAGGGACCTGTTTCGGTAGTTTCATGACATGTCTAGATGGCGTCTGTGACACCATACGGACAGATCACAAGATTGCAGTCGATGACACATGGAGTTTCAATCACTTGTCGTAGGAATTAAGCAATGACACTTTAACGGGAGTAGGGGATACATATAATCTTTAATCTTTCCAAATTCAAAGAAGATTGGCCACTTCGATCTTTTGATATTTGCTAGTCTTTTTCCGCTGTTGCTTGCACTGTTGGTGCCGCTGTTGATGTCTGTCTAGGCCTAATGTCACGAGACTACTGAAACAGGTCCCATGTCCCAGGTCTGGGTTGGGAGGCTGAATCTTGGCATGTCAACATATAGCAGTGGGTTTTTAATGTAACCAGCCTGACTCCAGCCATCCGTCATTTCTATAATCTACGCCCTACCTAGATAGAGCCGAGTGGAGTGTGTAATCGGCCTGAAGAGCCATGCCCGGGCAGAGACCGTCTTTTAGACCTGAAACGTGCTGTGGTTTACTGGGGGAGGGGTGAGGGAGGAGTGTGCGAGGGGTGTGGGAGGGTTGTGGGAGGGGTGTGGGAGAGGTGAAAGGGGTGTGGTAGGGGTATGAGAGGGTTGTGGTAGGAGTTTAAAAGGGGTGTATTAAGGGTGTGGTATGTGGTTTTTACACCCCTCACATACATAACCCCACTACCTCCACCACACACCAACACCCTTATACCTCTATCACCCTACCTCTATTTACCACTAAACCAGCCACTCTACCTTCATCACACCAACACCCTTACTACCTCCATAACCCTACCTCTATTTACCACTAAACAAACCCCATTACCCCCATCACACACCAAAACCCTTACAACCTCCATAACCCTACCTCTATTTACCACTAAACCAACCCCACTACCTCCACATACCAAAACCCTTACTACCTCTATGCCCTTACCTCTATTTACCATTTAACAAGCCACACTACCCTCACCACACACCACACACCACCCCCCTTACTACCTCTATCACCCTACCTCTAGTTATCATTAAACCAGCCACACTACCTCTATCTCACACCACCACCCTTACTACCTCCATAACCCTACCTCTATTTACCATTAAACCACCCGACTTCCCCATCACACACCAACACCCTTACAACCTCCATAACCCTACCTCTATTTACCATTAAACCACCCGACTTCCCCATCACACACCAACACCCTTACAACCTCCATAACCCTACCTCTATTTACCATTAAACCACCCGACTTCCCCATCACACACCAACACCCTTACAACCTCCATAACCCTACCTCTATTTACCATTAAACCACCCGACTTCCCCATCACACACCAACACCCTTACAACCTCCATAAGCCTACCTCTATTTACCATAATACCTACCCCACTACCCCCACCACACACCACCACCCTTACTACCTCTATCACCCTACCTCTATTTACCACTAAACCAACCCAACTACCCACACCACACACCAATACCCTTACTACCTCTATGCCCTACATCTATTTACCACTAAACCAGCCCCACTACCCTCACCACACACCAACACCCTTATAACCTCCATAAGCCTACCTCTATTTACCACTAAACCAGCCCCACTACCCTCACCACACACTACACACCACCACCCTTACTACTTCTATGCCCCTACCTCTATTCACAACTAAACCAGCCACACTACCTCCACCTCCCCCACTACCTCCAATATACGCAGCCCCATCTCAATCGTCGTCCTACTTTGTCAGGCCTTCCCCTCCTCCTGTACCAAGGTTATATACACACATAAAAAACCCGCACTACCAGCTAAAATCTCTGAGACCATACCGATAAAAAAAAAACAAGATATAAAACAACAGGACACACCAATGAAGAACAAAAAGTGCATCCATTAGATGAGTGGAAGAAAAAAGAAAACATTAATCAAAGGTAACAAGGGCTGGCTGATAAAAATGAAAATGAGATAAAAGAAAGATGGTGGTTGGCCGGCCTCATGTTGGACGACATACGTTACTGGTCGAGACGGGAGTCGGGGAGAATTCCTTCATGGTGTCCACAGTCTGTCGTAGGGAGAGTGTCAGAGGGGGGGGGGGGGTGAGGGAGGGGTGTGTGGTTGGGTGTGGGAGGGGTGGGTGGTGAGGTTTAGAGGGGTTTTGAGGGGTGTGAGAAAGAGGTGTGGGAGAGAGGTATGGAGGGGTGAAGGAGGGGTGTCACAGGGGTGAGAGAGGTGTGGGAGGGGTGGTGTGTGAAGGGATTTGGGAGGGGTGTGTGGAAAGGTGTCGCAGGCTGGGTGGGAGAGAGGTGTGTGAGGGGTATGGGAGGGGTGTATAGAGGGGTGTGGGAGAGGGGTGTAGGAGAGGTGAGGGATGGGTGATGGAGGGGTGTGAGAGAGGTGTGGGAGGGTGGTTGTGGAGGGATGTGGGGAGGGGGGTGTGCAGGGATGTGGAGGGTGTGTGTGTGTGGTGGGGTGAGGGGAGGCGTACGGAGAGGGTGTGAGAGGAGTGTGGGAGTGTTGTGTCGGACGACATACGTTACTGGTCGAGACGGGAGTCGGGGAGAATTCCTCCATAGTGTCTAAAACCTGTCGCAGGGCGGGTGTGGGAGGGAGGTGAGGTGAGGGAGAGAGGTATGGGAGAGGTATGGGGGTGAAGGAGGGGTGTAACAGGGGTGAGAGAGGTGTGGGAGGGGTGGTGTGTGGAGGGGTGTTGGAGAGGTGTGTGAGGGGTGTGTGAAGGGTGAGGGAGGGGTGTGTGAGGGGTATTAGAGGGTTGTGTGAGGGGTGTTTGGTGGGGTGTGTGATTTGGTGTGGGAGGGGTGTGTAGAGGGGTGAGAGGTGTGAGAGTGTTGTAGGCTGGGTGTGGCTGGGGTGTGTGGAAGGGTGTGTGAGGGGTGTGTGAGGGGTGTGTGGGATGGGGGGGGTGGTGTGTGGAGGGGTGTTGGAGGGGTGTGTGAGGGATAAGGGAGAGGTGAGGGAGAGGTGAGGGAGAGGTGTGTGAGGGGTGAGGAAGGGGTGAGGGAGGGGTGAGGAAGGGGTGAGGGAGGGGTGTGTGGAGAGGTGAGGGAGGGATGTGGTACGTAGGGGTGTGGGAGGGATGTAGGGGGTGTGGAAGTGGTATAGGCTGGGTGTGGGAAGGGGTGTGAGGGGTGTGGGAGGGGGTGTGAGGGGTGTGGGAGGGGGTGGGAAGGGTGTGGGAGGGGGTGTGAGGGGTGTGGGAGGGGGTGTGAGGGGTGTGTGATGAGTATACTAAGGGTGCTGGATGGTTCTCGGATTGCTGTAGGAGGTCTTCGAGAGGGGTGTCTGAGTGGTGTGAGGGGGTCCGGGGTATATGTGGGAGGGGTGAGGGAGGTGAATAGAAGCCACCATCCACCATCACACTAATAGGGTTAAGATATTGGGGCTGGAAAGTCGCAGGTAGAGTGTGCCATGAGAAATTGGTGTAGGATGAATAGGGTGAGATAATTTGACTGCGAGGGTGTTACGGAAAGGGTAATATATTGGAATATGGTGTGGGTATGTATGAGGCGGGGTGAGGGGCTGGCCGGGTGCTGGGGTTTGATGTAATGCTGCATAGAACAGGGATCCCTTTCACTAGTTTTGTGACAAAAGTGTTAGACAGACATGAAAAGTGGCACCAACAGTGCAAGCAAGAACGGACAAAATGAAGTCACGTTTCATAACGCATGTCACATCTATTGTTGCATGTTGTGTCACAATGTTGGTGTTACGAACAGTGACACTACAGCGCCACTTGTGCCAGCGCTACTTGTGTTGTCACGAAACTAGTCTGTATGGTGTCACAGACACCATCTAGACATGTCACGACACTAGTGAAACAGGTCCCAGGAGATGGCCATTTAGTAAAACATATTCACCTTGTTGGAACGTCCTTTCGTACCACGTTCCTTTCAATAGAAATGAGTTTGTAAAGCGAGTTTGAAATTTTTATCAGAAGAAACTATGACTAATCTTTTTGACAACATGAGTAAACAAGTTTTCATTCAATAACGGATGAAAATAACTTGCGTCCCACAAATTCATGACATATTTGATTTGAAGGACAAATTTTGACATGCATGATTTGCGGAGATATATAAAGTTATATATAGGTTTAAAAGGGAGACGAGGCTCAGGGGAGCAGAGGCGGTACCCCCCACTACGGGCTGATGCAGGCACGGCCTACTACCTCTAGGGCTCTGGTCACTCGCTGTCCAGTGCACGCGCAGTCAGCTTTACGCTCCACTTCCCGCCCCTGCCTCCTTTTTCTCTTTTTTGGGGTGGCGGCCTCACCTCACCTCTCCCTCATGGACTCAGAAACTTGCGCCTCAGCGCATACATGCACTGTCTCACCTTTACCTTATCTTATTATCAATGCTTTTTTATCCTAGCTACCTCCCACTAGGTGTTTATCCCTCGCATCTAGTTTGCATTATCGGTAACCGTATTACGTTTATTATCCTTATCCTGATTAGGTTACGTAAACCTTTCACAGACTTGTATGACCTCATACTAGCGCTGTGCGCGCCCTACTTTTAATAAAACATTGTTTTACCTCCACTCCAGTCTCCTTATTTGCCCTTCTTTTTACTCAGGTCCCTGCATATATATCACCACGCTAACCTCATGTCGTATGTAATATCTTGTGCCGAAAAGATTTGCCAGTTTCCATGGCATAAAACAAGATTGGATAAACTGGACAAAACGTTAAGTTTACTCATTTGGAATCAGAATGAATCCCAAGAAACCAATTTTGACTGATAATTGACATCATTTAAGAATCACCAAATGGCGCCACCGTGAATTCAAGCATATGCCTTTAAGACAATATACGGTAATGGTAGACTAGGAATAACCGCAAGGTCTATGATTTATATATATATATATATATATTTATCCTACCCCTAATAAAAAACGCCATAGGCTTAATATGGGATTTGTTTATGTCACTGGGTGTGACATAAAGTGTTATTTATGTCACTACTTTCTAATACTGAAAAAATGTGGAAACGGGGTAGGATAAAATCTAGACGCCACTCATAATTTCACGAGTCGAAGACGAGTGAAATTATGGAGCCAACAAAATGCGTGACATAAGTAAACTCAGACTCAAACTCGTGACGTTTCTTTATAATATATTTGAATCAATTATATACATTATATATACAATTATATGTAGTGACCATGAGGCTATTCCTCTCTACACAAATATATATAGATATATGTATTTGATGCCATATATAACTTGAGGCTTTTCTTTTTCTATTATTATTATTATCTGAAGCCCAATTATTCATCTCTTTCTCTACATATTGGGATTGATGTAAATATAGATATAGCTATATATACACATAGGGTCCTGCATTTGAGACTATACTCAAGGTTGGACTGCACTCTGGGTGTGGCTTTAACATGTCAAAACTGTCTATTATAAAGAACCACACAATAGTAAGCATCTGGTGGGCACTGAATAATGCAGATTGTTAGTTTGCTATTACTAGTAATGTCTCGCTATACTAGACTGGTTACTAATTCATGCGTCACAACACTAGCTTTAAATTTAGATTTATTGATCTTATGAAGCCAATGTACAGTCGGTGTCCTGGGCCTTTAGCATTAAATGTGCTTTTAGGCTCGTTTCCATTCACAGCAGGTTCAGATTTAGGTCTGTTTCCATTGGCCGACAAAAGCAGCACCAACTTTTTGAGTTGGCGTTTCCATTGGCAGATGAAAACTGCATAGATTCTTTTATATTCTCCGAAAAGTCTGTCGGTGGTGCCACCGACGGTGTGTTGGTATCGAATAATGAGTGAGGGTAGTAGTTTTCACTCAGTGACCAGTCAAAATCAATTGGCTTTGATTCTGTCAGTGTTAAAAAAAATCCGTCGGTGGGAGGGTGGTTGTGGTCAATTAGATTGTAGGTCAACTCTCGACTGATGTCTACGTCCCAAGGCGCTAGAAAATATCATGTAAGGAGGTCAGGGTGAAGGTCGGGTTTGCTGCAAATGCAGTCATTGGCTACTCAGTCTACTTTATTCCTTATATGGAATTAGTGTAATGGGACAACTCCATGGGGGTGGTGCCACATTGCATAATCTAAGCAGAAAAGGGTGTTGGTCATTTCACGAGCTGGGTCGTTTCCATTGACCGATTTTGTGTCAGTGGGGCTTAAAGTCCATCGATGGTTCTTGATTGTAGATCGATGGCAGAAGATCGGCCAATGGAAATGGGCTTTTTAGAGCGTGCTTGTAACGCTAAATACATTGCCTAAAGGTAAAAGTGGTCACATATAGACTTTCAGAATGCTCCCAATAAACTATCCCTTCACTGTCTGCGTGCTATTCACTGTGATAGTGAGAAAGAAGCAGGGTGCCAGTGTCTCAGGATTTTAGAGGCATGCCCAGCTGACCATGACCAATCACTAGAGACCAAAATACCTCATTGACCCACTGGTGCTTTATATGTTTGGATCCTAGACTCTGGCAGTTGAAGAAATAACAAGTTGACTGGATGCAAGTGGGTTACAGAAAACAATATGTAGACTGAATATAACCCGAACCTTTCAATTGTTATTCATCTATAAAACCACACTGATTCATCAATGATGAACATAGGCAATGATCGATGGTTTGGTGGACAGGTGGCCTAAAACCAAGAGGGGTCGACGCATAGTAATACACGAGCGCTAGCGAGTATATTACAACATCCACCTCGAGTGGTTTACAGAGCCGCCTGTCCGCAAATCCATCGTTTGTTGTATTTATTATTCATCTTTTCGAATAAATCAAACCCAGTAATTGCAATTTTAAAGGGTAAAATATTAGGACCATCTCTTTGCTCTATAGTACAAAGGGACTATTTTTCCTGTATACCATGGTTTTGAGGCCGCGTACCACAGTTTTTGAATCTGTATACCACAGTTATGGTATCTGACAGGTTTTATATAATGGGTATTGGTTTACTGAGTCCCCATACATTTTCAATGGGGACTTTGTATTTTTTCTATTTTTTTTAAAATTCAGTAAGACAAATAGTAACGACATAAAGTATTCGCCTGTAGGCGTTCTTCCATACAGTAGCCACATTGAAACATATATGACAGCATAATCAGTTCACATTACAAGACATAGACAGTTCACATTACAAGACGTAGACAGGACATACTCCTTTACATTACAAGACAAGACAGGGACACACTCATCCATTGTTTTTCATTCCTTGATGTAGTATAGGACTATAATAAAGACATTGAGCTATGATCTCATGATAATTTTATATGTTATTCTCATCCTGATCTTATGATCCAGTTACATTATATATGAAGTATTTCTGATTTTCACCTTAGTATAGTACCTAGGTTATTTAATTATAACATTAATATCTATGTTTAGTGGTATCTATGTTGTATACCATGGAAGAGAGTCCTAAAAGCACTCTGGTAGGAGGCTCTCCCATAATGTAGAGTTACAATCTACAATCCTGTTACTGACTACTGATAAATTTAACATGTCAAATGTATGAATACATATATGAGGGTAATCCAAGAGAGTCATGGAATGTACAATGAAAAATGTATGTGGAGTGTAGTAAGTAATGGTCATTGTCTTAGGCTCAGGGATATCAGGAGATACTTATCTTCTGTAGCATTGTATTAAGAATACATTTTTTTGAGACTGTAGGTTGTTCTATATGTTCAAAGGATCAGGGGTTTCCCATGGTCTATTTCTTTTTAGGTTTTTTTTTCTCATTTGCGCAAGTCTTTTATTAATCACTGGACATTATCATACAGCTTACAACTTTCAGCTTTGCCAAACAATTCTCCGTGTACACATTCATTGTTACCTTGTGGTCATTTCCATTGCTCCCTTTTTTTGTTATACCAGCTAACTATATAAAACCAAAACTACCTGAACGTCATTTAGGCTATTCCAGAACTAAACCTTTCATCTCATGAGTGTCCTGCCCCATGGTCTATTAAGGTTGGATTCCTTAATAGACCATGGAATCCAACCAGTATAACAAGTTGATGTTATACTGGTTGGATTCCATGGTCTATTAAGGAGTCCAACCAGTATAACATCACCTTGTCTTTGGTATTCTTGTCTGTTCATCTTCTTGTCTACTTCTTTACTTTAATTGACATGTCTTTCATTCTGTCCAGGTACACATATACCAAAAAATTAAGAGCCTTTGCTTAAATTAGAGGATATAGTAAAAGTTTGTTAAAGAAGATGTTGCTTAAGGTGATGATTCTGTGTTAATCAGGTATATATATTTATATTTTTCTTTATCAGATGTATACTATGATTTCAAGGGATAAGACACTTGTATCAGGAAAGAAACATTCTTTAGTTCAATGTGGCATTAACACACAGTATTATGGAAGTACAACTGGTAAGGGTGGAGAATACACATGTTTATCGATTATATTATATTTGCTTAAGGAAAATATGAAACTTAATGTAATTTGTACTTGTATGGTCAATAAAAAAGAGCATTGCTCGTTATAAAAAAGAAAGACCTAGTAATGAAGTACAGATATAATCCCAGATCCCAGGCACATGGCCCTGGTCAGTGTAAATGCTAGATCATGGCATAAGTCCTGTTCCCATTGACTGATTATCTAGCAATACTAGTATCGTTGAAATATTAAATCATATTTCAATCATATGAGTCATTGCCAAACAGGTTCACTGCATACCATGGATAAATACATAATTGATATATTGAATAATTGATCAATCATATGAGTCATAGCGAAGATGGTACAGTCCAAACCGGTATAATAGAGATATCAAATCATAGATCATTTGTATAAGCCACAGTGAAATAAGGTTGAGTCCATACTAATATAGCAGAGATAAAGCACATATATATGTAACAGTCGGCGGCTTAATCTCTCTAACCAGGCGACTTTTTCGGTGGACATTGCTACCACTTGACGACTATATAAACTGACTTAATCGTGAGGTGGTGCTTTCTGACCTGGCATTTATTCGATACACGGACGTCTCGGCCCCTTCGGCATCTCGGTACTCTTTTGGTACACGGACGTCTCGGCCCCTTCAGCATCTCGCACCCCTTTTTGTGCGGTCATCTCGGCCCCCTCGCGGCCACGTTTCGCACTCCCGCTTTGGCCGGTTAAGGATAGGGTTAATGTTAGGGAAAGGGTTAGGGATGGGGTTAGGGTTAGGGTTAGGGTTTGGGATAGGGTTAGGGATAGGGATAGGGTTAGGGTTAAAGCCTGCCCCCACCTACCACGATTCTGGTCCCGATTGACCTTACGACGGCCTTCCCGACACCATTCCGATTGTAGCGTGAGGTCTGGCAAAATCGTGGTAGGTGGGACAGGTTTCTGCGATTCACTCTACGATACCCCACGATAGGCTGCAATAGAAAATGCCAATCGTAGAGGTCCCGATAATTTCCAACATGTTGGAAATTTCGTAGACTGTCGTAGCATATTGGAGGTGATTAAACAGGAAAATATCTCTTGTGATGGAATAATTGGTGAAAAATTACGAAATTCTGGAATTAGGTAGGGCGCATATAGATGTATAATCGCTGTAAATATGATATTATTTGATAAAGTCTAAATGTCTGAAAATAATAGTTTCATATCGGAATTATTATTCTACCACAGTTATATTGTTCAATTTAATTGTTAGTGTTTGAAAATAATGTCATGATATATTGTAAGTAGCAGTAGAAAATTATTCGGATTCATTCAATATTTCCAAAATTATAGTATATATCAATATTAAAATCATGCATGAGATCTACAGTGAATCACCGACCGAATCGTGAGCCAATCGTGACCATGGTTTATGATTTTGGTCCTCCAAAGACGTTTCTACGCTCTACGATTTCAAACCATGTCCACGATTTCAAACCATCGGGGACCTCCCGATAGGTCGCGATTTGGGCATTTCAAATCGTAGCTATCGGGAAGTATGTCGTGGCCTATCGTGGTAGGTGGGGGTCCCATCTTAGCGTTAAGGTTTGAGATAGGGTTAGGGATAGGGATAGGAATAGGGATAGGGTTAGGGATAGGGATAGGGTTAAGGTTTGGGATAGGGTTAGGGATAGGGATAGTGTTAGGGTTAGCGTTAAGGTTTGAGATAGGATTAGGGATAGGGATAAGGATAGGGTTAGAAATAGGGATAGGGTTAAGGTTTGGGATAGGGTTAGGGATAGGGATAGGGATAGGATTAGGGTCAAGGTTTGAGATAGGGTTATCACACATGTTTTGTAAGATATGCTTTTGTTTTGTAAGATTCTCTATTGTGGATAATAGACAAATAATATAATACAGCAGTCTTTGGGAATCCGTATTTTGGCTAAATAATCACATTGGAGGATATATCCCGTTTTCGCGCATGAAGGCGTGAAAGCGGGGGACCGAGATGCCGATGGGTCCGAGGTGCCGTAGAGGGGCTGGGATGCCAAAGGGGCCGAGACAGCCGGGAAACCATTTACATTAGGCCGGGCTGCAGATCAAGTAATTTTCATCGAGTGGGCTTCTGATTTTATCTCACTCCACTTAATACTACTAATTAAAAAACTAAATCACCCAATTAGCCATTGAGTATGGAGTACCCTACCTTCACTGCGGTGGAGTATGAGTTTCTAATGTTAAGCCTATGGATTGAAACACCAGGGTGAGATAAAACCCATACTGGTGTAGCAGAGATGTTATATCGTAGAGTCATCGCAGTCTTAGTGAACCTCGCTTCGATCATACTGGTATTGACTTTATTTCTGCCCTGCGGTGATTGTCAAGTCTCTGGGGGGAGAGTGAGCCTGACCTGTTGCGCAGTAGTCGAAGTGGGAGAGTGAGGGGAGGGGGAGGGTGGCGTGTATGGTGGAAGCCTGTGTAGGGTGGTGTGTATGAGAGGTTGTGTGTTCATGGTGGTAGCATGCATGTGTGGGTTGCTGAGGAGAGGGTGTGTAGGGAATAAACGCGAAGAGGCTGCGGAAATGAGAGTGAGCGATAATAGGGTGTATACAATGTCTGCTGGGTTTCGCTGGTACCTGGAGGTGGCTCGTTGACTTGTGACTGGTAGTTGGCGTGTGGACGTAGCTGTTGTTAGATGGCCTGCTGGGTACCAGTTTTTGGTGGAATGCTATGCCAGAGAAACGCTCAGAAATACTAAAATGTTGCCCATCTAGCTTAAAATCTAATCCATCCATCTGACCATGCTGCCCTTCTAGCATAAAAACTAACCCACCCAGCCTACTATGCTGCCCATCTAGCCTAATATCTAACCCATTCAGCCTACTATGCTGACCATCTAGCCTAAAAACTAACCCGCCCAGCCTAACATGCTGCCCATCTAGCCTAATATCTAACCCATCCAGCCTACTATGCTGACCATCTAGCCTAAAAACTAACCCATACAGCCTGAAATGCTGCCCATCTAGTCTATTTCTAACCAACCCAGCCTAACATGCTGCCCTTCTAGCCTATTACTAACCAACCCAGCCTAACATGCTGCCCTTCTAGCCTATTACTTACCCACAGAGCCTACCATGCTGCCCATCTAGCCTAATATCTAACCCATCCAGCCTACTATGCTGCCCATCTAGCCTAAAAACTAATCAACCCAGCCTACAACGCTGCCCATCTAGCCTAATAATACTATGTGATATTACTACGCGTCGACTACACAGAAAATCCATAGATACATCCATAGATACTGAAGATACACCATGAGTTTTGGTTGCGGTGTAATCAAACTGAAATAAATGTCATATTTTTAGTGGCTAAGGATCGAGTAGTCCAGATTATATCTCACCCTTATCATTGGTTGATTGGCTAATATATGTGACATTATCCCCCATTGAGTTTTCTTTAAGTATTCTATGGGAGTTGAGTACGAGTTCCCAATATTAAGTCTACAGGGAAAAACTGACCAAGAGGGAGACAATGGTTATTACCTTTGCATCTTGGTATAAACGGCTATAGGCTTAGCCTTAGAAACTCGAATTCAACAGGCTTGCGAATACGGTAACTCATATTCAACGGGTGATAAACAGATAAATATTTCCAGGCTAAGATATAATCAGAAACATATTCATGTTTGGTCGGAGTCCCTGTTCACCATCTCGTTTGGAGTACTTCAGAATATTCACTGGGCGATGGCCTCGTTCATATTACTGCACGCTCCAAACTCGATGATTAACAGGGACAGAGGCCAAACAACCATCAGTTTCTTTATTAATACTGTATTCATAGAGGTCTCTAACGTTAACCGATTGGGTCAAACCAGAATCCTTAGTCTGGAAATATTTATTCGCTTATCACCCATCGAGTATGAGTTACCGTACTCACAAGCCTGTTGAGAACGAAGTCCTAATGTTAAGCCTATGGACATTTATACTGAGCTTAAATAAATATAGGTCTCTAACGTTAACAGATTGGGTCAAACCAGGCTCCTTAAATTGGAAATATTTGCTTGCTCATTCAGTATGAGTTACCATACTTACAAGCCTGTTGAGAACGAGTTTCTAATGTTAAGAGTGTTGACGAGGCGTATAGTCCAAAGTACTTTTTTAGGGCAGATAAACCTCTACCCCAGAAAAATTGGAAATATGAGTTTCTAATATTAAGCCTATGGACCTTGTTTGCTAGTTCCCCCTGTCTTTCGTGGATACCCAGGGAACCAGCTTTGGGTTTGGGCAGATACTAAGCCAGCGCTAGCACTGCAAAGATCTGGGGGGAAGAGTGCTGGGACCTGTTTCACTAGTTTCGTGACATGTCTGTGACACCATACATACATTGGTGTTGTCTAGTTTCGTGACAACACAAGTAGCTGCCGTTAGGAAAAGACAATCCCCAACCATAAGAATTAGACAAATCTACACATTATGGACCTGTTTCACTAGTTCCAAAAGTGTTAGACAGACATGAAAAGCGGCACCAACAGTGCAAGCAAGAACGGACAAAACGAAGTCTAATGTCTAGTTCTTATGAAACTGGACACACTATCTAGATGCCATCTAGACATGTCACAAAACTAGTGAAACAGGTCCCTGGTGTAGGTTGTAGGTGGTGGTGGTGGTGTGGAGGTGGGGAGGAGGGGTCGTGGCATGGCGAGCAGCGAGTAAAACCTGTGTCTGGCTGTGGTGTCAGGGTTGAACTGCGAGCTGGCAATAAGTGGTCCTCCATAATTTACACAACGCTAAAGGCAGCTACAGCCTTCACTCCGACACACTGTGAGCAGACTAAGGAGACTGGGACCTGTTTCACTAGCTTCGTGACATGTCTGTGACACCATACAGACACATTGAGGTTGTCTAGTTTCGTGACAACACAAATAGCTGCCCTTAGGAAAAGACAGACCCTAAACATAAGATTTTGACAAATCTACACATCATGGACCTGTTTCACTAGCTTCGTGACATGTCTGTGACACCATACAGACACATTGAGGTTGTCTAGTTTCGTGACAACACAAGTAGCTGCCCTTAGGAAAAGACAGACCCCAAACATAAGATTTTGACAAATCTACACATCATGGACCTGTTTCACTAGCTTCGTGACATGTCTGTGACACCATACAGACATTGAGGTTGTCTAGTTTCGTGACAACACAAGTACCTGCCCTTAGGAAAAGACAAACATAATAATTAGACAAATCTACACATCATGGACCTGGGACCTGTTTCACTAGCTTCGTGACATGTCTCTGACACCATACAGACATTGGGGTTGTCTAGTGTTAGACAGACATGAAAAGTGGCACCAACAGTGCAAGCAAGAACGGATAAAACAAAGTCTAATGTGTAGTGCTTATGAAACTGGACACACCATCTAGACGCCATCTAGACATGTCACGAAACTAGTGAAACAGGTCCCTGGTTTGGCCCACTCGGTTAACGTTAGAGATCTTTTTCTATCTTCGGCTGGTATAATGTCCATAGGTTTTACAAGTTATACAAGTCAAACAACTCACATATCATGAGTATGGAAAATGGGAATTGTTTAAGGAGCCTCACAGACAATCTGGTTGTTTCTTTTTCAGATTTATATAATGGGAATCCACAGTTGATTAGACTGCCCCTTCAGAGGAGCACATGGGCATTGTTGACAAAACAAAGCCCTGCAACACATAAGGTGCTTTTTACTGTAGAAAGTAATCCCAGAGACTGTGTCTGGTTTGACATATATAATAACAGAAATGCGAGTATATTATTTACCATACAGATACATTCATCACAATTTACAAGTAGAACACAAAATACCCCAAAAGCTCTCAGAATTTAGGATATTTAAAAAACTGGCGTATGGGCCAGAATTTGTCCCAAACAGGCAGGTTGGGGCAGAGATACAAGCGACCACAGGAAGTAGAGCGCAGGACCTCTGCTGGGAGAGTGATACACCAGCACCAGTCTCAACACAACATCAGGCTGGTCTTTCCACTGATACCCAGTCCGCAGCAGCACCCAAATCTATGTTTCCAATCCCCACCCACCTCCCTCCCCCAACCCTCCCCTCCTGGTGCTAGTCCTCCTGCAGAGCATGCGAGCCTGAGACCCCCTCCCACCCTCTCCCACCCCCTCCCACCCCGTCCCGCCCGACACCGCCCGCCCGCGGCTCAACTTCTCGGGCCGCCCATCGACACAGCCGGCCAGACTCATCACACGGCCCGCGGCAGCCCGCGGCCTGTCAGTAGTATATAGGATCGGGAATAAGTCGCGGGCTAACGATAGCGGAAGCAGGCTCGACATGTGACCAGACCCCGGCTAACGGAGAGAAAGACGGGCGGAGAGAGAGGTGACATATGTACAGGGACAGACATACAGGGAGGGAAATGTGACATATGTAGAGAAAGAATGAGAAATACAGAGAGAGAAATGTGACATATGTACAGAGAGAAAGAAATACAGAGAGAAGGAGAGAGAGAATAGAGATGAAGTAAACAGAGAGGAAGACAGGCGGAGAGAGAATGTGACATATGTACAGAGACAGACATACAGAGAGAGAGAAATGTGACATATGTACAGGGACAGACATATAGAGAGAGAAATGTGACATATGTACAGGGACAGACATATATAGAGAGAAATGTGACATATGTACAGAGAGAAAGAGAAAGAGAGGCTGAGAGAGAAATGTGACATATGTACAGAGACAGACATATATAGAAAGAAATGTGACATGTGTACAGGGACAGACATATAGAGAGAGAAATGTGACATATGTACAGGGACAGACATATATAGAGAGAAATGTGACATATGTACAGAGAGAAAGAGAAAGTGAGGCTGAGAGAGAAATGTGACATATGTACAGAGAGAAAGAGAAAGAGAGGCTGAGAGAGAATGTGACATATGTACAGAGACAGACATACACAGAGAGAGAAATGTGACATATGTACAGGGACAGACATATAGAGAGAGAAATGTGACATATGTACAGGGACAGACATATATAGAGAGTAATGTGGCATATGTACATAGAGAATGAGAAATACAGAGAGAGAAATGTGGCATATGTAGAGAGAGAGGAGAAAGAGAGGCTGAGAGAAATGTGACATATGTACAGAGAGAAAGAAAAATACAGAGAGAGAAGTGACATATGTACACAGAAAAAGAGAAATACAGAGAGAGAAATGTGGCATTTGGACTGAGAGATAGAGAAAGAGAGGCTGAGAGAAATGTGACATTTGTACTGAGAGATAGAGAAAGAGATACAGAGAGAGAATTTGACATATGTAGAGAGAAAGAGAGAGAAAGAGATACAGAGAGAGAAATGTGACATGTGTACAGAGAGAAAGATAATGACAGGCAGAGGATTGTGACATATGTACAGAGAAAAAGAAATACTGAGAAAGAGGTAGAGAATTGGGATGACATATGAAAAAGAGACTGACGTACTAAGAGAGAGAATTAGGGTAACATAACATAGAAATACATGCCTAGAGAGAGAGTAAAGTTGGGTGACATATATACAGAGAGAAAGACATACTGAGAGGGAGAATTGGTGTGATATTCATACAGAAAGACAGACATAGTGAGAGAGAGTATTGGTGTGACATATGCCAGAGAAACAGACATGCTGATAACACAAGCAGGGTGTTAACACAAGTAGGATGACATACTGATAACACATGCAGGGTGATAACACAAGTAGGGTGACATATGTACAAAGACAGACATACTTAGAGAGAGAGAGAAGTTGGGTGACATATGAACAGAGAGACATACTGAGAGAGAGAAAAAAAAGCTGGCTCATAGAAATCAAACATACTGAGACATACTGAATGTGAGAGGCAGCCAGGGCAACATATCTACAAAGAGAAAGACAAAGTGGGGGAGGGAGAGAAATCTAGGTACTGAGAGGGAAATACGGAAAGCTGGCATCTACTTAGTAGTACAGTTAAACCCCTCTTCCGGGACACCCCGCTTAAGGGGACACCCCGCTTAAGGGGACAATTTGCTCGGAACGTAAATTTTTCCCACTATTAAGAGTTTATTCTAACCCCGCTTAAAGGGACACCCCGCTTAAGGGGACACCCCGCTTTAGGGGACAGTTTTTCGGTACAGAAATGCTTAAAAACCCCGCTTAAGGGGACAGTTTGGAAGGACATCATATCAAAAACACTGAAAATCCAGGTTTATGGAGCCAAAACTCCAGGAGTGGAATGCGGTGGCCAAGATTAAAACGAATTAGGTTTTGATTTTAGCCTACCCTATCTCCTCGATTTTGGAATATTATGCGATAACAATGCTGTATGCCACTAGTGGCATATAAAACTCCGTATGCCAGTCAGCGCGGCATACGGAAATCCAATGTTAAGCCTATGGGATTTTATATTCGGGGTAGGATAAAGAACAATATGAAGGTGGATATACCTTCCTTGTGAAATTCGCTCCTTTTTATACCCCTGGTCAATGCCACCACCCCGTAAAGAAATAAATAGAATGTGATTTTAGAGAATGAATAAGAAAAGGAAGATAAGAACATGTACAAGTAGAGATGGAAGGAACAGATGTAGCAAGTGACAGGTGATAATAGCAAGAGCACTCACAGGGAAAAACACAGAAGACAAGCCAAATAGATGTCTAGTAGTTTAAAGACATGGACAATGGACAATGTTGAGGGAAAGAGGGCGAGGGAGTGACCATGATTAAGGGAGGTGGGGGCAGGCAGACTGGGGCGACAGGCAGGCTGGTAGCCAGGCAGGTTCTTGAGCAGAATGTTGAACAGGCAGGCTGGTAGGCAGGTGGGCTGGTAGGCAGGCCTGTGGGACATGCAGTGTGATAGGCAGGTTGGTGATACAGGGAAGCTGGTGGGACAGGCAAGGCAGTGGG
The DNA here is from genome assembly GCA_950022655.1 of Alentia gelatinosa. Taxonomy (NCBI): domain Eukaryota; kingdom Metazoa; phylum Annelida; class Polychaeta; order Phyllodocida; family Polynoidae; genus Alentia; species Alentia gelatinosa. Next base: position 34,159,147 of record OX465593.1, on the reverse strand, counting down.
CAGGCAGGTGGACAGGCAGGCTGGCTTGCAGATGTTGCAAGCTGGCAGGCTGGTTGATGGGACAGGTTGATGCGGCAGGGTGGCAGGTAAGCTGGTGAGGCAAGCTGGTAGGGAGTTTGGTGGGCAAGCTACTGGGGCAGGCTTGACGACAGGCTGGCAGGCAGACTGATTGAGCAGGCTGGCAGGCTGGCAGGTAGGCTGATGGGGCAGGCTGGCAGGCTGGCTGGTAGGCTGGTAGGCAAACTGCTGGGCAGGCTTATGGAACAGTCTGGTATGGTAGGCTAGCAGGCTGGCTGGCTGGCTGGCAGGTAGGCAGGCTTGCTGGCTGGCTGAAACCTTACAGGACGCTGTCGCTGCGGACGTCACTCCGTTTACCGTCCCAGCAAGACACCCCCTCCCCCCCTCCACACACACCATTTACCTCCTCCTGCTCCTCCTCCAGGCTAAAAAACACTAACCACCCACCACCACTCACAGCGGACTCCAGGTGGGGTTATCTCGTGTCTCGGGGGTGTCACCGTCCACCCCCTCACCTGGTACCGGGTGAGGGCTGAGTGACCACCCCCACCCCTGACCCCGGCCCGCCGCCCGCCGACACAGCCCTGGAGGACACCAGCTACTGGAGGAGATACTGGAGAAGCCAGTGGCGGACGGGGGCGGGGGAGGTAGCTAGAGACTGTGGTGGTTAGTGTAGGCGGTGCACCCCTCTCATAAGATCTCACACTCTCTAAGTGGTATTCTGTACAAGGTGGTGCACCCCTCTCATAAGATCTCACACTCTCTAAGTGGTATTCTGTACAAGGTGGTGCACCCCTCTCATAAGATCTCACACTCTCTGAGTGGTATTCTGTACAAGGTGGTGCACCCCTCTCATAGGATCTCACACTCTCTAAGTGGTATTCTGTACAAGGTGGTGCACCCCTCTCATAAGATCTCACGCTCTCTAAGTGGTATTCTGTACAAGGTGGTGCACCCCTCTCATAGGATCTCACACTCTCTAAGTGGTATTCTGTACAAGGTGGTGCACCCCTCTCATAAGATCTCACGCTCTCTAAGTGGTATTCTGTACAAGGTGGTGCACCCCTCTCATAAGATCTCACACTCTCTAAGTGGTATTCTGTATAGGGTGGTGCACCCCTCTCATAAGATCTCACACTCTCTAAGTGGTATTCTGTACAAGGTGGTGCACCCGTCTCATAAGATCTCACACTCTCTAAGTGGTATTCTGTACAAGGTGGTGCACCCCTCTCATAAGATCTCACACTCTCTAAGTGGTATTCTGTACAAGGTGGTGCACCCCTCTCATAAGATCTCACACTCTCTAAGTGGTATTCTGTACAAGGTGGTGCACCCCTCTCATAAGATCTCACACTCTCTAAGTCGTATTCTGTACAAGGTGGTGCACCCCTCTCATAAGATCTCACACTCACTAAGTGGTATTCTGTACAAGGTGGTGCACCCCTCTCATAAGATGTCACACTCTCTAAGTGGTATTCTGTACAAGGTGGTACACCCCTCTCATAAGATCTCACACTCTCTAAGTGGTATTCTGTACAAGGTGGTGCACCCCTCTCATAAGATCTCACACTCTCTAAGTGGTATTCTGTACAAGGCGGTGCACCCCTCTCATAAGATCTCACACTCTCTAAGTGGTATTCTGTACAAGGTGGTGCACCCTTCTCATAGGATCTCACACTCTCTAAGTGGTATTCTGTACAAGGTGGTGCACCCCTCTCATAAGATCTCACACTCTCTAAGTGGTATTCTATACAAGGTGGTGCACCCGTCTCATAAGATCTCACACTCTCTAAGTGGTATTCTGTACAAGGTGGTGCACCCCTCTCATAAGATCTCACACTCTCTAAGTGGTATTCTGTACAAGGTGGTGCACCCTTCTCATAGGATCTCACACTCTCTAGGTGGTATTCTGTACAAGGTGGTGCACCCCTCTCATAAGATCTCACACTCTCTAAGTGGTATTCTATACAAGGTGGTGCACCCGTCTCATAAGATCTCACACTCTCTAAGTGGTATTCTGTACAAGGTGGTGCACCCCTCTCATAAGATCTCACACTCTCTAAGTGGTATTCTGTACAAGGTGGTAAACCCCTTTCATAAGATCTCACTCTCTCTAAGTGGTATTCTGTACAAGGTGGTGCACCCCTCTCATAAGATCTCACACTCTCTAAGTGGTATTCTGTACAAGGTGGTGCACCCCTCTCATAAGATCTCACACTCTCTAAGTGGTATTCTGTACAAGGTGGTGCACCCCTCTCATAAGATCTCACACTCTCTAAGTGGTATTCTATACAAGGTGGTGCACCCCTCTCATAAGATCTCACACTCTCTAAGTGGTATTCTGTACAAGGTGGTGCACCTCATTCATAAGATCTCACACTCTCTAAGTGGTATTCTGTACAAGGTGGTGCACCCCTCTCATAAGATCTCACACTCTCTAAGTGGTATTATGTACAAGGTGGTGCACCCCTCTCATAAGATCTCACACTCTCAAAGTGGTATTCTGTACAAGGTGGTGCACACCTCTCATAAGATCTCACACTCTCTAAGTGGTATTCTGTACAAGGTGGTGCACCCCTCTCATAAGATCTCACAGTCTCTAAGTGGTATTCTGTACAAGGTGGTGCACCCCTCTCATAAGATCTCACACTCTCTAAGTGGTATTCTGTACAAGGTGGTGCACCCCTCTCATAAGATCTCACACTCTCTAAGTGGTATTCTGTACAAGGTGGTGCACCCCTCTCATAAGATCTCACACTCTCTAAGTGGTATTCTGTACAAGGTGGTGCACCCCTCTCATAAGATCTCACACTCTCTAAGTGGTATTCTGTACAAGGTGGTGCACCCCTATCATAAGATCTCACACTCTCTAAGTGGTATTCTGTACAAGGTGGTGCACCCCTCTCATAAGATCTCACAGTCTCTAAGTCGTAATCTGTACAAGGTTTTCACTACGCTCTATGGGAGATGAATTCTTAACGAACTAGGCTTAGAGCCTTGAGAATCCACTAGCACACCGTATTCACCGTATTGGGTTGCATTGATTGGGGGGGGGGGGGGGGCTTGCGATCCTGTACCTCTAGAGATACATGATCGCAAGCACGACGTCCCATATAGCTTGCGATCCTGGGTACCGCATGTACCTCGGATCGCAAGGTAACATTGATCCTGTGTGGAGACTACCCAGCTTGCGACTGGAGCGCTTGCAATACCAGGTACATAGGTATGCCCAGTCTCAGACTGGGGGGTACCAAATATCAAACATGTTTGATATTTAAAAACGCTTGCGATCTGGGGTACATGCGGTACCTCCAGTCTGAGACTGGGCGTACCGGTACGCCCAGTCTCAGACTGGAGGAAACTTGCTGTCTCCACTGTGCGTTTTGCCGCGTTGCGATCCTGAAGGTACGCCCAGTCTCAGACTGGAGGGAAACTTGCTGTCTCTATTGTGCGTGTTGCCGCGTTGCGATCCTGAAGGACTGGGCATACCTATGTACCATGGATCGCACAGTGGAGACAGGGCTTCTTGAGGGCGTTATAATGCTCCAGCTCCACTCGGTCCCTCAGTGTACAGTCCCAGTGTCACCCTGACACCCTGGAGGGCGTGTGGAGGCAGGAGGAGGGTAAGGGACCAGTCCCCACCTGATACCGTCCCAACAGGGGGAGCCACCAGCACCACCAGTACCCGGGTACCACGTCATGGTTTAAAAACCCAAGTCTCCTTCATACCACACCTCTCCCAGCACCTACTCTGAGTCAGGTCTCCCTATAGGGGACAGAGCCATTGTCAGTTCATGAAGCAGTCACTAGGTGGTCGGGGGACATATCTGTATTCTGTCTCTTCGTTCTTACAAAATTCAACTGCCTTTCAATGTTTTACCAAGGTTCCTTTGACTCTCTACACCCATCCCAGAGCAGGAAGATATAATGCTAAAACCCAGGACATGATGTTTTTCACATGGAACACTTTATTTACATATGTGAGCAGGGCAGGAAAAGTGACATTTCCCAATTATCACTCACTTCTTTTGCACCTCCATTAGTGAGGAACAGCTACTTTTTCACCTCCGTCAGTGAAGAACACCTACTCGGGGGGCGTCATGGCTGCGCCTATGGATCATAGGCTTTATTATCCACCTAATACAAAGTGTCCATAAAAAACAAATAGGCAGTGTATATAGACATACCCGGCGCATACAGATATGTTGTATGCTCCGGGTGGCGCATACAGAAAAATAGTGCGTATGGAAAAATAGTGCATAACTAAAATAAACTGATATCGACATGTCACTTGTGCAGAAAAGGTGGATAATAAATACGATATAGACTGGTTTCAGATAAAAGCGTTTGTATGCTCCTCGGAGTTGACTCTGCGCAATCTCCTCGCATCCGCTCGGATATTACTACGCGTCAACTCCTCGGAGCATACGGCCGCTTGTATCTGAAACCAGTCAATATTGTGTATATATGCCCTATACCTGCTCACTCTCCATGCACATCACTCTCCATGTACATCACTCTCCATGCACATCACTCTCCAACCCGAGGTATAGCCACCCACACCTGAGACTCCCGGGGACAGTGTCCACTCCTCCCGGGTTCTGAGTGGCGGGTTGACCGCCTGGAGAGCACCGTGGAGCCGGGACCTTGCAGCCGGGAGTGCCGGGAGAGTGTGAGCAGTGTGGAGAGTGAGTGATTGGTCCACGGAGCTGCTCGGAGAAGGTGACAGCGACTCACGTGACCACACACACACGGGGCGACGGAGAGGGGGGCGGGGCGGGCGGCGGTGGCGGGAGGAGGAGCCGGGAGCCCCGTCAGTGCCCGTCTGACTGCCAGCCGGGCCGCACACACCGCGAAGAGCTGCACGGAGGCGGGGAGAGAGGCGAGGGACGGCCGGGACGGGGCACGGCAGAATCCCGCTATCACCACAGGCAGATACAGGGCCGACTCGTCACGGGGCAAGGAACTAGTCAGAGGCGGACCCAGTGAGGAACCATTCAGAGGCGGACCCGGCGAGTAACTAGTCAGAGGCTGACCCAGTGAGTAACCAATCATAGGCTGACCCAGCAAGGAACTAGTCAGAGGCGTACCCAGCGAGGAACCATTCAGAGGCTGATCCAGTGAGGAACCAATCTTAGGCTGACCCAGCAAGGAACTAGTCAGAGGCTGACCCATCGAGGAACCATTCATAGTGTGACCCGGCAAGGAACTAGTCAGAGGCTGACCCGGCAAGTAGCTAGTCCTAGCCTGACCCAGCGAGGAACCAATCATAGGCTGACCCAGTGAGGAACCAATCATAGGCTGACCCAGCGAGGAACTAGTCAGAGGTGGACCCAGTGAGGAACTAGTCAGAGGTGGACCCAGCGAGTAACTAGTCATATCCAGACCCGGTAAGGAACCAGTGGTAGGCTAACCCCTCAAGAAACTAGTCATAGACTGACAAAGCGTGGAACCAATCATAGCCAGACCCGGTAAGGAACCAGTAGTAGACTGACCCAGCGAGTAACCAATCGTAGGCTGACCAGTGGTAGAGTGACCCAGCGAGGAATCAGTCATAGGCTGCCCCAGAAAGAAACCCGTCATTGACTTACCCAGCGAGGAACTAGTCATAGATCGACCCAGCAAGGAACCATTCATAGGCTGATCCAGTGAGTAACCACTGGTAAACTCACCGAACAAGTAACCAGCTATAGCCTGACCCAGCGAGGAACCAGTCGTAGGCAGATCAAGCAAGGAACCAACTTTAGCCTAAGCCATTGAGGAACCAGTCTTAGGCTGACCTGGCAAGTTACCTATCAAAGACTGACAAAGCAAGTAACCAGTCACTGGCAAGTAACCAGGTAGACTGACCCAGCAAGGAATCCGTCTTAAACTACCCTTGTGAGGAACCAGTCATAGACTCATCCGGGAAGGAACTAGTTATAGACTCACTTGATAAGTAACCATTCACAGCCTGACCAAGCAAGGAGCCAGCCATAGGCTGATCCAACGAGTGATATAGACTGACCCAGCATGTAACTAGTTATAGGCTGACCCATCAAGGAACTAGTTGTAGACTGACCCTGCGAGTAACCGATCATAGACAGACCCAGCGAATAACCAATCATAGTAGGACCTTGCAAGGAATCAATTATAGGCTTACCAAGGCGAGGAACCAATCATAGGCTGATATAGTGAGTAACCAATCATAGGCTGACATAGTGAGTAACCAATCATAAGCTGACATAGTGAGTAACCAATCATAGGCGGACATAGCGAGTAACCAGTCATAGGCTGAGCCGATATGTGATCTTTGGTCGATCCAACAAGAGACCCTGTGATAACCGGACACAGTCTGTGCGCAGTTGTTCCCGTGCCTCTTCTACAAGGAGTCCACTGACCCAGTCCGTCTGTGAGTTGGGGATTAGGAGGAGAAAGTGTCTTCATCTGGTGGTGGTAAATGTGGGCAGCGCAAGGCATCACGGGAAGGAGGGACGCGCGTCTCGTTCCACCCAGATACACCTGAGGTCTGCCTTAGTGACCACCCCAAGCAAGAACGCGGGTAGAGACTTACACAGGAGGAGTGGTACAAAGCTGAGCAAACAGGCATGAGTTGTGTTTGATAAGCTCTGTGTACGGCTCTGTGTACAGCTCTGTGTACGGCTCTATGTAAGGCTCTGTGTACGGCTCTGTGTACGGCTCTATATAAGGCTCTGTGTACGGCTCTATGTAAGGCTCTGTGTACTGCTCTGTGTACAGCTCTGTGTACAGCTCTGTGTACGGCTCTGTGTACGGCTCTGTGTAAGGCTCTGTGCACAGCTCTGTGTACGGCTCTGTGTACAGCTCTGTGTACGGCTCTGTGTACGGCTCTGTGTAAGGCTCTGTGTACGGCTCTGTGTACGGCTCGGTGTACGGCTCGGTGTACGGCACTGTGTACTGTTCTGTGTACGGATCTGTGTATAGCCCTGTGTACAGCTTCGTACATATCTTTGTATGCAACTTAGTATACAGCTCTGTGTATAGCTCAGTGTACGGCTAAGTGTACAGCTCTGTGTACAGCTCTGTGTACAGCTTTGTGTACAGCTCTGCATACAGGTCTCTGTACAGCTCAGAGTACGGCTCTGTGTACATCTTTGTGTTCAGATTTGTGTACAGCTTTGTGTTCAGATTTGTGTACGGCTCTGTGTACTAAGTGTACAGGTTTGTGTACAGCTAAATGTATACAGCTAAGCTTTGTGTACAGTTTTTGTACAGCTAAGTGTATAGCTAAGTATACAGCTTTGTGTACAGCTAAATATACGACTACATGTTAAGCTCTGTGTACAGCTGCATGTCCTATTCAGCTTAGGCACTCCTGTAAAGGGAACCAAAGCAATTTGTTCGGACGGGAAACATAGAAACGTTATGCACAGTGGACTTGACGACGCTTTTTTGAGACTCTGAGTCTTGGATGACTAGGTCAGCAGACAACAGAGTCCACCACATAGATACCAAGTGGTGGTTTGTTTTACTTCAAACTCTCATTCTCACTCTCAAACCATTGTGTGAGAGAACAAATCTTTCACAATATTCAATGTCTCAGAATACACCTTTATCAGTTTCTGATCAGAGAAGGTAGTTTCAGAGTACGGTTTGGTGTATTTGAGTTCTAACTGTACGTACGCAATAGTAGAAGATATAGCATGGTATACTGGAGGTATGATGACTAAGTAGACTAGGTCCTGTAGGAGAGGACTTTAATAAGATACACTGACTGCTCCACAAACGGCGCACACCTACCGGCAGATTACTGCACTAAGAGCAGCTCACTGAACACTGAGTAACACCCCGCCGTTATCTAACCCCTGATCGCTAACGGCGGACATTTACAGGTCGCTACGCCATATTGGTGTCTGATCTGACCGGAAGTGGAGTGTCGGGCACGTGACTTGTAGCAGCGCGCCCTGCCGGCTTGTTGAGTAACTAACGACGCAGTTTGTAGTACGATGCACTGTGAGCAACTTGGAGAGACCCAACGGAGCAGTTTACCGCATAGATATCGGTGATATTGACTGGCCCAAAACTGACATACTGAAGATATATGTTATACTAAGTGGCCCAGCATTGACATACTTAAGATATATCTGTTATACTAAGTGGCCCAGCATTGACATACTGAAGATATATCTGTTATACTAAGTGGCCCAGCACTGACATACTGAAGATACATCTGTTATACTAAGTGGCCCAGCACTGACATACTGAAGATATATCTGTTATACTAAGTGGCCCAAAACTGACATACTGAAGATATATCTGTTATATTAAGTGGCCCAGCACTGACATACTAAGAACTATCTGTTATACTAAGTGGCCTAGCACTGGCATACTGAAGGTATTGATACCTGTTATACTAACTGGCCCATCATTGACATACTGAAGATATATCTGTTATATTGACTGGCCCAGCACTGACATACTGAAAGCATGGATTTTCACAGTTATACATAACCCATCACTGATGGGCTCAAGACAGTAATAGTATCGATATCTGTTACACTAACTGGCCCACACTGACACACTGAAAGGCATAGCTATGTATTTTGCTAACTGCCCCAGCACTGACCTAAAAAAGGCATAGGTATCTGATATATTAACTGGCCCATTACTGACATATTGAAGGTATTGATATCTGTTATACTAACTGGCTCAGCACTGACAGTTTGAAGGCATGGACATTCATAGTTATACACACCCCAGTACTGGCAGGCTCAATGCATAGATATCTATATCAATATCTATATGTATCAATATACAGTGCCTAGTACTGATAAGCGAAATCTGTAGGTACAAATGCCAATATTTGCCTCAGAATTTGTGGACTTAAAACTCTGATATCGCCATCGATATATATGCCATACACTGAGTGACATAAAATATCGATATTTATATCTATATAGACCCCACACTGAAAATCTCAACATATATAAATATATGCCGGAGAATTTGGGGCTCAACCTATAGATATTTGTATCAATCCATGTTGACAGTGGTATAGATCGCAATATACTCTATGGAATCCAATTGATATCTGCTAGAAAATACTGAGACATTATAGAAATAGTCGAAATTAATCGGAGTTGTCTGAAAAGGAAACTGAAGTGGGACAATAAACACAAGGCAAGTTGCCATGTGAGTATGATGTTAACTGTCGGACCTAAGGACTGAGCCAGCGCCGAGGTTGAATCTGTCTTGTGTCAGAATTAACTCTCATTACGCATGCGTCATTCCACACGTGACACAAATTCTCGCGTTTTCTCGCGCCACATCACATGACCACGTGAAGCTAAGCAGATCACGTGTTGCGGAATGATACCAAGCTCCCAGCACAGTTTCTGTCGGCACTGACCATTGGTAATACCTCAGGGGGTGTGTATGTGCTTGGAGAGTGAGCCGTTTGTCTATCTAAAAGCACGGAAGTAACATCGCTCTCCCCCCCGACCTTCCCATCCACCAATCACCAAGCACCAACACTGTGGCCATCAGACTGGCCTTATCCATGATTCATCGCCGACCGGTAACTTACAATCAGAACATGCTCCAATCGTAGACTCCACTCTCCAACCACAACCCTGGTCTCGGAGTGGTGTCACAGACTTAGAAGAACCCCAGCCTTGCCCCTTAAAGCACAGGTAAGTGCGGACGAGTCTGGCAACAGAGGGTACAACAAACCAGCCCGTTTGTGGACCCTCAGACCCAGTCGGAAAGCACGGCCCGGCAGCGGAGTTCTTGCCGGGCTGGAGGCGAGGGGAGGCCGGCGGAGGACCCACGGGAGGAGGCGGGGTGAGGGCGGGGTGAGGAGTGGGGGCGGAACTCCGTATGTAACGTCGGATCAATACACTGCAACTCGGAGTACGATATTAAGAGTCTGAATGAAAAGAGGAACCAGCTACCACAGCTACCACCGCTACATCTATCACGGATAGGAGACTGTTTTACGACCAGTCACATGATCTGAGTGGTCACGTGGCCTGCTGTACGTCCTGCGTCTACACGTGATCCTGCACGTACATGGTGAGTACACGTACTTTGTTTACTACGTGTGTTAGTCAGTGCTTCATGTAAACCCTGAGACTGCAGCCAATGCAAGACAAGATTCACATTATTCTTCTGTATGATGGTTTCAGTCAACAATCAGGAGATCAACAGGCATACCAAGTACAGCGGTTTTGTTGCAGGCAGAGTATTAATTATCGTAAAACTGGATGAGTTTTAATCTTGGCCACCGTATGCCATGAATGGAGTTTGGCATAGTGACTTCATGAGGCGAAGCCGAGTGAAGTCCGGAGCCAAAACTTCAGGAGTGGAATGTGGTGGCCACGATTAAAATGAATCAGGTTTTGATTTTATCCTACCCCGTCTCCTCGATTTTGGAATATTACGTGATAACAATTCTGTATGCCACTAGTGGCATATAAAACTCTGTATGCCAGTCAGTGTGGCATACGGAAACTCAATGTTAAGACTATGGGATTTTACATTAGGGGTAGGATAAATGTATATATATATATATATATTATATACCCATGATTATATAAATATAAATTATTAACCAATAATATTCTCAGGATTATTCACTGCGGTTCCTGTTTTGTTGTCTGGCGTCACACCCACTGTTCCAGGTTACCTGGTTACTGTTGTATTATCCGGTGATTCCTTGGTGACTCCCAGAATTTTAATTGCTCATTCTGCGGTTATCTGCTCACCTGAGCACATCATTTTAATATATATATCATTTTTTATATATATTATATAGATCTTTTATATATATATATATATGTATATCATGATAAAATAAGGAAACTGTGAGCTGGAGAGAATACTAGTTTATTACTAATAAGTAAGGCGCGTGCAGCGCATGTTAAGTTTACACAAAACATAAATCGGTAGACATGGTCTAACGCTATCAGTAACATGTCACTTGCATAATATATCTAAGCAATCATAACAGTCTGTGTTCTAGCTGGTTTAAAGGCACTTAGGCGCAAGTCCATGTATCACTCCTATAGGCGTAACAAAAGTTCTATGCAAAACCTTTTATTGAGGTAGGCAGGGCGGGAGGTGGTAAGTGTGCTGGCTGCACAGGCGTGGGTTGATGAGTGCCTGGTCACAGCGGCTGCTGTGTCTGGTCATTTGGTGTTATGTGGTCATGTCCTGTGAGCTCCACTTGCATTCTCTCACGTTTCTAGTTCAAACTTATATATCTCCAGTATATCTCCTTTTTGGAAATTGTAAAGGACAAAACAACAAGTTTTGGTCTAAGTATTCATTCTCTACGAATTTTATGTGGAGTGATATGAGGGGATGCGGATTTAGCTCAGTAGTTAGGGCACTGGACTTGTAAGCCCAAGGTTGTAGGACTTTGTTGATTCAGGTCCCACTGCAGCCACTCTTCTCCTTCATTCCCAGCAGTGGTAGATTTACTGCTATATCAAAGGCCAATTGTTCTCATACCAACTCTATGTGGTGTGGGAACTAAAAGAACTCTCACCTCGGTAAATGTGTGTGGGTGAGATTTCTACCTGAATTTATTACATAGATTCGATCACAACCCTTGTGGTGTAAAAGAACCTTGAGAAAGTCTGGTGAGAACCTCTAATGGTAAACTGGACATTAAATCAAACCAACAAACAAACAAACCAAACCCACTACTGAAGGAGGCAACAGACGAGTAAATATCACATAGCGTTCAAACAGCAACAACTTTGACCAAAACAAGTTGCTTTCTGTATTTATCTCACCCCTGTACACACTAAAAGAATGTACAACACACAGGATACAAACCATGGAGAACGGACTGCAATACTCGAAGGGGCAGTGAGAACGAGTTCCCAATGTTAAGCCTATGGACATTTATTCCAGGGGTGAGATAAAAACTTGTCTTAGAGAGATGGAACCATACAATTCAGACGTAGAAATTGTGTTCGCGTACAGAATCTGAGCAGGATTTGTCTCAGACAAAAACCCTGTGAGATTCATGAATTCCAACGTGTGAATTCCACATTAGGACCTATGCAATATGCGCTGCCTTTAAATTTAAAGCGATATCAGCTCCGGTTAATACTGACCTCATATCACCTTCCACTGATAAGAAATAGTCCCGCATAATGGTTCCCAGAGGACTACTTTCAGGGCATGCAGTAATGGGACATTTTATTCCACACACGTTGAATAAAAACAGTGATTTATATCGCTCTTATTGGTGGCCTGCTTGTCGAGTGAAATGAATGTGACAAGTTCCCAGTAAAGTTACAGAAAGGAATTTGTGGATCATTTGAATGTTGTCTCCCTGTTAAAAAAAATAGCAGCATTCCCATGGTTCTTAGGATTGCCCACTTCTATCTCGCATCCGCAGATGTTTTTATGGAAATGAGTTCTCTTATGAGATTCACAGAAACGCGTGCATTTGATCTCTCTTTTTTTAAAACTTTTTTTTATTTAGACTGGAGATAGGATTAGGTTTGCTATCGACCGATTTTGGAACATTCATGTTCCTTTGTCGGCGACAAACGGACGGTAATTTGGCTCACCGAAGGCATCCTAACGGAGTCGGCCGTAGTCGGTAGATGTAGGACAGCTAGGCAAGGGTCAGCCAACGATTAGTATACCGATTTGCTTAGGACTAATATCCACCACCCCATCTCCTCAATGTCTGCCGGTCGAGAGAAGGATTACATAATTTGCCTGCGACAAGTTCACCGACTCCTATACGATTTGGAAACTAATCGCTCAACCCTGAATCGGTAGATGGGCATCAGGCTTTAATGGTTAAACGATTAGTTCCCAAATCGTATAGGAGTCGGTGAACTTTTCGCAGGCAAATTATGTAACTCTTCGCTCTACCTACGGACATTGAGGAGATTGGGTGGTGGATATTAGTCCTAAACAAATCAGTTCTACCGATTTTGGAACATGGAAACCACAACTTGTAGGCAACAAAAGGATATCTGAAGGGTTGGTGGGTATTAGTCCTAAGCAAATCGGTCTGCTAATCAGTGGCTCATCCTTGCCTAACTGTCCTACATCTACCGACTACGGCCGACTCCGTTACGATGCCTTGGCTGAGACAAATTACCGTCCGTTTATCGCCGACAAAGGTACATGAATGTTCCGAAATCGGTCGATGGGCATTGGGCTTAACATTTCCACAATATGCGATACTGGGAGCTGTTTTTGAAACTAAGGACGATAGTGTCATATTCCTTTTCTAGGAAAAGGAATAGGAATAATCAGAATTGATCGAGTCAACATTACAGGTTTGGCAACCATGTAATTAGTACAGGACACTTATGAGATGAAAGGTTTAGCTTTAGAATAGCCTAAATGATGTTAAGGTAGTTTTGGTTTTATATAATTAAATATAATGCTTAGCTATTGTGCAATGACCATAGATGGAAGACCATCCATGGGATGAATTTGTGTGCTGATAATATTAAAAAAAAAACTAAAAAAACCGTACAAATATTTCATATCAAAATATATCATATATTACTTTGTTATGTTCATATCAATAGGATTCAGCAGGAAATTTCTAATGAGAAACGAAAAAAGTTAAGTAGATGAAGAACAGTAGACTCTACGTGTCCCAAACGCTGATCCAGCCATGGAGTGTGATAGCATCAACCAGCCGCGTATAGCAGGATAAATAACCTATTACAGGCCGCTGCAGCAAGCTGTGTCTCCTCTGGATCTCTCCAATTGGTCCTTGACCCTGATTCTTGGTGCCTGTGCTGTGTCATCAAGCTATGTTTTCCACTCTCCAAGCGTAGACAGGGAAAGAGTACGCGAGAATGTAACTTTTTTCACACTCTTGATGCCTGAAGACACTTTTTTTGGCAATTTTTATTAGGAAATATTTGTGTAACTGAATTTGGCTATAGAGCCGTTCTTCCATTCGGGCCCTTGCCCCTACTCCTCATTTTAATGGCGGGTGTTAAACCAAATGGGCAGTGGGTACCATTTTTGTGTAAGTCTTTGGTATAACCCGACCGTCGTTTGAACCCACGACCTCCCATGCTCGAGGGGAACACCCCAACCACTTAGCAACCGAGCTTGGTAAATGTTTTAAAATATTTTTGTTAGAATGTCTGTTTTCTCTACTGATACTACATATGGAAAGGAAAAGATGGAGAGAGATGGAACAACATGATGTGAGATGGAAAATGACAGAGATGGAGATTGAAGATGCGATGATACCACGTGACAACACGTGACAACACGTGATAACACGTGACTACATATGCCAACACGTGAAAACACCAGACAACACTATGCAATGCAATGTACTCCTAATAAGGCAATCCCACTGAGGCATGTGATGTTACCAGATCATGTGACCATACCTTGTCCATACACATTGCCAATTCCCTTCCAGCCTTGCAGCGGCGTGTGCCTTTATTACCTCAGGATATGGTTACAGGATAGACTTGCTGAAGTCTTGCTGATGGGATGTCACAATCTTCATAACGTATAGACGAGGCGTAGCAGTACATAAACGTCTGACTCAAAACAGCTTTGCGACCACGAATAGAGAGAACCGGGAAGTGGACCGCAATGTTTCGGCGAATCTGATTGGGTGAGAGATCTGGGTTTGTTCTCAGGTCTCACAACACTTTATTTAGAACCTTGCGGCGTGAGGGACTTCGTTCCGACCGTCGCTGTGTGGTTCTATGAGGAGCCATTTGTTGTTAACTAAGAGTTCTGCTTGTTCTACAGTCCAATATTTATTTCTAGCCTTTATTCCTCATTCAAATTTGTATGTGAGGGGATGAGACATTTGCTCCCTCTCACCTGATTCAAGACCTTTTTGTTTGTTTTTTGTGTGTGTTTTTTGTTGTTGTTTGGTGTCTGCCTCGATGGATACTGTTCTCCTGTACTTTATTTGTATACCTATATCATCATTTTAATATATGACTTTGCTACTCTACCAGGACCTCAATGTGTTTGTAAATTTCCAGCCTGGAGCAACATGGAAATAGGCACATCTGAGCCTACTGTTTACCTCCAGTTTAAATAAAGAAGCTATAAACAAAAATTTAAAAAAAAGGTGTTTCACACTTTTCAACCACTCTTCATCAACCAGAGTGGATTCCTATTCCAGTTGGCAGTTTCACTGCTTGTGGTGCCCCTGTTGCTTCGTTCACCATGGTTTGCTACTTCTGTCACTTCATGCAGAGGTAGCGAGGATATTTCTCTCATGGTTTCGACTGCTTTCCAGTCTCATCAGGCAAGGTGCGGTAGGTGTTCTTTATATGATCTTTCCCCCTGAATTTCATTCAGACGGAGGATATTGCAGTCCCCTTATTTTTCTCTTTTAAAAAAATAGTCGAATTTGTTCTCTCCACTTCTGTGTAGTCCTAACCGTCTATGTTTCTATGTCACAACCTTCACCAATCAGTAAATATATGCAGTTTCATGGGAGTTTCTCTTGGTTGATGTTGGAGGGAAGTTCAGTTGAGTCCTGTCAGAAACCACGAATTGCTTACAAAGATTGGTGGTGATTTGCTGACTGCTTCACAGCATGGGAAACCTATCGAATTCCACTTTGCAAGGGGTGGGGAGTTAGCTCAGTGGTTAGAGCACCGGACTTCTAACCCCAAGGTTGTGGCACTTTGTGGGTCCGAGTCCCACCCCCAGCAGTGGTAGATCTACTGCTATATCAAAGGCCAATAATTCTCATACCATGTCTATGTGGTGTGGGAAGTAAAAGAACTCTCACCTCAGTAAATGTGTAGGGATGAGATTTCTACCTGAATTCATCACATAGATCTGATCACCACCCTCGTGGTGTAAAAGAATCTTGAGACAGTCTGGTAAGGACCTGTAATGGTTGACTAGACATAAAATCAAACCAAACCATCCAGCTTGCATCACGGTGAAAAGAAAACTGTCAATGTTTTGACGACCCCATGGGATTCCTGTTAACCCTTTCCTCACAAGGTCCTGTGAAACTAGGAGCAAATAGTATGTTCATCATAGATGAATGAGCGTGCAATTATAAATGAATAACAATTAAAAGGTGTGAGTTCGATTGAGCCTATGTTTTTCTGTTACCCACTTGCACCCAGTCAACTTGGCATTTCTGCAACTGCCTATTTAGGATCCAAACACATCAAGCACTTGTGGGTCTTGAGGTATTTAGGTCTTGAGTGATTGGTCATGGTCAGCTTTGCACGCCTCTAAGAGACTGTAACACTGGCTCCCTGCTCTGTTCTCACTATCACAGTGAACAGCATGCAGATAGTGAAGGGATAGCTTTGATGCAGTACCCTGAAAGTCTATGAGACCCCTCTAACCTCTAGATAATGTATTTAGCACGTGAAAGCACGCTATAAAAAGGTGATAATGGTCCTAATATGCCCCAAGATACAACCAGAGCACAAGTGTATTTATCTTAAGGTGTTATTTTCCATTTTAAATATATGATACATTATAATTCAGGAGATATTGCCTCGATGATGTCATTTTATGGAGTGCAAACTATAAATTGATCTATCATATTAACCCTTTCTTCACAATTTGTTTGTTGATATATTTCTTTGTAACAACAATTTTATTTTTCCATTCTTCCTGTTGGGTGGTCAGAAAAATATCGGAATTGGTCAAGACCTGAGTCTTGGTGCCTTTCCCAGGTTGGACAAAATTGTGTTTGTTTGTTGATATATTTTTGGGTATCTTTTTTGCAAGGGCAAAAACATTCATTGAGTTCAGGAAAGTGGTACAAACAGTAAAGGTAGACCTTTTCAAGTCTTCAATTATGAACATTCATTCAATTGTTCAACAAAATTTAATAGAAATAAATCTTTTTATGACTGGTCCAATATCGTCCTCTATATGCCTCTGTCTCTATGTCTTTATCGTGTTCTATATACTTTTGCCTGTCATTATCATACTCTACATGCCTCTGTCTGTCTCTCTATATCATACTCTTCATGCCTCTGTCTGTCTCTCAATATCATACTCTACATGCCTCTGTCTGTCTCTCTGTATCATATTCCTCATGCCTGTCTGTCTCTGGAGTGGGCAATTAGGATTACTGGTCATTGGAAACGGCCATATTGATTAGCAGACAAAGCACTAGTTCCTGCTCAATATCCCAGGCGTGAAGACCACAATTTCCGTGTCGGGTAATTGATTTATTGCCACTGACCCCAGGTTCACTCCCAAACAAGTCTGATGGGAACACTAAGGGATTGTTCCAGTCAGTTAAAGTATGTCTGCAGCCTATAGGAGGCTTCCAAATGTCATTTTATGAATTTATGATAAAGCCCTGCCCTCACCAACGCCGATTCTGGTCACGAAAGGCCTTACGATTGACTTCCCGACACCATACTGATTATATCGTGAGGTCAGAAAAAATCGTGGCAGTGGAACAGGTTTCTGCAATTCCGTCTACGACACCTCACGATAGGCTGCGATTGCAAATGCCAATCGTACAGGTCCCGATAAAATCGTAGCCTGTCATAGGGTATCGTAGCCTATCGGGAAGATATTGTGGTCATTGAGTATGATTCACAGATTGGATTACGGCAGAGGTCTACAATTCTGGGACCTCCCGATGGGCTACGATTTGGCCGATTCAAATCATAGCCATTGGGAAGTATGTCGTAGACCATTGGCGTAGATGGGGGTAGGTTAAAATGGGGGTATGTGAAGCCAAGTGACACTGACGGCGCATCCTAACAAGTGACCTGAGAAGAACATTTTTTGTCACACCCGTGACATAAACAACCCCCATGTTGTGCCTTTGGCATTTTTTATCAGGGGTAGGATACTATGTTATCTATCACCCATTTAGTATTGGAATAAGACAGAGAAACTGGTTTGAATTGATAATTGTCACTATTTGAAAATCACTAGGTGGCGCCACTGTAGATTGTAGGATATGCCTTTAACAGATTTCACATGGCATTGCCCAAATACAGGGACATAGTTTTATACAAAAGGGTGGCATCCACCAACCACTATAATGCTAAGACAAACGCTGACCAGAAAGTTCCAATCGGTGCTTGTTGCAGCCTTGTCGTAAGAAAAGGGTCTTTATGACAGCGTTGTCCGGGCGTGTTGGGAAGCGCACGCTCCACCAAAATTTCCTATCATAGAACTCTGCGACACACTCCCGACACGCCATGACACTCCAAGACAAGGGTCCAGTTGTGATAGAAATTGAACATGTTCGATGTTGTTGTAGCCTTTTCGTAAGACAAACTTCCAATCATGGCCTTGTTGTGGCCTTGTCATAGACTCTTGTCGGGAGCTGGGGTCCACCAACCACGACAAGGCCTCTAATCGTAGGCCAATCGTGGACCTTGTTGGGAAGCCCTTGTCGTAGCCTTGTTGTGGTTGACCCCCCCCCCCCCCCCCCACCCCTCCCTTAATGCGTAGTGCCACTTGTCGGGGGATTGTGCTGGGTATTGATTGGTTATGACACATGTGATAAGTGATTAGATAAGGAGGGGTCACGGCAAGGCTCCTGGTGAACACCCACTGAGTCGGATACCATGACACGGGAGGGTGTCAGGGGGTATCCGATATGACACGCTGAACCTAGTAAGTGAGGTCTGGTCCAGTTTAATTACCGGAGGGTATCAGGGGGTATCCGATATGACACGCTGAACCTAGTAAGTGAGGTCTGGCCCAGTTTAATTACCGGAGGGTATCAGGGGGTATCCGATATGACAGGCTGAACCTAGTAAGTGAGGTCTGGTCCAGTTTAATTACCGGAGGGTATCAGGGGGTATCCGATATGACAGGCTGAACCTAGTAAGTGAGGTCTGGTCCAGTTTAATTACCGGAGGGTATCAGGGGGTATCCGATATCACAGGCTGAACCTAGTAAGTGAGGTCTGGCCCAGTTTAATTACCGGAGGGTATCAGGAGGTATCCGATATGACACGCTGAACCTAGTAAGTGAGGTCTGGTCCAGTTTAATTACCGAAGGGTATCAGGGGGTATCCGATATGACACGCTGAACCTAGTAAGTGAGGTCTGGCCCAGTTTAATTACCAGAGGGTATCAGGAGGTATCCGATATGACAGGCTGAACCTAGTAAGTGAGGTCTGGTCCAGTTTAATTACCGGAGGGTATCAGGGGGTATCCGATATCACAGGCTGAACCTAGTAAGTGAGGTCTGGTCCAGTTTCATTACCGGAGGGTATCAGGGGGTATCCGATATGACATGCTGAACCTAGTAAGTGAGGTCTGGTTCAGTTTAATTACCGGAGGGTATCAGGGGGTATCCGATATGACACGCTGAACATTGTAAGTGAGGTCTGGTCCAGTTTAATTACCGGAGGGTATCAGGGGGTATCCGATATCACAGGCTGAACCTAGTAAGTGAGGTCTGGTTCAGTTTAATTACCGGAGGGTATCAGGGGGTATCAGATATGACACGCTGAACATTGTAAGTGAGGTCTGGTCCAGTTTAATTACCGGAGGGTATCAGGAGGTATCCGATATCACAGGCTGAACCTAGTAAGTGAGGTCTGGTCCAGTTTAATTACCGGAGGGTATCAGGGGGTATCCGATATCACAGGCTGAACCTAGTAAGTGAGGTCTGGTCCAGTTTAATTACCGGAGGGTATCAAGGGGTATCAGATATGACCCACTGAACATTGTAAGAGAGGTCTGGTTCAGTTTAATTACCGGAGGGTATCAGAGGGTATCCGATATGACACGCTGAACCTAGTAAGTGAGGTCTGGTCCAGTTTAATTACCGGAGGGTATCAAGGGGTATCAGATATGACCCACTGAACATTGTAAGTGAGGTCTGGTCCAGTTTAATTACCGGAGGGTATCAGGGGGTATCCGATATCACACGCTGAACCTAGTAAGTGAGGTCTGGCCCAGTTTAATCATCCAACCAACCTAAGTATTAACCCTTTAAAGGCATATCAAACAATATAGCTTGAAAATTAAAACCCATGTCAATTTCATGAAAGTTTGATATGATCTCCTAGTGTTGTGGAACACATATATAACTAAAAAAATTGGGGGTCACCGTGCTAGTTTTTGATTTATAGATGAATATTATTATAATTTTGTATTAGAATATAGAGAAATTCTAAAAAGTATTTTTTCACATAGTAAAACCCATGTCACTTTCCTCAAACTTTCACAGAATATAGTAAATATATAGTACTATTCGTTTAGGCTTTGAAAATCATAGGTCACCGTCCTCGTTTTTGAAAGGATTGGAGAAAACCATATTTTTCAGTAAATTTCCTATGTAAATCAACCAAATGCAAATTGGCCTATATTACCTATTGAGATTGGATAAACTGGACAAAATTTTAAATTGACTCATGTAAATTAGAATGAATCCCAAGAAACCAGTTTAGACCAATAATTGATATTATTTAAAAATCACCAGGTGGCGCCACTGTAAATTGTAGGATATGCCTTTAAGGATGGGTGCCTGCGGCCGCCCTACTGCCGTAGTGGCGGCAGTTTGTCCCGCTAGAGGACGGGCATATAATGGTTAAAATTTATAATCAAGATTGTAATCACGCAATATTATACATAAACATAAATTGTTTGGGTTTTTATAACAGAAATACTAAATACGACATTATATCCACATTTTGTGAAGATTTCATGAATATTGCTCTATTATTCATTTGCTAAACCATATTTGTGAATATTGGTACAATGATGTCTCAGGGCATCATGCTTTCTTAGTGCAGTGATGCCTCCAGGCATCATGTGTCTTTAGTGCTGTGATGCCTCCAGGCATCATGCGTCTTTAGTGCTGTGATGCCTCCAGGCATCATGCGTCTTTAGTGCTGTGATGTCTCCAGGCATCATGCGTCTTTAGTGCTGTGATGCCTCCAGGCATCATGCGTCTTTAGTGTGGTGATGCCTCCAGGCATCATGCGTCTTTAGTGCGGTGATGCCCCCAGGCATCATGCGTCTTTAGTGCAGTGATGCCTTCAGGCATCATGCGTCCTTAAAGGGTTAAGTAGAAACTGAACAAGAGTTAAGGCCCGCCCACACCTAACACGATTCTGGTCCCGATGGGCCTTACGATTGCCTTCCCGACACCATACCGATTCTATCGTGAGGTCAGAACAAATCGTAGTAGGTGGAACAGGTTTCTGCGATTCCGTCTACGACACCTCACGAAACATAGCGGTTGTAGTTACTCGATAAGGGTGGATATTGCTTCACGTTTGATAGGTGGTAAGCGAATCGCCGATTCTATCGATATTTGAAGGTATATAGGAATGGGGAAACCAAGTATCGATGAAAGAAAGTCAAAGTTACTCGGTAAGGGTCGGAAGAATTACTGCCCGCGGCCAAGACCTTGGGCAGTAATTATTAAAATTTATTTAATTTAACTTTCTTTCACCCGAACATAGTTTCCCTCTTATAATCTCTGGAATAAAGTATGTCTTTCTGTTATTATTCTTGTAGCTACTAACTCTCATTCAGTTTCTACTAAATACTGCAGTGTACATGTACTAAACAGATATAGTTCCTATTGCCACACTGCACTGCCAGTCTTTAGAAACAGATTATTACATCTCGTAGAGACACACATTGCCCTTTCACCCTGCGGAGAATACAAACGGATCTCATCTTGTAGCACGCATACAACATGGCCGCACTACAGACTCCACAATGAGATAGAGCGATGATAAAGACCAGTTACGTGCTGGCATTGAGCCTACCTGGTGAGCTATTGCATGACTCAGGCGAGCGGCTCCCCACAACACCGCTACACAATGAGGTGCCTATAGCCGGATGCCCCGGTGTTAAATGTTCAGTCCAATCAGAGGGTCAGATTATCCAATCTTCTCCGTAACCTGAGCTGGACCGAATACAAAGATCAGACAATAAACATGGTGGTATACATTGATACACAAATGTGGCAATGAACATTTACGTAAATGCCCAAATAACATAACCCGATAACTACCCAATCTTCTCCGTAACATGGGCCGGGACCTAATACAACGATCAGACTACAAACATGGTGGTGTGCTTGTATATACGCATGCAAACATGAACATTTACATGTATATAATTACCGAAACACATAACCTATTCACTACCAAATCCCCTCCGTACCCTGGGCCGGGACCGAATACTAGGATCACATAACAAACATGGTGGTATACTTATATATACGCATGTCAACATATACATGTACATATACTTACATCCTGAAACACACAACCCGATCACTACCCAATTCTCAAAAAAAGCGGGGAAAAGAGCTGGGACCAAATACAAGATTTAGAAATAAATATGGTGGTATACATGTATATACGCATGTCAGCATGAACATTTACGTATATAAATGCCGAAAATACATAACCCGATCATTACCCAATCTGCTCGGTAACCTGGGCTGGGACAAAATACAACGATCAGACTACAAACATGGTGGTGTGCTTATATATACGCATGTAAACATGAACATTTACATGCATATAAATGCCGAAACATATAACCCGATCACTACCCAATTCTGATTAAAAAATAAAAGCAGAAACCTGAGCCAGGACCGAATACAATGATCAGACAACAAACATGGTGGTATACATGTATATATATATGCATGTCAACATGAACATTTATATATACATGGCAAAACACATTACCCAATAACTACACGATTCACTCCGTAACCCGATCCGGGACCGAATACAATGATCAGACAACAAACATGGTGGTATACATGTATATATGCATGTCAACATGAGTATTTACACATATATAAACATGCCAAAATACATAACCCGATGACTACCCTATTCTGATTTAAAAGATAAAGAAGAAAGTGCTCCGAAACCTGAGTCGGGACTGAATACAAGACTCAGACAATAAACAAAGTGGTGTACATGTATATACACATGTCTGTCCGTAACCTGAATACAAGGCTTAGATATACACATGTCAACACGAACATATCAAAGAGAAAACCAACAAGCTTTGTTCAAAGTCATTCTCAGTGAGTTTGAAGTATTGCAGTCCGTTCTCCATGGTCTATATCCTGTGTGTCGTCCATTCTTTTAGTCAGTTCACGGGTTAGATAAATACAGAAATCAACTCGTTTAGGTCAAAGAAGTTATTCTCCAACTCGTTTAAATGCTACGTGATATTCGCTCATCTGTCGCCTCGTTCATATCACTCTCCATCAAGCTTGAGGAGAATTGTTGGTTTCTTCTTTATTATCTCACCCTTGGTATTTTTTCTCCATAGACCTAACATTGGGAACTCATCTCCAACACCCATTAGATATTGAGGAAAAATATCCAATAGGGGATTATGTCACGAATGTTAGCCAATCAGTCAATGTGAGGGATGAGATAAATTCAAGTTTAGGGTCAGAGCTCGTATCCCATCGAGTCTGAATCGCGTAGTAATTCACAAGGCGAAGCCGCGTGAATTATGTAGCGATTTAAACGAGATTGACCGAGATTGACCGAGTAGAACACGCAATGACTTACTTTACCCTGCTTAAGCCTTGAACCCGCCTTGCACGACAGGCTCTACGACAACGCTTACTCCCTTTTTTAGAATATCTTTATTTACAAACGTACACTATACTATTTCATTATATACCTGTGTCCGAATGTCTATGAAATACTGCCCGCTGCTAGGGGTGTAGTAATAATAATGTTCGTGCCCGCTGTGAGAGTGACTTAATAAGTCATTAAAATGTTGTTTTTCATCGATTTAAGGTATATAATAATAAGCAAACGTCCTGACTGTAGACGAAACGATTCTAGTTCTCGGTCAGTCTTCGATTTCATACTGCCTTCCGCCTATGGCGTCAGGCAGTATGATATCGACGACTGACCTCGAACAGGAACCGTTTCGTCCACAGTAAGGACCTTTCCTAATATTACTATATACCCATGTGGACAAATTTTTTCTCTTTCTCTCCTGTAAGTTCCGCATTCCTGTGGGGGGGTGGGAATAAACATGGTTTAGGAAAAAAAATTATATCCATGCCACAAATACTGTAAATATGCACTGTTTCGGCATATGACATAAAAATACTGTACAGACCGCTGTTTCATACACTAAAATATGGACCACCTTGCCATACACGTTTATTAAGAAATTGGTTGTTATTTGGAATTGATTTTTTTTTAAATTTCGGTTATATAGTAAACATATAACGTCCAACCATGCTTGTACAAGTCACAGAACTTGATGATAATTTACCGTTTATACGGAACTCGGCATAAATGCCTTGGTCCGTACAAACCATAAATTAGCATCTCGTTCTGTGACTTCTACAACATGGTCAGGACGTTCTATATAAGTACAGCCGTATAGTAGACACTGAAGGAGAGTGAAGGGGGGCGTCCACCAACCACGACAAGGCTACGACAAGTGCCGACATGAAAGTTCCAATCGCAGCCTTGTCGCAGCCTTGTCGTGAGAAGGGGGGTTCTGCGACACCGTTTTCGGGGTGTATTGGGAAGTGCACGCTCCACCAAAATTTAATATCGTAGACCTCTGCGACACGCTCCCAACACGCCATGATACTCCACGACAAAGGTCCAGTCGTAGGAAAAATCGAACATGTTCGATTTTGTCGTAACCTTGTCAGAAGGCCCCTGACAAGCTTCCAGTCGTAGACTCTTGTCGGGAACTGGGTCCACCAACCACTACAAGGCTACGACAAGCCTTCCAATCGTAGGCCTGTCGTGGACCTTGTCGGAAAGCCAATGCCGTAGCCTTGTCGTAGTTAGTGGACGCTCCCCTTTACTTTACTCAGGGCCAGGTCCATGGGGTTTAAATGTTAATGTTGAGACGTTAGTGAAGGAGGGAGGAGGTGCAGTCACTTCACTCAGAACAAGCAGAGCAGGCAAAGTACAGGAAATCATTACCGTTTAATCCGCATCAACGCTCACCCTCTCACATCATTACCTGAACGTCTTTACCGTATTAGTGCAGGCCCCTTACTGGACTGTGTGCCCACTTTACAAGCCTGGTAGTAACAGGGAAAAAAGACATTACGATATACCTACTGCCGTAACTAACGTAATTACTACACGGTGCTATATATACAGGAGAAACCCGCCTAACGGACACCCGGCGTAAACGGACACCCCGCGTAAACGGACACCCCGGGTGTTCAGGTATCTTATCAAGGACACTTTGGCCTGGAATGGAGGGTGTCTCCTTATGCGGGGTTCTACTGTATACAATGAAAATCACTTTCTGCACACCTGTGAAGTAGCGCATGTTACGCTAAGGGTGTTAATGAACAGATTTCGAGTGATCTCAAAACAAAATGGCCGCTGTCTACCCATTAAGATATTCATAGTTGTAATTCTCCAATGGTAAACTTGAGAATATATAAAAACGGCTCATTCTAGTAGTTGACACAAATAACTCCCTCATGTATTGTGTATTGATGGATTTTGTTTCTAAGATTCATTCAAGGAATATTCTTTAAATCGTTGATAGAGAGAAAATGAAGCACACTGGTTTAGAAATATTCACTGTTAGATTTCATTATACCAGCGGTTATATAACGACTTAAATATTTCAAACTTAGGAATGCATGTGAAAAAAAACCTTATTTCTTCTCTCACACAGAGCAAGACTGCTGTACTATTTTGTAAAAACTTGACAGACATGAAACCTTTCCTGCTGTTTCCATTCTCTCCACTTCCGGTTTACGACTTCCGCTGGTCACGTGATGTCCGGACGCCGGGTCACGTGGTGTAATACGTCACAGATCACGTGATGTGGGACTTGGGCAGCTGGCAGGACGGTGGGTGGAGTACAGGGGTAGATAAGATGGCGGCTGTGAGGAGCATGCAACACAGTGGGAATGTTTACACTGCAAAAGTTCAAAGTTACGTGGTGAGGATCGGAAAAATGTATTTTGGAAAGCCGAGTTTAGCTACTTATACCCAGGACTCACTAGGCGAGAGTAAATGCTATGAATTTTGTGAGCCCTCAACCGTGCCGCGTGCGGCAACAGGAGGGCTCCCGTACGCGGAAACTGTGTAGGTGGGACACTTGTACTGGACAGATCTGCCGCGTGACAGCGGTCAATGTTACACTAAAAATTTTTTAGTGTAATTAGGGAACGGATCTTTATCCACTACCAACAATCTAGAAAATTTGAAATAAAAATGTTCAGACATGTTACCAGGACACACGCTTCCAGGACCGGAAAAATTACTGCCCAGAGCGTCAGCTGCGGGCAGTAATTTTTCCAGTGCTCACCGAGTAACTTTGACTTTTGCATACCGGTACTTGGTTTCACTATTCCTATATACCTTCAAATATCGGGGAAAAAATGGTTATTTCTTTACCTATGATAGGTAAATATGGCCAACCTTATCGAGTAACTGGTACAGCTAGTTATTATAGGTTTGACTATGTTTGCACATAGGTCTCTGAACCTAGTTATTATAGATTTGACTAAGTTTACACATAGGTCTCTGAACCTAGTTATTATAGATTTGACTAAGTTTACATATATATAGGTCTCCAAACCAAGGTATGATTTGTGAAACCATAGTTATGGTTTTCATCCTGAGCTGACCATGTGATATAAAGAGCAACGGGACAAAAACATAGCCGTCCGAGTTTGATTTGTCGCCAATATGGTTACTCGGCACCAGCTGTTTCTGAATAAATTTATCGGAAACAACGAGACTTTACTGACTTTACACACCAAACCCAGGTATTATGGACTCGGTTTACACATAGATTTGTCATATAGCTATATGGCATATAGCCTATGATCCATGGGGACTGCCATGACGCCCCCCGAGTAGGTGTTCTTCACTAATGGAGGTGAAAAAGTAGGTGTTCTTCATTAATGGAGGTGCAAAATAAGTGAGTGATAATTGGGAAATGTCACTTTTGCCTTGCTCACATATGTAAATAAAGTGCTCCATGTGAAAAAAATCATGTCCTGGGTTTTAGCATTATATCTTCCTGCTCTAGGATGGGTGTAGAGAGTCAACAAAACCATGGTAAAACATTGAAAGACAGTTGAATTTGGTAAGAACAAAGAGCCAGAATACAGGTTCTGTCCCCCGACCACCTAGTGACTGTTTCATGAACTAACAATGGCTCTGTTCCCTATAGCTTACATGTATCTACAGAGTAAACGATATACAACTGCCTTTTTTATTTATGAAATCTCCAAATATTTCGGAACCGCTTCATCTAATAACAATATCGTTACAACAGGGTAAATTCTAGAGCAACGTCTATTCGCTGTAGAATAAATGCAATACTACGTCCTAAACCAGAGATACATGCAGGGAAAGGCTTTGCTTCGAGGTGAGTATTGCTGCAACGCGGCGTAAATTTAGATGGACGATAATAGGTGTATTCTGACTTAGCACAGAGCTTGTGGCCGTCGGGCTGGTACCCTGCCTCCCATTACTTACCCAGCCCTCACTCTCCTCCTCACTCTCCTCCTCACTCTCCTCCATCTTCCCCGAGGTAAACACCACGTGATGGATGACGTCACTGGTGGTGGTCAAGGTGGCGATTCTGTCAGCATGGCGAATATTGTTGAATATGTAAAGCGTCAGGAGTGTTTTGACTCAGGTTACTGGCTACTGACACAGATGATGTCTCCATGACATGGGACATTGTTATGGGGTCTACATGACATATGACATTAATATTGTAATTCTATCTACATGACATCTGACATAATAATGTAATGATGTCTACATGACACTTGACATTAGTTTTGTCTACATGACATATGACATTAATGATGTAATGGTGTTTACATGACACATGACATTAATGATGTAATGGTGTCTACATGACACATGACAATTGATGTAATGGCATCTACATGTCTACATGCTCTGTAATGTCATTCGTCTTCGACTTGTGAAATTACAGACCCAACAAAATGAGTGACATAAGTCAACTCAAACTCAAACGAGTGGCATCTAGATTCTATCCCACCCCGCTTCCACATTTTTTCAGTATTAGAAAGTAGTGACATAAATAACACTTTATGTCACACCCGTGACATAAAAGATCCCATGTTAAGCCTATGGCGTTTGTTATTAGGGGTAGGATAATATTAGGAAACGTCCTCACCCCTGGTACAAGTTTAGCCATAGAAATAACATTAGGAAAAAATACTCAACGATCGCCCCAGTAAAGTGACAATACTACGCCACGGCCATGGCGTAGTGAATGTGAGATGACATCATATGGATTTGCTAATTATTCTGATATTTTGATGCTATTCAATGTCATAGAAAGGGGTGAGATAAATCCAGAACTGCACTCAAATCATAAAATACACAATATTCCATTCATTTCGATGTGCCAGAATCGTCATTCGGCTTCGCTTCGATGACAATTGGGGGCATATTCAAGCTCGTGGCGTATTGTGTATTTATACGATTCTCGATGTAGTTTTATATAATACTGTGGACAAAAAAGTTCCTGTTCGAGGTCAGCCGTAAATATCCACGATGTCTACATGACACATAACATAAATGATGTAATAGTGTCTACATGCTTTGTGGCATAAATGACAAAGAAGGTGGATACACAAAGTGACATTAATGATGCAATTTCTGTCTACATGACATCTGATATTAATGATGTAATTTTGTTTACATGACATCTGACATGATAATGTAATAGTGTCTTCATGACTTGTGACATAAATGACAAAGAAGGTGGAACCACAAAGCTCTCCCTCTTGCTACACAAATCCCTCAATCCGGATCTGTCACACGGCGTCCCTTCCTAAATTCAAAATGGCGGCGACTAATCTCTAACCCCTTACATGATCTATACACCCATTATCGCTCAACCAGCCCGCTGATGTTTCCAACCATCTCGTGATGAAAATCCCCGAAAAGGAAAATAAAAATATAGAGATCCTGTCAAAGAAATGGCTCATAGGTGGCAGCACAAGAGCCTGCCACTTGCCATGTATCTGCGCATGCGTTGTGGGCCTCTCAGCGTCTCATCCATCTTGGTGTTTGGCTGGAGATCATTCTCCAAGCAGACCTTTCGCGGCGCTAGCGCTTACTGATCTCTGCCTCAACTAGTCCATTTACAGACCGCGCTGTCGTAGGCTTAGGGTCTAACAGAGCACGGCTCGCATTGGCCAGTTCCCCCTGCCTCATGGGAGAAAGGACTTTCGTGATTAGCTGTTCTAATTTTAGCGCAAACCCAAGCCACTTGTTACTGGCAAATCACAGGTTAGCTAAATACCAGCGGAGGCAGGAATCTCTGCCTCAAAATGGCACCCCATAACAGTCTTAGTTTGAGCCTGTGCGCCCTGGCCCTGGCGGCAACAGACTGTATTAGAGTCTATGCCTCAACCCACGCTGGTTCCCTAGGTATCCTCTAAAGACAGTGGGAACCAGCCAATATTTTAAATTCAAAACAAGGCAACTTTCAAAAGTTATGAAACTCAAGCAGTTCATATATTATGAATTGTGAAATATAGGAATAGTTAAGTGAGCTTCACAAAGAATCCAGCTGTTCCTTTTTCCACTTTAAATCCTTTTATATTGTAAATCCACAGTTGATTGGACTGCCACTTTGAAGGTGCCAAAATTTCCTATTGTAGACCTCTGCGACACGCTCCCAACACACCATGACACTCCATGACAAGGGTCCAGTCATAGAAAAAAATCGAACATGTTCGATTTTGTCGTAACCTTGTCGGAAGGCTCCCAACAAGCTTCCCAGTCGCAGCCTGTCGTGGCCTTGTCGTAGACTCTTGTCGGGAACTGGGGTCCACCAACCACGACAAGGCTATGACAAGCCTTCCAATCGTAGGCCTGCTTTGGACCTTATCGGAAAGCCATTGTCATAGCCTTGTCGTGGTTGGTGGACGCTCCCCTTTTCAGCGCAGGATCTCTGCTTGGAGAGTGGCTGGAGAGTGAGCCTCCTTTTTCATGTAAATGACGGGCGTCTATACGGATGGGCGTCGGTTTAGGAGGCTGGGCGGGCGAGTGACACCTAGTCAATAGAAGCATCATTCACCCTGCTCTCACCCCCACCCAGGTGGCGCTACCGTCGCCGCGCAAGGCACTCTGGGAAGAGTTTGCTGACATGGTGAGCTGTGGCAGTGGGTCATTGGTTCGGGGGTTTTGTGATGCTTTTGGATAAAACTGTGGAGAATGGAAATGCATATCAGGATGACAACAGAGCAGGACTGAAAATCAGACCTTAAAAATAAAGAAAGTGGACCTGGGACCTGTTTTACTAGTTTCGTGACATGTCTAGATGGCGTCTAGATGGTGTGTCTGGTTCCATAAGAACTAGACATTAGACTTCGTTTTGTCCGTTCTTGCTTGCACTGTTGGTGCCGCTTTTCATGTCTGTCTGACACTTTTTTCACGAAACTAGTGAAACAGGTCCATGATGTGTAGATTTGTCTAATTCTTATGTTTGGGGTATGTCTTTTCCTAAGGGCAGCTACTTGTGTTGTCATGAAACTAGACAACCCCAATGTTTCCTCTCATATACGCCAGGTGTGAAATACAGCCAAGACGCGTCCATACCCAAAAGGAAACAGTCTTGTATACGCCACATACGCTGGTGTGAAATATGGACATATATATATGAAAACAAGTCAATATTCAGCCGATACATGCATTTACGCGATGGCGTATATAGGAATAAACTGGTTAGTTTCGTGCAGTGAAAGGAAATAACAAAATAGTAAATTGAGTTCGAGATTATAACTAACACTGCACGAACACCATCACTTTACATGTGAATGTGCCCGGCGTATTTAAGTAGGTATTTTGCGTATACAAGGTCGTCCTATTCCCCGTGTGTATACACCTCATCTGTAGGCGTATATATAAGGGTCCAGTGAACAGGGCTTCACTGAGAGAGGGCGGGGGAAGGTGGCGGGGGTGGCAGGGGAAGGGCTTCCTACTGAGAACACCTGTACTTCTACCAACACAAACGGGCGGGAGGCGGTGGGGGGAGAGGATATTTCCACTCCTATACACCCGGTGTGAAATACAGCCAAGACGCGTCCGTATATAAACCCTGGGCGTATATATATGAAAACATATCAATATTCAGCAAATACATGCACTTCCGCGATGGCCTATATATATGAATAAAATGGTGGTTTTCGTGCAGTGTAAACACACTCTCCAAGCAGTGCAAAAGGT
This sequence comes from Alentia gelatinosa, assembly GCA_950022655.1. Taxonomy (NCBI): domain Eukaryota; kingdom Metazoa; phylum Annelida; class Polychaeta; order Phyllodocida; family Polynoidae; genus Alentia; species Alentia gelatinosa. The sequence goes on along the minus strand of OX465593.1, from coordinate 34,127,985 downwards.
CAGGCAGGAGAGTAACATACATGCGCCTGCAGTGGGTCGAGGCGGCCACGGATTTAACCCGACCAGAGCTAACATAATGTAGCTCTGGTGCCCAGTGTACAACGACCCCAACTACACTAGCGCCACCTACAGTGAGAAGTCGCCTCGTTCTCGTTTCCCGCGCATTGATTCTCGCCGCTGTCGCCAGAGGTCACTGTCAGTGTCAGCACCCACTCACCAGAGGGCAGCACCAGTTGACACCTAGCGACCCCTAGTGTGAAGGGAACGAATCTAACATGGCTGCCGGAAGTAGTTACATCGCGCATGCGTGTCAGCCTCAGTCTGCGCGGTCATGGATCACTGAGTTTGAGCAGACGACTTTTCTGAAGGTCAAGTGGTTGTTTGAAGGTCATTAGCTCTCTGACTGACACGGAAGTTTTCAAGGTTAATACACAAAACACTGATGTGTTTTAGAATAGGATAATTTACCAATATTACATATAACACTGATTAACACTGAAGGTTAATATATTACAAAAAAACTGCTGCCAGTGTATATGAAATTTCGGAATTCAGTCATTTGTCTGAAAACTTACATCGCTGTATAAGCGTATAAGATGTGGGAGAGGGAGGGGACATAGGACCATTATAGAGTGACTGAGTTGGGCTTATAGAGGAAACCTATGGAAGTTTAGGGTCGGAGCTTGTATGCCATCGAGTTTGAATCGCGTAGTAATTTACAAGGCGAAGCCACGTGAATAACGTAATGATTCAAACGAGATTGGATCAAGCTCTGACTTTTTTTTAAATTCTTTTTTAATCAGTTAGGATTAACGACAAGGTACATTCGTTTAATTTACTCATCTAGAGCTAGAATGAATCACAAGAAACCAGTTTTGACAGATAATTGACATTATTAAAAAAAACACCAGTTGGCGCCACCACGAATTGTAGGATATGCCTTTTTTTTGTGTAATTTTTATTAAGGAATCACAGAATTCGGCTATTGTACAATCACAGAATTCGGCTATTGAGCCGTTCTTCCATTCGGGCCCTTTCCCCTACTCCTCATTCCAATGGCGGGTGTTAAACCGAATGGGCAGTGGGTACCATTTTTGTTAAAGTCTTTGGTATGACCAGACCAGGGTTTGAACCCACGACCTCCCATGCTCGAGGCGAACACCCCTACCACTTGGCCACTGAGCTTAGCCTTTAAGACCGTGAGAAGGCCTAGGAGTGAGTTTATGAGGAAATCCCCACGTTATAGGATTGAACAGCTTTGGAATTCACTGCCTGAAGCTGTGCAAAAATTACCTAGTAAAACTAGCTTTAAACATGTAGTGCGTAAACTGGAAATTCTGTAAGCTAGCCAGATCTGAAAGACCGTTATCTGGGCCAAGAGAACGGATATAAAAATCAGCCTAATCTCATTTTCATCTCATAAACTCTTCCTTCTCTCCTTCATCTACCATGAAAGTTCCCTGTTATTAGAGCCAAATTACCCCGAGTACTCACACGACCTGACATAGCATGAAGGGGTATAGTGTTTCACCCATTGCTCACTATATTTCTCTCCTTACCATAATCTATTATCTTTATATGTAATATTACTTACCAGATTAGCAAAAACCTAAATGTATACGGATCGGACTGTCTACGCTGTAATGGAAGACCGCCACATGTGAGGCGAATTGCTTGCAATAAACAAAAAAAAAGGGAAAAAATGGCTTGATCATCGCCTGTAGTTACGTATAGTGTGAGTCTCTAATCTGCGAGTGACTCTCTCATACTGCATAATTAAGAGTAATCCAGTCCGTAATCTGCAGCAGATTACCGTCTCTACGCTACTTTTAACCGACCCTTATCACAGAGAGGCCCGATAAATTACACCAATTATCGCCCATCACCCAGAACCTTCCCCAACCAGTTACAACGCTGCCGGGTCGTTGCAGCCGCTAACGTGTTGCACTTGTCGCAGACCGGAAGTCATTGTTGACGCCTGCGCAGAGCCATCTGGTGACACATACGACATTCAAGGCTCCTGATTGGCTGAGGGGCGTGATGGAGGCCGGAAACACGTGACCTTGGGCGATAACGGGGGTAGTTCGGCTTGGAACATTCACAGCTCTGTGTTGTAGCAATGACTGGTCGTTTGTAGCTACAGTGTGTGTAAATGAGTGCCCCCGTGTTTCTGAACTAATATAATGAGTGCTCCCGTGCAGGTGGCACCTCTTTCTGAACTAATATAACATATTTAGTAGAAACTGAACGAGAGTGAATAGTGTTAGTGCACGACGGGCAGGTCGTGTTACTACACGAGGCGTTAGCCGAGCGCAGTGAGTAGCCGACCTGACCAGAGTGCGACAAACACTCACACTACTAATTCGAATTAAGTTTGATATTTATTACCCATCTCGAGTTTTAATCTCAGTAGCGATCTGTAGGCTTCATAGGCTTAGAATCCATTCTAAGCCTATGAAGCCTACAGATCGCTACTGAGTTGAATACGGACTTCCGGAATCTCCCAGGAGAATACAGCTTTTTGGGCCACCTGACGGGCATTATAGGAATAAATTTATATAAACAATGCATGGCGCTTGGGTCTAATTTCTAATCATTTACAAGATTTCCTAATAATTACTCGAAAGGTGAGTAATAAATACAACATTACCATGATTTCGATCTGTGTGGCTGTATTCTCCTTGTAGTTGACGCTACGCAATACTCTCGCCATTGCTCGGAGTTTTACTACGCGCCAACTATGCGGAGAATATGGCCACTCAGATCAAAATCATGGTAATGTTGTGTATTTATCCTACCCCATCTCCACGACTTTAGAATAATGATTAGCCATTTTAGTTCCTCCAAGTTGCTCAAACGAGTGGAATTTTTGGCTGCCGAATTTTCAAGTTAGACTAAAGGTCGTCAACAATTCATAGACCAAGTTAGTGTGACGTCGCTCACATTCTGGCCGCTCATTGGTCTATTCTCTTATTACCCTCGTGCAATAAATAACACTTGACTGCACGCTCTACCCAATAGAGTGAACCAATGTTAAACCTATGGCCCTTTTTTTTAGGGATAGGATTTATAAATATTTGACTAGTCCCCCGACTAAGTTTGGGGCTGCATGATCTCCCTGAACTTCACAGAAAACTGGGTCTGTTTGGAGGTTACTTGAAGTCACAAAATACCCCCAAAAGACCATGGGGTATATCTTAGAAGGAATACACGAAGTCGCAAACGGAATTTGCGGCAAAGCGTGCATGAAGAGAAATATCGTGTGCGGGACATGTATACGTGGGTCTTATACATTTTACACGTTTATAGATGAGGCGTTTACACAACGGAAAATAGGACTACCTTGTATACGCAAAATCATACCTATATACGCCGGGTGTATACATATATAAACTGGTGGTTTTGGCGCAGTGTTATATACGATGGATGATAACAATACGAGTTAAAGCCAACCTCTACACGACAATCAGTCCACAGTCCCACGCAGGGAACGCTGGGTAGACGCCGAATACTACTTCCGGTGTGACTGCCATGCACACTCTCCCCCAAGATCTTTCACGCCGCTAGCGCTGGCTTAGTCTCTGCCCCAAACCAAAGCCTGTTCCCTGGGTGTCCACTAAAGACAGGGGAGACCAGCGAAGATCTCAGATTCAAAACAAAGCAACTGTCAAAAGTTATACAAGTCAAACAACTCACATATCATGAGTTAGGAAATATAGAAATTGTTAAATGGGGTTAACAGACAATCCAGCTGTTTCTTTTTCATCTCTAAACCACTTTATAATGTGAATCTACTGTTGATTAGACTGCCTCTTCGAGTGAGCACATGTTTTATGTTGACAAAAAAAAACCTGGGACACATGAGGTGCCTTCCAATAAGAAAGTAATCCCTTGGTCTATACCTGATTTGATATAACAAATAATAGAAATGAGTGTAAATCATTTACCATACAAATATATGCATATCTATTAACATGTAAACCACAAAATACTACCCAAAGCGCCAAGAATTTAGGATATTTCAAAAACTGGCATATCGGCCAGATTTGAGCCTAAACAGGCGGGTTGGGGCAGAGATAAATAAGCGGCCACAGGAAGTAGAGCCCAAGATCTCTGCTGGGAGAGTGTGCGATGCAGCGGGGGGATTTTTCACGCACAGCCAGAGTAATCAGAGTAGGATTTTACCCGCGTTAATCGAGTATCTGTCAGACTCTGATAGATGACTTTGAATTCTAACGGTGAATTGTTGATCATTTACCGACCTGATCGATGGGCGCCGCCATTTTGGATCTGCCTTGAGCTCGTTTTCGTCGAGCACTTCTTTTAAATCGGATTCCTTTATTACTTCCGGTACGCGGGGTACAGCCCATCGATGTTCACTTTTAGAGACAGCAGTGAAAACGAGCCAGCCCGACGACAACCTGTGCTTGTATAGGTCGGTCTGTTTCAACGTCCAGAAGGAGATCCATTTCACAATGCATAGGAATTTAAGTGTCATCGTGGTCTGTCTTTATTTTGCTCCCTTATCTTATATAACCTGTATACAGGCGGGTGGCAGCTGGAGGGCAGCAGGAGGGCGGCGGTGGGAGGGCAGGGGTGGGAGGGAGGCGGGTAGCGGGTAGCGGGCGAGTGGCGGATGGCGATCTGTAAATTGCTCGGCGGGAGGGGGGCAGGCGGAGGGTAGCATGTGGTGGGCAGCGGGCAGGTGGAGGGTGGCGGGCTGAGGGCGGGTGGCAGTGGGCGGGTGGCGAGCGGCAGGCTTAGGGCAGCCGGAGGGTGGCGGGCGGAGGGCAGCAGGCGGGTGACAGCGGGCGGGTGACAGCGGGCGGGTGACAGCGGGCGGGTGACAGCGGGCGGGTGACAGCGGGCGGGTGACAGCGGGCAGTGGGCCGAGGGCAGCGGGCCGAGGGCAGCAGGCCGAGGGCAGCAGGTGGGAGGCAGCAGGCAGGTGGCAGCGTGCAGGCAGCGGGCAGAGGGCAGCGGGCAGGTGGCAGCGGGCAGCGGGCGGGTGGCAGCGGCGGGCGGCGGGCGGCGGGAGGGCGGCGGGCGGCAGGCGCAGGGCGGCGGGTGATGGTGGGAGGGCGGTGTACGGTGTACGAGTGACGGCGGAGGGCGGTGAGCGGTTGGCTGTTGGTGGTCTACTGTTATAAGGCTGGGTGGAGTCAGACAAGGGTTAGCGACCATCCACTGACCATTGTAATGAGGTGTGTGCTCTAATTGATGGGGTGTGGCCGGCGCCGTAGACTGCAGGCTTGTGTGGTCGGCACCGCGGGTTGGAGAATGGTGTGAGGGGTAAGTGGGGGCTGTAGAGTGTTGTGGGGGGTAGGTGGGGGCTGTAGAGTGGTGTGGGGGGTAGGTGGGGGCAGACATACGGGGAGAGGGGTGATTGAAGCGGGCGGGGCGGGGAGGGGCGGCCAGCTACCAGCAGGGATCCATATGTTGTTGTCTGAGTGAGTGGTCCAGTAGGCAGGGTGAGGGGGAGGGAGAGGGGGCTTGAGCTGCTACGTATGTCTACACGACACGCGGGCTTTATCTTAGAGGAGGGACTCCGGGAAAGAGAAGAATAATTACAACAGGGGAAGGGAGGTAGAGGCTGAGGTGGGCAGGTGGAAACCTAAAGAGGTGGACATGATATGGAGAGGTATCAATAGGGAGTAGTAATGGGAAGGAGGGTGATGGAAGGAAAGGATGAGGAGGGGATGTGGGGGCAGAGCATTATATTTATAAAGGGTGGGAGAAAGAGGGGCATAGAAAACAGAGATATAAAGAGAAACAGGAAAGGATACATAGAGAACAGAGAGACAAGGAGACAGAAAGAGAGACATAGAAAACAGTGAAATAAAGAGAAACATAGAAAACAGAGTGACAGAAAGAGAATACAGAGAGACATAGAAAACAGAGAAAAAACAGAAAGAGAGACATAGAAAACAGGGATATTAAGAGAGACCGAAAAGGATACATAGAAAACAGACAGAGAGACAGAAAGAGAGACATAGAAAACAGGGAAAACAAGAGAAACATAGAAAACAGAGTGACAGAAAGAGAAGACAGAGAGACGAAAAGAGAAATAGAAATAGATATAGAAATAAAGAGGGACAGAAAGAGACATAGAAAACGGAACTAAAGAGAGACAGAAAGAGAGACATGGAAAACATAGAAACAAAGAGAGTTTGTTTGTTTGTGGTTTAACGTCCCAGGGGACCCTGAGGGTATATAGGGACTATAAATAAAGGGAGAAAGAAATAGACATAGAAAACAGGGAAATAAAGAGAGACAGGAAGAGAGACATAGAGAACAGAAAAATAAGGAGAAAGAATGTCAGCAACTTGAGTTAATCAAAGGCGGTAGTTGTCTTGAATAGTGTCGTTGTGGAGCGAGAACATCCTCCAATAAAGTTCCTCCTTCTGGTGCCCTGCCTTTGTGTACGGGCTCATGACAGAGGAAGGTGAACCTTACAAACCCCATAAATAAGTGGGGCTCAACACGTCTGGCCTCCACACACTCTCCCAGCAGATATCCTGCGCTCTACTTCCTGTGGTCGCTTTGTATATCTGCCCCAACCTGCCTGTTTGGGCTCTAATCTGGCCCATACGCCAGTTTTTCAATCATCCTAAATTCTGAGAGATTTCCAGGGTATTTTGTGTTCTACATGTAAATAGAGATGCACATATTTATATGGTAGATAAAATACTCTCAATTCTATTATTATTTATGGCAAACCAGACACAGTGTCTGGGATTACTTTCTTCTGTGGAAAGCACCTTATGTGTTGCAGGGCTTTGTTTTGTCCACAATGCCATGTGCTCCTCTGAAGGAGCAGTCTAATCAACTGTGAATTCCCATTATAAAATGGTTTTAGTCTGAAAAAGAAACAGCTGGATTGTCTGTGAAGCTCCTTTAATAATTCCCATATTTCCATACTCATGATATGTGAGCTGTTTGACTTGTATAACTTTTAACAGCTGCCTTGTTTTGAATCTGAAATATTGGCTGGTTCCCCCTGTTCTTAGTTGATACTCTGAGAACCGGCGTATGACGTCACTGGGTTGGGGCAGAGATTAAGCCAGCGCTAGCGCCGCGAAAGATCTGGGGGGAGAGTGGCCTCCACAAACTGTGACACTCAGATTCTGTAAATACAGGTTGAATAATATTGTGTCGTCCTTGAGGCTGGACAATGAACGACATTGTAAAACGACCTTTTACATTTTGGGTAGTATCAAACTAGTCGTTGGTATCAGCAGTATCATTCAGGTATATGATTAATTTTGAAACAAGCCTGAAAATCCTAAAGCATATGGTATTGCCAGTAATTGAATGCGCAGATCATGTACATTATTGTATGACCGAATTACAAAGACAAAAATTACAAATTTTATTAAATAAGGGAATGAGAATAGCCATAGGGAGGAAGAACGCTAAGGATATGAACAGGGAAAAACTACATGAAATGTGTAAGTGACGCACCTTGAATATTAGAAGAGCAACCCATCTGCTTGTGCTAATAAAATGGTGGACAGAGGACGATTCTCATATTTACGAGATTGAGAATAAGTGAACTCGAAAAGATACAAAGATAAATCTGAAGATACCACGAGAAAAAATTGAGAAATATAAGCAGTCGCCAATTTGTAGAGGCAAAAGGTATTGGGATAAGTTACCAAAGGAAGTCCAAGTTATTACCTCTGGAGAGATGTTTAAAATGAAGATAAAGGAGATTTTACATGTTTTCTTAGAACCTGATGACCTACCGATATAATGATTTGAGTATGAGATGTTAGAAAAGATTAATGAATTATAGTAGAGTAAATCTTCAAAGATACACTGTTTTCTGGTGTCTGTACATATGGGAAAAGCAGACCGAGTACATTTTCTATATAAACACAGATACCCGTCAAGCGATGCAGTGTTATTTCTGGGAAAAGAAGACCGAGTGGTGCAGTCCCTCTGGATCCGTTCGAATGGTAAAAAGTTGTCACCAACGGATTGATCCTTATACAATGATGCAATTTGGTACACACCTATTACATACGTATATGATGCTCTATTCTAAAGATATTTTAATATAAATGAGATTTAGTGCATGAAAAATGAGTTTGACATCGTCTACGACACCCCTAGAGGTGTCTTTCAGGACGACAAATGGACGACAACATGGAGGATATTTTCAAAATGAACGATTTCTTATGCTACACCTTCTACGACATTTCATTTTCTCGTCTCGTCAAAGGCTCGTACACCTATGAGATACTTTTTTATGCAACGTTTTAGCACCAACGAGACTTGTACGATACTTTTTTGTATGGTAGAAATATTATTCAATTGCCCCCTGATTCTGTAAAAACCAGTGAGAATCACAGTTGATAGAAATAGTGACTTCCATGTTATCTCACCCCTGGTACAAGTGTAGCCATAGGAATAACATTAGAAAAGAAATACTCAACGATCACCCTGGTAAAGTGACAATACTACGGCACAGCCGTGGCATAGTAAATATGTAAATGTCTATTCTAATTATTGTGAAATTTTGATGATATATATTGTTATAAAAAGGGGTGAGATAAATCCAGAACCGCACTCGAATCATAAGATACACAAAATTTCACTCGTTTGAATGGGCCGTAATCGTCACTTGGCTTCGCCTCGATGATGATTGCGGCCCATCCAAACTCGTGGAGTATTGTCTATTTATATGATTCTCGATGCAGTTCTATATACGACTTGGCACATGTTTTTCTTTGCAATTACCAGGTTGATTAATCTAGATTCATACAGATACATATAGTGTACAGTAGCCATGGCAAACATCTTCTTAAATGCCATCTAGCATTTTACATGTAGGTTAGGTAAAGTATTCACCCCTGATCTCCATTCAGGGGTGAACAACTGTTCTATGTCAATAGGCGAGGCATTTTGCAGTTAGGGAACCAGCGAGGAAAACTGAACAGAATGGTCATGGCGGAGTGAATATGAGATGACGTCATATGCTATTAACCAACTGGATTTGCGAAGTAATTTGAATTATTCTGATATTGTGGTGCTATTCAATGTCAGTGAAAGCGGTGAGATAAATTCAGAACTGCACTCAAATTATGAAATACATGATCCTCCACTCGTTTTGATGGGTCATAATCGTCACTTGGCTTCGCCTCAGTATTTTGTATTTATAGGATTTCCGATGCAGTTCTATATACTGTAGAACCCTGTGTAAGCAGAAACCCTCTGTTCCAGGCCAAAGTGTTCGCTTATGCGGGGTGTCCACTTACGCAGGGTTAAAATAAACATCTAATAGAGGGAACCATTCTGAGCAAAGGTGTCCGTTAATGTGGGGTCCAGCAGTGGTAGATTTACTGCTATATCAAAGGCCAATCCTTCTCATACCATGTCTATGTGGTTTGGTGTGCAACCACCTTTCTCCTTCACCACCAGCAGTGGTAGATTTACTGCTATATCAAAGGCCAATCCTTCTCATACCATGTCTATGTGGTGTGGGAACTAAAAGAACTCTCACCTCGGTAAATGTGTAGGGGTGGGATTTCTCCTACATTCATCTCATAGATTAGATCAAACCCAAAGTAAGTCTAATTGAACAAATTGGACGTTAAACTACCAAAACAAACAAAAACAAAAAAATTAATGTGGGGTGTCCGCTTACGCGGGATGTCCGTTAGGCGGGGTTCTACTGTAATTATATGCTTGGAGAGCTGTGGATGTCATACTCTGCTTGGAGAGCAATCGATGTGAACCAACCAGATGTTAGGTACGTTATGAATGACAAGACCAATAGTGCGGACCAATATATCAATATTCTAGCACATATACCAGCAGTGTGAAACCCTTGTATCAATATTCCGCCATATACATATATAGATATTTATATGTAAGTCGGCTAAGCGGGTCACCCTCAATTACGAGCAACTTGAGTTCTACTCATGCTTGGATATTCCGAAATGAATTTATGTACTATCGTAAAACTGGATGAGGTTTAATCTTGGCCACCATATTCCGACTGGAGTTTAGTAAAGTGACTTCATGAGGCGAAGCCGAGTGAAGTCCGGAGCCAAAACTTCAAGAGTGGAATGCGGTGGCCAAGATTAAAACGAATCAGGTTTTGATTTTATCCTACCCTATCTCCTCGATTTTGGAATATTACGTGATAACAATGCTGTATGCCACTAGTGGCATATAAAACTCCGTATGCCAGTCAGCGTGGCATACGAAAACCCAATGTTAAGCCTATGGAATTTTATATTAGGGGTAGGATAAAAAGCTATTCATCATATGTGTATATATATATAATATACATATATTCTTTAAAAGGTTTCTTTATTGAATCTTAAACGATAGGTACAACTTGTTTTCCTTGTATAGTGATACAATTGGTTTAACAATAAAGGGGGCAATCCGTCAATCGGATCCCGGCTAGTTATATTTCAGCAAAACTTGATATAAATATGAAATATTAAAGAAGAAACAAATAAGTTTGGTCAAAGTGGTCGCTCTCCACGAGTTTGATGCGGAGTGATATGAACAAGGCGACAGCCGAGTGAATATCACGTAGCGTTCAAACGAGTTGCAGAATGACTTCTTTGACCAAAACGAGTTGCTTTCTGTATTTATCTCACCCCTGTACACACTTAAAGAATGGACAACACACAGGATATAAACCATGGATAACGGACTGCAATACTTGTACGGGCATGGAGAACGAGCTCCCAATGTTAAGCCTATGGACATTTAAACCAGTTGTCAGATAAATATCTATATGTATACACATACACGGACACATATTGCTAGCGTATCAATTGTTTTATCTTTCATGTAGTATAGAGGAAACCTATGAAGTTCAAGGGTCATAGCTCGTAGTCCATCGAGTTTGAATCGTGTAATAATTATGCGAAGGCGTGTGAATTACGTAGCGATTCAAACGAGATGGGATCGAGCTCTGACCCTAAACTTAAATGTGTTTCTGAATTTATCTCACCCTTCACATTGAGTAATTGGCTAAAATTTGTGACATAATCCCCCATTGAGTTTTTTTTCTAAATACTCCATGGGCATTCTATACGAGTACCCAATATTAAGTCTATGGAGAAAAATACCTGGGTTAAGATAAAAAGCAGTAAATATTAGTTTATGGTGTGAATAGATATGTAAATTGCATTCCTACGCTATACATAGTTTATGAGTTAGAAAAAGGTTTAGTCAAAGTCTACCCTCTCCAGCATCAATGAGGGGAGAATAATTCATTGAGAATGACATGACGCATTGTTACAATAAATATGACCATGGTCATCTTCAGTAACCATGTCTAAAGTAAAGTGGGATTCACACGATGGGACAAATGGACCTGAGACTGGTGTACTTCACACCTTTTCACCAGTCGGCTACTTCAAAGTTTCACAGATTGGGGTGTTCTACAGTCTCAGGGTAACATGGCGGATTCCATTCACATGGAAAGACTTAACAGGTACATAGTCTCACCCCGACACCCCTACACAGGGTACACAGGGTACACAGTCGCTGACTCAGGGCACTTCCCTGTGTGAATAGGTGTTATTTGGGACCACTGAGACTCACAGATTGGGTCAACCTGTACTCGGGAGTTACATCTTTCCTCAGGAATGTTTGCACGCAGCGTCTAGCTACTCGGCTTTGGCCACACGTCCTGAAAACCCCGGGGGAAATTATTTGTGGAGGATCAGGACTCAATTGACAGTCGTGAGGGTAGTGTCGTCACTTCCTGTTTAACGTAGACCTACTTCCGGTTGTGCGCGGGCAGGGTGCGCGGAAGGTGTATATTAGATTCAGTGAAAGCTGAGCATGTTACGCATTGTAGCAATGTGTCGTCTTAAGGCTGGAGGTCTTCTGTTTTAGTGATTGAGTTTTCTCTATTGTTTCTTTGGTGGTTCTCCAAGCTTTGTCTCTCTCTCCATGCATAGTTATATAGAACTGCATCGAGAATGGAGATCAGGAGTGAATACTTTACCTAATCTACATGTAAAATGCTAGATGGCAATTAAGAAGATGATTGTCATGGCTACTGTACACTATATGTATCTGTATGAATCTAAAATGATCAACCTGGTAATCGCAAAGATAAACATGTGCCAAGTCTTATATAGAACTGCATCGAGAATCGTATAAATAGACAATATTCCACGAGTTTGGATGTGCCCGCATCGTCATCGAGGCAAAGCCGAGTGATGATTATGGCACATCCAAACGAGTGTAGTATTGTCTATTTTACGATTCGAGTGCGGTTCTGGATTTATCTCACCCCTTTCTATGATGTTAGATAGTATCAGAATATCAGAATAGCTCGAATATACCTAACGAATCCATATGACGTCATCTCAAATTCACTACGCCACGGCCGTGGTGTAGTATTGTCACTTTACGGGGGTGATCGTTGAGTATTTTTTCCTAATGTTATTTCTATGGCGAAGCTTGTACCAGGGGTGGGATAATTAGAAGGAAACCCACGAGATGAAAAGAACTTGGTCCGTACTCCACCGAGTTTGACTGCGGAGTAATCCACGAAGCGAAGCTGAGTGAATTACATAGCGTACAAACTCGGTGGAGTGCAGACCAAGTTATTCTCATTGAATGGGTTTCTGATTTTATCTCACCCCGTATAACAACATACATTAAGAAATACTAAAGATGACGTCATATCTACATTTTGTGAAGATTTCATCAATATTGCTTTTTTATTTCTTTGTATTTTGGCAGCGCTGGTTTTTCTATGGCGTTTTTATGGCGTGAGTTGTTTTCACGGAATGATATCACGAAGCAGAGCTGAGTGATATCTGTAGCAGAAGAAAACAAATAAACAATCATATGAAATTTAGTGACGTTTAGATTTTATCCTACCCTGTCTACCCTATAATTGCATATAACACTGACATATACACATTTTATGGCATAACCGTGGCATACAGTCACACCATGTGAAGTCTATGGAGATATATATGAGGGGTAGGATAATAATCGTGGCATATGGTCACACCATGTTAAGTCTATGGAAATATATATGAGGGGTAGGATAATAACCGTGGCATATGGTCACACCATGTTAAGTCTATGGAAATATATATGAGGGGTAGGATAATAACCGTGGCTTACAGTCACACCATGTTAAGTCTACAGAGATTTCTATGAGGGTAGGATAATAAACGTGGGATACAGTCACACCATGTTAAGTCTATGGAGATATATATGAGGGAAGGATAATAACCGTGGCATACAGTCACACCATGTTAAGTCTATGGAGATTTATATGAGGGGTAAGATAATAACCGTGGCATACAGTCACACCATAGGAGTCTATGGAGGTTTATATGAGGGGTAGGAGGATAACCGTGGCATACAGTCACATCATATTAAGTCTACGGAGATTTCTATGAGGGGTAAGATAATAACCGTGGCATACAGTCACACCATGTTAGGTCTATGGAGATTTATATGAGGGGTAGGATAAAACGACTGCTGCATAGATGACCAATCACATGTCAGACCCACTAGCTCCCTAGAGTAATTAGAAATTAGGATTCTTCTTGTACCCAATTAACCTTCACAACAAAAGTCTTCAATTTTAACAGCAACCCCAGGGCCCTTCATAACTTTTCAATCATCCAGGTTTATGTTCAGTTGTAGCGCCAATTACAAGTAGGAATATACCTGATTGATTAGTCTCAAAGAGAGTGTATTTCCATAGGATAGAGCATGGGGGACGTTTAACTGTGCGGGCCAACAAGATTTATTCATCACCTAATACGGAATCTCCATAGGAGTAGCAGTGAGTGTGAGTATTTTGATACCCGGGGATTACTGGAAAAAGTTCCCAAAACGTCATCGGGCCCCTAGCGAGCGAAACACAAACTAATACATGCAGTGACAGCAGCAGACAATCACACAATGTCACAATCAATGTAAACTACAGAATAGTTCAAGTTTAGTGAATTAATCTGTAGCAGTGTCTCCAAAACCCCATAATCTGTAAGATAACAGTTTTCAACGAGTTCTTACCTTGTTTTATTTCCGTATTTTAGTGTAAAATCCATCCTCCGGTGACCATATAAAACCAACATGGCGAATTGATTCATACTAACTGCCACCTTGCAGGCAATTTAGAAACTGCAGTTGTATATTTTTACTAACGATAGGGGGCACATCTGTCAAGTTTCAGAAGAGCATTGTAATCATTAGCAAGGAACGGTTGTTAATGAATACAATATAAACTGGTAAAAGCCGCTGCAATCTCCTCAGACTAGACTCTACGTAATCACCTCACTATCGTTGGGAGATCACTACGCGTCTTGTCCTCAGAGATTACGGCCGCTTGTATCTGAAACCAGTCTAGGGACTCAGTAAACCTCTAACCATTGTATAAAACCTGTCAGATACCGTTACTGTGGTATACGGATTCCAACCCGTGGTATACGGCTATGGTATATGGGAAAATAGTCCCTTTGAGCCATAGAGCAATGAAATAGTCATTATTTTATACTCTTTAGTATGGCCATACGTGTTGACTGTAGATCGTCAAGCCAGAAATCATCAGGTGGGTCAATGTCCACCGCAAAAGTCATCAACCTCAGAATGTATACTAGTGTGTTTACATTGAGGACTCAGTTTTCAAAGAATCCCTGCCCATTTAGACGACTAATTCAGACCGGCTTGAAATAGTCGCCGGCATTAGATTGTGTCCAATACTCTTCAGGTGGTGACGAATTGAGTAATCTGACATGTTGCCACGCCCTTGGCGCTTACATTTAGTAGAAACCGAACGAGAGTTAGACTTGACAATGTTTATGCCATGACGGCAAGGTCGCGTATTACTACACGAGGCGTAGCAGAGTGTAGTGAGGAGCAGACCTGACCAGAGTGGCATAGACATTGACAAGTCTAACTTGAGTTCGGTTTCGTATTTATCCTACCTCGGCTATGCTTTTGTATTACTAAAAGATAAATATTGAGTCAATGACCAACAGAACTTTTTTTCATAGTAGCTGACATCCTGCTCTCTGATTGGTCAATATTGTTATTACTCTAGTGGCATAAAAAACACTTTATGTCACGGCCTGCCACATAAAATTTCCCTATGTTAAGTCTATGGCGGTTTTTTATTAGGGGTAGGATAATAAACGATTTCTATCATTTTACTGCTGGAAGTCGTCAAGAGGTGCAAAATGCAAGGGGTCAGTTACATAATTTTTGTATGATACGACCATTGTGCGATACGATCTATTCAACGATGTACGACCTCGTGGACAATCCTCCTCCAGTCTGCTGACATAAAAAAGGGAGGACACAAGGGAGACGCATCAATCATTCATACAAATGATCGTATCTTTGACATAGATAGTAAAGCCCAATGCACATCTACCGATTTCGGAACATTGATGTACCTTTGTCAGCGACAAAAGGACAGTAATTTGTCTCAGGCGAGGCATCCTAACGGAATCAGCCGTAGTCGGTAGATGTAGGACAGCTAGGCAAGGGTGAGCCACCGATTAGTAGACAGATTTGCTTAGGACTAATATCCACCAACCCCATCTCCTCAATGTCCGCAGATCGAGCGAAGAGTTACGTAATTTGCCTGCGACAAGTTCACCGACTCCTATACGATTTGCAAACTAATCGCTCAACCCTTGATCGGTAGATGGGCATCCGGCTTAAGGAATGATAGGCCTACTATGTGGAAGCTATGCACCCCCACCTAACATACACACTGCTTGCTGTAAATTGGGTTCCAGTGTTAACAATCATTCAGCTGTAGACTAGTATTCATCCCACAGAACAAATTTAAGCCTTGGCTATCTCAGTATATTTTAGTGATTTTTCGAGGATTTTTTTTTATAAAAGCTGTGTATTTTAACATTAATAAAGCCTTATATTAATTCTAGATCTGAGTAAATGAAATTAATACATTAATTAACACCCACAACACCCTCTAGAGGTGTCATACGCTAGGACAATTTTCTATGATATAAGACAATTTGCACGATGTAGGTCAATGTTTATGTAACAATATTTGCCATTCTAATTTGATCGTATCGTACAAAGGTCGTACGTGTACGACCAAAACCATTTATGTAACGATATGCGCCCTAAGACCATTGTGCGTTCTTTTCCATGATCTTTCAAAATTTATGTAACAGACCCAAGAATCGCCGGCTAGAATCGTCTAGTGCAAACGCCGGGTTAAATTGTACTTGCAAAGTTTCAAAATTCCCATTAGAGTTTCTGGTTTTTTTCTGCATAGCTCGCCGATTAACGTCAGGCGGTACCGAACTCATGCATTCTAACTAGACTTCCACTCAGGGTAGTTTTCTGGGGTTTTCGTGAGAATGAGAAGGATATTTAAAGGCATATCCTACAATTCATGGTGGCGCCACCTGCTTCAAAAGAATTGGAACTATGACAAAAAAGAAGTTCTTTAGGTAACATGACAAGTGAAACTTTTCTGAATGCCTCAAGGCATTCTCAACCAGAGACATACAGCCCAGGGGCATCCTGGCCCCTGTAGCTATTGGTACCCACCAACCTGCTCGCCTGGAAAGGGTTAAAGGCATATCCTACAATTCACGGTGGCGCCACCTGGTGATTTTTAAATATTGTCAATTACCAGTCAAAATTGGTTCCTTGGGATTCATTCTACCTCCAAATGCGTAGATATAACGTTTTGTCCAGTTTACCCAATCCTAATAGGTAAATTGAGCCAATTTACAATTGATTGTATTATGTAGGAAATGTACTGAAAAATATGGTTTTCTTCCATTCATTCAAAAACAAGGATGGTGACCTATGGTTTTTAAAACCTAAAAAAAATAGCACTATGTATGTACTATATTCTGTGAAAGTTTGAGGAAAATGACATGGGTTTTACTATATGAAAGAACACTTTTTAGAACTTCTATATATATATTATAATACAAAATGATCATAATATTGATCTATAAACCAAAAACTAGCATGGTGACCCCCGATTTTTAAGTTATGTATGTGCCCTACAACACTTGGAGATCATCTTATTAAATTCTCAGGAAATTGACATGGGTTTTAAATTTCAAGCCGAATTGTCCGATATGCATATACAATAAAATCAGAGATAGGTTAACCCTTTAAGGGCGGGCAAAAGTATGTGGTTCAGGGTGGGTACTAGTGTTAATTTATACCGCCAGGGAGTGGGAAGTATCAGGCCTATTGTGATAGTTCTATAGTTTAGGACATGATAAAATATGCAATCATTAATCTTATTGTCCATTTCACCCAAAATCATTAGCTGGGTGTTGCATCCATATTCTGTGAATATTTCATGATCATATATCCAATATATCCTATCTTATTGCACACAAAAACGAAATTTAGCAAATTTAAGAAAATGATGCCTCTTGGCATCTTCCCGCCCCAGCACGGCTGGTGCCATATGGCATCACCCGCTGTGAATGGGTTTTAAGAAAAATGCACCCAAATAAAAGCTGCAGGCAGATGGCCAGGCTGTCACCTTACCGCATTCACCAGTAGCACTCTCCAAGCAGAGATCCTGCACTCTACTTCCTGCGGCCGCTTGTATCTCTGCACCGACCTGCCTGTTTGGGACAGAATCTGTCCCATCCGCCAGTTTTTCAAATATCCTAAATTTGTCATGGTTTGGGCAGTATTTGTATTCTACTTGTACATAGAGATACACATATTTATATGGTTAATGATTTAAACTCATTTTTGTTAAACGAGACACAGTCTCTGGGATTACTTTCTTCAGTGGAATGCACCTCATGTGTTGCAGGGATTTGTTTTGTCAACAAGACACATGTGCCCACTCGAAGGGGCAGCCTAATCAACCTTGGATTCACATTATAAAGTGGTTTAAAGCTGAAAAAGAAACAGCTTTAATGTCTGTATAGCTCATTTAACAATTTCCATATTTCACAACTCATAATATATGAGTTGTTTGAGTTTGACAGTTACACTGTTTTGAATCTGAAATCTTAGCTGGTTCCCCCTGTCCTTTGTGGATACCCAGGGAACCAGCGTTGGGTTGAGGCAGAGATTAGCAAGAGAAGGTGACGCGAAAGATCTGCTGGGAGAGTGCACCAGTAGCACATGATTGAAGAGTTTCTATTTTCCAACTGGCAAACCAATTTTAAATTCCCTTGTTTCAGTTTTATTTTTAATACTTGTGCTGCTCTCACGTCATTACCTCTTCGTGATTTGATTTTGTGCTGTTTTTGAGGTTTAGGGAGAGGAAGGCTATTGGTAAAATTTCCATTAGAAATGAAATGACATCTATATGGCCCTATTGAGGTCACACACGACCCCGTAAATGGTTTCCTTACAGCTGTTATTAGATATCGAATAGGGTATCATGAGGTAAGAGATATCATGATATATCTATGACTGAACATCTAGGAAATACTACCCGCTGCTAGAGGTGCAGTATAAATAATGTTCGGGCTCACTGAGATAGTCACATCTGGATAATTTTGTGGACAGGTGGCTTTGTAAGCTACGAGAGTTCGGCATCTTAATACACTCGCTTGTGCTCGTATGTTACTACGCGACAATTGGACAATAAACGCTGGTTTTGTGTATAGGCGGCCTTAATCCATGAGAAGTTGACTCGTAGTAATATACGAATACACTCCCTGTGTGTTTTCTATGGACACTTTGTATAAGGTGGATATATCTGTATGCTCTGGGTATGGTAATACATACTCCCTATGTGTTTTCTATAGACACTTTGTATTAGGTGGATATATCTGTATGCTCTGGGTATGGTAAAACATACTCCCTATGTGTTTTCTATGGACACTTTGTATTAGGTGGATATATCTGTATGCTCCGGTTATGGTGATACACACTCCCTATGTGTTTTCCATGGACACTTTGTATTAGGTGGTTATATCTGTATGCTCCGGATATGTCCATACAAACTCCCTGTGTTTTCTATGGATACTTTGTATCAGGTGGATATATCTGAATGCTCTGGGTATGGTGATACACACTCCCTATATGTTTTCTACGGACACTTTGTACTAGGTGGATATATCTATATGCTCTGGGTATGGTGATACACATACCCTATGTGTTTTCTATGGACAATCAGGTGGATAATAAAAGTAGAAAGTTCTATACATTCATCCCCTGCTTTGTCCCTGCACAAACCAGCTCACCCATACTCACACATATTCACACATTCCTACAGGTCTCGCGAGACCACATTCAGACTCACTCCAAGCTCCGCAGCAAATGCCAGAGCTCTAGCCTCGTTTTGACCTTTGGGCAGTTACTGCTCGCCCCCTCTGGTGGCAGCGGGCCACACCAGGGCGGCACACAGGGGTTATAGTTGGCGAGTTGGCGCTGGTTTTATTGACTTGACAATGGTTGTTAGGTCGCCGCTGGAACCATGTGCGACTGGTGTCCAGATTCATTTGTCTGGTCTCTGTCCCTCCATAGAGCACCCCCACATGATGGCACATGCAGACGCCATCTTTTTCTCTTTTTTTGTAATTTTTATTAGGGGATATTGTGTGTACAATCACCGAATTTGGCTATTGAGCCGTTCTTCCATTCGGGCCCTTGCCCCTACTCCTCATTTTAACTGCGGGTGTTAAACCGAATGGGCAGTGGGTACCATTTTTGTGTAAATCTTGGATTCATCTAGATGTGCGATTGCTGTCCAGGTTCATTTGTCTGGTCTCTGTCCCTCTATAGATCATCCCTACATGATGGCACATGCCGTCGCCATCTTGGATTTATGGCATAAGCCGACGCCATCTTGGATTTATGCAGATGTGCGATTGGTGTTCAGGTTCATTTGTCTGGTCTCTGTCCCTCTATGGAGCACATCAACATGATGACCCTTTTCTGTATGCCATAGACAACCAGGGACGATGTGGGTCAAATTCATTCAACATTTATGGAAGACCTTATGGACGGCTGATACTTTAGCGCACTTAAATATTATCAAAAAATAAAACTTGTTCAAGGTGCAGAAAAGGGTCTACAAGTAAGATCATAGATGATTGAAAGCCCCAAGGTTCATTTGTCTGGTTTCTGTCCCTCTATAGAGCACATCCACATGATGGCAGATGCCGACGCCATCTTGGTTTTACGGCACATGCCGACGGCTTCTTGGATTTATCCAAATGTGCGATTTTACATGAAAACCCTTTCCTGTACCTTGTACAAGGGTTGTCATTTAAAAATATTTAAATCTGTTCGCTAAGGCAGTATTACCGGTCCATAAGGTCGTCCATAAGTGTTGAATAAAGTTGTCCAACATCGTCCCTGGCTCTCTATGGCATACAGAAAAGGGACTACGTGTAGGATCCTAGATAATTGAATGGGCCCAAGGTCCATTTGTCTGGTCTCTCTCCCTCTATAGATCACCTCCACATGATGGCACATGCCGACGCCATCTTGGATTTATCCAGATGGTTGATTGCTGTCCTAGGGCCCGTTGAATAATGTAGGGTTCTACATGTAGACCCTTTTCTGTACGCCATAGACAGCCAGGGACGATGTGGGTCAACTTTATTCAACACTTAAAGAAGACCTTAGAGATGGCTGATACCTTAGCACACTGAGATATCATCAAACAATAAAACTTGTACAAGGTACAGAAAAGGTACTACATGTAGAATACTAGATGTTTGAAAGCCCCAGGTCCATTTGTCTGGTCTCTGTCCCTCTATAGAGCAACGCAACATGATAGCACATGCCGACGCCATCTTGGATTTATGGCATATACCAACGCCATCTAGGCATAGTGAATGTGAGATGATGACATATGGATTTGCTAAGTATATTCTAATTATTCTGTTATTCTGATTCTATTTGGTGTCATAGAAAGGGGTGAGATAAATCAAGAACCACACTCGAATTGTAAAATACACAATATTCCACTCGTTTGAATGTGCCATAATCGTCACTCGGCTTCACTTCTATGACAATTGGGGCCCATCCAAACTCGTGGCATATTGTGTATTTATACGATTCTCGATGCAGTTCTATATAAGCACTTGAAATATCTTGCTTTATATTCTGATGCTATTTAATGTCATAAAAAGGGGTGAGATAAATCCAGAACTGCACTCGAATCGTAAAATACACAATACGTCACAAGTTTGGATGGGCCCCAATTGTCATCGAGGCAAAGCAGAGTGACGATTATGGCACATCCAAACGAGTGGAATATTGTGTATTCTCGATGCAGTTCTATATATGCACTTGAAATGGGGTAGGGAGTTAGCTCAGTGGTTAGAGCACCGGACTTGTAACCCCAAGGTTGTAAGACTTTGTGGGTTCGAAACAACCCCCAGTAGTGGTAGATTTACTGCTAAATCAAAGGCCATCCTTCTCATACCATGTCTATATGGTGTTGGAAGTAAAAGAACTCTCACCTCAGTAAATGTGTAGGGCTGAGATTTCTACCTGAATTCATCACATAGATTCGTTCACCACCCTAGTGGTGTAAAAGAACCTTGAGAAAGTCTGGAAAGGACCTATAATGGTTGACTGGACGTAAAATCAAACCTAACAAAACAAAACAAAAACGCACTTAAAATATCTTGCTTTAAAATACAGTATAGGAGTATCAGGCGAGTTCATATGATCTCCACTGCTTTTAAAAAAGTGTCTGAAGATTAAAAAGCTGAGCTTTGTAAAGGACCCTCTGCGAAGGCGTTTTGATTCCCACAAAAAAACACATTTCTGAAGGCTTTGGTTGCAGAGACCAATTGACGTCTGCATTTTTTATGAAAACGTTTCCTTGTTGCCGGCCTCTTCAGGTGCCTCTCGCAGGTGGTTGCGGCTACCAGCAGTGATGTGTTATTTAAAACACTGCCCCAGGTCCCCAATTATCGCTCGTCTAGCGTACATTATGATGTGTGGCACAAGAGCGGCGAGAAGTTGGTGCTTGTATTCAAACCTCAGATCAGCGAGGTGTCTTAAAAACTAAAAACAATGAAAGATTTGATCCCATCATTGTCTTTCTCGTTACCTAGAGTGGTCCGTCTTTATGGAGGACGGTCTCAAAAGACTTTCAGGAAAACATCTTTACTATCAGTCTTTTTTAAAGTCCCACATTTACATTTTCTTATGTCTCTTGCTAGATGGGTTTAATCCAAAATGTCTTTCACTAAGATAGGAAAAAGGAAATGATCATAACTGCAGAAGTTGTCCTGAATTCTGATTACGACATTTAAAAATCGGATCGTGGTCACTATCGCCTGAGATTAGTCCTAATTGTAATAGTTCAGCCGATATTGTTCTTCGTTTTAAAACACCTCCCACGTGCTAATTTCTTCATCGTTCAAAACTCTCTCCATGCTTTTTATCCTCGAGAAAAAGTTGCTGACTAGAGAACAATAAAAATATCAGAGTACCAGATCCTTTAGATCGCCAGCTCAGAGTTTCCTACTGGTGGGAGACAATAGGGGTAGATTAAGAATTGGTTGAGCGATAATGGAGGTAGTTTGATAGATGCTCACTTAACCTATTGGCTGGAATTAGGAGATTAATGAAGGAGAGTGAAGGGAGACTCCATTGACTGCAGGGGATTGGACTTATATAGAACTGCATCGAGAATCCCATAAATAGACAATACTCCACGAGTTTGGATGTGCCCGAATAGCCATCGATGTGACGATTATGGCACATCCAAACGAGTGGAGTATTGTCTATTTTACGATTTGAGTGCCGTTCTGGATTTATCTCACCCCTTTCTATGACATTAGATAGCATCAGAATATCAGAATAGTTTAAATATACCTAGCAAATCCATATGACGTCATCTCACATTCACTACGCCGTGGCCATGGCGTGATATTGTCACTTTATGGGGGTGATCGTTGAGTATTTTTCTTATGTTATTTCTATGGCTAAGCTTGTACCAGGGATGAGATAATTGGGGAGGGATCAGTTAAATACTGTCATACTAAACATCTGTATGGTGCAGGTGGCTAATCCACCACCATCTTCTTTGGTAGATCTTTATCTCAACCCTGGTACAAGCTTAGCCAAAGGAATAATATGAAACAAGTAGCAAATAAACGTCCGTCATTAACGGGACAGTGCCATTAGAAAAATATACTCAACGATCACCCTGGTAAAGTGACAATACTACGCCACGGACAAAGCCTCGTTTGGCTGTGCCATAATCGTCACTCGGCTCCGCCTCGATGACATTTGCGGCCCAGCCAAAACCATGGAGTATTGTCTATTTATACGATTCTTGATGCAGTTCTATATAAATATTCTAGTATCAGCTGAGAGTCCTCAGAGACCAGGGCCCTGTTTTTCAGTCGAGACGATCTCAAGCTGAGATCCGCTGAGATCCGTGAGCGATCCTGAGACCGTTTGGGAGATCAATGGCGGAAAGTGTTTTTCAGTCAAGGTCTTAGTGTGCCACAGCGGATCTCAGGACGATCTCAGGTTGTGATCGTTTTAGCTGAGATCATTTCTGCCAGGTACAAGATACTGCACTCAGAAATTATTGATTTGAGATACTTATACTTATTTAAATTAGACCATATTTACAGCGAATAATTGTCAATGTCCATCTAATTGGATCCTAAGATTTCATAATTTTCTATTGAATATTTCAAGAGTCAGACATGTTTTTCTTAGTGAATGGGTAGTGTTGTTATTTATAAATATGGAGTGACCTTGACCCTACCCTGCTCAAATAACATCGAGCATTACAGTAGGTATACACAAGCTTGAGTGGGGCAGTGCCTGCATTTTTCAGATTTCCAGACAAATGTTTATCACAGTCTTAATAACCACAAGAAAACTATGAAATTTGGGATATAGGTATGTCAGATTACTAGAACCCTTCGTTCTAAATATTTTCTAATTTGAATAAGTTTAAGCACCTAAAAAGATAAGTTATGACAAGTATCAACTGGTCTCAGGTTGAGACCGTTTGAGAGATCATTTCACTTGAGATCCCTTTAGATCATCACAACTGAAAAACACTGAAATCACCCAAAACGGCCGCATGTCAGTCTCAGGCTGAGATTCCCAGAGATCGTCTCAACTGAAAAACAGTTTGCCTTTCAAATGGTCTCAACTTGAGATCGTCTCGACTGAAAAACAGAGCCCAGGGCTATATCTGCACCATGAATGAATTTACCTTCTTTGATTCATTGAATTACTACACGATACAAGGGATCCTGTGTTGAAGTTAGTCTGCAACTAATAGCGACAATTGTAAATCATCGCTGTAAAAACTATATGCAACGATCACCCACTCAAAGTGACAATACTACGCCATGGTCGTGGGAGAATGTTGTGAGTGACTGGCCAATCAGCGGCCAGGATTTCAGAAACTAGGCAAGACATTCATATGTTCCAAATTAGATGTGCGTAAGCAATTTGAATTATCCTGATATCGCAGTGCCATTCGAATTTCCATGAAAGGGGTGGGATAAATCAAGAACCACACTCGAATTGTAAAATAAACGATGCTTCACTTGTTTGGTTGTGCCATAATCATCACTCGGCTCTGCCTTGATGATGATTAAGGTGCATGGGAATTTGTGGGGTATTGTTCACCATTACAGTTCTCCCTACGATTCTTTCTAAGTACCCTCATATAACCACAACAGCTGCTACAGAGATAAACATGCAGACCTGGTCTCAATGACACTGCACCACTTTGGTGCTTTATCTTACCCCGGGAATGATTGTCCATAGGCTTAACATTGGGAACTCGTTCTCCATGCCCCTACAAGTATTGCAGTCCATTCTCCATGGTTTATATCCTGTGTGTCGTCCAATCTTTAGGTGTGTACAAGGGTGAGATAAATACAGAAAGCAACTTGTTTTGATCAACGAAGTTATTCAGCAACTCGTTTAAATGCTATGTGATATTCACTTGGCTGTCACCTCGTTCATATCACTCCGCATCAATATGATATGAATAGCAGATACACTTGGCATAAAAAAATGACTATTCAACAATCACTTTTATCCTACCTTTAATAAAAAAAACTCCATAGGTTTAACATTGAGTCACTGTATTCGGTCTGGAGCGAAGCCTCGCGCAGTAATACGTGATCTTGCTGTCGTGCGATAAACAACAACAGGACTAACTCTTGTTTGGTTTCTGCATAGTATTGTAACTCTAAGCTTTTATACGCTTTGCCTCGCGCAGTAATACGCGATCTTGCTGTCCTGCGATAAACAACAACAGGACTAACTCTTGTTTGGTTTCTCCATAGTATTGTAACTCTAAGCTTTTATACGCTAAGTCAGGAATCAAACCTTACACCAGTCATTTAATCCATCTGATAGGTCTTGTACACTCCCGCATTTGTAAATACCCCCTTCCGCCCTACGGCAAAGGGGTAAGTATTTGCCGATTCAGGAGTTCGTAACAATCACCAGATTAAATGCCAAGTCAGTTTTCCCATTACATTGGAAATCCAGAGTGCCAAGTTACTGTCTGAACCTTTATTGTACCTACTTAGCCATGCAA
This sequence comes from Alentia gelatinosa, assembly GCA_950022655.1. Taxonomy (NCBI): domain Eukaryota; kingdom Metazoa; phylum Annelida; class Polychaeta; order Phyllodocida; family Polynoidae; genus Alentia; species Alentia gelatinosa. The sequence goes on along the minus strand of OX465593.1, from coordinate 34,102,493 downwards.
TCAGGCCTCAACGTTCAAGCCACCTTAATGTCTACAGGAATTTGAGGACATAGCACAGTAGCTGACATCTTGCCGTATACAGTAGAAGTTCGCTTCTCTGTAAGTGCCTCAGGCTGCATTGAAAAGAAATTGTAAAGTGAGGGAATGGTGATGGCGTGCTCTGATAGATCTGTACAGTGTCTTAATGGTATGTAAATCCTGTCACAGAATCTGGCCCCCATCTCAGACTCCATACCTAAAGTATTCAGAAAGCAATCAGGCAAGCATTCACCGACTCAGCATTGAGTCTGCAGAGGAAAACCTGGCCGCCCCGCCTCGCCCGGTGAAGGGAATGACTCACAGGTATGGCGGAGTGGAATAATGTATAAGTAACGCTGCTGTCAATGTACACTGGCCGCCAGAGCCACACAACGTTAGCGCACCTCTCTCATAAGATCTCACAGTCTCTAAGTGGTAATCTGTACAATGTGGCGCACCCCTCTCATAAGATCTCACAGTCTCTAAGTGGTATTCTGTACAAGGTTCTCACTACGCTCTATGGGAGAAGAATTCTTAACGAACTAGGCTTAGAGCATTGAGAATCCACTGGCACACAGTATTCCCGCTAGGTGGCATCATTGAGCTTATAGGAATCTTTAGGTTGCATTGGTATGCGTCTTGAGCACGGGAGGCAGGCCAGTGGATTCTCAAGGCTCTAAGCCTAGTTCGTTAAAGATTCTTCTCCTATAGAGCATAGTGAGAGTACAATATTCAACTTAGAGAGTGACTCCAAGTTTCCCGCTAGTCTCAGACTGGAGGTACCCCAGTCACAAACAATTTTGAATATCAAACATGTTTGATATTTGGTGCCGCTAGTCTGAGACTGGACATACCTATGTAGCCTAAAACGCAATTGCTCCAGTCACAAGAGGGGGTAGTTCAAGGCCAGTTCACACAAGCTTCTGTACCGTCAGATGCAAGGGTACGAAGTACAAAGAACACATCGCACAGTGTGAACTGCGTTTTTCTTGCGACTGGAGGTATATGTGGTACGCCCAGTCACAAGGAAGTCGGTACCTCCAGACTGAAACTGGAGATACCGAATTGCAAGCTCCCCCCCCCCTCCTCCAGTTGCACAGTATGAACTGGCCTCAAGTCGATGCTACACACTCTCGCTGCCACCTGGGATCTTTTTTACTAGTTTTGTGACATGTCTGTGACACCATACAGACATTTGGGTTGTCTAGTTTTGTGACAACACAAGTAGCTGCCCTTAGGCAAAGGCAGACCCCAAACATAAGAATTAGACAAATCTACACATCATGGACCTGGGACCTGTTTCACTAGTTTCGTGACATGTCTGTGACACCATACAGACATTGGGTTGTCTAGTTGCGTGACAACAGAAGTAGCTGCCCTAAACAACCCCAATTCGCGACTGGAGCATTATACATTGGTAAATTCTTTTAGTTTCAACTAATAACATCACCATAGTGGACAGTACGAATCAGATTTGTTTGTGTGGGTGATTTTACGTCCGGTCAACCGTTGCAGGTCCTTTCCAGACATCCTCATTGTTTACCTGGATTCCTCCAATGATTTTCAAGTTTGTTTCTTTGTATACTAACTCAACTTTGGTCTGCTTGTAGCAGTGGGACCCTATGCCCATTTTATAGTGCTGCCTTACTGAAGGGCTGTCCTGCAGACCATTGACACAACACTCCGCCAGTCACATTATACTGACTACGGCAAACCAGTCGCTGCACCATACCAATTGGGTCAGCAAGCTGACGAGTATGAAGCTGCTCCCTGTGATTGGCTACAGGTCAAGCCGGCTGACAGTTTTGGCCAACCTCCATACAAATCAGATGTCGGTGGAGTCTTTTAATGAAATGGTACTTTCAACCAATCAGCGGGTCGTATCAAAACCACGTGACATTAACAACATAAAAAGGCCCCGAACAAGCATACACAATCAGGGCTTCCTGATGAATCAGTTTGAGACTGTTTAACAACATTGCTTGCTTCCTTGCTAAATAACGCGGACGTTTCTGATGCCCTTTCCCTGCCTCCCGAAACTCAAAGAAGTGTCGCCTGTTTTGCTTGCAGACCTGCTTCCCTGATGAGATTAATTTTCTTCTCACAGTCGTGGCTTGTTAATATCCTATTAGCGACAAAAACAGGAAACTGGCAGAATGAGGAGGTAACAGGATTTCCTTAAGAGGCTTGTAGAGTAGTGTATCGTATATCACACAGGGGGCACTCTTGTCTCTCACAGTCTCTCGCCAGGGGTCGTATCGAGTAACATCCGGGGAACAAAGGTATGTGTTCCATACTCTAAGTGACTGAATGCTCAGTTGCTGTCTTTTGTTTGCACTGATTGAGTGCTTTAAATGGAACGGAAATTCAAGGTAGAATTGTCCAATGCTGCAACATTGTAGCTTGACGGTAATTTCATCTCAGCCATGGTATTTTTGTCCGATAGGATTAACAATGGGAAGTCATTCTCCATGCCCCTGCAGGTATTGCAGTCCGTTCTCCATGGTCTTTATCCTCTGTGTCGTCCATTCTTTTAGTCTGTATAGGGGTGAAATAAAACCAGAAAGCAACTCGTTTTGGCCAAAGTCATTGTTCTGCAACTCGTTTGAATGTTTCGTGATATTCACTTGGCTGTGGCCTCGTTCATATCACTCTGCATCAAACTTTTGGAGAACGGCGACTTTGACCAAAACTTGCTGGTTTCTTCTTTAGTACTTAATGATGATTTAGGTATTAGAGGTGTTTAAAAATGAACACCTAGAATAGTGGCTAACTGTACTGTGGTGTTTACTACAGAAGTTTTGAGGGCTCATACCCAGCACCCACCTACTCCAATAAAGATTCACCTTTATTGTACTACAGTGAAAAATATCTAAAGTATTCTAATGTATTCAGAAGGTCTTTATCTCTCTACCTCTATCTCTCCCAGTCTCTTTACTTTTTCTACTCTTTCCTACTGCCTCTATGTCTCCAGTCCTCTTTACATACTCTTTTCTCACTGCCTCTATCTCCCTGTTATCTTTACTTACATTACCGCACTGCCTCTATCTCTAGAGTTTTCTTTACTTACTCTTTCTCGCTGCCTCTATCTCTGCAATTATCTTCATATACTCTTTCTCCCTCCCCCTATCTCTGCATTCTCTGTACTTACTCTTTCTCAAGACTGCCTCTATCTGTTCATTCTCCGTACTTACTCTTTCCTACTGCCTCTATGTCTGTGTTTTCTTTACTTACTCTTTCCACTGCCTCTATCTCTCTCATTCTCTTTACGTACTCTTTCCACTGCCTCTATCTCTCTCATTCTCTTTACTTACTCTTTCCTACTGCCTCTAAGTCTCCAGCCCTCTGTACTTACTCTTTCTCGCTGCCTCCATCTATGCGGTCTCTTTACAAACATTTTCTCACTGCCTCTATCTCTAGAGTTTTCTTTATTTACTCTTTCTCGCTGCCTCTATCTCTGCAATTATCTTCACATACTGTTTCTCCCTCCCCCTATCTCTGCATTCTCTATACTTACTTTCTCAAGACTGCCTCTATCTGTTCATTCTCTGTACTTACTCTTTCTCACTACCTCTATCTCCCCGATTCTCTTTACTTACTCTTTCTAACTGCTTCTATCTCTGTGTTTTCTTTACTTACTCTTTCCTACTGCCTCTGTCTCTACAGTACTCTTTACTTACTCTTTATCACTGCCTCTATTGCTGCAGTTATCTTTACTTACCTTTTCTCACTGCCTCTGTCTCTACAGTACTCTTTACTTACCCTTTCTCACTGCCTCTATCTATATAGTTCTCTTCACGTACTATTTCTTGCTGCCTCTATATCTGCCTTTCTCTGTACTTACTCTCTCTCCCTCCCCCTATCTCTGTATTCTCTGTACTTACTCTTTCTCACTGCCTCTATTATTGGAGTTATCTTTTCTTACCCTTTCTCAATGCCTCTATCTATTCAGTTCTCTCTACTTAATCCTTCTCAATGCCTTTATCTCTGCCATTATCTTTACATACTATTTCTCGCTGCCTCTAACTCTGCTATTCTCGTTACTCACTCTTTCCTACTGCCTCCATCTGTGCAGTTATCATCACATACTCTCCTTCCCTGCTTCTATCTCTACCTCTCTCTGTACTTACTCTTTCTCGCTGCCTCCATCTATGCGGTCTCTTTACAAACATTTCCTCACTGCCTCTATCTCTAGAGTTTTCTTTATTTACTCTTTCCTACTGCCTCTATCTGTGCAGTTATCATCACATACTCTCCTTCCCTGCTTCTATCTCTACCTCTCTCTGTACTTACTCTTTCTCCCTGCTTCTATCTCTACCTCTCTCTGTACTTACTCTCCCTCCCTGCTTCTATCTCTACCTCTCTCTGTACTTACTCTCCCTCCCTGCTTCTATCTCTACCTCTCTCTGTACGACCATACTGTCTGCCTCCTACGCCCGTCTGTTTAGTGGGAGTTTACGGTGAGACGAGACAATAACAGAGGGATGAGCGTATGCAGATCGCGCGTTAATTATTCACGGTAAAAATGAAGGTGATGGGTGTATTACATCGTGATGGTCGTTTTCATCATGAGGACAGATTTCTCACCTCCTGTTCCCTGCCTTGATACATATTCAGTAGATTAGTTGTAATGAATATTACATGAATATCATATCAATCCTCGTCACTGGATCAGTAACGAGCATACTCTGTCCGCCAGAGCACACTGACATCAGCTCTGATGGAATCCGAATTGAACAACCTTGACTTGCACTCGCCTAGCTGATCTTCCTACTACCAGAGTCAGAATCTATGCTGGAAGAATGAATCATTCTGCCAGCAGATCTTTTGTGTGGTAATCTCTGTCACAACAGGCTATTGTCGTGGTCGGAGATTGTAGTACTCTCGAAGCCCCTTGTCCATATTATCATTTTCCTTTTTTGTGTATCTTGATTAAGAGACCATGAAGTTAAACTTTGTTATCAATTACCTAAGTTGATAAGGCTTTGTAGTGAGTTTTCATAGTTTATATTCCACTATGTCCAAAATGTCTGCCCTGCTTCAAGATAATTGACTCGAGCTCTCTGGCCAGAAAGCGATCGGACAAGACCAACAGGGGTTGGTTGCCAATCCCTCTCTAAGATCTCACGCTCTCTAAGGGGTATTCTGTACAAAGTGGTGCACCCCTCTCATAAGATCTCGCACTCTCTAAGTGGTATTCTGTACAAGGTGGTGCACCCCTTTCATAAGATCTCACACTCTCTAAGTGGTATTCTATACAAGGTTCTCACTACGCTCTATGGGAAAAGAATTCTTCACGAACTAGGCTTAGAGCCTTCAGAATCAACTGGCACACCGTATTCCCACTCGGTGGCATCATTGAGATTATAGGAATCTTTGGGTTGCATAGTATATAGGAATTAGGAAACCAAGTACCGGTAAGCATAAGTCAAAGTTACTATAGGAATAGGGAAACCAAGTACCAGTAAGCATAAGTCAAAGTTACTATAGGAATAGGGAAACCAAGTACCGGTAAGAATAAGTCAAAGTTACTATAGGAATAGGGAAACCAAGTACCGGTAAGCATAAGTCAAAGTTACTATAGGAATAGGGAAACCAAGTACCAGTAAGCATAAGTCAAAGTTACTATAGGAATAGGGAAACCAAGTACCGGTAAGAATAAGTCAAAGTTACTATAGGAATAGGGAAACCAAGTACCGGTTAGCATAAGTCAAAGTTACTATAGGAATAGGGAAACCAAGTACTGGGAAGAGAAAGTCAAAGTTACTTGGTGAGGACCGGACTTTGACTTTCTCTCACCGGAACATAGTTTCCCTCTATTCCATTCTGTCACAGATCCTGGAGTTCTAGAAATAGGCTTTATCTTAACTCTGGTATATTTTCTCCATAGACTTAGAGACAAATGCTGGTAGATGGGGATTTCTAAATTCTATTGAGTTTTGCGAATAACTCAGGATAATTTAAGTTCCATATATCAGCGAATAGACAAGAATCGCACAGTGGAGACAGGGCATAATCCGCACTTTTTTGTAATTCCTCCACCACTGATATTTAGACCCGCTTCATCAATGGTAACATCAATTTTTTTTTTGTGGAAACATATTTCCAGTCAGTGCTAAATCGACCACAACGTAGTGAGAGATTGGATAGCTTGCTTCTCTGTTCATACTTGCAAGTCGGCATTTTTTGCGGTTGGCAAATAAAGTGGCCATTCATAAAGTGCGTTCGCAGCATGGGGGTGGGCAGGGAGAAGGCAGATGCGAACGAAAACGTACATAATTCTTCATTTTCCTTACGCTTACATACGCAAATTTAGGAGAGAATTAAAATTTATTTCGTAAGTATGTATATCAACATTGTTTTACGGTGAGAATGATGCTGGGAGTGGTGTCTAGGCGTCTGGAGGTAGCTAGGGGCCGATGGCATGTTGATGGGAGGCAGGGTGTTTGTTGGCAGGTTGATGGGTAGGTTGATGGGTAGGGGCCGATGGCAGGTTGATGGGTGGGCAGGTTGGTGTGCAGGTTGGTGGGTGGGGGCCAATGGCAGGTGGATGGGCAGGTAAGTGGGTTGGCAGGTTGATGAGTGGGCTGTTAGTGGGCAGGTTGATGGGTCGGCAGGTTGATGGGTGGGCTAGTTGGTGGGAAGGGTGGTGGGTAAGTTGGTGGGCAGGTTGATGGGCAGGCAGATTGGTGGGATGGTTGGTGGGCAGGTTGATGGGCAGGGTGGTGGATGGGCAGGTTGGTGTGCAGGGTGATGGGTAGGGGCAGATGGCAGGTTGATGGGAGGCAGGGTGTTTGTTGGCAGGTTGATGGGTAGGTTGATGGGTAGGTTGATTGGAAGGTGTTGATGGACAGGTTGGTGGGTAGGTTGGTGGATGGGCAGGTTGATAAGAAGGTTGATGGGCAGGTTGGTGGGTAGGGGCTGATGGCAGGTTGATGGGGGGGGGGGTTGATGGGCAGGTTGATTGGAAGGGGTTGATGGACAGGTTGGTGGGTGAGTTGGTGGATGGGCAGGTTGATAAGAAGGTTGATGGGTAGGTTGGTGGATGGGAATTAATGGCAAGTTGATTGGCAGGTTAATGGGGAGAGACCAAGGTCAAGTTGACGGGCAGACATGATATTGGGAAAGTCCGTCTCGATTCCGTCCATATTTGACAGCTGTCAGAATTTCTGCTATTTACAGAGGTAAATAATTCCTGATCGCTGATTGGTCAATTTTTTTATTTCTCTAGGTACATGCATTTTACTTTATGTCATGGCACGCCACATAAAATGTTAAATCAATGACAGTTTTTTATTAGGGGTAGGATAAACGGATTGCCTCGTTGGATAACAAATGTAAAAGTAAATCAAAGTAAAAGTATACTGATCTGACTATAAAATAACCATACCACGCCATACATAAATACATAAATACTCAAGTCCCTATTAAACATTCCTTATAATGCTTTCCTGTATATCAACTATACATGAACAAGAAATGCTCTTCACTATAGTATATCGTGGCACACAGCAGCTGCAGAAGGCTATGCATATATGCAAATATAAAATAATCCCTGTAACACACAAAAACACCCACAGCTGTGCTGGCTCCACATTCTCCGGGCCGCCCTATTATCGCTCAGCACCATTAAACAGGGCTTTATTTACGCGGAGAGCCGGCGGTGAATTGCCGCTCTACGTATATCGTTAATACAATCACGGCTAAGTGTTACTCTACGAGCATCTTTACGAGGCTCACAGGTGGCGCTGACGGTAACGTCACCTATAGCTGAGGCCGTGTTCACACTGTCACATCCCAGCACGTTCATACCGTCTCAATACAGGGCTGGTTACACTGGCATGACCTGGGTCCCGTTGAATAATAAAGTCTACGATATATATTTTCAGTCAGTGCTGCTAAATCGACCATAACATAGTTGAGATTGGATGCCTTGCTTCTCTGTTTATACCTGCAATGCGGCATTTTTTGCGGTTGGCAAATAAAGTGGCCTTTCATAAAGTGTGTATGCAGCATGGTTGGGCAGGGAAAGGGCAGATGCGAACGAAAACGTACATATTCTCCAGGCGCCCCATTATCGCTCAGCACCATTAAACACCGCTTTATTTGCACAGATAGTTGAGGGTGAATTGCCGCTCTACGTATATTGTTAATACAATCACGGCTAAGTGTTACTCTACGAGCATCTTTACGAGGCTCACAGGTGGCGCTGACGGTAACGTCACCTATAGCTGTGGCGGTGTTCACACTGTCACATCCCAGCACGTTCATACCATCTCAATACAGGGCTGGTTACATCGACACGATCCTGTGGCCTGTTTAATAATCCAGGATATATCATACGGCTGGACAATAAGATCTCATTGAAAGATGGGGGAGGTCTGGGACGATCCACACAAAATATCGTGGAAATTGTCCTAAGTGCATGTGTAGCAGAAGTTTCTTAAGGATAAGTCCCTCGAACCTAAGCCTGAGGCCCCATAGATGTGGGACAATTTCTACGATACATCCTTTCAAAGTTGTATTTTCTCATTTTATTTTTTTTATTTACTTTATGTTAGGGAAGGTCTTATTCATTTCAATGAACCTTAAAATAGTATCTATTTACATGATCCTGGGGGCCGTTGAATAATATTATGTCATGCATGAGGCTAGACGATACGACATATCAAAGGATGAACGATATACTGGACGACCTTTTTCATTCAGGGTAGCATAAAACTAGTCGTTGGTTTCAGCATTATCGTTCAGTACATTTTCTATATAAACGCCGACACGCATCGAGCGATGCAGTGGTATTTCTGAGAAAAGCAGACCGAGTGGTGCAGTCCCTGTCTGTCAGTTCGAATTGGAAAATGGTTCTCACAAAGGATTTGATCATTAACAAATGATGAAAACATCAATAGTATTGTATAAGGACGACAATAAAAAGAATATTCTGAAAAAAAACCCATTGAAATAACTCAATTTTTTCAGGTAATTTTTGGCACTAATATGATTTATCACACGAAGACATTCACCAAGTAAAGATATTATGAAATATTCTTTGGGATATTCTAAATGGAATTAAGAAATGTCTGATAAACCCTTAGTTCGGTGGAATCAGCACTTAAAACGAATGCACTTGACGTCCAGTCAGGTATGCAGCTACAAGCAGTTTGAATTAAAAACATGGCGTGTTGGAAATTCACGTCAATAACCTGAGAGTTCATTTCTCTCGTGGCTTTATTCTCGTGCAGTGCACTGTGCGAAAACCACCAGTTTATTCCTATATATATGCCATCGCGTAAGTGCATGTATCGGCTGTATATTGACACGTTTCCTCTTCTATACGTCAGCGTAATGGCTGTATTTGCCGCAAAGCGTATATGAATAGAAATATTGTATGCGGGATATGTATACGCAGGTCGTATACACAACGGAAAATAGGACTACCTTGTATATGCAAAATCATACCTATATACGCCGGGTGTACGAAAACCACCATTTTACATATGAATGCGCCCGGCGTATATAAGTAAGTATTTTGCGTATACAAGGTCATATGTATATGTATCTCGTCGGTATGTAAACTCTCGTCACTCAAAAATAATGTTCTACATCCAAGATTTCAACGTCGGAGTCCTTAAATGTCGGTCAATGGTGCCATTTTATGCAATTTGGGGTTTAGGCCTGGCGTCCACCTACTACGATAGAAATTAAGACCTACCGATATGGCACCGATACAAAAAGCAAATATCGGAGACATGTCGGGAAGGTGCAAAATCGTAGACATATGTCTAAACATGCCAATCCACCACGGGATTTTTATCGGTGTCTAATCGCAGAAACGTGGTCAACTGGCCCGATATTAGGTGACCTTCCGACGCGATTTTGATTTTTTTATCGGGAGGTGCATCGTAGACCATATCGGAGCCATATAGTAGTAGGTGGACGCCGGGCCTTAGAAGTTGATGACTAGGTCTCCATTTCATCTGTTTGGATTTTCCACCATCGGTCGTGTCAGATTCTTGAATTTGTGGTCAAAATCGGTCGGTGTAAACTTGGCCTGAGGGTTCCTATCTATTCTCTAGTCTAAGATTAAGGTGAAATAATCAAATCCTTAACAGTTGTTCTTACTTGAGTTTCACAAATATCATCTCACTATAGAAGAGCTGTCAGTGTCGATTTGAAAGGATTATCAAGTAAATTCCCAGAGCAGCAACTGTTTTCGCTGTTCTATTTTGGGATTAATGTCATTATCATGTTGCTTGTATTTACATCGATTAAGCCCCATTCTACACGGTTTAGCTCACGGCGATGCCGTAAAATGTCCAAATCGCTGGAATCGCACATGGGAACTCCCCCATACCTGAGTGTTTTGTAAGTTGTACAAGTCATGTGTTGGCAGGGTGTATTAGAGGGAAACTATGTTCCGGTGAAAGAAAGTCAAAGATATACATCAAAGGCCCTGGGTAGTAATCTTTCTGAGCCTTGCCTTGTAACTTTGACTTTCTCTACTCCTTAAGTGGGATTCATGATGGGATTCACATACCTCACAAGCCATTTGTCTGAAACAAATACTGGACCACAATCTCCTCGTGTGAATGACAGGGTTCAACTTTGCTGAGACAACTTTTTCCCTTGCAATTGTCCGCGACAATCACCTCTAACAAGAAACAGGACCTCATGAGATTTTGACTTTAAACAGGTTTAAAATTTAGAGGGGCATTTCGGTGAGACAAATGTATTTCACACGTTTATCCCTAATCTGTGAGTCTCAGTCGTCCCAAATAACACCTATTCATACTGGGAAGTACTCTGAGTCGGTGACTGTGTACCCTGTGTACCCTGTATTAGGTGTGAGAAGGGAGGGTTTATCAGGTGTGGGAGGGGTGAGTGTATTAGGTGTGAGAGGGGAGGGTTTGTTAGGTGTGAGAGGGGAGGGTGTATTAGGTGTGATTGGGGAGGGTGTATTAGGTGTGAGAGGGGAGGGTGTATTAGGTGTGATTGGGGAGGGTGTATTAGGTGTGAGAGGGGAGGGTATGTTAGGTGTGAGAGGGGAGGGTGTATTAGGTGTGATTGGGGAGGGTGTATTAGGTGTTAGAGGGGAGGGTGTTTAAGGTGTGAGAGGGGAGGGTACATTAGGTGTGAGAGGGGAGGTTGTATACATCGGCAATCGCCGTGAGAAGATCTCGGATTAACTCGGACACCACACAAAGCCGTGAGTCCTGCTCTAACCCTCTCAATGAGATTATCGGCACCGCCACTTACCCCACCCCCCCCCCCCCCCCCCACACCTCCCACCTCCTCCCATTACCACCACCCCCACCCCGCCTGACACACCCCTCCACGGGCGGACAGCTTCTGTGTACAAACACAAAGACCAACACGCTGGGCTGAAGTCCAATACACCTCTACCGATTCGGGGTCGAACGATTAGTTCCCAAATCGTATAGTTGTCGGTGAACTTGTCAAAGGCAAATTACGTAACCCATCGCTCAACTGGCAAGGGGTATTTACAATGTTCCATTGTCTCCGACTGAAAAAAAGTGAATGGATAATACAACGGTATAGTATGTGGGAAGACGCAGAGTTAACCTATCGGTCACAACGGTATAGGTTGGTTATTTGATAGACAACAAGTTCATACAGTCACACCGATCCTACCCCTTAATATCAGTTTTCATTCTTCAGTCTAGAAACTGCTACATTGGTCCAAAGCCCAAAACACATCTACCGATTTCGGAACATTGATGTACCTTTGTCGGCGACAAAGGAACGGTAATTAGTCTAAAGCCTTATGCCCATCTACCGATTCAGGGTTGAGCGATTAGTTTCCAAATCGTATAGGAGTCGGTGAACTTGTCGCAGGCAAATTATGTAACCCTTCTCTCGACTGGCAGACATTGAGGAGATGGGGTGGTGGATATTAGTCCTAAGCAAATCGGTCTACTAATCGTTAGCTGACCCTTACCTAGCTGTCCTACATCTACCGACTACGGCCGACTCCGATAGGATGCCTTCGGTGAGCCAAATTACCGTCCGTTTGTCGCCGACAAAGGTACATGAATGTTCCGAAATCGGTAGATGGGCATTGGGCTTAAAGCGAGCCATCCTAATGGAGTCGGCTCTATTTGGTAAATGCGAGGCAGCTAGGCAAGGGTCACCATTAGTTTAACCCCCTCCTTGAGATGCTCTATTTTTGCCGATGAGTTGTCCTTCAATGTTCTTAACTCGTTCACAAAAGTTTATCAACATGCTGATAAATCCGGTCGCCGACAACAGAACGTTGGTAAATGACCTTTGATTGGTTTTGGCCGACATGTCTGAGAGGTTATGTAAATGGCTTCCCGATAAGGTCCACGATTGGCCTATACAATTGGAAGCCTTGTTGTGGTTGGTGGACCTCAGTTCCCGACAAGAGTCTATGACAAGGCCACGAGAAGGCCACGATTGGAAGCTTGTCGGGAGCCTTCCGACAAGGTTACGACAACATCAAATATGTTCAATTTTCCCCATGACTGGACCCTTGTCATGGAGTTTCATAGCGTGTCGGGTCTATGATAGGATATTTTCCCAACATGCCCTGACAACGCTGTCGTAAAGCCCCCCTTCTTACGACAAGGCTGCGACAAGTGCCGATTGGAACTTTCTTGTCGGCGCTTGTTGTAGCCTTGTCGTGGTTGGTGGATGCCCCCCCCCCCCTTAATTCGCCTGCGACTAGTTCACTGACTCCTATACGATTTTCCTATATCGTTCTTAGTTTTAGAAACACCTCCCTCATCACCCACATCTCTCTCTACTCTCAGAGCGTATAGGGGACAGAGCCATTGTTAGTTCACGGAGCAGTCACCAGGTGGTCGGGGGACAAACCTGTATTCTGGCTCTTTGTTCTTACAAAATTCAACTGCCTTTCAATATTTTACTATGGTTCCCTTTACTCTCTACACCCATCCCAAAGCAGGATGACATAATGATTAAACCCAAGACATGATATTTTCCATATGGAACACTTTATATAAATATGTGAGCAAGGCTAAAGTTGTGACATTTCCCAATTATCACTCACTTCTTTTCCACCTCCTTTAGTGAAGAACACCTTCTTTTTCACCTCCAATAGTGAAGAACACCTACTCGGGGGGGGGGGGGGGGGCGTCATGGCGGCGCCCATGGATCATAGGCTATATGCCGTATATTGCCTGCATCCCGTCCATGTACAAATTAGTGCCATAGTTTGCTGGTCGCATTATCCCCACACAATGGCCGACCGTAACGCCCCCTACTGAGAGCACCCGACAATCACAATTCTCCCGTCTGTAGTCTGGGGCTGAGCTGGACAGGGTGGGAGGGTGTGTGTGGGGGGTGGGGGGGGGGGTAGCTATAGGCCTCATCCACAATGCCCTGTATAGAATCCATGTTGGCCTTTGTGTGTGAACCACTGCCCCTGCGACTAGAAAGCTTGCAACAACAGCATTAAGCGCCATATCCACTAAGGCGACCAAGCGAATGCGTCTGCGATCCATGCGACTGTGCGAATCCCGTGCGATGATATTCAATATATTGAATATTGTCGCAAGGCATTCGTATGTCCATGCGAACGTCTGCGAACGTCTGTGAACCCAAATTTGCATGGAAAATCGCCTTAGTGGATCTGGCGCTTAAGTCTTTGCTGATTTGAAAGTATGATTGCACATAACTCCCGCAATTTATTGTTACTCACGTAATAGTCATCTTTATAGGCTTCCCTCCCTATTGCCATTCTGATACATCTAATAAATTGTCATTTCATCAACACTCAGCAGTGTTTTCGATGGTTTCCATATATTACCAAAAATTTCATAATTTTCTTATCAGTGGTTCACACATTATACTGATTTTCCCAGCAGAATACTTTGCGATGCACACGATTACCCACCGACATTTCAACATGCTGAAATGTCGTAGACACCCTACGATACACGTTTTTCATCGGAACGATATCATAGATCCCAATTTTTCATTGGTGCCTAATCGCAGAGACATGGTCAACTGCCACGATATTAAGTGACCTTCCGACGCGATTTTGATTTTGTATCGGGAGGTCCATCGTATATCGAAGCTATATCGTAGTAGGTGGAAGCCAGGCCTTAAAATGCACAATAAAAGAAATGACACAGGACACCGGGGATAGCCTCATAGAAAGACAGTGGAACAGCACACCTGATTTGAATTCCATACATACACCAACGTATCACCGACCTTGACCTTGGTGTATCACTGCACCGTGTCTATTCATCATTTAAAGCCCATTGTAACGAGGATTCTGATTGGACCCGGGTCTGCTATTTTACTGAGAGACGCCTTTATTAAGCTGAATGTTTTATGAATGAAGTAAAAGTCAGCCGGGACTTTCCCTCCTGTCAATGATGCCAATGATTCACTCTCCATCGACCGCCCACTCTACCTGCCTATCGTTTAGATTGACGCCACCTCTCGCTCTCCACTCTGTTCTAACTAAAGTGGGATTCACACTGTGGGATTTACGTACCTCACAGGGTGTTTGTCTGAGACGAATCCTACTGAGATTCTGTACCCTGTAAAGTGGGATTCATACAGTGGGATTTATGTACCTCACAGGGTATTTGTCTGAGACGAATCCTGCTGAGATTTATGTACCTCACAGGGTGTTTGTCTGAGACGAATCCTGCTGAGATTTACGTACCTCACAGGGTGGTTGTCTAAGACGAATCCTGCTGAGATTTATGTACCTCACAGGGTGTTTGTCTAAGACGAATCCTGCTGAGATTTATGTACCTCACAGGGTGTTTGTCTAAGACGAATCCTGCTGAGATTTATGTACCTCACAGGGTGTTTGTCTGAGACGAATCCTGCTGAGATTTATGTACCTCACAGGGTGTTTGTCTGAGAAGAATCCTGCTGGGATTCATGTACCTCACAGGGTATTTGTCTGAGACAAATTTTGCTGAGATTCATGTACCTCACAGGGTGTTTGTCTGAGACAAATCCTGCTGAGATTCATGTACCTCACAGGGTGTTTGTCTGAGAGAAATCCAGCTGAGATTCTGTACCCTGTAAAGTGGGATACATATGGTGGGATTTATGTACCTCACAGGGTGTTTGTCTGAGACGAATCCAGCTGAGACTCTGTACTCTGTAAAGTGGGATTCACACGGTGGGATTTATGTACCTCACAGTGTGTTTGTCTGAGACGAATCCTGCTGAGATTCTGTACCCTGTAAAGTGGGATTCACAAGGTGGGATTCACGTACCTCACAGAGTGTTTGTCTGAGACGAATCCTGCTGAGATTCTGTACCCTGTAAAGTGGGATTCACACGGTGGGATTCATGTACCTCACAGGGTGTTTGTTTGAGACAAATCCTGCTGAGATTCTGTACTCTGTAAAGTGGGATTCATACGGTGGGATCCATGTACCTCACAGGGTGTTTGTCTGAGACGAATCCTGCTGAGATTCTGTACTAGATCAGAATCTCCTCGTCTGAATTATGGGGTTCCATTTTCCTTGGACAGTTTCCCTGCAATTGTCAATGATAATTACCCCTAACCAGGTACAGGTAATCTTTGTAACCTCTGTAGTAATCTGTCAAATAGTCTGTGTTGTTTCTGTAGTAATCTTTGAGCTAGTTTCTGTATTGGTATGTGTCTCTGAAGTTTCTATAGTAGTTTCTGAAGTGGTTTCTGTAGTTTTTGTATCAATCTGTCCAATAGTCTCTGTAGTCTCCATAGAAATCTGTGAATTAGTTTCTGCAGTCGTTGGCTGGTGCTGGGAGACTCTCATGACGTACTTCCGGTGTGAGGTGAGCGTCTATTCAGCCTCGATGTGGAAACAGGAAGTGAGAGGAGTGGGATGTCATTTACTGGAGGTTACGTCATGTTTTAACCTGCACCGGACCGCCACTCCCACTTCTCACCTCCCCCCTCCCCTCCCCCCCTCCCCGCCCAGCCACACATAACACGGTACCAGCATCCCTCCCCCACACCCCCCATCCACCCAGTTACACACGAAACGGTACTATACGCCTTCTATACGTTACTAAACTCCCTATTATCGCCCTGGGTAAGTAAAGGTTCCGCTCCCGACTGGCTGGCTGCACCAGAACCGCATGTCCCCCGATGTACCACAGTTTTCCGGTTCATAATTGGAAAAACTGAATATAATTTCGGATGAACATATATGTAGAAATAACTGAAATTTCCATTTCTGGCATCGGATTCAAGATTTCAAGACATGTAAAAACCGTTGCACCGCAAAACTTATTGGATATGGGTCAAGGGTCTATGAGTGTACCATGACGGCAACCAGCTAACATCGGATCCTGTAAACACACTGTATTATGGGATACCTCAATAGGGTCTATGACCCCCAACCCGGCCTAGCTACATATAACACCGTACCATCACCTCCCCCTCCCCCACCCACACACACACCTACACACACACACTTCCCACTCTCAGTGCGCCTGCGCGGGGGCCGCAAGGGCTGATGGGAAGGCTAGCGGCCTTCTGGTACCCAGCCCATCGATTAGTTCCTCCGCCGGCCGCCAGGGGATGGTAGTTCACAGTCCGGTGTCAGCTGGTATCGGGCGTGCTGCTAACACTGCAAACTGTGTACCCATCGGCCGTGTCCGACCGGAAGTATCGTATTCATCCGCCGGAGTGGACTACAAGTGGGGTGTATCCCTACGCCGGGCCGGGACTATACACAGCAGATTATTCCGCCACATTGAGTAAGAAAACAGCGTAGTTGTCGGCCAAAACAGAACAGTTATGGGATGGTGTACTCCTATATGACCAATCGACCTAAGACTGAAGTGTAATAAGAGGAAACTTGCTTACTGAGCATGTAGGGATGGACGTTCGAGGTCTTTTGTATAGGGGACAGAGCCATTGATAGTTCATAAAGCAGTCACTAGGTGGTCGGGGGACAAAACCTATATTCTGGCTCTTTGTTCTTACGAAATTCAGCTGCCTTTCAATGTTTTACCAAGGTTCCTTTGACTCTCTACACCGATCCCAGAGCAGGAATATATAATGCTTAAATGCAGGACATGATGTCTTTTACATGGAACACTTTATATACATATGTGAGCAAGGCAAGAAAAGTGACATTTCCCAATTATCACTCACTTCTTTTGCACCTCCATTAGTGAAGAACACCTACTTCTTCACCTCCATTAGTAAAGAACACCTACTCGGGGGGGCGTCATGGCGGCACCCTTGGATCATAGGCTATGTGCCATAAATGCTGATGCTCGTTTAAGTGTGCACTATCTTTTTCATACACACTATCTTGCAGCCCAGAGCATACAACATATCTGTATGCCCTGTGTATGGTGATACACACTCCCTATGTGTTTTCTATGGACACTTTGTCTTAGATGGATATATCTGTATGCTCAGGTATGGTGATACACACTCCCTATGTGTTTTCTATGGACACTTTGTATTAGGTGGATATATCTGTATGCTCGGGTATGGTGATACACACTCCCTATGTGTTTTCTATGGACACTTTGTACTAGGTGGATATATCTGTATGCTCCAGGTATGGTGATACACACTCCCCATATGTTTTCTACGGACACTTTGTATTAGGTGGGTATATCTGTATGCTCCAGGTATGGTGATACACACTCCCCATATGTTTTCTACGGACACTTTGTATTAGGTGGATATATCTGTTTGCTCCGGGTATGGTGATACACACTCCCCATATGTTTTCTACGGACACTTTGTATTAGGTGGGTATATCTGTATACTCCGGGTATGGTGATACACACTCCCTATGTGTTTTCTATTGACACTTTGTATTAGGTGGCTATATCTGTATGCTCCGGGTATGGTGATACACTATCCCTATGTGTTTTCTATGGACACTTTGTATTAGGTGGATATATCTGTATGCTCCGGGCATGGTGCTACACACTCCCTATGTGTTTTATATGGACACTTTGTATTAGGTGGGTATATCTGTATGCTCCGGGTATGGCGATACACACACCTGATACCGTGATATCGAGCTGACACTGTGATATCTTGCTGACACTGTGATATCGTGCTGACACTGTGATATCGTTCTGACACTGTGATATCGTGCTGACACTGTGATATCGTGCTGACACTGTGATATCGTGCTGACACTGTGATATCGTGCTGACACTGTGATATCGTGCTGACACTGTGATATCTTGCTTACACTGGGATATCTTGCAGACTATGTGATATCGTGCTGACACTGTGATATCGTGCTGACACTGTGATATCTTGCTTACACTGGGATATCTTGCAGACTATGTGATATCGTGCTGACACTGTGATATCGTACTGACACTGTGATATCGTGCTGACGCTGTGATATCGTGCTGACACTGTGATATCGTGGTACTTCTCCCTGATGACTTCCCGATAAACTAATTACCACAAGGTTAAATGACACTCATCCTTGTGGGACAATAAATCGTGCGAAATATAATCAGCAGCAGTCACGGGTGACTAACTCTGCAGGGACTCCGGGAAGTGTCCGAGTCACTGACACCTGCAATGACGTAGTCAGTGACGTCATTAATAATCGTGACGTTAAGGAGTCCGTGGGGAGAGATAAAGGCAATTTTACATGCCTGCTGGAACCAGCAGAGCTATAAAACAGTCCACAACAAGGACCGCCGAATACCAGCATCTATGTTTATTTTTGGTTATTTATTAAGGTCAATCTGATTTCTTTTTCAATATGGCGGAGGTAGATTTAGATTAGATTTGGAACCCACTGAGCTCCCACACAATACAACAGTCTTTACGACACACTCCAATTCTGGATTTTTTAACGTTCCGACACAGCAACGATGCAATGATTTAGTTTTGTTACTCCGATATTCTATGAAACCAAATTGTCCAACATTCTGACAAGATTATGATGCAGGAATTTCGATTCATAGCCATGTCGGAGTCACATCACAACCAGTGGGTGCCCGGCTTAAAGTAGTGGAGGGATACAACCTGTTTGATGGTTTGTGACGAGGTTTATATTTATAGTTCGTCATAAGATATAAATCTGTATTCTGTTGTAATTCAATGGTAAACTGTTCTTTTATCTGGGACAGCTTCATAAAAAAGGATCAGGTGTCACTCGAAAGGCTGTATTATAGAGGATTAAGGGTGATGCTTAATAAGTACAACCGATTCCCCAGCTTCAAAGATCTTGAAAATGAATGTAAATCAGATCCTTTGGAAAAGCCGGAAAAAGTCACTGCTATGTCAAATATATAAAAACCGTTACAACGAGGCCTGGGTAGATAAGCCAACAAGGGCTACTAGGGCTGCCAGCAAAATTCGTTTCCATATGGCTCGAACAAAGAGTAACTTTGTGCTTAAGTCCCCATACTATTGGGGCGCAAGACTATGGGATACACTGCTGTTCAAGAACAATCAAACAATCAAAAATTCAAAAGGGCCGTAGAACAACATCTGTAAGATGTATCGATTGTTATGAATCAATGGATGTATTATTTGCCCTACGACTATTTGTGTTACAGCGGATCATGTAGCCCCAAACTATCCACTATCATTACCATTACTATTCACCAAATACTAAAAACCTGACAGATGTTTGTTTGATAAATAAAAAAAGATAAACGAGTTAAAAAAACTACTTAATTGTGAAAATATGCAATTCGTAGTAACGGAATCCCTAATTTTTGATCCCGAACTAACTCTTGCATGCTCTTTCAGCATTGAATGAGATGAAAATAAATCCCCCATTCTGAAGCTTGAAGTACAAATAGATGAATTATCAATAGATCATAGATTATGTACGTGCGAAATTATGTGATGTGTATGAATGAGTGTATTGTGTCTTATATGTCATGTTCCGACTACTGTGAGGAAGAGCGCTTATAGATTATGGCGATTATTGTTTGTCGTAAAATTTACCAAATCAACAAATACATCAGCATCAAACTTGTCAGGGAAAGGTGGATAGTATGGAGAAACCAAACGAGAGTTAGTCGTATTGTTGTTTATCGCACGACAGCAATGTCGTGTATTACTGCGCGAGGCGAAGGCGAGTGCAGTAATACACGACATTGCTGTCGTGCCGGACATTGCCGGAGTGCGATAGACAACACGACTAACTCGAGTTTGGTTTAGAATTTATCCTACCCCATCTAAATGACTTCAGCAAATTAAGAAATAACATAAAACTCACCGATAATCAGTGTTAATCATAGCTCGCTTTTCAAATGACGTCATTTGTCAACTGTATCCCACTAGAGCGATAAATTTCATGCTCCTGCACTGTAGACCAAATACAGTCCGCTAATGTTAAGCCTATGGAGTTTTTTATTAGGGGTAGGATAATAAGTACGATATAGACTGGTTTCAGATAAAAACGGTCATATGTTCCTCGGAGTTGACCATATCTCGGAGCGCAATATCCTCGCATACGGTCGGATATTACCATGCGTCAACTGATATGCGTCAAAATACACCGGACTGTGTTCTACCAGACCGGCAACTTTGAATAAAATTCCCTAAGTGTAGAACTGTATCAAGAATCGTATAACAATAAGGAACTTCATCGAGATCCATAGTCACTGACAATATGACATGAGTGTTGGTTGCGGAGTAATCTCAAAATCCTGGGAGGTGTTTTTAAAACTAAGAACGATAAAATAATTGATCTTATCGGGGTCTTTGTTACATTCTCGTTGCCTAAAGTGATCCGATTTTATAGAGGACGGTCTAACAATACGATCAGTGAAAATATCTTTATTCTAATTTTTGAAAAGGTCACAAATTATCTTCCACTAAGAAAGGAAAAAGCAAAGAATATAAAATGCAAAAGATATCCTGGAATTATGCAGACCACGTTAAAAAACGGACTGACACTCCGATTGTGGTCACTGTTGTTGTTAGTCCTAACCGTAATCGTTCAGCCAATATAATTTTTAGTTTTAAAAACAGCCCCCTTATCTGATCCTAGGTAATTAAACGGGTACCAGACGCACCGCCATTAACCTAGACTTTGTACAATAAATCCCAAGAAACGAGGGGGTGGGGATTTGGCTCAGTGGTTAGAGCACCGGACTTGTAACCCCAAGGTTGTACGACTTTGTGGGTTCGATTCCCACCCCCAGCAGTGGTAGATTTACTGCTATAACAAAGGCCATCCTTCTCATACCATGTCTATGTGGTGTGGGAAGTAAAAGAACTATCGCCTCAGTAAATGTGTAGGGGTGAGATTTCTACCTAAAATCATCACATAGATTCCATCACCACCCTAGTGGTGTAAAAGAACCTTGAGAAAGTCTTGAAAGGACCTATAATGGTTGACTGGATGTTAAATCAAACCAAACAAACAATGTTAGAATTATATTTCCCCTCATAAGGTGGCACGGGGTTACACTATGATGTTCTGAGTAGACATGTTAGAATCATATTTGCCCTCATAAAGTGGCAGGGTTACACTATGATGGTGGTGCGTTGTGTGTAAGGCTAGAGCCCTCCTCCCGTGACTGTGTCTTGGAGCACAGTGCCAGTGCCGAACTGCTCCGAGGAGTTCTGAATGGTTCTGAGCCACACTGAATAGCTTGAGTGGCTACGAGCAATTTCGAGCAGATCTGAGCAGTTTAAAGCACCACTGAGCAGCACTGAGCAGCACTGAGCAGCTACAATTAGATCTGAACTTCGAAAAGCTTCAAAAAGCTCTGGGCAGCAGTGAATAAATACAATCACCTCCAAACAGCTTAGAAAAAGTTCTGAGTACACATGTTAGAATTGTATTTGTCCTAAGAAAGTGGCGGGGTTACACTAGTAAGGTGGTGTGTTGTGTGTAAGGCTAGAGCCCTCCTCCCGTGACTGTGTGTTGGAGCACAGTGCCAGGTGGGCGACCAGGAGGCAGGTCTGCCGGACCGGGTGGAAATAGGTTGTGTTAGCGCAGCGCATACCAATAGGGAGGATACTTAACTAGCAGCTCCGAACGACTCCAAATGGCTACAAAAAAACAGCAAGAAGCTCTGAACAGCCCCGAGCAGTTCTAAGAAGCTCCAAGCAGCTCCGAGCGGCTCCAATTGGAACTGAGCAGCTCCGAGCAGCTCAGAGTAGCTGTGAGCTGGACTGAACAGAACCGATCAGCTCCGAACAGCTCTAA
The DNA here is from genome assembly GCA_950022655.1 of Alentia gelatinosa. NCBI lineage: Eukaryota > Metazoa > Annelida > Polychaeta > Phyllodocida > Polynoidae > Alentia > Alentia gelatinosa. Next base: position 34,080,330 of record OX465593.1, on the reverse strand, counting down.
GCAACTTCAAGCAGCTCTAAGGAGCTCCAAGCATGACTAAATAACACAGAGCAGCTCCGAGCAGCTCCGAGCAACTCTGAGCACCTCCAAACAGTTTCGATCAGGACTGAACAGATCCAAGCAGCTCAAAGAAGCTCCAAGTAGCTCCAAGCAGCTCCGAGATTGACCAAGCAGCTCTAAGAAGCTCCGAACAGCTCCGAGGAGTTCTGAATGGTTCTGAGCCACACTGAAAAAGTTGAGTGGCTACGAGCAATTTCGAGCAGATCTGAGAAGTTTAAAGCAGCACTGAGCAGCACTGAGCAGCTACAATTAGATCTGAACTTCGAACAGCTCCAAAAAGCTCTGAGCAGCACTGAACAATTACAATCACCTCTACACCTTCTGAGTAGACATGTTAGAATCATATTTCCCCTCATAAAGTGGCGGGGTTACACTATGATGGTGGTGTGTTGTGTGTAAAGTTAGAGTCCCCCTCCCGTGACTGTGTGTTGGAGCACAGTGCCAGGTGGGCGACCAGGAGGCAAGTCTGCCGGACCGGGAGGAAGTAGGTTGTGTTAGCGCAGCGCATACCAATAGGGAGGATACTTAACTAGCAGCTCCAGACGACTCCAAATGGCTACAAAAAACAGCAAGAAGCTCTGAACAGCCCCAAGCAGTTCTAAGAAGCTCCAAGCAGCTCCGAGCAGCTCCAATTGGAACTGAGCAGCTCTGAGCAGCTCCGAGTAGCTCTGAGCTGGACTGAACAGAACCGATCAGCTCCAAACAGCTCTAAGCAACTTCAAGCTGCTGTAAGGAGGAAACTTAACCAGCAGCTCCGAACGACTCCGAACAACTTCAAAAGGCAGGGAGCAGCTCTGAATAGCTCTGAGCACCTCCGAGCACCTCCGAGCAGCACCGAGCACTTCCGAGCACCTCTCGGCACCTCTGAGCAGATACAAATAGGACTGAGCAGTTTCGAGCAGCTCTGGGCACCTCTGAGCAGATACATATAGGACTGAGCAGTTTCGAGCAGCTCTGGGCACCTCTGAGCAGATACATATAGGACTGAGCAGTTTCGAGCAGCTCTGAATAACACTGAATGAGACTGAGTAGCTCCAAACTGCACCTGAACTGCCTTGAACATCTCCAAGCAGCTCAAAGCAGGTCCAAGTGGAACTGAGCACCTCCGAGCAGCTCTGAACCATTCCCAGCACAAAGCAGCAAAACACAAAGAAGCCCTGAGAAACTCCGAGCAGCACAGAACACTACTGACCAGCTGCAATTAGCACTGAGCTGCTCAGAAAAGCCTCAAGGAGCTGTGAATAATATCAATCGGCTCCGAGCACTTTCAAAATGCTCTGAGCAGCAAAGAGCAGAAAGGAGAAGCTTGAAGCAACTCCAAACAGCTTCGAGCAGGTCTGAACAGCTCCAGAAAGCTCCGAGCATCACAGAGCACCTCCGAGCAGCACGAGTGAGGAGGGATCAGGCTGTAGCTTGTGAGCCCCACGCCCACACACCTTTTTTAACACATCACCTCGTACATTCAGCACCGAACACCTCCGAGCACCTCCGAGCACCTCCGAGCACCTCCGAGCACCTCCGAGCATCCCCGAGCACATCCGAACACCTCCGAGCATCTCCGAGCACATCCGAGCAGTTCCGAGCAGCACCGAGCACCTCCGAGCATCTCCGAATCAGGCTTGTGAGCCCCACGCCCACACACCTTGTCTAACACATCACCTCGTACATTCAGCCCCGAGCAGTTCCGAGCACCCCCGAACACCTCCGATCACCTCCGAGCAGCACCGAGCACCTCCGAGCACCGAGCAGCACCTCCGAGCAGCACCGAGCAGCTCTGGTGAGGAGGAATCAGGCTTGAGAGCCCCACGCCCACACACCTTGTCTAACACATCGCCTCGTATATTCACACGTTTCCATTTACACCGCCAGCTCATCTGTTGAGAGGCGGGCGGAGGTCGCAGCGTACCATTCATCGTCCCACTCTCAGGGTGGGTGGCGCGAGTGCGGTAGAACGAGCGCTATCACTGTGTGGAAGGTGATCCTACTGACATATAATATCATATACCTGTGGTAGTATATCCTACATATACGGCCCGCTCCTACCCATGTCGTATTTGAGCCAACAAAATGCGTGGCATAAATAAACTCAGACTCAACCTCGTGACTTCTCTTGATAGTATGTGGCATATGGGGCATGTTCGGCAGCGAAATCTAAAAACTTGCCAAGAAGCAAAGTTAAAAATTGGATATTTTGAGGTATATATTAATACGAAAATGGGTATACTGTGTCTGTACGTGATAAATACTTGGTAAAATCGACGATATCACAGTAACCACAGTAACCCTGTTTTCGTATGATACATGCAACCATGAACTGTACTCAGAGAACTAGTAAAGGTTCCAGACAACGTGACACAGATTTCATCCATGATTATTATCACATACCTGTGTGCGAATGTCTATCAGATACTTAAAAAGAACTGAACGAGAGTTAGCCTGATTAGTTTTTATGCCACAACGGACAGGTTGTGTATTACTACACGAGGCCGAGTGTAGTGAGTAGCAGACCTGACCGGAGTGGCTTGAAAACTAGTCAGGCTAACTCGAGTTCGGTTCTGTATTTATCCTACCCGTCTCTACACTTCAGGTGTCAGTTCTATTTTTCGATTATTCTGTATCATGCTAGCAACATCTGAATGGGCATTTTAAGTGCAACTGGAACTTTTTTCGTAGTAGCTGAAATCCTGGTCTCTGATTGGTCAATTTTTTGTATTACTGGCATAAAAAACACTTTATGTCACAGCATGCCACATAAAATTTGCCTATGTTAAGTCTATGGTGGATTTTTATTAGGGGTAGGATAATGCCCGCTACTTTCCTATCCTCCTATAGTATTACATATCCTAGTAGGAGACGAGTACTAGCACATATATGTAGGTATATATATATATATATATATATATATATATATATATATATATATATACCTACATATATATATAATATATGTATATATTTTTATATATATATATATATATATATATATATATATATATATATATATATATATATACCTACATATATATAATATATGTATATATTTATATATATATATATATATATATATATCCCCTGGAAGGGACTGTGTTATTTCCCATCCCACTAGGACACTATACAGTGAGTGATTCCATACATCCCGCCGGGCCATTCCATTCTATTTCACATTCAAATTACATACTACAGTTTCCGTATATCCCACTGGACTGTTCCATATTCCTCACATCCCAGTAAGAGGCCTTAGCGCTTCCATATATCCCGTTGAACCGTTCCGTATTATCTCATAACCACGACAGATTCGCAATGTCATCGGTGCCGCCCATTTATCGCCAAGCTAGCGTCCGTCTCGCGAGATCTCGTAAAGCCACGTCCGCTGGTGCCGTACGTCATCTGGAGGCTACTGTCTTTTTAGCATGGCACCCTCCTGACGACTTTTTAGGTCTAGCGTCCACCTACTACAATATGGCTCCGATATGGTCTGCGATGTACCTCCCGATAAAAAAAATCAAAATTGTGTCGGAAGGTCACCTAATATCGAGGCAGTTGACCACGTTTCTGTTATTAGACACTGATTAAAACCCTATAGAATGGGTTGTGGATTGGCATGTCTAGACATATGTCTACAATTTTGCACCTTCCCGATATGTCTCTGATATTTACTTTTTGTATCAGAGCCATATCGGGAGGTCTAAATTTCTATCGTAGTAGGTGGGCGCCGGGCATTACTCCGCTGTTTGCTGTTGTGGATGACTGCAAAGAGCGGACTTTAGTCAGTCAGTTCTGCACCCTTTAGGGGGGTGTCCACCAATCACGACAAGGCTACGATAATGGGTTCCCGACAAGGTCCACAATTGGCCTACGATTAGAGGCCTTGTCCTGGTTGGTGGACCCCAGTTCCCGACATGAGTCTATGACAAGGCCACGACAAGGCCATGATTGGAAGCTTGTCGGGAGACTTCCGACAAGGCTACGACAACATCGAGCATGATTTTTGCCATGACTAAACCCTTGTTGTTGAGTGTCATTGTGTGTCGGGAGTGTGTCACAGAGGTCTACGATAGAAAATTTTGGTGGGGCGTGCACTTCCCGACACGTCCCGACAAAGCTGTCATAAAGCCCCCCTTCTTGCGACAAGGCTGTGGCAAGCACCGATTAGAACTTTCTTGTCCTGGTTGGTGGATGGCCCCCTTAAGGCCCGTTGTCCACTGAGCTCCTGATATGCCCTACGATGGACCTCCCGATAAAAAATCAAAGGTCGCCTCTTATCAGGGCAGTTGACCATGTCTCTGCGATTAGGCTCCTAATAGAAAATGGGGCTCTACGATTTCTATGGGTATAACAATAGGAACTTTTTCTTTGCTCTATAGCGCAAAGGGGCTATTTTTTATGTATACCATGGTTTTGAGGTCGTATACCACAGATGTGAATCCATATACCACAGTAATGGTATCTGACAGGTTTTATTCAATGGTTGTGATTTACTGAGTCCCCATACATTTTCAAGGGGTCTTTGTATACAGTATATAGCCTATGAACCATGGGGGCTGCCATGACGCCCCCCGGAGTAGGTGTTCTTCAGTAATGGAGGTGCAAAAGAAGTGAGTGATAATTCGGGAATGTCAGAATTCTAGCCTTGCTCACATATGTATATAAAGTGTTCCATGTGAAAAACATCATGTCCTGGGTTTAATCATTATGTCATCCTGCTCTGGGATGGGTGTAAAGAGTCAAGGCCACCTAGTGACTGCTTCATGAAATAACAATGGCTCTGTCCCCTATGTATAATGGATGATAAAATACTTCAAAGTACACCAAAGTAGGCTCAGACCTGTAGGAATAAGGTTCAGATACACTGTAGCTAGAAACCCGAGACCATACTGCACCGACATGTAGTACAGATTAAAATACGGCACGCGCGATAAGATAACGTGAACGCCACCGGAAGTGATAAACAGGCCCACTGCGCACGCGCCATGCGACCATTATCCATTCCCCAAATATCGCCCATTCCTCCTCCCCAGTAGTGTGCCCGGTGACCGCCAGGCGTCAGCCTGGACCTCTTTCCGGCGGCCATTTTTATTTGCGGTCATATTTCACGCCTGAGTGGCCGCGAGGGGCCGCCACCGGAAACCGGAAGTGACGTATATCAACGTGCAGTGTTGCGGCCTGTTGGCAGAGCTCGCTCTGTGTGGAGCAGGGCACCAGTGTAGTTATGATAATCTGTATACATTTTGGGATTTTTGTATCTCCACATATATGAATACAAATACTACACTTATTGCATTGATACTCCAATTTGCATATGACAATCTCAGTATCCGTCTATCAGGGTTATAACAATTATCACTCCATGCACAAAAATTAGTCAGAGTCGAGTCTTTCAGTCTTGCTTCTATTCTATATTCCCAGATTCAAATAATTTATATTATGGCCATCTATCTGAAATATGTTCTAGAGACACATGTCTCTCAAATGCATATTTTGTTTGTTTTGTTTTTAGTTGCATATGTCACCTGTGGCATATAAATATGTTATGGCATAACCATGGCATACAGTCATGTTAAGTCTATGGAGATTTATCCAAGGAGTAGTATACAGTCATGTTAAGTCTATGGAGATTTATATGAGGGGTAGAATAAGTGCAATGTCTGGCCAGACGCAAGCAAGCGATCCTTATCACTGAATTATAGGTCAATTTTATACGGCTCACCTCTTTCCTTGGTGCACCCACTTCTCTTATACCGAGACACACCAAGCGAGTGAAGGCAGCGATCTCTGGAATCGCCAACACAAATTGGCGTATATGTGAGATATCATTTCATAGGAAACCTATTATGTTTCACTGTATATTTTCTCGTAAATGTCAAAGTATTATAAGATTAACATGACTATTGGAGGGAATCGTTCTGTTATAACTACAGCAATACCTGGAGACATCATGCTTTGATATCCATGACGATGGCCAGAGATATCATGCCCAGTCCCAACACGAAAACCTGAAGGGATATGCCGCAGTCCCCACACGAAAACCTGAAGGGATATGCCGCAGACCCCACATGAAAACCTGCAGGGACATGCCGCAGTCTCTACACGAAAACCTGAAGGGTCATGCCTCAGTCCCCACACGAAAACCTGAAGGTTATGCCGCAGTCCTCACACGAAAACCTGAAGGGATATGCCACAGTCCCCAAATAAATACACGAAGGGACATGCCCGGTCCCCACACGAAAACCTGAAGGGTCATGCCGCAGTCCCCACACGAAAACCTGAAGGGATATGCCACAGTCCCAAAATAAATACACGAAGGGACATGCCCAGTCCCCACACGAAAACCTGAAGGGTCATGCCGCAGTCCCCACACGAAAACCTGAAGGGATATGCCACAGTCCCAAAATAAATACACGAAGGGACATGCCACAGTTTCCACACGAAAACCTGAAGGGATATGCCGCAGTCCCCACACGAAAACCTGAAGGGACATGCTGCAGACCCCACACGAAAACCTGAAGGTTTATGCCACAGTCCCCAAATAAATACACGAAGGGACATGCCCAGTCCCCACACGAAAACCTGAAGGGCACGCCACAGTCCCCACACGAAAACCTGAAGGGATATGCCACAGTCTCTACACGAAAACCTGAAGGGATATGCCACAGTCCCCACACGAAAACCTGAAGGGCAGACAGCCTTTCAAGCGTTCATGTTCTTTTTACATATCATCTTTTGATTCAGAAGCATAACTTTGATGATAATTCTAAAAGAAGAAGATATATAAATACTTGCCTTTAGAAATGATAATTTCTATCCTGCACTTGAAGCTGAATCTGATAGTATCAGCACTGAACAGAGGGAAACTATGTTCCGGGATCAGGGGCCCATTGAATAATCCAGGATCGTACATTTTCTGAATGCCATTGAGACCCAGGGACAATGCGGGTCAATTTCATTCAGCACTTATGGACGACCTTATGGACGGCCAATATTGTCTTAGCCAACAGACTTAAATACTATTAGACGATAACCCTTGTACGAGGTACAGTAAAGGTTCTTCATGTACGATCCTAGATTATGAAACTACCCCCTGGGACCTGTTTCAGTAGTTTTGTGACATGTCTAAATGGCGTCTGTGACACCATACGGACAGATCCACACAAGTTGTGGCACTTAGGACAAGACAGACCCCAAACATGGTGTGTCCGGTTTCAAAAGTATTAGACAATTCCACTTACTTTCCATAGGAATTAAGCAATGACACTTTAACACGAGTAAGGGATACATATAACCTATAATCGTTCCAAATATGAAGAAAATTTACCACTCTGATCCGCTGGTATTTGACATCAACTGTGACATGCGTTTTGAAACCAGACAAATTTGTTCCGCTGTTGCTTACACTGTTGGTGCCGCTGTTGATGACTGTCTAGGCCTAATGTCACGAAACTACTGAAACAGGTCCCTGTTTCACTAGATTTGTGACATGTCTAGATGGCGTCTAGATGGTATGTCCGGTTTCATAAGAACTAGACACTAGACTTCGTTTTGTCCGTTCTTGCTTGCGCTGTTGGTGCCGCTTTTCATGTCTGTCTAACACTTTTGTCACGAAACTAGTGAAACAGGTCCATGAAGTGTAGATTTTTCTAATTCATATGTTTGGGGTCTGTCTATTCCTAAGGGCAGGTACTTGTGTCGTCGCGAAACTAGACAACCCCAATGTCTGTATAGTGTCACAGACATGTCACGAAACTAGTGAAATAGGTCTCAGGTGAGAGAAAGTCAAAGTTATGAGGTAAGGCTCAGAAAAATTACTGCCCAAGGCCTTGGCCACGAGCAGTAATTTTTCCAAGCCTTACCAAGTAACATTGACTTTCTGTCTCTGGAAACTTGGTTGACCTTTTCCTATATACCTTCGAATGTGGTTTAATAATGATTATTTGCTCACCAACCATCAAACCCGAAGCCAGATCCAATCTTATGGAGTAACTTAACACTCTATGTTTTCTCCCCACTGGATTTTTCATATAAATTTTGTAAGAGGCGATCTGATTGGTCTAAATGTCAACCTTGGGTAGCATGCAGCAACCTTGGGTAGTATACATAAGTTACTCCACCCACCAGAATGTGGTGTAAGCATAGAGTGTACGGCCATAGGTATATAGGAAGTCCTCTGCTCTTTCTATGACTGTCAATACATCGGCCGTTGGAACTGGTATGAATATCTGCAGTCTTGCACCATTTCCCAACACCACGTGACAAACATGGCGTGCGGCGGAACCACCCAATCAGCCATCTTGATTTACGGCCACGCATGCGCCAGGCTTACATTGACAATTTGTATGGACACTGTGGGGTCACATGATCAGATGGCGTCTCAGGGACGGTCGCTGATTGGTCAATAGTTCTCTGAGCAGATCGGTGGCCTCCCAGCATGCAATGCGTCTGTGACATGCTGCATCAAGAAGAAAAAAACAAAGAAGAAAGGAAAGTCTGGAATACTAAGAAGGAAACTGATGAGTGTTTGGTCTGGGTCCTCATTCGCCATCGAGTTTGGAGTGTGCAGTAATATGAACGAGGCGATAGCCAAGTGGATATTCTGAAACACTCCAAACGAGATGATGAACGGGGACTCAGACCAAGTATGAATATGTTTCTGATTTCACTTTAGCCTGGAAATATTTATCTCACCCATTGAGAACGAGTTACCGTTCTCGTATGCCTGTTAAGAACGAGTTCGTCATGCTAAGCATATGGACGTTTTTATCTCACCCCGGTATTTTTCTCCATAGGCTTAACATTACGAACTCGTACTCCACGGCCATGAAGTTCGTGTACCCAATACTCAATGGCCAATTGGGTGATTCATTTCATAAAAAAATAATGTCATACAGGATGAGATAAAATCAGAAACCCACTCGATGAAGATAACTAGGTCTTATAGATAATGACCACAGAGTAATTCACTCAGCTTCGCTTCGTGAATTACTCTGCAGTCAAACTTGGTGGAGTACGGACCAAGCTATTTTCATCTTGTGGGTTTCCTTCTAAATACCAGGCTAAAATAGATACAGGTACTTTGTAAATGGATGGATGGTTGCAATATGGTGAAGCACAAGAGCCACAAGCCTGCTTATGATAGCTATCCCGGCATTTACACTAGATGACTATAGGTGGCGATTCTTGAATTTATCACCACCTGAAGACTTTCAGCCATAAAAGGCTGGAAATCGTCAAGTGTAACCTCCAAGCGCATGGCAACTGCAGATTATCTGATCATATCTGATTACGCAATTCGACACCACCTGACAACTATTGGACATGCTCTGATGCTGGCGACTATTTCAAGCCAGTTTAATTTTTTTCCAACCATGGAATCCTCAGTCGAATCTATTGTAACGAAAAGATTAACAAAAACAGTTTAAATTAGTTGTCTAGACAGACGGCGATTCTGTGAAAACTAAGTTAACAGTGTAAATGCTTGAGAGTCCATTCTGAGGTTGAGGACTTTTGCAGTGGACATTGCCACCACCTGACGAATACTGACTTGACGAACTACAATCACCACAAATTTAATCGTCTAATGAAAACTTCAGGTATATATAGACAATAATTGATGCTTTTGTGGACAGGCGGCCGTAAACATAAAATGTTGACGCGCAGTAATACACATGATTTTGCGTAAACAAGATTGACCTATTTTCCATTGTGTATACGCTCACCCTTATTTAAGCGTCCATGCTGTGGTCATATATACGTCATATATACGACTGATTCTGTTGTATGTACACCACTATCCAATAGTTCTGAACCCACTGGCCTGCCTCCCGTGCTAAAGACGCACATCAATGCAACCCAAAGATTCCTCTAATCTCAATGATGCCACCTAGCGGGAACTTAGTGTGCCAGTGGATTCTCAAGGCTCCAAGCCTAGCTCGTTGAGAATTCTTCTCCCATAGAGCGCAGTGAGAATCTTGTACAGAATACCACTTAGAGAGTGTGAGATCTTATGAGAGGGGTGCACCACCTTGTACAGAATACCACTCAGAGAGTGTGAGATCTTATGAGAGGGGTGCACCACCTTGTACAGAATACCACTTAGAGAGTGTGAGATCTTATGAGAGGGGTGCACCACCTTGTACAGAATACCACTTAGAGAGTGTGAGATCTTATGAGAGGGGTGCACCCGAGGGTAGGAAGGAGTAGCTGAGGTCACTATCTTCTATTTTCGTCTTTTTCTTTTCACATATTTTACCATGAAATCGTCAATGAAGATGATTTTTTACTAAAATGTGTTAATCGTGGATTTATTTGGTGACAAACTCTATCGATTTCCCGAGGTTTATTTTAATTTTTATAAACTGGTCGGCAGTTTCTACATCAGTTCTCAGTGGCCTAATCCTAGGGATTTAACACACCTTGAAAATACCCCCCCCCCCCCCCCCACACACACACACACAGTACCCAATAATATAATCTTAACCGTTGATCATTAAAGGCATTTCGGATAATTTGGCTTGAAAATTAAAACCCATGTCATTTTCCTGAAATTTGAATAATATGATCTTCAAGTGTTCTAGTACATATCTAACTTAAAGGTTTGGGGTCACCTTTTTTTATACAGAGATCAATATTATGACAATATCATAATAGATTATTTAGAAATTATAAGAAGTTGCTTTTCAAATAATAAAACCTATACAATAGTACTATACATTTTTGAAATAATTGAATTTTCCTTACATTTTCTATGTAAAACAAGCAAATGTAAATTAGCCTATAATACTATTTGAAATTCACAGTGGCGCCACCTGGTGATTTTCACATATTGACAATTATCAATTCAATCCGGTTCCTTTTATACCAAATGAGGAAAATACAAGATATTATCCAGTTTGACCTAACCCAGTAGGTAAATTAAGCCAATTTACATTTTTTTATATATGAGATGTACTGAAAAATACAGTTTATTTCAATTTTCTCGAAAACATGAATGGTAACCTATATTTTTCAAAACTGAAATCTATAGTACCCCACATTCCCCATATCTTGTGAAAGTTTGAAGAAAATAACATGGGTTTTACTATGTGAAATTCAACTTTCAAAATTCCTCTATATTCTATTTGCTATATCCTGTGAAAGTTTGAAGAAAGAAACATGAGTTTTACTATGTGGAATTCAACTTTTTTTAAATTCCTCTATATTCTATCATGATATCAATCTCTGGATCAACATAAATTAGTAAGGTGACCTCCGATTTTTAAGTCAGATATATATTCTACAACACTTAGAGATCATCATATCAAATTTTCAAGAAAATGACATGGGTTTTAATTTTGAAGCCAAATTGCCCGATATGCCTTTGAAGGGTTAACCTGAGAACTCCTGAGTGTGACTAATCCTAGCCGTGCACCGTTAACTGGTATTACTCCACCAGGGGGAGTTATGACAGCTGGGGGCTGTTCTTAATCCGTTAATCCCTCGTCCACCGACTGGCGGTTGAATTATCCATGAGACTAATCCGGGGATAATCTCCTACGTGTGATCTGTTTCCTGTGACTATCAACACACGGACAGGGTGGAGGATAGACTTGCTCAAGTCTTTGATTATAAACATTCATTAAAATGATTAAACACAATCAGAATAAAGTTCTTATATAGAACTGCAGCGAGAATCGTATAAATGAGGATGGTTGTGGCCCATTAGATTGTAGGTCAACTCTCGACTGCAGAGCCGTCCCAAGGCGCTAGAAAATATTATGTTAGGAGGTCAGGGTGAAGGTCGGGGTTTGCTGCGAATGCAGTCATTGGCTACTCGGTCTACTCTATTCCTTATATGGAATTAAGGTAATGGACTGGGACTGGGGGTGAGACAGATTCAGTCGCACCTTGGGCGCTCCGCGATTCCGCATTCACACCTGCGGTGCCGGGAGTGAGAAACAGCTAAATAGACGTTAGGGCCCACTTAATTTTTCAGAAATGGTTAATGTTCGTTAGCTTGTTAGCGCTAAAAACGGAAATGTCAAGGTTTACGCAAATTTCATAAATTGTAAGTAATGATTTGACATGTATGCATATTTCATAGATACATGTCGATGCTATGATAGATGGGCCCTAACTTCCTGATGAGTGGGCCCTAACGTCCCGACTTTCGGGTGGTAGGCCCTAACGTCTACATACCGGATGGATTGAGTGTGTGGCTTTAAGTGGTAGTCCCACGGAGGATATAAATAATAGTATGTGGCGCACGAGGCAAATACGTGGCATACAGGGTATGTACGTGGCATACGGGTTATGTACGTGGCATACGGGGTATTACGTGGCGCACCGCGCATGTATGTGGCATACAGGGTATGTATGTGGCATACGGGGTATGTACGTGGCGTACGGAGTATGTACGTGGCGCATGAGGCATGTATGTAGCTTACGGGGTATTACGTGGCATACTGGGTATGTATGTGGCATACAGGGTATTATGTGGCATACGGGGTATGTAAATTGCGCACTGGGCATGTATGTGGCATACGGGGTATGTATGTGGCATACGAGATATTATGTGGGGTACAGGCTATGTTCATAGCGTATGGGGATATATCGGGCATACAGGGTATGTATGTGGCAAATGGGGTATGTATGTGGCGTACTAAAGAAGAAACCAACAAGTTTTGGTCAAAGTCGTCGTTCTCCACGAGTTTGATGCGGAGTGATATGAACGAGGTGACAGCCGAGTGAATATCACGTAGCATTAAAATGAGTTTGAGAACAACAACTTTGACCAAAACGAGTTGCTTTCTGTATTTATCTCACCCCTGTACACACTAAAAGAAGGGACAACGCACAGGATATAGACCATGGAGAACGGGCTGCAATACTCGTAGGGGCATGGAGAACGAGTTCCCAATGTTAAGCCTATGGACATTTATTCCAGGCGTGAGATAAAGGGTATGTACGTGGCATACAGGGTATGTACGTGGCATAAGGGGTATTATGTGGCATACGGGGTATGTATGTGGCATACGGGGTATGTACGTGGCATACAGGGTATGTACGTGGCATACGGGGTATGTACGTGGCGTACGGGGTATGTACGTGCCGTACGGGGTATGTACGTGGCATACAGGGTATGTACCTGGCGTACAGGGTATTATGTGGCGTACAGGGTATGTACGTGGCATACGGGGTATGTATGTGGCATACGGGGTATGTATGTGGCATACGGGGTATGTATGTGGCATACGGGGTATGTATGTGGCATACAGGGTATGTACGTGGCGTACGGGGTATGTACGTGGCGTACAGGGTATGTATGTGGCGTACGAAGTATGTATGTGGCGTACAGGGTATGTTCGTAGCGTGTGGGGATATATCAGGTGTACAGGGTACGTAAGTGGCGTAAAGGGTATGTAGCTTGGTGAAACCCAACATGTCGTCAAAAAGTGATGGTATAGAATGACAATTTTTTTTTTTTATATATATTTTTTTTATTAGCAAGTAATTCACCAAGGATTGGTGATCTTCCATTACAGTGTACAGTAGTCCTGGTACAATCAGTCTAGATATTGCTTAGTCTTATGATATATAAGGTAAGTGGATATCTCACGTAGGAGATTAAGTATAAGCAATTTTAAGGTATATGATAATACAAAAACAGGTGTACTGTGTCTCTACCTGGTACAGTTTTACCTCGTATTTATCATGTACAGCCACAGTAACCCTGTTTCCAAATAATAAGTCCTGTTTCAATCTGTAGACTTTTGTCTTAGAAAAATATGAGGAACATGAATCCCACTGCGTGAATCCCTGAACAGTGTTAAATCAGTTCTTCTAGGATTATCGTAAAACTGGATGAGTTTTAATCTTGGCCACCGTATGCCATGACTGGAGTTTGGTATAGTGATTTCACGAGGCGAAGCCGAGTGAATTCCGGAGCCAAAACTCCAAGAGTAGCATGTAGTGGCCACGATTAAAACAAATCAGGTTTTGATTTTATTCTACCCCGTCTCCTTGATTTTAGAATATTATGTGATAATGATTCTGTATGCCACTAGTGGCATATAAAACTTTGTATGCCAGTCAGCGTGGCATACGGACCCTCAATGTTAAGCCTACGGGATTTCATATTAGGGGTAGGATAATATAGAGGAAACCCATGAAATTTTAGGGTCTGAGCTCGTATCCCATCGAGTTTGAATCAGTAGTAATTCACAAGGCGAAACTGTGTGAATTGCTTTGTGATTCAAATGAGATGGGATCGAGCTCTGACCCTAAACTTGAATGGGTTTCTGAATTTATCTCACCCTTAATATTGACTAATGGGCTAACATTTGTGACATTATCCCCCATTGGATATATTTCCTAAATATCTAATGGGTGTTAGATACGAGTTTCCAATGTTAAGTCTATGGAGAAAAAATATCTGGGGTGAGATAAACATTTGTAACCATTTGTTAGATTGACCAGACAACAGATTGAAATCAGATCAGGACAGAATCATGAGATCCTTACAGAAAAATAATCCGATTCCTTTTAATAAACATCGCAGACAATTAGTCTCCTGAGCAATTTCACCGCGCAAAAAGAAATCTGTAAATCAATCTTGATCCATAAAACAATGGTCTCTTTTTACAGCGCCAATTAACACGCTCATAATCACCGAAACAGCTTTTTATTTTACAAAACAAGGTTTTTGAATAATCCTGATGAAACACACCACTACAACAAGTGTCAGATTTTCCGATAAAAACTTCTTGTTTAATTTGTGTTATTAGAAACTGTCTATCCCGTGTTTGTACCCCGAATTGGTGTTAATTGTAATAGGTGATTTAAAGCCCAATGCACATCTACCGATTTCAGAACATTGATGTACCTTTGTCGGTGACAAAGGAATGGGACTTTGTCTCAGGCGAGGTATCCTAATGGAGACGGCCCTAGTTGGTAGATGTTGGGCAGCTAGGCAAAGGTCAGCCAATGATTAGTGAACCCCCCTTGAAATGTTCTTTTGTCGCTGACGAGTTGTCAGTAGAATTGTTCACCAAATCTCAGGCGAGGCATCCTAATGGTCGGTAGATGTAGGACAGCTAGGCAAGGGTCAGGCAACTATAAGTGAAATTCCCTGCTTGAGATGTTCTTTTGTCACTGATGAGTTGTCAGTGGATGTTCCTAAATCGCTCACCAAAAGTTTATCAACATGTTGATAAATCCAGTCGGTGACAACGGAACATTGGAAATACCCCCTGTTCGGGTGCCTGGCATGGTTACGTAATTTGCAATAATTGATTGGATGGTGGACAAGGGCCGAGGGGTTACGTAATTTGTCTTTGACAAGTTCACCGACTCCTATATGATTTGAGAACTATTCGTCTGAGACTGGGCGTACCTTCAGGATCGCAACGTGGCAAAACGCACAGTGGAGACAGCAAGTTTCCCGCTAGTACCCCGTAATTTCATTGATTAGTAGTTTCTGATCATGCATACGGGGGGAGATAAAATCACAAATCCACTCGATGAGACTATCTCGGTCCCGACCCCACCTCGTTTGACCACTGCGTAATTCACTCAGCTTCGTTTCGTGAGTTACTACGCAGTCAAACTCGATGGAAGACGGTTTATCTTCATCTCATGAGCTTCCTTCTAATTACTTCAATGGATTTTTATTGAATTAGGAAGATTGATGAGAATCTAAATTAGTGTTGGTTATGCAGCGAGTCTTTAAATCAGAGCGAAGTATCAGTTGTTGCTTTACCCTCTGTATGATATATGAATAAGAGGCTAGATGACTGTTACTTGAATTAGTATAACGAGGTTTATACGCATGCTATCTAGTACAGAGCGGTGGCCTTCGACAAACCGACAATCACATGCACTACTAGCCAGCTCTATGTTTAACCTTATACCAAGCCTTGATACGTACTGTCATGAATAGACCAATATCCACCAACAAATTGACAGTCAGTCTGTCTTAATCTCTGTCTGTATGCTTGCCCTGTCTGTCTGCCTGTCTGACTATCTGTCTGTCTGTATATCTGCCTGTCTGCCTATCTGTTAGTCTGCCTGCCTGCCTGTCTGCTTATCTGTCTGTCTGTCTGCCTGTTTGCCTGTCTGTCTGTCTGTCTGCCTGTTTGCCTGTCTGTCTGTCTGTCTGCCTGTTAGTCTATCTGACTGCCTGTCTGTCTGCCTGTTTGCCTGTCTGTCTGTCTGTCTGTCTGCCCGTCTGCCTGTTTGCCTGTCTGTCTGTCAGTCTGTCAGTCTCTCTGCCTGCCTGCCTGTCTGTCTGCTTATCTGTCTGCCTGCCTGTCTGCCTGCCTGCCTGTCTGTCTGCCTGTTTGTCTGTCTGTCTGTCTGTCTGTCTGTCTGTCTGTCTGTCTGTCAGTCTGTCTGCATGTCAGTCTATCTGTCAGTCTACCTGCCTGCCTGTCTGTATGTATGTCTCCCTGTCTGCCTGCCTGCCTGCCTGTCTGTCTGTCTGCTTATCTGTCTGCCTGTCTGCCTGTTTGCCTGTCTGTCTGTCTGCCTGTTGGTCTATCTGTCAGTCTGTCTGCCTGCCTGCCTGCCTGATTGCCTGCCTGCCTGCCTGCCTGCCTGTCTGCCTGCCTGTCTGTCTGTATGTATGTCTCCCCGTCTGCCTGCCTGCCTGTCTGTCTGTCTTCCTGCCTGTCTTCTCTGTCTGTCCTTCTCCCTGTCTGCCTGCCTGCCTCGTTACTTGGACAAAGAATACTCCTCGCGTGGCCTGCGATTGAGACATGATGCATTATTTAAACGGAGAATGTTTGGAGGCATATTTAATCTGGGTTTATTCCACAGGGATGCTGTTCGGCGCTCCGGTATCAGACTACTTGTGCACTATTGAGTGGCAGGTCGGGTTTGTTCCGCGGAATTCTGATCAGGAAACGACGTATCTATATCACAGAGCCGAATTCCCTCCCAGTGCACCAGTTTCCTCCAGGTCTATTCAGGGGGTTTAAACCAGGCTAAAACTGCATTATATTTCTCTCCATATGCTTAACGTTAGGAACTCGTACTCCACGGCCGTAAAAGTATTGTACCCAATACTCAATGACTAATTTGGCGAGTTATTCCTGCAATAAATGATGTTATACGGGTGAGATAAAATCAGAAACTCACTCGATGAGAACAACTTGGTCTGTACTCCACCTCGTTTGACCGCTACGTAATTGACTCAGCTTCGCTTGGTGGATTACTCCGCAGTCAAACTCGGTGGAGTACGGACCAAGTTATTTTTATCTCGTGGGTTTCCTTCTTAATACTCATTTCCGAACACTCTATAATTACATACCGCTGCTGGGGGTGTAGTAATTATGAGTTATGTAGTGAGGGTGATGTTTTCGTCCCGGACTGACGTTTTCGTCCTGGGCTGACCACGTGATATAAAGAGCGCCGGGACGAAAACATAGCTGTTGTCGTTATTCAATAAGAGTAGCCATTTTTTTAGGGCTATCATAGTAAAGAAATAACCATTTTTATCGATATTTGAAGGTATATAGGAATAGGGAAACCAAGTACTGGTAAGAGTGTACTTCTAATAGAGGGAAACTATGTTCCGGTGAGAGAAAGTCAAAGTTACAAGGTAAGGCTTGGAAAAATTACTGCCCAAGGCCTTGGCCGCGGGCAGGAATTTTTCCAAGCCTTACCGAGTAACTTTGACTTTCCCTTACCGGTACGTATGCTAGAATATTGCTCTATAGTCTAAAAAGAGGTATGCCATGGTTTTGAGGCCGTATACCACATATTTGAATCCATATACCAGTCATGGTATATGACAGGTTTTAGACAATGGGTCGTGGTTTACTGAGTCTTCATACATTTTCAATGGGGTCTTTGTATACGATGGATAGTAATATAGCACACTTCGTCCCCACCAGACGGCGTTGAGACGCTCTACAGACGTCACGTGACCTCTGACGTATATCCGGTCTACTCTATCCACCAATAAAACGAGACTAAAAACAAGAGGCAGATAGAGGTGGCGGCTAGTAGTAATGGCGTCCATCAGGCTCCCTGCTTCGAGGCTATTTCTTGGCTCGCAGCCCGCGGTAATCCGCCAATTTACCCGGATGTAAAAAAAGGCCCCTCTGCGTGTATTCATGGGCGCGGCTGGGGACTACTTTGCGGTGGCGGAGGGTTAAGCCGACTGAGGGCCTCACTGCGCCTGCGTTTATCTGTGACGTCATCTTTGCGCAGGCGCGTTGGGCAGGTGGTCAGTGAAGCGTGAAGACCTGTGAACAGTGATGCATGACGGGACGCCCCTGAGCACGTCTGTCACTAGGGGGCGTGCTGGGCGTGGGCAGAACGTCAACATCCGGTGACGTCACAGCTGCGTACTAGTTCCGGTTCCGGTCAACAGTACATACAGCATTCTTCCAGGGCCCTGGGGCCTGTTGAATAATCTAGGATCGTACATGAAGACCCTTTTCTGTATCCCAAACCATGGTTATTTTTCTGTTCGCTACGAAATCTTTTCCGACTCTGGATTTTTCCAAGACTAGGAATATCCATGTGAACGATAAAATATACCCGCTACGACAGTATTATCCGCCCATGAGGTCATCCATAAGTGTTGAATAAAGTTGACCCACACCGTTCCTAGGTCTCTATGGCATACAGAAAACAGTGTACATATACGATCCTAGATTACTAAACGGGCCCCATGGGCCTGTTGAATACCCGAGATGGGATTGAGCTCTGACCTTAAACCTGAATAGGTTTCTGAATTTATCTCACCCTTCACATTCACTAATGGGCTAACCTTTATGACATAATCTGACTGTAAACTTGAATAAGTTTCTGAATTTATGTTCATAAATGCCTCGTTCCGTACGAACATCTCGTTTTGTAGCTTGTACAGCATGGTCAGGTCGTTTTATATAAGTATACAGGGTAAAAAAAATCCTACAGCAGAATCATCCCGAATCAAATAATTGGCGCTTGGACATTTGATACAGAGATATAAATACAGTTGATTGGTATTGTCATATCAACTATCACAAATCATCCCATATCAATTCCCACTGTTATCTAATGTTTGCCCGTCATTTGAATGATAAATCAGGCAGATTTAATCATGTGGATATCATACCCTGGATGAATTATTAGATTTCCCTTTAATATGCCAAATTCCGAATCAGAATGTCACAAATAATTGAATTTCCCCAACCACAAAGACCCGGTTGTAGATAGTGTTATAGAGGGTAAATAGCTCTAGCATTGATTTTATTTAGAATTAAATGACACTTGATGGGATTTATGGAGACGGATAATCACATTAAAGCACAATAAATGAATCACACTCCTCCCATATCCATTGATCATTTCATAACATAATGGAAACCAGGCGCCATGAATTGTATTCTGTACACAATATTGACTGGTTTCAGATACACGCGTCTCTATGCCCCGTTGAGTTGATGCGTAGTAATATCCAAGCGCATGCGAGGATATTGCGCAGAGGCAACTCCGAGGAGCATACAACCGCTTGTAGCTGAAACCAGTCTATATTGTATTTATTATCCACCTTTTCTGGACTAGTGGCATGTCGATATCAGTTCGTTTTAGTTATGCACTATTTTTCCGTACGCACTTTTTTTCCGTATGCGCCATCCGGAGCATACAACATGACTGTATGCGCCGGGTATGTCCATACAAACTCCCTATGTGTTTTCTATGGACACTTTATATTAGGTGGATAATAAATGTGACTATCCCTCTGAGGAGCATACAGGAGCTTTAATCTGAAACCAGTCTATATTTTATCTCACTCCTGGTACAAGTTTAGCCATAGGAATAACATTAGAAAAAAATACTCAACGATCACCCCAGTAAAGTGACAATACTACGCCACGGCCATGGCGTAGTGAATGTGAGATGACATCATATGGATTTGCCAAGTCTATTCTAATTATTGTGAAATTTTGATGATATTTAATATCATAGAAAGGGGTAAGATAAATCCAGAACCGCACTCGAATCGTAGAATAGACAATACTCCACTCATTTGAATTGGCCGTAATCGTCACTCGGCTTCACCTCGATGACGATTGTGGCACACCCAAACTCGTGGCGTATTGTGTTTTTATACAATTCTCGATGCAGTTCTATAAAAGTATTCATCATCCCCCTTTTCCTGACAAGTGGCATACTAAAATTAGTTCATTTAGCATCCTATTTCTACAATAGTTATCACAAATAGGTGCATATAACATAAGGAAGGAACTGCATCGATATCTGTAGCCGCTCGAAATAGGCCATGAGTTTTGGTTGTGGAATAATCACACGAGGCGAAGCTGTGTAAGATCATTTATCATATACCTGAGGTAGTATATCCTACACATACGGATCGCTCCTACCCATGTCGTATTTATATCCGTACGACACCTAGGTGACGTACGGGGTATGTATGTGGCGTATGGGACGTGTACGGTGGCAAAATCCGAAAAATCGCCCAGAAGCAAAGTTAGAAATTGGATATTTTATGGTATATGATAATACGAAAACAGGGATACTGTGTCTGTACGTGATAAATACTTGGTAAAATTGACGATAAGACAAACTCGGTTAGTTTTATAATCAATTTCACAGCCTATTTATCAAGTACAGCCACAGTGACCCTGTTTCTGTATAGTATCAAACCAAAATGAATGGCATATTTACCAATTTCAGAACATTGATGTACCTATGTTGATGACAAAGGAATGGTAATCTGTCTCAGGCGACCCATCCTAACAGAGTCAGCCATAGTCAGTCGATGTAGGAGAGCTAGGCAAGGGTGAGCCAACGATTAGTGAAACCCCCTCCTTTATACGTTCTTTTGTAACCAACGAGTTGTTATTCTATGTTTCTAAATCATTTGCCAAAAGCTTATCATCATATTGATAAATCCAGTCGCCAACAGCAGAACGTTGGTAAATGGTCCCTGATTGGATGGCCGACAAGGGCAGGGGGGTTACATATTTTGCCTGCGACAAGTTCACCGACTCCTATACGATTTGGGAACTAATCGTTCAACCCGGAATCGGTAGATGTGTATTGGGCTCAAGATGGAAAATAACGAAAATACAAGACCGGTAACGAAATACTCTCATGTATTCAAATCCGGAAGTAGTTCCAAGACGAAAACGAGGCTGATTTGCCCAATACGCGCACTGCGCATGTCACCAAAGTGACGTCATCAGAGACGGCGGGCTACTCAGCAGCCTCACCGCGCCCGGGTGTGCCCTCCGTGTAGCCCCCAGCCATCTCAGCATTAATAATGGATATGACCTAGTGTCGCCCCTGTCGGCGGATATCTGTGACTGGGGGCATCTCGCTTCCGGTATAGATGAGGCTATCGGAACTCTCCGCTTGTCGTACTTCTTTAGCACCTCCTTTTATTCTGGGAGCATCCATTATTTATGACGTGGGAGGGGGTTATAGTTTTTAGTGGGTCCAATTTTTGTTGATATTCAAATGGGGGGCAATTTCCTTTTTTTGTGGGGGGGGGGGGTATTTTCATGGGGGCAACATTTTCTTTACCAATTCATGCCACAAATACTGCGCCCCCCGCCATAAATAATGGATACTACCTAGGTGCCACAATATCAATCTAAGAAAATAGATATATAATGTCTGTATTCCATATTGAATATATATGGGGTACAATTTGCTTCAGGGAAATTGAACCCTACTATCTAGATGAGGAGTACAAAATTAATCATGTATCCTACAAATACCCTGTAAGCTACACAAATTTCACTGTCTAAATTCCACTTTAGTCTCCTAGCATCTTACACAAGTGACCACGACCAACCTCTTCAGACTGAAATACCTCATTTAGCCACTGGTGTTGGACATGTCTGGACCCTACAAAGGCAGTTGTAGAATAGCGTGTTTGGCTGGGTCCCAAGTGGGTTACAGAAATAACCCTCTGACTGGACCTCACAAGACAATCTCTGATTGAGGGAGTGGTGTATGCATGGCGTGAGTCGTTCAGAGGCGGATAATGTGGCGTTTCTGGCTCCCAAGTATTGTGTTGAAAAAGCTAAGAACGATTATTACTGTAACCTGGCGATTACACTAGATGACTAAATATGTGGCGACTGTAGATCGTCAGCCAATAGTCGTCAGGCAGTGGCAATGTCCACCGCAAAAGTCGTCAACATCAGAATGTACCTGAGCGTTCACACTGATGACTATGAGTTTTCACAGAATCGCTGCCCATGTAGACGACTAATTCAAACAGGCTTGAAATAGTCGCCAGCGTCAGAAAATGTCCCAAAGTCATGAAGTGGTGCTTTATTGCATAATCAGATGTAATCAGACGATCTGCAGTCGCCACGCTCTTGGCGTTTACATTAGACAATTTCTAGACTTTTACGGCTGAAAGTCGTCAGGTTTAAGAATCGCCGCCTATAATCGTCTAGTGTAAACGCCGGGCGAGACTGCGATTAGGACAAACTTAAGCAATACCAAATAGGATATTCATGCCAGTCTGTATTTTAAATGTCATAAGATTTCTTCTTACTTTGTCGTAAGACATTTGTTAAAGTTTTCATCTTACTATTTGTCTTTTTGGATGGGAAGACATTTTGTGATATGCAATCAAACAGAACAAAAAAGCAACCTTCTCAAAAACTTAAATTTGCTCTCAGTGTCTCAGAGGCGTGCCCAGCTGACCAAGTCCAATCATTCAAGACCAAAATAGTCAAGACCTACTGGTGCTTGATATGTTTGGATCCTAGACTCAGGCAGATGCAGAAATGGCAATTGACTGTGTGCAGATGCGTTACAGAAAACTATAGCCATAGACTGAATGTAACCCAAGCATTTTAATCATTATGAAATCATTAATAATTGCACGCTCATTCATCAATAATAAACATACTATTTGCTCCTAGTGTATAATTAGAGGCATTGTTGTTGGCCGCATAAAATCTAGAATAAAGGGCAGACAGAAGCTGCCAAGTAAGATCAGTTTCAAAAATGGGGTAACTAAAATGCCAGAACTGTGCTAAAACTAGCAGTAATTATTCATTGTTCATTGCTCATCGCACTCATTACCATCCCATTTATACATCAATGGTCATCAATTTTTTTTCTATACTGTAATTCGTTGTTAGCTACTCATGTCAGTTTTTCCTGACTTGTATCTTCACCTTTGAAATGTTGCACTATTGTCCGGATTGTAATCCTATCCTATAATGGAAGACCACCCATCTCCAAGGTGAATTATATGTGAAAAAAAAAGAAGGAAACCAAGATGGCGGACAGGTGAGGACGCCGGAAGTGGAACATTTCGCTTCACGCATGCGCACAGTGCCTGCCGGGTACCAGCCACAGACGCGCTGCTTTCCACGCATGCGCAGAGGAGAGTTCCGCAGCAGCCCGGAAGTGATCCTGGCGAGAAACGCGCGAGAAGCCGCGAGAGGTGGAGCGGGGCGCACCGGAAGTAGTAAGATCTATCACCGCGGGGGTACACGGTGGCGCCGCCTGGCGACAAAACCAGTGGAAACCTGCTTATTGTTAGCAGCTCCCCCTGACGATG
Organism: Alentia gelatinosa; assembly: GCA_950022655.1. Taxonomy (NCBI): domain Eukaryota; kingdom Metazoa; phylum Annelida; class Polychaeta; order Phyllodocida; family Polynoidae; genus Alentia; species Alentia gelatinosa. Next base: position 34,056,749 of record OX465593.1, on the reverse strand, counting down.
GCTACTACTACTACTACGCTGACAGCCACGACCCCTGGCGGGAAACCTGTATAAACCGCCCCCGCGTCCCACCCCCGCTGCCCGTGAGGCATTGTGGGATAGGGGAAAAGAAAAATGGCGGCTACTAACCAGGGGAATGCAGCGCTCTATCGGAGTTTGATTCGGGGTGAGTTAGAGCGGAGTCCGTCTCCATTTGTTGGCACTCAGAGTGAGGCTCTCCTGGTACCCGGCCTCACACCCTGCGGGGGAAGCAGACGACTTTTGACCATTTATCTCCTTTTCCCGCCAAAACCCCGAGGACGAGGCTGGCGTCGCGTCCACTGAGCGCAAACTTTAATACAACTTTGCCTTGTGTTGTATTCACGGGTCCTGGTGGTAATAAAAGTTTGCCTCGGTCTTTGTCGACAGCTGGGGAAGTGTAGAGAATACCGGAAGTGACAAATAGCCCGCACAGAGAAACCTCTAAGGATCCCCCATTGTCATGGGTAGTTTCGTATCGGTGCGGAACACCATTGTCATGAATAGTTACGTATCTGATACTTTCTACAGAAGTCCTAAGAGAATTCTCTCTTATCAACAGCATCATAGAAACCTGTGTTAGGTCTGATTAAATCTGTCATTAAATAATTACCTTGTTCATGAAATGAAATGTGGTTAAGCACCAGAGTAAGAAAGAATTTGATGAATGTTAGGTCTATGTCCCCGCTCGCCATCGAGTTTGGGGTGCTCAGTAATATGAACGAGGTGATAGCTTAGTGAATATTCTGAAGCACTCCAAACGAGATGGCGAATGGGTAGTCAGACCAAGCACGAAAATGTTTATGATTTTATCTTAGCCTGGAAATATCTATCTGTTTATCACCCATTGAGAATGATTTACCGTACTCGTAAGCCTGTTGAGAACGATTTCCTAATGCTAAGACTATGGACATTTATACCAGGCTAATATAATAACGCGATCGTAGTATTAAAGAAGAAACCAACAAGTTTGTTCTCCACGAGTTTGATGCAGAATGATATGTATAAGGCAAAGCAGAGTAAATATCATTTAGCACTGAAACGAGTCGAAGAATAATGATTCTTGACCAAAACGAGTTGCTTTCTGCATTTATCTCACCCCTGTACACTCTAAAAGAATGGACAACACACAGGATAAAGACTATGGAGAATGGACTGCAATACTCGTATAGGCATAGAGAACGAGTTCCCAATGTTAAGCCTATGGAACCAAATATCAGGCGGAGATAATACAGCTGTTACCGTTCAGCGCCGCCTAACGGCCCACTGTCTCGTTATGCGGCCACTCGGACAAACACCGCGAGTCCGGCGGTATTCATATAGAGACACAGAGCAATCACACCTAAAGTGTGAACGGTGGGTGCGATTGTTGGAGCGTTGTTTTTTGACAGATTAAATTGCTGGAAAGAACTAGGGTATTGTATCAACAGTCTGATCTGTCTAAACTCTGTAGTTGATGATTTTCTTGGTTTGAACTTGTAAAGATAAGCATGCTATAGCTAGTCCTGCCAATGTGTATCCAGTTTCGATGTCCCTGTGTTATCTAAACTATATCTAAATTATCATTGAGGTGATATACATGTATGATACATCAAATTGGAGCTGGAATACCATAGAATACGATGCAATCACTGTTATTTCTCTGCAAATGATATACACGGGTATTACGAACGTATTACGCTCATATACTGAGTGATTCAATGCTAAAGAATACGTTGCCTTGTTTGGCTGCAGGCATTGCGTAACCAACAATATAAGGTGCGACACAGGCCTGTGGAAAAAAGTCTATTCGTCGATCTCTGGTGTGCTATAAATATAGTTGTTTCAAGGTCCCACCACTGCGTTCCTGTTATATCATGTATGAACACAAACCATGCCTCACTGTATTGACTGCACTCATTATCGCTCATATATATGCAGATTTGATAACAGCGTTCGTATCGCACCAAACCGACGTAAATCTAATCTTACTATCATGAAACAAACATCTCGCGGTGTCTTATGGGAGACATTTGGCCAGCGGACCCAGCGTCCCTAAGAGGGAAATCCAAATAAAGGCGAGTTTTAGAGGTCGTAAACTCAGCCCAAAAGACAGTCTCCTTTCCCCTTCACTGCCTGGACTCAAAGCCCGGTGAGCAATGGACGCCACAGACTCTCGTTCTCGCGAGAATTGCCGAGATTTCCGTGAAGTGCATTAGGGGATCCTGGGTTGTGATTGGTTGGAGGACTCGTAAGGCTTCCGGTGGCGTCTTGGTGTGACGTCACGGATTGGCAGACGACTTTGGAGCGGGGTGTGCTTTTGGCGCCAAATGAGTGTGGTTAGAGAGCTAGGAAAGGGCGGGAGTTTTAGTGTGGACAGGGAATTAGAGCGCCACCCTACGGCTAAGTCTGAACCCCTTATAAGTCTTCAGTTTGTCTAGACGCTCAGACCAGCACGATTCACAAGCTGTCTCTAAGGGGGGGGGCGTCCACAAACCACGACAAGGCTACGACAAGAGCAGACAAGAAAGTTCCAATCGGTGCCTTGTCGCAGCATTGTCGTGAGGAGGGGAGCTGTCGTGAGCCCTTGTCGCAGCCTGTCGGGAAGTGCACGCTCCACCTAAATATTCTATCGTAGACCTCTGCGGCAACCTCCCGACACGCCAAGACATGCCACGACACGGCTCCAAAATCGAACATGTTCGATTTTGTCATAACCTTGTCGGAAGGCCCCCGAGAGGCCCCCGACAAGCTTCATGTCGCAGCCTGTCGGGGCCTTGTCGGAGCCTCTTGTCGGTAACTATGGTCCACCAACCACGACAAGGCTACGACAAGGCTTCCAATCGTAGAGATGTCGTGGACCTTGTCGGAAAGCCATTGTCGTAGCCTTGTCGTGGTTGGTGGACGCCCCCCTTAAACCACCACTATAGGGCACAGAGTGATTGCTAGCTCTGCCATCATCCGCCAGGAAATTGTAAGGTAGTGCCACTGCATTACACCGGGCTTTGTGTTTTGAATGGCGTCGGGAGAGACAATGGCCACGTACATAGCACAATAGCTATGTGCCCTGCAGCTATAATCTAATGCACGTCTACCATTCGGGGTAAAATGATTAGTTTCCAAATCGTACAGTTGCTGGTGAACTTGTCGCAGGCAAATTACGTAATCCGAAGGGGAGTTTTTCCACTGTTCCATTGTCTCTGGCTTGATTTATCAACATGTTGATAAACATTTGGTGAAAGATTCTGCTGACAACTCATCAATGACGAAAGAACATTTCAAAGGAGGTTCACTTATCATTGGCTGACCCTTGCCTAGCTGCCCTACATCTACCGAAAAGGGCCGACTCCATTAGGATGCCTCGCCTGAGACAAGGTACCATTCCTTTGTTGCCAACAAAGGTACATTATTGTTTCGAAATCGGGAGATGTGCATTGGACTTTACTTACGGCCAGACAGCAGATTTCACTAGCTGCAACTTAACTACTGCTAAATCACAGCTGGGTAGCAGGAATCGTTTGTTTGTTTGTTTAGTTTGATTTAACGTCCAGTCAACCATCACAGGTCCTAACCAGACTTTCTCAAGGTTCTTTTACACCACAAGGGTGGTGATCGAATCTATGTGATGAATTCAGGTAGAAATCTCACAGGTACTTTTTGTATCGGAGCCATATCGGGAGGTCTAAATTTCTATCAAAGTAGCTGTAAATTTCTATCAAAGTAGCTGTTATCAAAGTAACTTTATTTGTTTGGGTAGTTTAACGTCCAATTTGTTCAATTAGACTTACTTTAGAATTGACCAAATATATGAGATGAATGTCGGAAGAAATCCCACCACTACACATTTACCGAGGTGAGATTTCTTTTACTTCCCACACCACATAGACATGGTATGAGAAAGATTGCCCTTTGGTATAGCAGTAAATCTACCACTGCTGTTGGTGGGACTTGAACCCACAAAGTCCTACAACCTTGGGGTTACAACTCCTCTAACTCCCCACCCCCAGCAGGAAAAATTAGCTATATCTTAACTAGACTGGTTCCCTGCCCATATCAATAAGGGGCAGGTAACGGGTTCCACAGGCATGACCTTCAACCTTGGCTGGTGCCCGCCTGTGACTAGGGGATACCCCAGGAACCAGCCTAGTGGTTTGGCTGGTATCCGCTTGTCATACACCTAGTTCCGCCGAGCCCTCTAGCGGACTACCGGGGAACCAGGAGGCGTTACCAATAATGCACTATAAAAATGGAACCCGTTACCTGGCCTATAGTCTAACTAGGCCAGGCTTCCAGGCTATATCTTAACCACCATAAACATTTACCTGCAACCTTCATTTATAGGACACTGCAATAAAAAAGAACTGGGCAAGTAGCTGCGGTTAAGAATGTTTTATTTCCACATACACTGATTAAAATAAAATCATTTTATGATTTATAGACCAACCGTTGTATCACATGGCCACTGTTTTATACTCCAGTTCTATATTTCATTAAGTGCTAGGCTCTTCCAATAAAAAGTATCTGACTACGTTCAGATTGATGGGTGACTTGTGGTCAATTTCCCATCATCCCTATAAAAAATAAGGCTGCGTAACCATATAGGAGAGAAAACTACTTATTATTACTTGGTATACAAAATATCCAGGGCCAGATTATAAACTAGCTATCAAAGGCCAATCCTTCCCATACCATGTCTGTGTGGTGTGGTGTACAGCCACCTTTCTCCTTCATCCCCAGCAGTGGTAGATTTACTGCTATATCAAAGGCCAATCCTTCTCATACCACGTCTATGTGGTGTTGTGTACAGCCACCTTTCTCCTTCATCCTCAGCAGTGGTAGATTTACTGCTATATCAAAGACCAGTCCTTCTCATACCATGTCTGTGTGGTGTGGTATACAGCCACCTTTCTCCTTCCCCCTCAGCAGTGGTAGACTTACTGCTATATCAAAGGCCAGTCCTTCCCATACCATGTCTATGTGGTGTCGTGTACAGCCACTCTTCTCCTTCACCCTCAGCAGTGGTAGACTTACTGCTATATCAAAGGCCAGTCCTTCTCATACCATGTCTATGTGGTGTCGTGTACAGCCACCTTTCTCCTTCATCCCCAGCAGTGGTAGATTTACTGCTATATCAAAGGCCAGTCCTTCTCATACCATGTCTATGTGGTGTGGTGTACAGCCACCTTTCTCCTTCATCCCCAGATGTGGTAGACTAACCGCTTAATCAAAGGCCATGTCTATGTGGTGTGGGAAGTGAAATAGTTCTCACCTTGGGGTGAGATTTCTACATAGATTCATCAAACCATCAAATCCAATGTAAGTCTTATATATCATATTAGATGTTAAACTACCCAAACAAACAAACAAACCAGAAACTACCTCTGAGACTAACCTACTCATTCACCTCAACACACTTTGCGGTGATCAAATTCAACTTCAGCGAAAATATAATAGATTTTAATTTCCATGGGGCATTATCCAATATGCATTCAAAAAAGAAACTGTGATATTTTCTTCATCAGAATCCTCACAGAAGCAATGCGTCATGTCCGTTAATGAAATTATTTCAGAGATGTTATGAGCGATATTAGGGGAGATAAATCTCAGCCCATTTCCGGGCCGCTGGCGCTATTAGACTCACTGGAGGGAGCATGGTAAACCGACGCCTTCCCCGACCGCCATAAAACTCCACTTTTTACCACGTTTCAATTTCGCCTTCCTTCAAGAAGCAGAGCAGGGAGCGAGACTAATGACAATACACCGGGTCCGGGCCATGTTACAACGAATGAGAGAAGGTATTTCTCAGTACTGTAATGATATGGTTAGCAAATATATGTATTATCCACCTGATACAAAGTGTCCATTGTAAACATATAGGAACTCTGTATGGTCATATGCAGCATATACGGATATGTTGTATTATCCATCTAATACAAAGTGTCCATAGTAAACCTATATGTATGGACATACCCGACACATACAGATATGTTGTATTATCCACCTGATACAAAGTGTCCATTGAAAACCTATATGTATGGACATACCCGGCACATACAGATATGTTGTATTATCCACCTGATACAAAGTGTCCATAGTAAACCTATATGTATGGACATACCCGACACATACAGATATGTTGTATTATCCACCTGATACAAAGTGTCCATAGCAAACCTATAGCAACTCTGTATGGTCATATGCAGCATAAACAGATATGTTGTATTATCCACCTGATACAAAGTGTCCATAGTAAACCTATATGTATGGACATACCCGGCACATACAGATATGTTGTATTATCCACCTAATACAAAGTGTCCATTGAAAACCTATACGAAATCTGTATGGACATACATGGTGCATACTGATATGTTGTATTATACATATCCACCTAAAACAAAGTTTCCATGTTAAACCTGTATATGGACATATGCAGCATATACTGATATGTTGTATCATTCATTAAATACAAAGTGTCTGTAGTAAACCTATAAAAACTCTGTATATGTATGTACCTGGTACATAAAGACATTATATTATCCACCTGATACAAAATGTCCATAGTTCACCTGTAGGAACTCTGTATGAACATACCTGGCGCATATTGATATGTTTTATTATCCACCAAATACAAAGTGTCAACAGTAAACCTATAGGAACTCTGTATGGACATACCTGGTGCATAATGATATGTTATATTATCCACCTAATACAAAGTGTCCAAGGTAAACCTATACTAACTCTGTATGGACATGCCCGGCACATACAGATATGTTGTATTATCCACCTAATACAAAGTGTCCGTAGTAAACCTATACGAAATCTGTACGAACATACCCGACAAATACAGATATGTTGTATTATCCACCTGATACAAAGTGTCCATAGTAAACCTATATATAAACCTTAACATCGGGAACTCGTTCTCCATGCCCTAACGAGTATTGCCGTCCGTTCTCCATGGTCTATATCCTGTGTGTCGTCCATTCTTGTAATGTGTACAGGGGTGAGAAAAATACAGAGAGCAACTTGTTTTGGTCAAAGAAGTCGTTCTCCAACTCGTTTGAACACTACTAGATCACTACTAGATTCATGTCAGAAGGAATTTAGATGTACCTTTCTGTATTCAGAAGTAAGGTCAATGGGTCTAACTAAGTGCAATGAACAAAACTAAACTGTCGCCTCGTTCATTTCACTCCACATCAAACTCGTGGAGAACGACGCTTTTGACCAGAACTTGTTGGTTTCTTCTTTAATACTATGCCGTAAATGTGAACCGTTTATAACGTAAATAATACCGTACGGAACAGTGTACGGCAAATACGGAACACCAACAGGTGTACGTTAACTAAAATAGTTCGTACGGAACATAAACACCTCATTCCATTACAAACAGTAATTTTTTCATCTTGTTTTGTGGCTTGTACAGCATGGTCCGGATGTTCTAAATAATTGCACAACATCGACAATGTTTTCATGGCTTTTGAGTCTCACCGGAAGTAATAAATTGGCTAAGTGAAAACTCGCCCATTGCGATGAATTTTACGTATGGACTCCCTAATTAAACTCATTGTATATTCAGAAACACATTTAGCAAAGTAAACTTGGACAAAACAGAATTACATGTTTACAAATGATTATAGAGATGGTCTGACAAAGATTCTAAGTTAGACACTCATTGCTATATAAAACTTTAAAAGGTTGTTTTTGCGTTGATATCATAGGATTTTCTTTTGAATATATATTTTAAACAACGAAACAGAATCATTGTTTTTGAAGTCAGGCCTGTATTAACACATCTTCTCGGTGAAGTAATATTCCCAGTAGCTTACTAATCATTCCTCAATTACCATAAAAATGACTCTCAACCTTCATCAAAAACATGACACCAATGACCTTCACCTTTCTCCGGAACAGGAAGTTGATTGTCATTATCATCTCGCCAAAAACGAGACTAATTGCGAGATCAAAGTCTCGGGATCTTTGGGGGACGCCATCTTGTATTGGGAGGAAGTAGGGGGCGCCACTGAGGAGCTTGTTCTCGGCGTACAGTGGTGTTACTCCTACAAATAACCGCTGGTTTCTTTTCTGCGCTGGTGCTGTAGGGCAATTCATGAGCGATAATGAGGGTATTGAGTGTCATCTTGGAGGATATGATACTAAAGGTGCAGGTCGTAATTGGTGGAATGAATTTTTATCCTTGTATCTTAGAAAGCCCCGTCAAATACCAAACTTCGTTTTCTACTGTAAAACATATTATGACTGTGGATAGCTTGGGTAAATTCATTTTCCTGATTTCTGATGATTTTGAGTAAATATGGAATATGAGAAATATGAACTAATTGTTTGATAATACACAGATTGTATTTTACAAACATGTAAACAGGTTTATGAATGTATTTACTTGAGCGTCTATACGCTTGTTGATTAATGTTACGTAAGCTCTCAGTATCACGACATATACATAATGAGTAATAATCACTGCACGAAAACCCCTATTTTACATATGTATACACCCAGCGTATATAGGTATCATTTTGTGTATACAAGGTAGTCCTATTTTCCTTTGTGTATACGCCTCATCTATAGACGTATATTATAAGCATCCATGTTAATTAGGTGAAACCAAACGGGAGTTAGTCGGGTTGTTGCTCATCGCACGACGGCAATGTTGTGTATTACTGCACGAGGCAAAGCCGAGTTAAGTGAGGAGCAGACATTGCCGGAGTGCGATAAACAACAAGACTAACTCGAGTTTGGTTTAGAATTTATCCTACCCCCTCTAAATTACTTCAGCAAATCAAGAAATAACATAAAACTCACCGATAATCAGTGATAAATGACGTCATTTGATAGCTGTATCCCACTAGAACGATAAATTTAATTTTCCTGCACCATAGACCAAATACAGTCCGCTAATGCTAAGCCTATGTAGTTTTTTATTAGGGGTAGGATACAGTCATATATACGTCATATATACGCCTGATTCTGTTGTATATATGCCATTATCCAATAATTCCGATCTCTGCAACTAGGTAACACCACTGTAGTACATCTTATTTGCCATTAGTCATTATTGGGGTTCAACATTTGTTCAGCATTAGAAAGTAGTGACATAAACAACACGTTATGTCAGACCCGTGACATAAACAAATCCCATGTGAAGCCTATGGCTTTTTTTATTAGGGGTAGGATAATAGCCCACATACATGCCATTTTGGGTTGGCGAATCCGGAAATCGCTGCCCTTTTCGCTTGGTGTGTCTCCGGCTGTAATGTCTGTTGTCAACCCGTACCTCATTGGTCTTGTGGGGTCACATGTACCAAGTCCTGCTGTCTTATTGGTCCCACTAGTAGACGACGAGAGGTGGGAAAGGCTCTTTTCCAATCAGAAAAATAGATATATTCCAGGAAATCGCGGCCCGCACACTTCCATGAGGAAGAGGGACCTAATGGATCTGAGAAGATCTTTCCACACAAAAAAAAAAAAATTCATTAAAAAAAAAAAAAAAATCCATAATTTTTTTTCCCCATAAAAAGATAAAATTGTTCATGTATCTTACTGTTCATGTGTGTGACACTTCTCTTGTTGATATTTCAGGAGAGACGTGCTTGAATCTCAACTCCACCAACTCGGTGAGTCTGAATACTCTAATGTTTTCATCTGAATAAAAGGGGAAAAAAGTCAATCTACTTCCAACATGTTGGAAATTTCGTAGGGCACGGCATCCTCATATCGGGGCAGTTGACCACGTTTCTGCGATAAGACACCGATAAAAACACCGATATTTGCTTATTGTATCGGTGCCATATCGGTAGGTCTAAATTACTATCGTAGGAGGTGGACGCCAGGCTTAGGGCTCCATGGTCTAGTAGTCTGGGTCTAGTGATTGGGTGGATGTTTATTTAAAATCAGCTTGTAATAAACAGAGACAGTTTTTGATTTAGAGATCGATATTACGATAATTTCATAAAAGAATGTATAGGGGACAGAGCCAATGTTTTTTTTGTTTTTTTTTAATCTTTCTTTATTCATCAAGGTAGATACATATCGGTTCTTTTCACATCCATAGTACACTGCAAGGGGATGAATAAAGGGGCTAAGATTGTTAGTTCATGAAGCAGTCACTAGGTGGTCGGGGGACAAACCTGTATTCTTGCTCTTTGTTCTTACGAAATTCAACTGCCATTCAATATTTTCCCATGGTTCCCTTGACTCTCTTCACCCATCCCAAAGCAGGATGACATAATGATTAAACCCAAGACATGATATTTTTCTATATGGAACACTTTATATAAATATGTGAGCAAGGCTAAAGTTGTGGCACTTCCCAATTATCACTCACTTCTTTTCCACCTCCTTTAGTGAAGAACACCTACTTTCTCACCTCCATTAGTGAAGAACACCTACTCGGGGGGCGTCATGGCGGCGCCCATGGATCATAGGCTATATGCCATATAGACAATTTATAAAGTTGCTCTTCACATAGTAAAACCTGTGTCATTTCCCTCAAACTTTCACAGAATATAGTAGATATGTAGTACTACACATTTAAGTTTAACAAATTAATAGGTCAACGTCCTTGTTTTTGAAAGAATTAAAGAAACCATATTTTACAGTACATTTCCTATTTAAATCAAGCAAAAGTTTATTTTACCAATTAGGATAACGTTTTATCCAGTTTTTAGGATCGGATAAACTGGATAAAACGTTACATTCAGTAAATATACATTAGCATGATACCTATGAACGAACGGTGAATTGTAGGATATGCGTTATATATAGCAGTGATACTTGAAAATCCTTTATTATCCATGGTATACAAAGTCCCCCATTGAAAATGTTTTGGGACTCAGTAAACCACGACCCATTATATAAAACCTGGTGGGAGAAGGTCTTGGAACTTGATACCCCCGTTGAAACACCCATTATATATAAAACCTGTCAGATACCATAACTGTGGTATACAGATTCAAACCCGTGGTATACGGCCTCAAAACCATGGTATACGGGGAAAATAGTCCCTTTGTGCTATAGGGCAAAGAAATAGTCCCTATTGTTATACCCTTTAAAATGGCAATTACTTGGTGTAATGCTTTTGAAATAATGGATAATACAGACAATAGATTTTGTGGACAGGCGGCTCTGTAAACCACTCGAGGTTGACGTCGTAATACACTCGCTGGCGATCGTGTATTACTACGCGTAAACCTCTCGTGGTTTATGGCCGCCTGTCAACAAAACCATCGATGATTGTCGCCATACCAAAACCCCCAACTCCCTACACCATTTAATGATAGTAGTGCAGGGAATTGGGGACTGAAGCAGGCTGACTTACTTCTAAACACACTACGTATTTTAGGTAGATGTAGGTTGGTTTCCAATCACACTTATTTCCAACGTCCGACTTACGTTGGTTTTGTGCCACAAAAACCATCGTTTATTGTACATGTAATTGTTGTATTCCTGTATTTTCCGGGTAGATTGTGTATTATTACGCGTCAACCACTCGTGTTTTACGGCCGCCTGTCCACAAACAATCGTTTATAATTTATGTAACTGTAGTGTCTCCAATAATGTTTTCCGGGTAGGTTGTGTATTACTATGCATCAAACTCTCATGGTATATGTCTATCGTTTAATGAGTTAATCAGTGGTAGCGAAATCATATCTGTTTCCCACTTTATTGTCTATGTAATTGAAGTATTTGCAGTGACCCCGTGTTTTCCGGTTTGCTCGTGTATTACTATGCGTCAACCTATTGTGGTAAACTTCCGCCATCTCACAAAATAACCCTGCGTTTTCCGGGTCGGTCATATATTACTACGCATCAACCTCTCATGGTTAACCGCTGCCTGTCCACGACATCATTGTTTATTGTCTTTGTCTATCGTTAATTGAGTTAATTGATGGGAAGGAAATCGTACAGTGTGTTTCCGACTGAACTGTCTGTGTTATTGTAGTATTTGCGAAGATCCCATGTTTTCCGGTTCGAACGTGTATCACTACGTGTCAACCTCTCGTGGTTTACAAAGAACCATCGTTTATTGTCCGGGTAATTGTAGTATTTGCAGTGACCCCGCGTTTTCCGGTTTGAACGTGTATTACTACGCGTCAACTTCTCGTGGTTTACGGCCGCCTGTGCACAAAACCATCGTTTATTGTCCGTGTAATTGTAGTATTTGCAGTGACCCGCGTTTTCCGGGTCGACACGCCTCACCGGCTAAGTGAACGAGCCATGCGTGACCGGCATCTATTTATAGAACAAGCTGCTCAATGAGCTCTGACCCCGGTTACCGGTCTCGCCGAATCACGCGAGATCTCCCGTCTCTACCGCCTCGATCTGGTAATTCACAGCGCCCCCTATGAGGGAGGCGGGTGGCGGCGGATCGGTAGGAGGGACGGGGGGTGGGTACACTGGCCACCAGAGCAGACGTTTTCTACACACGTTACGGTCAGTTCACACTGTGCATATTTAAGGCCAGTTTACACTGTTGGTGTTTAAGGCCAGTTCACACGTTTTATTTTCTATACAAACGAGAGTCTAAGGGCGAGTGGATGTAGTGGGGGGTTTAGGTTCAATAAGCCGATTTATCGTGGGAAAGGAGAGTTGTAGCCGACGATAGGCGAGCTCTCCTCCATTCACGTTTTATTATGTATCGTCGGCCGATGCGTAAAGTTGGCCGGCAATGACGGGTCTCGGCAGTAGCTAACGCTGGTTTGGTTGAACAGCTGCTTAAGACACAACTAGCACACCCCCCAACCTGCCAACCCACCAACCTGCCTGTACATGGACCTGCCCACCACCAACTTGCACACCAATCAACCTGCACACCCCCAACCTGCCAACCCACCAACCTGCCTGTACATGGACCTGCCCACCACCAACTTGCACACCAATCAACCTGCCCACCCCCCAACCTGCCCACCCCCCAACCTTCCCACCCCCCAACCTGCCCACCCCCCAACCTTCCCACCCCCCAACCTGCCCACCCCCCAACCTTCCCACCCCCCAACCTGCCCACCCCCCAACTTGTCCAACCATCAATCTGCCCACCCACCAACCTGGGGCCCATTTTATGTTCTACACCAATGAAAGTATATAGCTCGAGGAGAGGTCGTACAAGGTTTGGGGTCAAAGTATCGTGGGGATGGACAGTTGTAGCCGACAATCCACAAGGTATCATCTATTCACATTTTATTATGTATCGTCGGGCCGGGAGACCTCGTCCAGAGTCTCCTTCACCTCTCCTGGCGGGCGACATCCCGTAGGAGTACAGTGGATGATTCAGAATAATAACGAAAATCTTATTTATTGATTTAAACTAGGGGAAATACAAGCAGACCTAGCATCAAAAGTCAACGTTTGTCATAACATCTTAGATCGATGTACACTGAAGAATGTTTGTTTTGAGAAACCTACTTGCTCGAATGAAGTTACATAACTTGAGAAAATATCGATTTACATAGAATTGAGGGAGAGATGACTTAAATTGATAATGGTGTTTGGATGGGAACCTTCTATTGTATAAGAGTAAACCAATAATTAATTGTTCTTGACTTGTTGACAAGGACCATGTTTCAGACTGAACTAGGTCAGAATGTGCTTTCTGGAGACATGGCCTGGTTAAGGATACCACAGAGATTGTGCTTGGAGTGTTGTGTGGATGACACGGAAATATCACCAAGAATATATGCTTGGAGAGTTTTATTAAGATATCACAGAGAATACGCTCGGAGTCTTGAGTGTGCAACACAAAGATGTCAGAGAGAATGTGCTTGGAGTTTTTGTGCGTAACACAAAGATGTCACAGAGAATGTGCTTGGTGTCTTTTGTGTATAGCACAAAGATATCATAGAGAATGTGCTTGGAGTGTTCCGTATATCACAGAGAATGTGCTTGAAGTGTTCCTTGTATCACAGAGCATGTGCTCGGAGTGTTTCGTGTATCACAGAGATTGTGTTTGGAGTGTTCCGTGTATCACAAAGAATGTGCTTGGTATGTTCATTGTATCACAGAGAATGTTGTATCACAGAGAATGTGTTTGGAGTGTTCATTGGATCACAGAAAATGTGCTTGGAGTGTTCTGTATATCACAGAGAATGTGCTTGAAGTGTTCCGTATATCACAGAGAATGTGCTTGGAGTGTTCATTGTATCACAGAGAATGTGCTTGAATCACTCTGTTTGCTTTACAATGTAAAAGACCACACACCCAGCACGAAGAGCTACTCTTAAACTCCTTTGTATAAGACATCGTAAAGCACATCTGCCTGACAGCTGCAATGTGCTCCCTGTGACAAACTGGCCTTTAACAGTCATTGTTGTCCCACGCATATTGCCCGCGGAAACTCTGATACATGAGATCATTATTGTGACCGTCCGCCAGATTTACTATCTTAAATCATGTCCCACAGTCTTTAAGGACTGGAAATGATCAATTATTTCCTCTGTTTCCTCTTCCCCTGAGGGCAATCCTATATAACATATCTAGATGTAGCCAGTGTACCAGGCCCTGTCACAGGGCCGGTGTGCTGCGAGATTTGGTTACCCCGGGAAAAATGATAACTATCGCCCACCCAATACGCGCATGCGTCTGGACACGTTCTTCTGTTCAGATAGCATGGACAATTGGACGTACTACTATTTTGATGTGATTTTAATGTAAATAAATGAAAAGAATAGTATTCAGACATGAGAATTATATGTCGTGATATGCTTAATTTCGGCAAATTGTTCACTCTCCAATCGTAGACTTCAGCACTGCACATGTTCGCGCATGCACACAAGATACTAGTGGGGGATAATAACCATTTTTCACATCACACCGGGTTCCTCTGCCATAGAGCTCTCCACCAAAGTCGTCATTTCATACTGCGCACACTCTGACATATATGAAAAAAATCTAATCGATAAATATATACCCATTTGTCTTTGCCAACCTTCAAAACAGCTGTCTCTTATGTTATAACTGTGTATTTAGAGGTAGTTTTTCAGTGGAGCATGGCTGGTTCTCAAATCAAGCCATTCTGTTCAGTTTTCCTCGCTGGTTCCCTAACTGCAAAGTGCCTCACTTATTGACATAGAACAGTTGTTCACCCCTGAATGGAGATCAGGGGTGAATACTTTACCTAATCTACATGTAAAATGATAGATGGCAATTAAGAAGATGTTTGTCATGGCTATTGTACATTATATGTATCTGTATGAATCTAAAAGGATCAACCTGGTATTGCAAAGAAAAACATGTGCGGTGCCAAGTCTTATATAGAACTGCATCGAGAATCATATAAATAGACAATACTTCACGAGTTTGGCTGGGCCGCAATCATCATCGAGGCGAAGCCGAGTGACGATTACGGCCCATTCAAACGAGTAGAATTTTGTGTATCTTACGATTCGAGAGTGGTTCTGGATTTATCTCACCCCTTTTTATAACATTAAATATCATCAAAATTTCACAATAATTAGAATAGACTTAGCAAATCCATATGACGTCATCTCACATTTACTATGCCACGGCTGTGGCGTAGTATTGTCACTTTACGGGGGTGAGCGTTGAGTATTTTTATCTAATGTTATTCCTCTGGCTAAACTTGTACCAGGGGTGAGATAATACACAGTACGGGTCTGCAAATTATGGCCCTGGAGTTACTGGAAGATAGGATTAGATAGTCTTAAAACATACAAATATGTTTTTAAAAGCCGCAAGACGTGGGGATACGTTAGCGAAAGTCGGATCGCGTAAACAAACGTAGAAAAAACATAGAAAAAAATGCGGTGTCAGAATGAGTTGTAAGAATTATAAACTTATCTCTACGTAAATGAACGCTGTAAAACGCCATAATGCGTACAGAAGCGTAAATAAGCGTTCATGAACGTTATGCCCCAGTCACACTGGCGTAAAATTTGGCGTTTCTTCTACGTATTTGAATTGGTGGGGACCACGTATTAGCTACGGATTTGGAACGTATTTGTTTGCTTTGCTTTAACGTTTTAGTACGCTTCTCAACGTTTATCAACACTTATTTACGCTTCGGTACGTATTGTGGCATTTTTCGGCGCATTCTGACTTTCCTTTACGTATCTCCACGTTTTCCTGTGCATCGCCGCGCATTTGTATATTTCAAAATGCGTAGAAGAACGTAGACATGCATACACGGAAAAACGCCGTTTTTTACGCCAGTGTGACTGGGGCATTAAGAAGTGTAAAAGAACGTAAAAGGAAGTAAACAGAAACGTAGAGAATACGTGAAACGTAGAGAATACGTAGCTATTACGTAGAGACCACCTTCTTGTGGTACGTAGGAAATACGCGGAATTTAACGTCAGTGTGACTGGATTACGTACTAAGAGGTAAAAGTGTTGTATTTGCGTAGTGAATACGCGGAACTCGCGTCCAATTAAATACGTTAAAGAAACGCCAGACTTTACGCCGGTGTGACTTGGGTATAATGCTCACTTGATGACCCACCTGACTGGCACTCAGACTGTTGTTCAAGGTCACACAACCTTTGATCGAACAGTGTCTGGCTGAAATATTTATACAGGAGTTAAATGAGAGAAATGAGGGGTGGTTAAGGGTCATTAGATGGTGTATTGAGTGTAGTATCAAGGGGGGGGCCACCAACCACGATAAGGCTACGACAGTGGGTTCCCGACAAGGTCCATGATTGGCCTACGATTGGAGACCTTGTCGTGGTTGGTGGACCCCAGTTTCCGACAAGAGTTTACAACAAGGCCACGACAAGGCCACGATTGGAAGCTTGTCAGGAGTCTTCCAACAAGGCTATGACAACATCGAACATGTTCAATTTTCCCCACAACTGGACCCTTGTTGTGGAGTGTCATGGCATGTTGGGAATGTGTCGCAGAAGTCTACGTTAGGAAATTTTTGGGAGCGTGCACTTCCCAACACGCCCCGACAACGCTGTCGTAGAGCCCCCCCCCTTCTTACGACAAGACTTTGACAAGCGCCGATTGGAACTTTCTTGTCGGCGCTTGTCTTAGCATTGTCGTGGTTGGTGGACGCCCGCCTTAAGCAGGCTGATGCACCATTCACACTGGCGCAAATTTACAAAACTATACCTTGCTCATGTACACACATTCATCTCACACCTGTTATTTCTACTCCATAGACTTAACATTGGGAACTCGTGTCCAAACCCATGAGATATTGAGGTAAGATATCCAATGGGAGATTATGTCACAAATGTTAGCCCATTAGTCAATGTGAAGGGTGAGATAAATTCAGAAACCTAATCAAGTTTAGACCTGGCGTCCACCAACTACGATTGAAATTTAGACCTACCGATTTGGCACCGATACAAAAAGCTAATATAGGAGACATATCGGGAAGGTGCAAAATCGTAGACATAAGTCTAGACATGCCAATCCACCACGCATTGTATGGGTTTTTTATCGGTGTCTTATCGCAGAAACGTGGTCAACTGCAACGATATTAGGTGACGCGATTTTGATCGGGAGGTGCATCGTAGACCATATCAGGGCCATATCGTAGTAGGTGGATGCCGGGCCTAAGGGTCAGAGCTCGATCCCATCTCGTTTGAATCGCTATGTAATTCACGCGGCTTCCCCTTGTGAATTATTACGCGATTCAAACGGGATGGGATACGAGCTCTTATCCGAAACTGTCATAGGTTTCCCCTATAGTATACGCTCTACAAGTGTCCATGTTCTGACGATGGCTGCCAGTGGCACCTCACTCTGGACTGATCTATAGACCCGCTCATTATTCAGGTAAAAGCAACATTTCATAAATTGATGGCGATTTCCGGATCGAGCGTAATTTAGACAAATGCCCTCTCCTGCTTTCTCTTCCTCTCTCTCCCTCTCTCCCTCTCTCTCTCTCTCTCTCTCTCTCTCTCTCCCTCTCTTTCCCTCTCTTTCTCTCTCTCGCTCCCTCATTCTTTCTCCCTCCCCTATCTTCCTCTCTCTTCCTCTCTCTCTCCCTTTCACTCTCCTTTTTTCTCTCCCTCTCTCCCCTTCTCTCTCCCTCTTTCTCTCGCTCCCTCTCTTCCTCCCTCTCTCCCCTCCCTGCCTCTCCCTCTCTTCCTTCCCCTATTTCACCCTCTCTCTCTCCCTCTTATCTTTCTCTCTCTCTTTCTCTTCCCCTCTCTCTACCTCCCGTTCTCTCTCCTTTCTCTCCCTCTCTCTCCCTCTCTCTCCCTCTCTCTCTCCCTCTCTCTCTCTCTCCCTCTCTCTCTCCCTCTCTCTCCGCCTCTTCGTCTCTCTTCGTCTCTCTCCCTCTCTATCCTTCTATTTCACTTTCCCTCCCTCTCTTCCTCCTCTCCCCCTCTCTCTCTCCCCCTCTCTCCCTCTTCCTCTTTTTGTCTCTGGTTAACATATATTTATATATACATGTATGTGTATATATATATGTACTCCCCATCTCTGTCTCTGTCTCCGTCTCTCTGGTCCATACACACACGGAACTCTCTCCCTCCCCCTCTCCCCCTCTCTCCCCCCTCTCTATCTTTCTCTCTCCCTCCCTCTATTTCTCTCTCTCCCTCTCTCCCCTCCATCTCTCCCTACGTCTATCTCTCTCTCTCCCTACCCCCCTCCATCTCTCTCCCTCTCTCTCTTTCTACCCCCGCCCCTCCCTATCTCTCTCTCTCCCTCTATCTCTTTCTCTCTCCCTACCCGCCCCTCTCTCGTCCATACACACACGGAACTCTCTCCCTCTCCCTCTCCCCCCTCTCTCTCCCTACCCGCCCCTCCCTCTCCCTCTCTCTCTCCCTCTATCTCTCTCGCCCTACCCCCTCTCCATCTCTCTCTCTCTCTCACTACCCCTGCCTCTCTCTCCCCTCTCCCTCTCCCTCTCCCTCTCCCTCTCCCCCCTCTCTCTCCCTACCCGCCCCTCCCTCCCTCTCTCTCTCTCCCTCTATCTATCTCCCTACCCCCCCTCTCTCGTCCACACACTACTCCCCGGCCGGCGCTGGGATGTGTGTGTGTGTGTGTGTGGGGGGGGGGGGGGTCTGCCTATCGCTGTTGTTTCATGTCGGTAATTAAACCGTGGCACCAGACATGAGTAGTAGCTTGTAATCACCGTGTGTGGCTGATTGGATCGCCTGCAGGGTTAATGATTGCACTGTATTGATCCCTACCTGTACAGTGATTGATTTCCTGCCTATACACTGACAATGCCATGTCTACTACCCCAGCAAACTCCCCGATAGTTTACATCTTTTTTTTTTAGATTCATTTTTTTTCATTTTTTTATGCGGTCGCAAGTCATTTATTTTTCCGATGGACTGATTACATTGTTAAAAAGCAGTGGTTGATGGATGGGACGATTGTGTTGATGATAAATAGGACCTCCATCGAGATGTGAAAGGCAGCAGATATACAGCAGGGTTCAGGTATAACCTATTCACTGACAGCATTGTTCAACTGGACGTGTACCTAATCCTCTGTAATAATTTATTACAACCTCCACCAGTATCAGAGCGTACTGAAATGACTCCTTTTAAATGAGGGAGCATTGTAACTCAGTAGAATACATACACAATGGTTTCAGCTATATGAGCGGCCGTATGCTCCGAGGAGTTGTTGCGTGGTAATATCCGAGCAAATGTGAGGGTATTGCATAGAATCAACTCCAAGGAGTATATGCCTTTTTATTACCCGCCTAACATGGAATCTCTATACTAAGCCTATGGAACCTACAGATCGCTACCGAGTAGAATACGGAAAGCCGTATTCTACTAGGAGAATACAGCTTTTTCATCCACCTGACGGGCACTATAGGAACTATCATATATAAACAATCGACCTTGCCTACGTTGTTTTTTTAATCATTATATAATAAGTCGAAAGGTTGGTAATAAATACAACATTACCATGATTTCGATCTGTGTGGCCGTATTCTCCTTGTAGTTGACAATACACAATACTCCTGGCTATCGATCGGAGTTTTACTTCACGTCAACTACGCAAAGAATGCGGCCATTAAGATCAAAATCATGGTAATATTGTGTATTTATCAAATGGATTTACGGGATATCCTCGATAACGAAATAAACACCCTTGATAACGAATACAAGCACCCTCAGTACGAAACATATTGTTACTTCACTCCTATAAATTGTTACTGCACTCTTCGTAGCGGTATGTCACTGAGGAGCGTCCCGCCATAGGTTGATAATAATCATTATCCTACCCCTAATAAAAAACGCCATAGGCTTAACATGGGATTTGTTTATGTCACTGGGTGTGACATAAAGTGTTGTTTATGCCACTACTTTCTAATACTGAAAAAATTTAGAAACGGGGTAGGATAAAATCTAGACGCCACTCGTTTGAGTTTGAGTTTACTTATGTCACTCATTTTGTTGGCTCCGTAATGTCACTCGTCTTCGAATCGTGAAATTATGGAGCCAACATATGTGTGGCATAAATAAACTCAGACTCAAACTCGTGACGTCTCTTTATATTATCAGTGTATTTGACAGATCGTTGAATAAAGTGTTATTTATGCACCGAGGTGAATAAAAAAACGGACCAATCAGGGACGAGATAGCGAAAGTAGATCTGGCAGCATTGATAAACGCGGCCATCCTACGCTACTAACATGGATGATTACATAATCTTTTCTGTATATCAATGAGTGTTTGCGTATTTGCTAATATTGATAAGTCGTTAAAAAGGGGTAGGATAAATAGTAAACCGAACTCGAGTTAACCCGGTCAGTTTCATCTCACTCCGGCCAGGTCTGCTAAATTACTTTGCCCGGCTGAGGCGTAGCAATACGCGACCTGTCCGTCATGAAATAAAACTGACCAGGCTAACTCTCGCTCGGTTTCTCCTAAGTATGTGTAAAATAGGCTGTAAAATCGGTGATCAGATAAACTGATGCCTGTTCTACATATTTCACTATTGATTCCATGTTTAGATTAGTTCAATAATGACTAGTTTTGAACCCCGCCATAATCAGAACCGCCATAGTTATAAATGACATGAAATGGAAACTATATAATTATATCAATCATATCAATTATTTCACAATGCATCTCTATACGGTAACTATTATATTGTGCAGCGTATAATTATTCTGTTAAAATTCACGAGTTATACATTAATATGTATAAAAGATGGGTATATATCAAGTGCATGTATTTGTCAATTTCCACGTCATTTAAGTCGGATATGAATCTGCTTCATATATTTAGTCGAATTCACTGGCGGGTTTCATGTACCTTACAGGATGTTTGTCTAAAGTGGAATTCACAAGATGGGATTCACCTACCTCACAGGATGTTTATTTGAGACAAATACTGCTGAGATTCTGTACTGGAATACAATCTTAGTTGTAGGGTTCCATTTCCGCAAGACAGAGGTTTTCCCTGCAATTGTTAACCTAACCAGGTACAGAATCCCATGAGAATCCGAATTTAACCACGTTTAAAATCTACAGGAGCATTTCGGTGAAACAAATGGACCCACTGCTGAGGAACAGACTAAGTACTAAACCTGGCCAATAGGAGGCCAGCATGCAGGGTCACATGACCTTTTTCAATAATCTCCACTCTGTTTCGCCGGAGATTAAAACGACTCACAATCTCTGCCCTGTAAATTTCACACTCCAACTAAATCTAACATAGGTTTAGTATGATGATCAATAAACTAAGAAAGAAATTGATGAGTGTTTGGTCTGTGTCCCTATTCGCCATCGAGTTTTGAGCATGCAGGAATATGAACGAGGCAATAGTCGAGTGAATTTTTCAAAGCATTCCAAAAGATCAGTGGCTAAGTGGTAATGGTGTTCACCTTGAGCATGGGAGGTTGTGGGTTCAAGCCCCGGTCGGGTCATACTAAAGATTTACACAAAAGTGGTACCCACTGCCCATTTGGCTTAACACCCGCCATTAGAATGAGGAGTAGGGGGCTAGGGCCTGAGTGGAAGAACGGCTGTATCGCCGAAATCGGTGATTGTACACACAATATTCCCTTAATGAAATTGCTGAAAAGAAAAAAAAAGGAGAACAGGGACACAGACTAAACACCAATATATTTCTGATTTATCATAACCTGGAATCTATTGAATACAAGTTCCGAACATGAACTTTATGGACGTTAATACCAGACTAAGATAATAAGGAAAAGAATACCTATATTATTTACAATATTATTTACAATAAAACCATGCTCTATTTGAGTCAAACTGGGTGGAGTATGGACCAAGCTATTTTCATCTCGTGAGTTTTCATCTAATCATTTTCCCTGTTCTCCTACATATTATTCGTTATTTCAATTTCGTACTAATAGTTATCCTACACCTAATATAAAATCCCATAGGCTTAACATTGAGTTTCTGTATGCCAGTCAGCATGGCATACGGAGTTTTATATGCCACTCGTGGCACACAGAATAGTTATCACGTAATATTTCAATATCGAGGAGACAGGGTTGGATAAAATCAAAACCTGATTCGTTTTAATCTTGGCCACTGCATGCCAATCCTGGAGTTTTGGCTCCGGACTTCACTCAGCTTCGCCTCATGAAGTCACTATGCCAAACTCCAGTAGTGGCATACGATGGCCAAGATTAAAACTCATCCAGTTTTACGATAGTAACAAAGTCCCCATTGAAAATGTACGGGGCCATAATACCAGACAAAGATAATAATCAAAGAAAAGAATGCCTATATAATTTACAATATCACCATGCTCTAACTACAATATCAAGCACTGGCATGATTCTACTATAGTGCCGCGTAGTGATACACAATGCGTATGTACACAAAGGTGAAGAGGCCTGACAATGATGGAAACCATGACCTTTTCTTTGAGTACCACTCCTCTATTCTCGTCTAGGCCCGCTTGTATGATTCCCCAGCAGATAAGATTTGCTGCTGCCCTCTGCTCCCGATTCATCACATAAACACTGCCTTTTATGTGGTTATATTGCCGCCATGTGCTTCCGGTGCGGCTGGGAGGCTTGTATGCGCACGCACCCATGGCCGGAAGGAGGTATAAACGGTAAATAGATGCTCAGTAGATCACAAGACAGTGTCCTAAACCTTGTAAGTACACTACAATCAAATCAGCACAGGGGCCCAGTGTGCCAATACGTCATGTTCATGGTGTATATAATTTACACATTTTCTGTTCAGCTTTGTGGTCTTTTTTTCAATTTAGAATAGAAAGACTACATATTTCAAGATCGTACTCATGGTTAACAAAGTCCCCATTGAAAATGTACAGAGCCACAATAAACCACTGGCCATTGTTTATTAGTTGCCATAAACCATAGTGTCGAAATTTCCTTAGCAATGCCTGAGCTTTATTATCTGTACTAGCGACTTCGTTGTTGACCTGTGTGCTTCTTAGTCCTAGTGTATGTGAAAGGGAAAGTGATTACAAAATTAAAAGAAATAAACATTTATGCACCATACAGCTCGCTGAGACAAAGGGGAAAGAATATAGAAAAATTGAAAAGTTGGTTTGCCAATGGCGGGTCTCAAACTCCCGATGCTCGGATTCCCAGGCTAAAAATTTGCCGACTGCTCCACTGAGCCCGTTGTCCAAAGAAGGTCAAATACTTAGTGTGGTGGTGGTTGGGTGGGGGGAAGGAGGGAATCAGCGGAGTTTGGAAAGGGCTACCAGCGAAAGTTGAGATCCCATTGGTTTCTCACGAGAAAAGTAAATCTGAAAACTACAATGCTAAACTTTGATTTTGGCATGGCTCGAAATGAATCATAAGAGAAAACGTATGTCTGAGTATAGAAATACAAAAAAGAGTAGCAGGTTACAGTTTACTACTGCACGAGAATCTCACTCTCGTGGCCCTTCAATCTCCAGGCCCAGGTCAGGTTCACTATTTCTCTATGTACGGCAGTAACTCCAAGCGGATATCACGAAATTCTAACGTTTTAAATATGGTAGGTAACTAGCGACTTCGTCGCGTCGTATTTGAGAGGGGTGGTGAGGGCTTAGTGGCGCCCCCTACTATTAATACCTGAAACCATCAATTAGTTCCCAAGCAACATTTCATGAGACACCGATTTTACCGACTACCAGCGAAATGTGATCTCATTGCATTCTCTCAAGGAAAGGAGATCGGAAAACTACAATTCTAAATTATGTTTTCAGTACAGCCAGAAACAAATGTTGAGGATAAAAATACATCTGTGTAGAGAAACACACAAAAAATCAGCAGTATTCAGGCAAGTATTGTAGCAGAATCTCACTCTCGTGGCCCTTCAGTCTCCAACCCTAGGTTTGGTTCAATCTGTCTCTATGTGCGGGAGACACTCCAAGCGGATTCTACCAGAATCATAGTTTTTTAGATATAGTCGGTAAAAATGACTTGGAGTTTTCCAGTCCACCTGTCACAATAACAACATTGACAACCCTTATCAGACCCAACCGATGCGAGCCATATCTAACCGGAAGTAAAGCTCCACTTCCGGCGGCGTCGCTGGTTCCTGGTCTACGGAGACGTAGCCTCGCTTTGAGAAGGGCGTCGGGGGGTTTTGATTGGTGCCTGGGGGTTTATGTCCAATGGGAATGAGGCAGTATCCTGGCCTGTATTTTAACATATATACCGATTTGTATACCAGCATCCCTCTTATAATATCTCACACTCTCTAAGTCGTAATCTGTACAAGGTTCTCACTACGCTCTATGGGAGAAGAATTCTTAACGAATTAGGCTTAGAGACTTGAGAATCCACTGGCACACAGTATTCCCGCTAGATGGCATCATTGAGATTATAGGAATCTTTTGGTTGCATTGATGTACGTCTTTAGCACAGGAGGCAGGCCAGTGGATTCTCAAGGCTCTAAGCCTAGTTCGTTAAGAATTCTTCTCCCATAGAGCGTAGTGAGAACCTTGTACAGAATACCACTTAGAGAGTGTCAGATCTTATGAGAGGGGTGGCTAAACACGTACATCAGATTCCTATAATGATGCCACCTAGCGGGAATACTGTGTACTTGGCAGCTTTATTTGGGCTGGAATACAGAATACCACTTAGAGAGTGTGAGATCTTATGAGAGGGGTGCACCGGATCCATCTAATATCCAATAATTGGCTTGTGTTTTTATTGCTAGCTTGTGATTGTAATTAGCTACTAGTTTTTTTTATTATTTAGAAGATACAGTTCTTTAATACAAAGGTAAGATCTTCTACCGCAGATGCAGGTGGAATTACGAACAACAAAAAGAGTTAATTATGTGACCCCAGAGTGAGGTCCTGGAAGCCGCCATCTTGAATTGCATTCAGTATGCACAATTATCCTGCCCCTAATATAAAATCCCATAGGCTTCACATGAGATTTTTTTATGTCACCGGTGTGACATAAAGTGTTGTTTATGCCATTACTTTTTAAAACTGAAAGAATATGGAAACGGGGTAGGATAAAATCTAGACGCCACTCGTTTGAGTTTGAGCTTAATTATGCCACGCATTTTGTTGGCCAACAAAATGCGTGGCATAAATATACTCAGACTCAAACTCGTGACGTCTCTTGATATCATCCTACCCCTAATATAAAATCCCATAGGCTTCACATTGAGTTTCCATATGCCACGCTGACTGGCATACGGAGATGATAATCAAGATCTGATTGGTTCCGAAGAATACGCACTAGACAGCCCTCCTAGCAGTTCAACACACCACTAACTGCACCAAACCGCCAGCTCCTGCGCTTGATTGTCGCGAGGTGTAAGTGATAGTGACAAAAAACTACCATTAATGCTGGTTCAGGTTTGGTGATAAGTGGTGCTATTGACTCCCACCAGTCCTTTGTCAGACATGTTTGTCCGTGGATGATGCATTAGTGTCACCCTCATGAATATGTATGTATACACACACTCTCCCAGCAGAGCCCGCAGAGTCACAGTATAGAACTGGAGAGGTAGCTTTATTATCCACCTAGTACAAAGTGTCCATTTAATATACATAGGGAGTGTGTATCTACATACCTGGAGCATACAGATATATTTTGTAAGCTCCGGGTTCCGATAAAGTGTGTATACAGAAAAATAGTACTATAGTGAACTAGTATAGGACAATAAATACAATATTATCGTATGACTGGATGAGTTTTAATCTTGGCCACTGTATGCCACAACTTGAGTTTGGCATAGTCATTTCATGAGGCAAAGCTGAGTGAAGTCAAGAGCCAAAACTCCAAGAGTGGCATGTGGTGGCCAAAATTAAAACGAATCTGGTTTTGATCTTATCCTATCTTTCTCCTCGATTTTTGAATATTTGTGATAACAATTTTGTATGCCACTAGTGGCATATAAAACTCCGTATGCCATTTAGCGTGGCATACGGAAACTCAATGTTAAGCCTATGGGATTTTATTTTAGGGGTAGGATAACAACTGTAAGCAATATCGCATGTGCTCGCATCAATCCAATGTTTTCCAAACCAAAATCACTGGAAACTGTGGTGTAGTTGCTTCATCTAACCATCCACTAGTCACCTATCTGGTCGCTATCCCACCAACATCCACAGTATCTAGCCAGTCATACCTACACCTCAGCATTATATAGGCATCCCTTTCAGTCACCTATCTAGTTCGCTATCCCACCAACAACTACAATATCTAGCCTGCCATACCTACACCTCAGCCATTGTAAAATCAGTCATCTATCTAGCACGCTATCCCACCAGCAACTGCATCATCTTGCCAGATACCTACCTCAGCTGGGACCTGTTTCACTAGTTTCGTGACATGTCTAGATGGCGTCTAGATGGTGTGTCCGGTTTTATAAGAACTAGACATTAGACTTTGTTTTGTCCATTCTTGTTTGCACTGTTGGTGCCGCTTTTCATGTCTGTCTATCACTTTTGTCATGAAACTAATGAAACAGGTCTATGATGTGTAGATTTATCTAATTCTTATGTTTGGGGTCTGTCTTTTCTTAAGGGCAGCTACTTGTGTTGTACGAAACTAGACAACCCCAATGTCTGCATGGTGTCACAGACATGTCACAAGACTAGTGAAACAGGTCCCTGGTGTAAAGCCTTCCCTGAAGTCACTTATCTAGCCCACTATCATACTATGAATCAGAGCTTCTAGCCAGCCATACCTACCTCAGTCTATTGTACAACCATCCCTTACAAACCTCAGTACATCGATCTATATCTATTGATTGCACTGCTGATCAATGAATCAAATTGTTCCAGGGGCATTAGATCTCTTTATTGTAACTACTGACGTTTTTACTGCTGCAGACCACCCTGACTTCCCGACGTATCGCCTGATTCTCCCAGAAACAGCCACGGTTGTGTGTGTACTGCATCGTATTTTGAGGCCATTGGACTATAAAGTGGGATTCACATGGAGAGACTCATGTACTTGAGATTGGTGTACTCTACATATTCTTCCCAGTCTCTTATAAGTTCCCCTCTGTCCAATAATCTCAGACCGGAATGCTGAAATTGAGCTTTCCCAGGCTCGAGGGAAAATGGCGGATCTGATTCACACCACAGGACACACCCGGTACATAGGGTCAGACAAGCTTTAACACTTTTTTTCGATTCCTTTATTGGTATTAAATATCATAGTTTACATTTCTTTCATCATAATTCTGTCATATACATATGCCAATGAAGGTGGCAACCTGTCAGCCTAGGTTTTGCCTTTTGCTGGTTTTCCAACTAAATAGAGACATAACAAGCAAGCAAGAACTCCTTTGCATACAATCCATCAGACACATAATCACCACTAACCCTAAGTCACTTCACAAACGTTATTAATGTTAGGGTATATCCTTTTTACACAAGATATAAAACACTAGGGAACCCTCATTATCAGTGGGAGGTACATAAAGCGCCAAATCCACTGAGGCGACGGAATTTTCATGCGAATCTGTGTGCCATCCATATGACTATGCGACCGTTGGAATCCCATGCGAATCCCATGCGAAATTATTTAATACTTTTAATATTTTTGCAATGTCATCGCATGGCTATGCGAATTCGCATGAGCCATGTGAGCACCAAGCGAATTCCATGCGACTGCCTGATCCACTGAGGCGATTTTTCATGAGAATTTCATGTGACTGAGCAAACTCTGTGCGAACGTTTGCAAACGTTCTTTGTTCTTTATTTCTACCCTGGAATAAATGTCCATAGGCTTAACATTTGGGAACTCGTTCTCCATGCCCCTACAAGTATTGCAGTCCATTCTCCATGGTTTATATCTTGTGTTTTGTCAAATAGTTTATTGTGTTCAGGGGTGAGATAAATACAGAAAGCAACTCGTTTTGGTCAAAGAAGTCATTCTCCAACCTTTGACCAAAACTTGTTGGTTTCTTCTTAAGTATTTGTCTTTATCCTTCCACAAACCTTCCCCTCATTGTCTTTATCCTTCCCCCTTTCCCAAAATATCAAACGGCCCCTAAAGTTTCCTATTTACTAGACCACTCCATTGACTGTTCGCGAAAGGAAACGGATATTTCACCGAGAACTGGTTAGAACCGGATTCGTTTGCAGCCAACTTCTAAAGACGTAACTTATTCTCGTATTTGTGGTTTGTGAGGTTTTTGTTTGAATGTTCCGGAAAATGGTTCATTTCTAGAAGTAATGACCCAATGAGAAGGATTTCCTCTTTTCATGAATAATTCAGTTGTATCCGTCAGAATCCAACAAACTAGACTTCCTTTACGTTCCCTAATTAAGCAATTAGCAAGTTACAAATAACTTCCCTCTTTAGTGGAGCTAAAGTGTGATTCACATGATGGGATTCACGTACCTCACAGGCCGTTTGTCTGAGACAACTCCTGTTGAGATTCGGTACTGGAACACAATCTCCTAATGTGAATGACAGGTTCCATTTTGTTGAGACAACTTTTTCCCCTTGCAATTGTCTGTTACAACCAACCCTGAGATTTTGACTTTCAAAAGGACTTAAAATTGAGAGGGGCATTTTTGTGAGACAAAAGTATTTCACATTTATCCCCCAATCTATGAGTCTCAGTGGTCCCAAATAACACACAGGGAAGTACCCTGAGTCGGCGACTGTGTACCCTGTGTACCCTGTGTTGGGGTGTAGGGGTAAGACTATGTACCTGGTAGGTTAGACTAGCCTCAGTCCCTGTATCCTACCCACCTCTCCTACTGCTGCCTACCGCCACCGCACGCCGTCCTTACCCCTCCACCTACTCTCCCCTTGGCCTGGCTGATTCATGAGCCAGTCAGAGGAACCTTATACATTGTAATTTATTGTATTCTTTGAATTTATGTTTATGATCAAAGACTTGAGCAATTCTACTGGTAAGTCTTCCCATGTGAATTAAATCCGTCATGTTACCCTGAGACTGTAGAACACCCCAATCTGTGAAACTTTATGCCCAGCTGGAAATAGTAGCTGACTGGTGCAAAGGTGTGAAGTACAACAGTCTCAGGTCCATTTGTCTCATCCTGTGAAACCCACTTTCGATTCTGTTCCATGCGCAAATGACCACAGGGGATTTTAGAACGTGGATTTAAATGGACTGATTGCCATTGGCATATTGGCAACCCCTAAATATAAATTACGAGAGGTTGCTGTTTAGTAATTCACAAGCATCAACGAGAGTATTATGAAGATCACAAACCTATTGTTGGTTTATTGTATTTATCATCTATCTTCTTGAATGAATTAAATCCACGGCAGTGAAGGTATCGTACCCAATACTCAATGCCTAATTGGGTGATTTATCCTACCCCTAATATAAAATCCCATAGGATTAACATTGGGTTTCCGTATGCCACGCTGTCTGGCATACGGAGTTTTATATGCCACTAGTGGCATACAGCATTGTTATCACGTAATATTCCAAAATCGAGGAGATAGGGTAGGATAAAATCAAAACCTGATTCGTTTTAATCTTGTCCATCGCATTCCACTCCTGAAGTTTTGGCTCCGGACTTCACTCGGCTTCACCTCATGAAGTCACTTTGCCAAACTCCAGTCGTGGAATACGGTGGACAAGATTAAACCTCATCCAGTTTTACGATATTATCTTATTAATTTATGTTATACGGGTTGAGATAAAATCAGACACCCACTCGATGAAAATAACTTGATTTGTACTCCAACTTGTTTGACCGCAGAGTAATTCCCTTAGGTTCGCTTCGTGAGTTACTCAGTTAGAGAGTTAGTCAAGTTGTTGTTTATCACACGACTGCAAGTTCGCGTATCACTGCGCGAGGTGAAGCCAAGTGCAGTAATACGCGAACCTGCTGGAGTGCAATAAACAACAACTCGACTAACTCGAGTTTGGTTTAGAATTTATCCTACCCCGTCTATATTACTTCAGGATATTAAGAAATAGCACAAAACTCACAGATATTCAGTGAAGATTGCGTTACATTCCATAATGTGTGCTTGTTGATACTCTCAATATCGCACAAAGTGGCTAGACGCCCGCCGAGGAAATAGTCGCTCATTGGTCAATTTTCAAATGACGTCATTTCCCAAATGTATCCCACTAGTGCGATAACTTTCACTTTCCTGCACGCTAGCCCGAATACAATCGGCCAACGTTAAAGCCTATGGCATTTTTATTAGGGGTAGCATAAAGTTATTTTCATCTCGTGAGTTTTCTTCTAAATGTTCAGACTAGTCACCAGGACATGGCCCTCCATGCAGTGATATTTTATTTGTCGTGTTAATTAAACGCTTTGTGGCACGCTGACATCGGCTGACTGGCTAATTAAGAAAAGCAGCTAATTACAACTGATTGTCGCCATTCATGGGCAAAACTTTACATAAAACTCCCCCCACATAGTTCGGTTCATTACCGCTAGGGGCGTTATTATCCACTGGTATCTGGTCGGATTCTCTTGTCCCCAGTTAAAGAGTCAACAACAAGTGTCAAAGTCACTCTCTAGTCACTCTCTATTATAGAAACCAAAGACAACATCAGTCTATATTATACCCCAAAACCAATGTTTGTAACAATGAACAGAAAGGTCCCCAAAAATATGAGAGGAAAATTCTTAACGAACTAGGCTTAGAGCCTTGAGAATCCACTGGCACACAGTATTCGCGATAAGTGGCATCATTGAGATTATAGGAATCTTTGGTTGCATTGATGTTCATCTTTAGCACGGGAGGCAGGCCAATGGATTGTCAAGGCTCTAAGCCTAGTTCGTTAAGAATTATTCTCCCATAAAACGTAGTGAGAGTAGAGAATTAAAGAGTGTAAGATCGTATGAGACGCTAGGTAGATAACTAGATTGGCTTTTAGAAAAAAAAGTAATGAATGGATTTTATCAGGGTTAAATCAGCATATATAAATCTCTGAACTTGGCCTTCCATGTTAAAGTCTATCTGCATGATAAAGTATACATGTATACATGATAATTATAGGGATAAGGTCTCTAGATCTTAAAGATTATAGTGAGTGATGCTATGAATTAATGAATACATCATTATATCTCATTAAAAGTCATACTTGGTGCTCAGTAAAGCACAGTTACTGTATCCCATATGGTATTTTTTTATATCAGTAGTGTCTCTATCACTTATCCATAATGCATTTTAGTATCAACATACTGCTAGTAAATGGAAGCATGCGATATGTAAATTCATTTGTATCTGTATGTCAATATGACGCACAGTAATATTGATATCTGAAGATAATACATGTTTCTATGGCTATATGAGGCACATAAAAAGGGGTTAACAGAAATAG
This sequence comes from Alentia gelatinosa, assembly GCA_950022655.1. Taxonomy (NCBI): domain Eukaryota; kingdom Metazoa; phylum Annelida; class Polychaeta; order Phyllodocida; family Polynoidae; genus Alentia; species Alentia gelatinosa. The sequence continues at coordinate 34,025,090 of OX465593.1, read as the reverse complement.
ATAATGCGAGAAACCCATAGATTAGATTCTATCTATCCCGCTGGTGAGACTGTCCTAACCTATGCGGCTTACAGAGGTTGTTTCGGATGTTACTTGGTTTCTTACTAGTCAGATGACACTTAAGATTCCTGTTCACACAAAACCAGACTCTGGAACTTAGGTAAACAACGATTATACCTTTCTCTACAGTACCTCGACACAGGAACGGCATGTAAAAGACAAGGGAGTAAGTCCGCAAGCCGAAGCAAGCTCCCTCATTCAACCACTGAGAGGGTTCTGAAAAAACCGATTATCCTACCCCTAATAAAAAACTCCATAGGCTTAACATTGGCCAACTGTATTCGGGCGAGTATGCAGAAAAACGAAATCTATCGCTCTAGTGGGATACATTTGTGAAATGACGCCATATGAAAAATGACCAATGAGTAAGCAAGACAAGAGCAATATCGAGAGTATCAACAAGCACACATTATGGAGTGTCACACAATTTTCACTGGATATTGGTGAGTTTTAAGTTATTTCTTAATATTCTGAAGTTATATAGACAGGGTAGGATAAATTATAAACCAAACTCGAGTCAGTTGAGTCTTGTTTATCACACTTCGGCAATGTCTTCTCCTCACTGCACTGGGCTTCGCCTCATGCAGTAATACACGACCTGGCCGTCGTGCGATAAACAACAATAGATGGTTTCTCCTAACTACCGGTGCAAGAACACATCACCATTTCGGGTATTGTTTTGAATTTTTTATCCATCGTATACTAAGCCCATAACTTTTATTATCCATGGTATATAAGAACCCCATTGAAGATGTATGGGGACGCAGTAAACCATGACTCATTATAGAAAACCTGTCAGATACCATAACTGTGGTATATACAGATTCACATCTGTGGTATTCGGCCTCAAAACCATGGTATACGGGAACAATAGTCCTTTGTGCTATAGAGCAAAGAAATAGTCCCTATTGCTGTACCTTTTAATATGGCAATAACTGGGTTTATTTTATTCGAAAAGATGGATGATAAATACAACAAACGATGATTTTGTGGAGAGGCGGCTCTGTAAACCACTCGACCAGTGACCAATCATATTAGAGACTTGCCAGAGCTGTACTTCCGGTAAGATGTCAATATGACTACCAGCACAATTTGAAGCCAGCTCGGATATTTTGACTAATAATTTGTATATCAAAGGTATGTAATTAACCTGAAATGTATTAACCGTATTGGTACCTACTTGCGAAAAAAAGTATTTTCATTGATAGAAACGCAGTATGTGATTATTTACCAAGAAGTTAAATACTTTTTACTAAAGTACCTAAATGATAAGTAATACTAGGGGTGGGATGCAGAATATAGAGGAAACCTAGGAGAGTTTAGGGTCTGAGCTCGTATCCCATCGAGTTTGAATCACGTAGTAATTCACAAGGCGAAGCCGCGTAAATTACTATGTGATTCAAACTCGTTGGGATACGAGCTCTGACCACAAACTTGATTAGGTTTCTAAATTTATCTCACCCTTCTCATTGACTAATGGGCTAACATTTATGACATTATCCCCCATTGGATATTTTTCCTAAATATCTCATGGGCGTTAGATACGAGTTCCCAATGTTAAGTCTATGGAAAGAAAATACCAGGGGGGAGATAAAGGAGGCAATCTTTGCAAAAGGCCACAGTAGCCTTAGGGATTAAGGCAATGCTGTATGGTATTCTTCTTAATACATATAATCTGTATGCAACAAGGTAAGGAATCCTACTGGGTAACCTTAAGAAAATGATAACATTCCTTAAAAAAAAACAGGATAGAGCGCTGTATGTTTGCGATGTACCGTCACATTCCTGTCGTTATCTAGTCACGTGACTACAGTCTACCCATCATGCACCACGCGTGCCTGGTGGCTCCCCCTACCGTGCACCGTGTGAGATAATATAAGAATACAGGATATCGAAGAAAGATTGGGATTTAAATGATGATTTAATATCGGACCCCACACAGTCGGATCTAACAGGCTCTAACTGAATGATCACTCTATGAGATCAGATCATTTTAAATTAGAATAGAACCTAATAATAGGAGAATCCAGGAAGCTGATTGGGTAATTTAGTTGAAATCCATTCTCCTTGGCAATCAGCAGTGTGCTGTTAGGCCCGGGTTTTAACCAGAAAGATCAACTCGTTAAATCCAAGTTAAAGACGCATCGTTCAGCATTCTTAGCAAGCTGCCAGCTTTAAAGACCAGTTTTAAAAGACCAGTTTTAAAACAGATCGTGGACTCAAAGTACGTAAATGAATTTAATAGTTTGATTTCTTTGCCCAGAGCCGACGACTAACACCCTTCCTTTCCTAACGAGTTACAGAATCTCATGAGACTTTGATATATTTTTTTTTATATAGCTTTAAACATACTTAAAGGCATATCCTACAATCCACGGTGGCGCCACCTAGTGATTTTTGAATAATATCAATTAATAGTCAAAACCTGGTTTATTTGGATTCATTCTAATTCTACATGAGTAAATTTAACATTTTCTCCAGTTTTTCCAATTCCAAAAGGTAAAATAGACCAATTTACATTTGCTTGATTTACTTAGGAAATGTATTGAAAAATATAGTTTTCTTCAATTCTTTCAAAAACAGGGACGGTGACCTATTAACAAGAACTTAGAAGTACTATGTATGTGCTATATTCTGTGAAAGTATGGGGAAAATGACATGGGTGTTACTATGTGAAAAAAAAACTTTTTAGAATTTTGATATATATACTAATATAAAAATATCACAATATTGATCTATATATCAAAAACTAGCATGGTGACCCCCTATTTCTAAGTTAGATATGTGTTCCACAACACTTGGAGATCATCATATCAAATTTTCAGGGAATTGACATGGGTTTTATTTTCAAGCCAAATTGTCCATATGCCTTTAAAATTGACCCATAGCTCAGGACCTAACCTGGCCAATAGGAAGCTAGCAAGCGGGATCACATGCTTTTCACACCCCTCACCTGAAGGGTACTTGAGTCCCAGGGTGAGTGTTCACTGTGACTATCTCTGAGACTATGTACCTGATGTGTCCTTCCATGTGAATCATATTCACTAATTTTCCTGAAAAGCACCTCGTCATGAGATTTTTGTACCAAAGGAGAATTGTATGAGACTAGGCTGGGGGTGTGAGGTACACCTGTCTCTACTTGTCAGTCTTGCTAAAAAGTTTTTTTTTGTTGTTTTTTTATTGTCAGTGCCTCTCGAGATGTCGAGTTTTTCAGGCACTCCATAAACAGATATCATTTTACAGTAACATAAACATTCTCATCAGACAAACTTACATAAAACGTAGTTATTGGAAAATAATGATGATGATTATTTTGCTAAGTTACAACTGTCACAGGATCACAGTTTGAGCATTTCTCAAATAACAGCATCAATACATTTCTTGAAACTCTCCTTTGTTTCAGTATGCTGGATACCACTTTTCAACCCATTAGTATGAGGTACACAAGTCTTAGGTGCATTAGTCTCTATATGTGAATCTCTCTTAAAAGTGTGAAGTACACCCGTCTCAGGTATATTAGTCTCTAGTTGTGAATCCTGCTTTAGACTAGGGCAAAGGTGTGAAGTACACCCGTCTCAGGTACATTAGTCTCTACGTGTGAATCCCGCTTTGGACAAGGGGAAAGTTGTAGTTGACACTACATATTATTATATACCTATGCACAAAGTCAGTGTAAATACAAACTGCTGCTAGGGGTATAGTTATTGTACACAGATTGCACTGTACGCCGTGAATCTATGTACTGGTTACTTTGGATACCAACAGATTGCACGCTTTGAGTGACAAAATGCATGCTTTGAGCTACAGATTGCACGCTTTGAAGAAATAGAGCATTTTGATTGGACGAGAGGCCGACAACAGAATTCTAGATGCAAGATTCAAAAATAGTGAATCCCTTCATTTCGTGAGTTCTGAGGCTTCGTACAGAAACCAGGGAACGAGTTAGTGTGAAAATATATCAAACATCAAGGTAGAAAATGTGTAGGACTTACGTGATACAGTTTAGATAGCTTAGATATGCGAGATCGATTCATTTTGATATGTTCACGAGCCGAGCGGGCGACTCGTAGATGTCAACAAATGCAAAACCCCTGTTAGACACTGCACCGCTCGAGTACAGCTCTCCGACGGGACGATCGAGCATAGCAGGGTGATAGTTCGCTAATTTATGCGATGCTTATAATGTATTTGCGCCTGCGCGGTGATCACTTCCAGTTGTCCACTTTCTGCATGTCTGCTAATGTACACATCGTCTTTGAGAGTTGTGCCAAGTCACTTCGACGTCAAATTACGGTCAGTTTTAGCGAATCAAAACCAAATTTAGGTATATAATAATATGAAACCACAGTGATGGTGACAATACAGGGTAGATTTACTCGTTGTTTGGAGAAATTCATTCTGAACTCGCCGTAACCGGCTTGTTCAGAACAAATTTCTCCGAAACAACTCATAAATCTATCCCATATTGTCACCATAACCATGGTTTCACATAATACTCCTCGCTATCGCTCGGAGTTTTACTACGCGCCAACTACGCGGAGAATACGGCCACTCAGATCGAAATTATGGTAATATTGTGTATATATTCACTACAATTGACTCATTACTCTATCAGTCAATAATTATTTCACAATATCAATTATCAATATCCATAACTTATAATTAATAATTGATATTCACAAGGATAACCAAAATCCTTATATCATATTAGAATAAATAAAATTGTATTTGCCCGACTCCGGCCTCCTACCTTTAATACAGGGATATGGGGCAATGAGTCTGAGAGTTTTACTGGGATTTATACCAGCAGCGAAGAGGAGGGTAAACAAGTTAATCAATCAGGGCAACAAGATTAGCTGAGCATAAAGTACAATGAGATTAAACTCCGATGATGCTAATCATTTATGCGCTAATTAATGAGAGTATGGAGTTAATGTTATAGTGACTTTCATTGAGCCGTATTTAACTCTATAGTGCAAGGTGATGCCTTGAGATATCATTTTCCCAGATTTATAAAATCATAGTTTCCCTGTTATGAAATGTAAAGGCAATATTGGACAAAATTGATATCAAATCATTACAGACAGTAGTAGACAGTTTTTTAAGAATCTGATCGGTAGAAAAAAAAATCAGCCATATCCTAGCACGTTTTTTTTTTCATTCTTTTATTTTATAATGAACATTCTATTTGGTCCTAGTTTTCGAATGTCCTTCATAATGTCTGGATGTTCTTTTAGATATTTATTAAACTTCTCTTCTGGAACGTATAGTAATACGGTTAACAACTTATTACAATCAGCTTGAAAAGGCTCGGCCCCTGGAGGTATTCACTGACACTAATACATGGCCCCTTGCCCTACACTGGCAACCAGAGCTACACAAAACTAGCTCTGGTCGGATTAAATAAGCGGCCGCCTTGACCCAGTAGCGGGACCTGTTTGTTACTCTCCTTCCAGATTTTTCATACTGCTCGGAGAGTGTGATTAATCATAACATCGAAGCCGATTTACCATTTTGTTATTTCCTTTCGTGTGCAATTTTTGTAATAGAACCACCATAAAGCTAGGTTTCATTATCAGTTTGTTAGGCTATGGATTTTACCTATAAAGTATTTCTGCTTTTAGAGCCTATATATAGCTACATAGAACAAAAGTATCTGGTTTGAGGCGCACCCCGGGTGATCAAGTGTGAGATTTAACCCGACCAACCACTATATCATAGAAGGGGTTGGTTGCCAAACTGCCAATGCCCCTGCTAAAACGTGATAAAGGTTTAAAGAGAGGGTTAAGAAAGGGAGCGTTGAGAGGTGGCACTATGTCTTCATATGCATATAATCCACCGTGAAATCAAATCTGTATGAGCCATGAATCATTGATTCTTTGCATCTTACTGATTACTGTGGGGAGGTTAGGCCATGACTTTCTATGAAGCAACTTCCCTGACACAGCCTCACACCACAGACAGTGCCTGCAGTAACACCCCTCCTACCACAGGCACCTTAAACCCAGAAACAGCAGTCAATTCCCTGACACAGCCTCACACCACAGACAGTACCTACAGTAACACCCCTCTCACCACAGACAGTGCCTACAGTAACACCCCTCTCACCACAGGCACCTTAAACCCAGAAACAACAGTCAATTCCCTGACACAGCCTCACACCACAGACATTGCCTGCAGTAACACCCCTCCTACCACAGGCACCTTGAACCCAGTAACAGCAGTCAATTCCCTGACACAGCATCACACCACAGACAGTGCCCGCGGTAACACCACTCCTACCAAAGACACCTTAAACCCAGAAACAGCAGTCAATTCCCTGACACAGCCTCACACCACAGACAGTACCTACAGTAACACCCCTCTCACCACAGACAGTGCCTACAGTAACACCCCTCTCACCACAGACAGTGCCTACAGTAACACCCCTCTCACCACAGGCACCTTAAACCCAGAAACAGCAGTCAATTCCCTGACACAGCATCACACCACAGACAGTGCCTGCAGTAACACCCCTCCTACTGCAGGCACCTTAAACCTAGAAATAGCAGCCAATTCCCTGACACAGCCTCACACCACAGACAGTGCCTGCAGTAACACCCTTCCTACCACAGGCACCTTAAACCCAGAAACAGCAGCCAATTCCCTGACACAGCCTCACACCACAGACAGTGCCTGCAGTAACACCCCTCCTACTGCAGGCACCTTAAACCTAGAAATAGCAGCCAATTCCCTGACACAGCCTCACACCACAGACAGTGCCTGCAGTAACACCCTTCCTACCACAGGCACCTTAAACCCAGAAACAGCAGCCAATTCCCTGACACAGCCTCACACCACAGACAGTGCCTGCAGTAACACCCCTCCTACCACAGGCACCTTAAATCCAGAAACAGCAGTCAATTCCCTGACACAGCCTCACACCACAGACAGTGCCTACAGTAACACCTCTACTACCACAGACACCTTAAACCCAGAAACAACAGTCAATTCCCTGAAACAGCCTCACACCACAGACAGTGCCTGCAGTAACACCCCTCCTACCACAGACAACTTAAACCCAGAAACAGCAGTCAATTCCCTGACACAGCCTCACACCACAGACAGTGCCTACAGTAACACCCCTACTACCACAGGCACCTTAACCTGCAGGCATCATGTTGCTATTTACCTGGGAAAATCTAGAGGCATCATGCTGCAGTTCACCTGGGAAAACTTTGAGGCATCATGCTGCATTTCACCTGGGAAAGCCTTGAGGCATCATGCTGCAGTTCACCTGGGAATGTCTGGAGGCATCATGCTGCAGTTCACATGGGAATGCCTGGAGGCATAATGCTGCAGTTCACTTGGGAATGCCTCGAGGCATCATGTTGCAGTTCACCTTGGAATGCCTGCAGGTATCATGCTGCAGTTCACCTGGGAATGCCTGGAGGCATCATGCTGCATTTCACCTGGGAATGCCTAGAGGCATCATGCTACAGTTCACCTGGGAATGCCTGCAGGCATCATGCTGAAGTTCACCTGGGAAAGCCTGGAGGCATCATGCTACAGTTCACCTGGGAATGCCTGGAGGCATCATGCTGCGGTTCACCTGGGAATGCCTGGAGGCATCATGCTGCAGTTCACCTGGGAATGCCCGGAGGCATCATGCTGCAGTTCACCTGGGACAATCTGGAGGCATCATGCTGCAGTTCACCTGGGAATGACTGGAGGCATCATGCTGCAGTTCACATGGGAATGTCTGCAGGCATCATGCTACAGTTCACCTTGGAATGCCTGGAGGCGTCATGCTGCAGTTCACCTGGGAAAATCTGTAGGCATCATGCTGCAGTTCACCTGGGAATGCCTCAAGGCATCATGCTGCAGTTCACCTGGGAATGCCTGGAGGCATCAGGCTGCAGTTCACCTGGGAAAATCTGTAGGCATCATGCTGCAGTTCACCTGGGAATGCCTCAAGGCATCATGCTGCAGTTCACCTTGGAATGCCTGGAGGCGTCATGCTGCAGTTCACCTGGGAAAATCTGTAGGCATCATGCTGCAGTTCACCTGGGAATGCCTCAAGGCATCATGCTGCAGTTAACATGGGGAAACCTTGAGGCATCATGCTGCAGTTCACCTGGGAATGCCTGCAGGCATCATGCTGCAGTTCACCTGGGAATGCCTGCAGGCATCATGCTGCAGTTCACCTGGGAATACCTGGAGGCATCATGCTGAAGTTCACCTGGGAATGCCTGGAGGCATCATGCTGCAGTTCACCTGGGAATGCCTGCAGGCATCATGCTGCAGTTCACCTGGGAATGCCTGCAGGCATCATGCTGCAGTTCACCTGGGAATGCCTTGAGGCATCATGCTGCAGTTCACCTGGGAATGCCTGCAGGCATCATGCTGCAGTTCACCTGGGAATGCCTGGAGGCATCATGCTGAAGTTCACCTGGGAAAGCCTGGAGGCGTCATGCTGCACTTAAAGGGTTAATCTTACGGGGGAGATTCACGGTGATATCAATGTCAGTGTGAAAAGCGTGAAAAAAATATGCAAATTCCCATCTTTTGTTTACTTCAGCGTCAGATTTGCATTTTGCATCATGCTATCAATTTCCCATAAATGATTAATTATCTAATGAAACAACTACAAACGAACGGTTTCACCAAGTGCTTGATAAAACCTCATGCTAACTAATTAAACCGGGTAATTGACTTTGGTGCCATGCGAGGGCTACCTCGCGCAAGAATAATATGCAACGGTGGTGTAATATTAAGGGATATTCTTTATTCATTAATGTCCCCAAACCTCCTGTGTTGGGGTGACAAAAAAGGTGCTTCACTATCCATGTTCCCTCGAGTTGGCAAAGGCAGAGTTCAAAGACAGGGCCTTATTGACATGGATATGCAATTACCATGCGCCCTTCACCAGCGAAGGACATTATTTATACTCGTTTAGGGCCTTGTTGATATGGATGTGAAATTGGTGTTCTCTCCTTCCTCCACAAGGAGATTGTTTATACTGATTTGGGGCCGTGATCGTAATTAACACTGTGTCAGATGGGATTCCCCAATGAAGGGAGCCTCACTTTCGACCTCCAGAGGGAATCCCCGGGAGATCTAGCCTCGCTTTCATCTCCTCCTATCTGACTGTGGTATAAGAAACAAAATGGCGGACGTAGCGCTGGTAGCCTCCGTGTTGAGGGTTCTGGGTTAAATTTTCTAATCATCGTTTGTAATTAACCCTTTAACTGCAGCATGATGCCTCCAGGCATTCCCCTGGCTACAGCATCATGATGCCTCCAGGCATTCACCTGGCTACAGCAGCATGATGCCTCCAGGCATTCCCCTGGCTACAGCAGCATGATGCCTCCAGGCATTCACCTGGCTACAGCAGCATGATGCCTCCAGGCATTCCCCTGGCTACGGCAGCATGATGCCTCCAGGCATTCACCTGGCTACAGCAGCATGATGCCTCCAGTCATTCCCCTGGCTACGGCAGCATGATGCCTCCAGGCATTCCCCTGGCTACGGCAGCATGATGCCTCCAGGCATTCCCCTGGCTACCGCAGCATGATGCCTCCAGGCATTCCCCTGGCAACCGCAGCATGATGCCTCCAGGCATCATGGAGGCACCATTGATACTTATTTACAAAATATAACAAATAAAAAAGAAATTTTGACATAGTAAAAACGCCATATCGACCATTGATTTGGTATAACAAAATATCATCAGCTACCAAGGTAAATTACTCAAATCACATGACACATCATGTGACATTGCTATTTTCAACAAAAGGTGCCCGATGCAGCAGGGTCGTTTATGCAGGCAATGCCTGCCATGTAATGCTAAGTAGGGAAACTGGGTGCTGCAGGGAAAGGGTTAAGACACACCCCCACTTTGGTCACATATCAACTGAAACATTTTTCAACCAGCAGGTTTTTTGTGTAGCATGCAACATTGCGCAAAATCAGCAGCTTATTATCTACTTTTAAAGACATATAGGACAATTTGGCCTGAAAATCTAAACGCATGTCATTCCCCTGAATGTTGAATGTCATGAGCTCAAGTGTTGTAGAGCACATATCTAACTTAGAAATTGGGGGTCACTGTGCTAATTCTTCTTATGATAGAATACATAGAAATTCAAAAATGTTTTTCACATAGCAAAACCCAAGTCATTTTCCTCAAACTTTCATTGTCCTTCAAATATGTATAGACCTGCTTATCTAAGTTTTAAAAATCATAGTCACCATCCTTGTTTTTGAGAGGAATGAAGAAAACCACCACACACTATAGGGAAACTATGTTCCAGTGAGAGAAGTCAAAGTTACGAGGTAAGGCTGGGAAAATTACTGCCCAAGGCCTCTGGCCACGGGCAGTCATTTTTCTGAACCTTACCCCTCCGGAAACTTGGTTTCTCTATTCCTGTATACCTTCAAATGTCGTTTATAATGATAAATAGCGTTATTTGCTTACCCGCCATCAAACACAAAGCTGGATCCAACCGTGTGGAGTATTTTGACGCTCTATGTTTTCTCCCCACTGCGCTTTTCATATGAATTTTGTAAGAGAGAATCTGATTGGTCTAAACATCAACCTTGGATAGTAAACGCAACCTTGGGTAGTGATCGTTGGCCTTGGGTAGTAAACATAAGTTATGCAACCCCCTGTAGCGTAGTGTAACCATAGAGTGTTCCGCCATAGATGGAAAATATGTTCTGGTGGAAATAAGTCAAAGTTACTCGGTAAGGCTTGTAAAAATTACTGCCCGCGGCTATGCCTTGGGCTGTAATTTTTCCAAGCCTTACCGAGTAACTTTGACTTATTTCCACCGGTATGTGGTTTCTCTATTCCTATATACCTTCAATTGTCGGCTAATATCGATAAAAACCGAACGTCTCTGAATGTCAACCTGGGCAATAAACGTCAACCTGGGCAGTAAACGTCAACCTGGACAGTAAACAAAAGTTATTCCACCCCCAGCAGCGTTAGGTAATCATAGGTTGTTCGCTCATATATAGGAACAACTGATACTGTAGGTCTACCAGCCTCTAGGGATATGTTGCACCTTAACAACAAGGAGTAGACCAATAAGGCTTTATGGCCGCCATATTTAATTGCAATCTACAAGAAATCGTTCGATATGGTACTTCTAACGACATTCTCTGCCCATGTCTAGAATGTGGATATTAAAGTTGATCTGAGAATTCTGTCTACATGTGGATGTTTAAATAGTTCTGGAGATTTCATTTGAACATGGATATTGCCCCAGGAAGATGGATATCCAAATTGTTCGTGGAATTTTTAAATTGTTCCTGGAGTATTTTAGGTGCTCTGGAAATTCCAACCGAACATCGAAATCTAATTTGCTTCGGGAATTTCCATGTGAAAATGGATAAATCTCCTGAAAATCCGTCTGGAATATTGATGATTTCTAAAGTAAACTTCATTTTGAACAAGGTCGATCGAACATATTTTTCTTTCTCGAGCAATCTATGATCTATTAATCAATTCCCCGAGCTCCATCAGAAAATCCAAAAAACGCGACAAAATCTAAGTTTGACCTTCACAGAAACCAAAGGTCAGAGATACCAGACGACAATGACAGAGTGTGACGTCACGTCCGTCTGTGCGTCCTGCCCACACTCTCACAGCACATACTTGGCAGGCAGGTCCTCCTCGATCAATCACTCTCCTCCCTGGGGTCCTGTCATAGACGTTAAACAGGATCAAGCTAAGGATCAGCTTGGAGATCTACATTTATTTGTATCGCGCGCCCCTGACGGCGCCCTGTGGTGACATCCGGGTTCTCGGGGGGCTGTTTACTTCCGGTAGAGCCCTGCCTCTATATTTATGACAGTGTTAGAGATCTCAGATGAGTTTGTCCATGTCACAGGCAAGATACCCGGGATTGAGTTGTCATGTCTCGGAACTTGCTCTGGAGCACAGAAGGTCGGGTTGGTCTATAGTCAGGGAAACTGAAAGACAATACCTATTGTATGAAATGTAATATAGATGATGGATGAATATGATTATATTATTTGTGAAAGTAGGATGTCCGGTGGCAGGAATTTGATTATTCATGATTGAATAGTAAGATGTGCCAGATTGATGCATGTATCTTATCTTTATATTGAATTTTATCATGTACATATGTACACACACGGCCTTTGTGCCATAGAGCAAAGAAATAGTCCTATTGCTGTATCTTTTAATATGGCAATAATATGGTTTGATTTATTGGAGAAGATGGATAATAAAATACAACAAACGATGGTTTTGTGAATTCAGTTAATTCACTTTTATTCACATTTCATGTGATCATGTCTACCAATAGATACCCAGAGAGCATTTCTAGATTTGTCATTCCGACCTTGGATTCGCTACTGCACACCAAAAATAATTCAGTCCTCAGAAATTAACATCATAATTCTTGTCGTCCGAGAAGGAACGCTGTCAAATCGATTCTCGTCTTGTTCCCCATTGTTTCCCGATCTCCAAAAGACGATAGTGGCCAAATGAATTGTGAAGATTGTGGAGAACAGTCGCAACCATTTATAGTGACTGTTCTGTTACCAGTCCACATTATTGTCCTTATAGTCGATGAATTCTTCTTTTTTTTTATATTGAGCTTCGCTCTTTTTATTGAACCGAAAGAGTTACAGTAAGTTTGGGTAGAAAATACATGTGAACTTTCCATCCGAGCATAATGGACTATCCAAAGGGCTACAAGTGATCACTCGAACGTAGAACAATGTCTGAAATCGAAGATTGTACATAGGAAACTCTGAAAAGCTTATCTAACTATTTGCATGAACAATATAGCACACTTATACTGATTTCTTATCCTGTCTTGTACTAATTGACACATTAAATGCATTTCACAACAACGATGACATTGTTATGTAATAAGTATGAATTGTACATGATAATCAATATATTTATCACCTCATCTAATTTTCCATCAACCCAAATTCTGTTATTTACATTAAAGATTGCTATGTTTGCTGTATCTACCTAAAGCTGTTCATTGGAAGAACTGTAACCTCATTACAAAATTAAATAAAAAGCATATAAAAAAGTCGCCACGACGTTATGATGTCACACTCAGACGCAGTGACGTCACGCGGCCGACGCTGACGCATGCGCATGGATAAGGAGCGGGAATTGACGGCGAGCAGACGAGATCGATGCCGTCCAGATAGAGATATCAGTTTTGGCGGGAAAATGGGTTCTTTTGGCGGGAGAATGGTTTTTAAATGTCGTCTGGCTTGATGAATTATTGTCCTCTGATTGGAGGCGCTAATCTCGGGAATCAGCGAGCGACCAGCGAGGGGATGGTTGACATGGCAACGGTTATCTCTGACTTAATGGCGTTTAAGTCAGGGGGATAACTGGGGACCGACAGGTACTGAAAGAAGAGACACATAGTAGTTCTAGAAATTAGAATACGGTCCCTTTAAAGGCATATCGGACAATTTGCATTGAAGATTAAAACTCATGTCAATATCCTAATAATTTAATATGAAGATCTCCTAGTGCTGTAGGACACATATTAAACTTAAAGATCGTGGGGAACTGTGCTACTTTTTGATTTTGAGATAAATATCATGGTGATATCATAATAGAATTCTAAAAGGTTCATTTTCACATAGTAAGACCCATATCAGTTCCTTAGAAATTTCACAGATTCTAGGAAATGTATATGTTTAAAAAAAACATAGGTCACCATCATCTTGTATACGCCAGGTGTGAAATACAGACAAGACACGTCCGTATACAAGAGGAAACAGTCTTTTATTATCCACCGAATACAAAGTGCTCATAGAAAACACATAGGGACTTTGTATTGACATACCAGGCGCATACGGATATGTTGTATGCTCCGGGTGGCGCACACAGAAAAAAGTGCGTACGGATAAAATAGTCCATAACTAAAATAAACTGATATCGACATGCCACTTGTGCAGAAAAGGTGGATAATAAATACAATATAGACTGGTTTCAGATAAAAGCAGTTGTATGCTCCTCTGAGTTGACTCTACGCAATATCCTCGCATACGCTCGGATATTACTACGCGTCAACTCCTCGGAGCATACAGCCGCTTGTATCTGAAACCAGTCAATATTGTGTATGTATACGCCAGGTGTGAAATACAGACAAAACGCGTCCGTATACAAGAGGAAACAGTCTTGTATACGCCTCATACGCTGGCATGAAATATGGGCGTATATATATGGAAACTGGTGGATTTCGCGCAGTGTTGTTCACTGTCCTTTCGCAGACCCCAGCTTCGTAACTATCAGGGAGACTATTTTACATTTTTCTAATCCATTAAGAAGGTGGAGGAAGGAAGACATGAGAGGCAATACAGATTTTATGTGAGTTTATTTATCACAGGCATCTGACATCTAAGCTGCTACGGTTTTATGGCCCGAGTAGTAAAAGTGTCATTTTTATGTGGATACAAAAAAGCAATATCATTAAAATATCTGTTCAAACTTAACCCGTTCTTACACAACATGAAAGCTATATTTCCAAGGGTGTAAATAAAGTGGCCCTATTTGGCATCATATATTAAGAAAGAAAGATTGCGGCTCTGTGAATTGTATGTTTTTTCTCTATCAGTTATCCTATGACTTCGAGGAATAAGACACTTGTGTCGGGAAAGAAACATTCTTTTGTTTAACATGGCATTAACACATAGAGTATTATTATTACAACTGCTCAAGATGGAGAGTACACATGTTTATCAACTATATTCACTGCACGAAAACCACCATTTTATTCATACGCCATCGTGGAAGTGCATGTATTGGCTGAATATTAACTTGTTGTCATATATATACGCCCAGTGTTTATATACGGACGCGTCTTGGCTGTGTTTCACACCCGGCGTATATGAGAGGAAATATATCCTCTCCCCCCGCCGCCTCCCGCCTATTTGTGTTGGTAGAAGTATAGGTGTCCTCAATGGGAAACAATGAAACTTATGATTTGTAATTGTAAGGAGCATTGCTCGTTTGAAAAAAAAATTGATGAGTGTTTGGTATGTGCCCCCATTCCCCATCGAGTTTGGAACGCACAGTAATATGAACGAGGTGATAGCCGCGTGAATATTCCAAAGTGCTCCAAATGAGATGCGTTCGTCGTTAGTCTGTCATACAGGTTAGGCGATGTGCCACATACCTGTCAATCACTCACATTAGCCACGCCCACCACCAGTTGAGCCGGAAATCTGCTTGCGACTCCGACAAGGTTGATACGGGCGACGATACTGCCCTCACACTGCCCTATCAGAGAAGACTTGTACCACACCAAGCCTTATCTCTACTGCGCAGATGCAGACAGCTCTTTCCTGTCAGAGGTTCCGGTCACATGACCACCTACAGATCCCCCACCCCACTCTCCCAGCAGATCTTTCGCAGCACTAGCTTTAATCTCTGCCTCAGTCCAAATATATATACTGACGTCATATGCCCTCCAGAGGTTACTAAACTCCCTATTATCGCCCAGGATAAATACAAGTTCCGCTCGCGGCTGGCTTGGCAGACCACGACCACATGAACTATTGTTTTCCCATTTATATTTGGAGAACCTGAATATTATTTCGGATCTATATGGAGAAATAGCTGAAATTTCAATTTCGGATATTGGATTTCCGATTTGAATATTATAAAAACCGTTAAACTGCTAATTGTGGGTTACGGTTCAAGGGTCCATCATCATACGATGTCTGCAACTAGCGAAACCGGAACTTGTAAACAGACTGGATTACGGGATACCTCAATAGGGCCTATATGCTGGTACCCATGAACTTGTTTAATAATCTAGGATCGTACATAAAGACCCTTTTCTGTATGCCATAGAGATCCAGGGACGATGTGGGTCAACTTTATGGATGACCTCATGGACGGCTAAGACTATCTTAGCGAACAGACTTAAATAGTATTAATTATTTTATACAATACTATGGCCCAAAAGACAATTCTGGGATACTTTTTTGTCGTTCATAGTTTATTCAACAGCCCCCAGGTACCCAGCGAACATTTCAGGTTCAAAAGGCATCTTTCAAAAGATATCAAAAGATATGAACCTCAAACAACTCATATGTCATGAGTTGGGATATATGGGGATTGTTAGATGAGCTTCAGAGACAATCCAACTGCTTCTTTTTCAGATTTAAACCACTTTATAATGGGAATCCACAGTTGATTAGACTGCCCTTTCGAGTGAGCACATGTGGCATGTTGACAAACGAAACCTTGCACCATATGAGGTGCTTTCCACTGAAGAAAGTTATCCCTATGACTATGTCTGATTTGACATAACAAATAACAGGAATGCATGTATATTATTTGCCATATAAACTACAAAATACTCCCCAAAGTGCTAAGAATTTAGGATATTTTAAAAAATGGCGTATGGGCCAGATTTTGACCAAACAGGCAGGTTGAGGCAGAGATATAAGCGGCTAAAGGAAGTAGAGCGCAGGATCTCTGCTTGGAGAGTGCCCCCATCCCCACCGTTCAGTCTGCCACACTGGTTCCACACTGGTTCCCTGTGCTTCCATGTCCGCTGGGAGCTAGGCCTTAGTAAAAGAATTGAATAACAGGTGTCGTTCCACACACTGTTGTGTGATCGTATCAAAATCCCCTGAAGCCCATATGAATAGCTCCCTCGGTAGAAACAAAAGGAATATGGTACAGTTTGTATAAGATGGTGGATATTTCATTCGCATGACAGTTTTTATGAGCTGGGTTTATTCAAGCTGTGGTCTAGGGAGTTTAGTACTACTATTTATTACCCACCTAATATGGAGTCTCCATACTAAGCCTGTGGAGCCTACAGATCGCCACTGAGTAGAATACGGAAAGCCGAATGCTCCTAGGAGAATATGGCTTTTGCGGCCACCTGATGGGCATTATAGGAACTAATTTATATAAACAATGCACGGCGCTTGCATCAAATTTACAAGATTTTTTTCTAGTAATAACTCGAATGTTGAGTTATAAATACAACATTGCCATTACCTTGTAGTTGACACTACGTAAAACTCCTCACTGTCGCTAGGAGTTTTATTTCGCGGAAACTACGCGGAGAATACGGCCACTCAGATCAAAATGACAAAAGGACAAAATAACCTTCCAACTAAACCACACACGAAGCCAACTTGTTATGAACTCGCCCTACCATCGAGGGGTTAAGATCTGGTCAAATCTTCCTGCTTCCATTCAGCACCTACAAAGTATCAACGAATTCAAGACGCTTGTTGAATCAACCCCGGGTTTATAAGTCTATCTGATACCAAAAACTGAACTCATTATCATTACTTTCATCCTTAACATTTTCTACCACAAACTTGTGATTGGTTTAAATCTTCTGATCCCTCTGTGTCTGAAATGTGACCATTGATCGTGCTGTGTACCAAACAAATGTATCTGAAAAACTCACTCTGTGAGACGATACTTTTTCTAAATAAATTTTTTTTTTTTTAAATCATGGTAATATTTTGTATATCAATGTTATAGCTCAAATGAGGTGAATAGCTCACAGGGTTCACAGAATCAATTAGAAGGCAGTTATTGGTTTGGTTGTGCCATGAAGGTACATGAGAAGTCAGGAGAAGGAGATGGGTGGTTTGGGTGTCCGTTGAAGGTACTGTAAGAGTAAAGAAGAAGGCACCATCAAGGTACGTGAGAATTCAGGGGAAGGCTGTGGTGGTTTTAGTGCCCATGAAGGTACGTGAGAAGTCAAGAGAAAGCGGTGAGTGGTTTGAGTGCCCCATGAAGATACATGAGAAATAAGAAAAAAGCAGTGAGTGGTTTCAGTGTGCCGCTAAGATATATGAAAGTCAAAAGAAGGAGGTGGTTGGTTTGAGTGCCCCGTGAAGGTATGTGAGAATTAAGAAGAAAGCGGTGAGTGGTTTAAGTTCCCGCGAAGGTACATGGGAAGTCAGGAGAAGGTGGTGGGTGGTTTGAGTACCTGTGAAGGTACATCAGAATCAATTAGAAGGCAGTGGGCGGTTTGAGGCCACTATGAAGGTACGTATGAAGTAAGTAGAAGGCTGTGGGTGGTTTGACTACCCCGTGAAGGTACATATAAAGTAAGTAGAAGGCTGTGGGTGGTTCTCAGTCCACCGTGAAGGTAAATCAGAAGTAAGTAGAAGGCAGTGGGTGGATTGAGTGTGCCGCGAAGGTACGTATGAAGTCAAGAGAAGGTAGCGGTTGGTTTGAGTGTGCCGCGAAGGTACGTATGAAGTCAAGAGAAGGTAGCGGTTGGTTTGAGTGTGCCGCGAAGGTACGTATGAAGTCAAGAGAAGGTAGCGGTTGGTTTGAGTGTGCCGCGAAGGTACATATAAAGTCAGGAGAAGGTAGCGGGTGGTTTTCAGTGCACCGTGAAGGTATGTCAGAAGTAAGGAGAAGGCAGTGGGTGGATTGAGTGTGCTGTGACGGTACGTGAGAAGTCAGGAGAAGGTATTGGGTGGTTTGAGTACCCGTGAAGGTACATGAGAATCAATTAGAAGGCAGTGGGTGGTTTGAGTACCCGTGAAGGTACATGAGAATCAATTAGAAGGCAGTGGGTGGTTTGAGTGTGCCGCGAAGGTACGTATGAAGTCAGGAGAAGGCAGTGGGTGGTTCTCAGTGCACCATGAAGGTAAATCAAAAGTAAGTAGAAGGCGGTGGGTGGTTTGAGGCCACTATGAAGGTACATGAGAAGTCAGGAGAAGGCGCTGGGTGGTTTTCAGTGCACCGCGAAGGTACGTCAGAAGTAAGGAGAAGGCAGTGGGTGGATTGAGTGTGCTGTGACGGTACGTGAGAAGTCAGGAGAAGGTAGCGGTTGGTTTGAGTGTGCCGCGAAGGTATGTATGAAGTCAAGAGAAGGTAGCGGTTGGTTTGAGTGTGGCATGAAGGTACGTATGAAGTCAGGAGAAGGTATTGGGTGGTTTGAGTACCCGTGAAGGTACATGAGAATCAATTAGAAGGCAGTGGGTGGTTTGAGGCCACTATGAAGGTACATATAAAGTAAGTAGAAGGCTGAGGGTGGTTTGAGAATGCCATGAAGGTACACGAGAATTAAGGAGAAGGCAGTGGGTGGTTTTCAGTGCACCCTGAAGGTTACAGCTCCCCGCAGTCTTCTAAAACACGAGGCTCACCACATCAGCCTCCACACATCGTCTCGCCTGATAAACGCACAATTCCCAGTCCGCACCGCAACGTTCAGTTTATGTCCCTGCCAGCCTCGCCGTCACAAGTGTTTGACTTTTATAACCGTGACAAATTAGAGTCGGGTCCTCGGGAGGTTTACAGAAGCCTATGTTAGGCTCGATGTCAGGCCTATCTCTCAAAATGTCAGATTTGCTCGCTGGTAGGTTATCACGGAAAGCTGGGACCTGACATATATATATATATATATATATATATATATATATATATATATATATATATATATATATGTATGTGTGTGCACAGAAGGTGCCTTTTCTTTGAGGAAAAACGGGTTTGAATCCCCCTTTTGGTAATGGAGAACCACCTGAAGCCAATCCGGAATGGTCTACCAAAGTGTTGAAGCGAGATTCCTCCGGGGGGTTACTCGCTACATTTGGTGAAACATTAATGTCTTTGAACAATTTCACTAATGAGCTCACTTCGTCCCTTAGTAGTTTAACATCTTGCCTAAGTGTTTCGTTTTCTTCTAGAATAGGTTGAACCCACCCCGGAGTTGAAAATGATTTCTTTTCCTTAGTTATGGTTTTTCCTCTCTCCTCCACCTCACTTTCGTAGTCTCCCCTCATCTCCTATTCTATTTTATCTACCCGACAAAAAGGGCAACCATCACGGTGAGATCTACCGTCAAACTCGCGGTGACAATTGTCACACCTTTTCATAATTGCAATAATAAACCACAATAATGACAATAGTAATAGACAGGCAACAGCTTTGTAAGAGCAACGACCAACCTTACTTGAACCCTGTGAGCCTAGACGAGTGTCATAACCGGAGAAAAAATTTCAGCTGAAGGTTGGACGTCTGCAGTGGATGAGGGTTGGTGTGGAAAAGAGGGCTTGTATGGTCCCGAGCCGCCGCACTTCACCTTCCCTCATGTGAGCGAGCCCTCAGCACCCTCACGAGGTTGCCCTGTAGTCCCTGTAGCGACCTCTGTAGTTTCGGCGGGGATTCAAATCTTTCCACTTATACACATATAAACCCTTGGTGGTTTTATATACTACCAGGGCCGCGAACGCGTACGCGAAATATTTTGCCTCAGATTTAATCACACACACCCCCATCAACGCCCAAGCGACCACATGTGGCGGTCTTCAAAACGAACTCCATTTAAATCACTCAAAAAAAGCCAGAATCACTTTTACATCCCCAACATGGAAGTAAAACTCATCTTAAAACATCCACAAACCAGTGGACGTTACATATAAAAAGATCAGCCAATGATAGCCTGACGATATTGTACGCAGTTGAAACTGTTGGTATGGTCCAGACAGTCCCATACTTCTGGACAGACACTGTACACACACTCCTAACTCCCTGATCCTCCACCAGATGGCTCAGTCCAGCAAGACACTTGCTTCACCCAGTCCACCATAGAGGGCTCCACCACACAACAACAAACCAGCTCCCTCAGTATATATGTAGTGGGGTGGGATATATATGTAGTGGGGTGCCAATCCTTACTGTGTAGTGATTCCGGGCAACGCCGCACACGAGAGTGGTGCGGCGGAGGCCGGGATTACGTTACACTGGGTATATATATTCAGCGTTCACAGTGGGTCAACAGGCGGTCCTCGCGTGTCTCTTCTATGGAACAGATACTTGGACCCTCACTTTGCAGGCGGGTTCTCGTAACCTTCCTGGTGGTTAGGCGAGTCTTTCAGATTAGCCTCTCCAGCATTACCTAGCACCCATGTGCTAGGGCACTTTACTTGTGGGAAAGATCTTCCAGATCTTTCCGGGAAGTAGTGATTAATAAACATTCCTGTTTATTTAAAGACGAGAGTTGTGTTATGTGTAACTAGGTCTGTGCAAACTAACCGAAAACCGAACCAACCTAAGTAGAGCGCGTAGGGTGGGATCCTGCCTGGAACTAGCGTTCCGGATTGGGGACATCCAACCTGCTAGACAGGCGGCGACCACCACATATATATATATATATATATGTGTATATGTTCCGAGAAAATTGTCCACTTAAGTGGAGTGTCCGTTTAAGCGAGGTGTCCCGAAACCGGGGTTTTACTGTATATATAAATGTGTGTGAGTGTGGAGTAGGGACCATATTATCTTTCATTGGTGAGTTTCATTCTATTATCACCATTATGTTACTTTCACGGAAATCCTTGTAAAGAAGATAGAATTAGTTCAGGGGACTTTCACATACATTCGCACCACTTGCCAAACCGCGTCCACACAGCGTTCACACCCAGCGTCCCAACTAATCAGATCCATTTCAGACCGGAAGTAGCAAACGAGATCTCATCACGCGTGGAAGTGCGAGACTAAGGTCACGTGACCCCTTGAGCCTCGCTTTGGTGGCGGTAATTGAGACAACGTCCATTGCGTCCGTTTACCCGCCATTTTTTTTCTCTTCTTATTTTGTATTTTCTCCCTGTTTTTCTTCTGTCATTCGCATCCCGATCCCAAAGCCGACCAGGATTTGATCCGGTTGGCGATCAAAAGGAGGCTCTGTTTTTGGCGGGAAACTGGCACTGTCGCCATGGAAACATAGCGGCAGCAGACGACACTGTAGCCGGGCGTCCCTCCTCCGCACGGATGGCCGCCATTTCCTGTCAACGGAAATTGACACTCGCGAGAAACCGCGAGAAACCGCGAGAGCAGACGACATCTGAGAGACAGAGGCTACATTTCCCGCCAAATCTGCCTGTATCTTGTTTCGTTTGTCTGTTTTCGTTCTGATTTTCTTCTTTTCGTGTTTTTTTTTATTTGTCGCTCTCCTAGCCGAGACTTTGTCCGCAATGTGATACTGATGCCACTCAGGGAAACACAACCAGACAAAACGTCCGACAAACGGGAAATTGGAGCTAAACCTCTCTGGCGCTATAACCACATGTATCCCTCCCACGACTTCTGCAGAAACCATTAAAACCCGCTCAGTTTGAAGGATTCCTCTTGAAATGACTCTCAGCATTTCTGGGCGTTTTATATAAGACTGATTTTTAGGAGAACTGATTTATATAGTATCCATGGCCACATGAACTGATTTATATAGTATCCATGGCAACCGCATTCCACTCCTGGAATTTTGACTCCGGACTTCACTCAGCTTCGCCTCGTGAAATCACTATGCCAAACTCCAGTCATGGCATACGGTGGCCAGGATTAAAACTCATCCACTTTTACGATACTATTTCATTCACAATCCAGTTCTATATAAACACCAAATGGAATGGAGCTTGAAGCAGGGACAGATTTTAAATCAGTTTCTCTCTATCTTCTATCTTATCATCGGCTTGCAGATCATCTTTTTGTTAGGGAGAGATTCGTTTCTGTGAAGCTGATTTTATAGTCATTGGCAGCGACCTCTAGTGTTTGCTCTTTAAACAAATTGCATTCCTTGTTTGAAACTGTTACCATGGTAACGGAATGTAAATCACGACTTTTTTTTTGTCCTGTGAGTTGTTTTTCATCATTGATGGCATTAACGCAATGAGAAGTGTCTCGCGTTAGACGAGATCTGACGAGAATACTCCACTTTACAATCCATGATCAGGGCAACAAGGTTAATCTCGTGTTAGACGAGATAGGACGAGAGTTCCACTTTACAATCCATGGTCTGGGCAAATATCCTAAATTCTGAGGGCTTTTGCGGGTATTTTGTGTTTCACTTGTAAATAGAAAATGAACATATTTATGTGGTAAATTTAACAATTTAACAATTCCCATTTTACTATACTCATGATAGGTGAATTGTTTGACTTGTATAACTTTTGACAGTTGCCTAGTGGATACCCCGAGAACCAGCGTATGACATCACTGGGTTGGCGCAAAGACTAAGCCAGCGCTAGCGCCGCGAAGGATCTGGGGGGAGAGTGAGTTCCACTTTACAATCGAGACCTGCGCGCGCATCTAGTGTTAATTACATAGTCATAATGATTCGTCTTATGTTTTGCATACCCTGAGGCAATGGCGCTATACATTATCAATGCCATGCCTTGTCACATCCGACTGAGCACTAATTGATGCGCATTGTGTTTTTTAAGTAGATCACCAGCCAATGGACAAATCGGGTTTTTATTTCGTAGGACACAGGATTATATACACAATAATGACTGGTTATTACGAGATTACGAGTGGCCGTAATCTCTGAGTAGTTGACGCATAGTAATATCCGAGTGATTAGCGAGGATATTACGTCTCCAACTACGAGGAGATTACGTTCATTCGGATACAAAACCAGTTGTTATTGTATTTATTACCCACCTACAAGATTGATAACAAGTCTATTGCAATTAAAAAGTTTCTATAAGCCATCTAGTTCAAGAAATCACAGCACTGTCAAGTGTGGCAGTAATTCGGTGAAGACTTACACCAATAATATAGTTCGCCATTAATCTGCACTTTTAGCATGTAAAGTGTGTTATGACAGTGATCTCTGATGGTAAATGAGTTTATTAGGATTGATTCTAAATAATTTGCATTGAAGGAACGTTCAGGAAACTCATTTTGAAGTACTTGATGATTCGACCTCTTTATGCACAGGACTATTTTTCCGGAATCTCCTGCAGGAGATTCTGACACACCGGAATCTCCAGGTAGCTAATTCCAGGTGCCCTATACATTTCCTATGGAGACTCCGTAATCGGTGGGTAATAAAAGTTGATCATCGGTGTAGTGGTTTAAGAAGCTGATCTCAGAGTAAAGGGATCGGAAATCTACAGTTCTAAATTATTTTTTTCAATAAGGCTAGAACTATAACAAAAGGGAAGAAGCACATTAAATCTAAAGATCTAAAGAAATATAGCAGGCTCGAGTTTCTACCTCCACGAGATTCTCACTCTCGTGGGTCTTCAGTCTCCAAGCATGAGGCTGGTTTACTCTGTCTCTATGTGTGGGAGAAACTCCAAGCGGAACCGACCAGAATCACAGTCTTTTAGATGTTGTAGGTAAAAATAGTTGAGCGCAAGTATGGCGGCAAGAAGAATGCTTGCCAACAAAACACCCATCTTTATTGTGTCAACGGGGACGATATCAAGATGAATTTATGAGATCAGAATGACAGGCAAGCAGGAAACGCCACGGCATAACTTGGGTGTGATTTCGGAAGTAGCCTTATTTAAGTCCTATCAATAATTGCAGGTGTTTTATCTGCATCAATGATTTGTATACAGTTTTAGTGACAGCAATAGATAAGAACCTCCAATTCAAACGAAATATTGATATTTCATCACTTCAAGTCCAACAAAATTTATTTGGCGAGAACCAAAATAACAGGAGTTTCTTTTTGAGGAAGGATATATAAGATCTGTTGGATTTTTTATAAATTTTATTCAAATACATTTTACGACAATATATCGTTCAAGATATGAATATACAAGGACAAGAAATTAGTTAATTTAATATCATTAATGCTACATACCTATTAATTTTGTTATATTAATTGTATCCATTTTTTTACTGACTTTTTCAGCTCCCAGGTATCTTATGGTACTCTCCATTAACACAGCCACAAATCACACTTCAATCTTCTTACATTTATCCAATTTGGATCTTTTGACTGTATTCCACTTCGATTATTCAACAATAACACTCTTTCTCCAAGCAAAATAAATATTCCACAAAATAAGAAAAACATTCTCAAAGTAACTTCTCTACTTCCAAGCGCATGCGTATCATCAATCATATCCAAGATCCCCTTTTATCGCTCAAGGGAAGGCTACTTGTCTTTCACTCAGACCCTGACCACCAGCTCTTGTGCAGTGTCACTTGAAACCCCATTATTTAGTGACACTTGGTGCAGCATGGCAGGGAGCGAGTTAGACTGGCTCCAGTCCCTGCATCCTATGTCTACTCTCCTCGATGGGATACAGGGACTGGTACAATCGGCAATGGTGTGGAATTTCTGGCGCTGTTTAGCACCAGTATATACTCTCCATACAAATATGCTGGCTACTGGTCAGGATATCTGCTGGGAGATTGATACCCTCTCACTTTGATCTCAATCAGGTCACAGTCAAGAGCAGGTAAAATAGCGCCAGTATTTCTAACACTCTCCATACAGATATCATGTGTACTGGTCAGATATATGATGGGAGATTGATACCCTCTCCCTTTGATCTTAATCAGGTCACAGTCAAGAGTAGGCTTAATTTATTGCTATGACAACACAGGCGACCAGGGAACTTGAGGAGGGGAAAGGGGAGGGGTAGGTAGAGGTATAGGCTTGGGGCCAACAACAGGAGATTCTGTTCATAGTGGACAAGTCTTTGGTTTATGGGCCAGTCAGAGAAGGATACATACTTTAATGAACTTTATTCTAATTGTGATTAATCATTCAATGAATGTTCATAATCAAAGACTTGAGCAAGTCTAGGAGCGAGTGGACTTGTGTTACTGGGGTTTTGGATGTGCGTGTCAGGGATGATCAGGGACTGGAGGTGGGTGTGGAGGGGGGATGGATTATCTGCAGGCGCTTATGGAAGTTGATCTTTTGATGAATCAGCACTTTGCTGGAGTTTGTCACGAGGACATTTGATGATCAGTTTTCACTTGCCTTGTTTTCCCTGAGGTCAGGAGATGTATCATTAGTGAGAGAATGAGGCTACCTTGATGCCGCAAGGTCATCGATATAAAGATTCTTCTTCTATACATACCACAAGGTCATCTAGATATACCACAAGGTCATAGATATAAAGACGCTTCTTCTATATATACCGCAAGGTCATCGATATAAAGGCACTTCTTCTATATATACCACAAGGTCATCGATATAAAGACGCTTGTTCTATATATACCACAAGGTCATCGATATAAAGACACTTCTTCTATATATACTGCAAGGTCATTCATATAAAGACACTTGTTCTATACACACCACAAGGTCATTGATATAAAGACACTTCTTCTATATACACCACAAGGTCATTGATATAAAGACACTTCTTCTATATACACCACAAGGTCATTCATATAAAGATGCTTCTTCTATATATATACCACAAGGTCATCACTATAAAAACTTCTTTTTAAATTTCTTTGATATTTATCCCACCCCTGTACACACAAAAATGGACGATGCACAAGATATAGGCCATGGAGAACGGACTAAAATACTCGTAGCGGCATGAAGAACGAGTTCCCAATGTTAAGCTTATGGAACAATAATACCACGGGTGAGATAAAAGGATATACTTTGTATTTTCTTTGTTCTCCATCCTTGTACTAAAGAAGAAACTAACAAGTTATGGTCAAAGTCGTTGTTCTCTATGAGTTTGATGCAGAGTGATATGAACAAGGCGACAGCCGAGTGAATATCACATAGCTTTCAAACAAGTTGGAGAACGACTTCTTTGACCAAGACGAGTTGCTTTCTGTATTTATCTCACCCCTGTACACACTAAAGCAATGGACAACACACAGGATATAGACCATGAAGAACTGACTGGAATACTTGTACGGTCATGAAAAACGAGTTCCCAATGTTAAGCCTGTGGAACAGTAATACCAGGGGTGAGATACTATCGTATCATGAGGCAAAGCCGAGTGAAGTCGGGAGCCCAAAATCCAGGAGTGGCATGCGGTGGCCAAGATTGAAACAAATCAGGTTTTGATATTATCCCACCCCGTCTCCTCGATTTTGGAATATGACGTGATAACAATTCTGTATGCCACTAGTGGCATATAAAACTCCATATGCCAGTCAGCATGACGTACGGAAACTCAATGTTAAGCCTATGGGATTTAATATTAGGGGCAGGATATAAGGATATACTTTATATTTTCTTTGTTCTCCATTCTTGTACAGCTTTACTCATAGCAGGCAGCACGGTTAAAGAATATATACGTTTCTCTGGTGAATGTTCAAGTGGCATTAATGTATTGTCAAGTCTACAGAGGCTATTTTTCATTTAGCTTTTGCATAGTGCTCTTACGAGAGACCTTTGGTTGTTATAAAACATTTGGCCTTCAACATTTAGCATTTGGCATGACGTATCAGGTTCCCCTGGGGCCCCTCACTGTGCTTGTTTTGTTATTTCCCAGATCTCCACTGTCTGCTTTCTTCCGGCGCCGTCTTGTCCAATCCCGTCCACGCGCCATACGTAACACGCGATATGATTGGTTCATACACCGAAGCGCTTTGTAACACGCGATCTGATTGGTCGCTGGTCGGAAAAGACGCTCGGTGGCTGTGTCTCGCGTGGCGTCACCTTGTGGTTAAAGTTTACGAATGGGACGATAGGGAAATTACCGGATCTTAAATAGAGGTTAAAAAGTGCGGCATTGTGTGTCTGTTTGATGGGCGAGAGGGAGTTATCTAAAACAGTGAGAGTGTCTCTTGTGTAAACGTTGTGGTGAATACAATTTACACAAACACAGCAGAACTAGTGGAGCATCTCTCCAGCATGCAATATAATTATATAGAACGTCCTGACCATACTGTACAAGCTACAAAACGAGATGATAATTCACGTTTCATACGGAACGAGGCGTTTACACCGAGTTCCGTACAAATCATGAATTTTTATCGAGTTTTGTGGCTTGTACAAGCATGGGAGGTCGTTCTATATTTACTATATACCCGAAATCTTTAAAAAGTCATTAATTTCATTGGCTTAACAACCAATATTTTAATAAATGTGTATTGGAAGGTATTCCATATTTCCCTATACGGACCACTGGTCTGTGCAGTATTTATACGTTATGTGGCAATACGGTGTGTATTTAGAGTATATACGGCATGGGTAAATAGTAAAGCCCAATACACATCTACCGATTCAGGGTTGAAAGATTAGTTCCCAAATCGTATAAGTGTCGGTGAACTTGTCACAGGCAAATGACGTAACCCCTTGGCCAGTGTTGGCTACCCAATTAAAGGCCATTTACCAAGGTTCCGTTGTCTGTGACTGGATTTATCAACATGTTAATAAACTTCTGGCAAGCAATTTAGGAACATAGAATGACAAATCGAGAATATCTCAAGGAGGGGGTTCACTAATCGTTGGCTGACCCTTGCCAAGCTCTCCTACATCTATCGACTAGAGCTGACTCTGGGAAGTCAATCGTAAGGCTCATCTGTACCTCAATCGGCATTGGTGAGGGTAGCCTTTAGTATACGGCATCGATGGGCGCTGCCATGATGCCCCCGAGTAGGTGTTCTTCACTAATGGAGGTGAAAAAGTAGGTGTTCTTCACTAATGGAAGTGCAAAAGAAGTGAGTGATAATTAGGAAGTGTCACAACTGTAACCTTGCTCACATATGTATATAAAGTGTTCCATGTGGAAAATATCATGTCCTGGGTTTAATCATCATGTCTTCCTACTCTGGGATGGGTGTAGAGAGTCAAGGGAACCATGGTAAAACATTGAAAGGCAGTTGAATTTCATAAGCACAAAGAGTCAAAATACAGGTTCTGTCCCCCGAATAGGGGCGCCATACTGGCAGCCACCTGGTGACTGCTTCATGAACTAACAATGGCTCCGTCCCCTATACGATATTTTTTTGACCTCACGATAGAAACGATTTTGTGTCGGGAAGTCAATCGTAAAGCCTATTTGGACCAAAATTGGCCTTGGTAGCAGTAAGCCCTCAATTCAAAAAAGAAATGTTTTAATATTATGTTACACAATCACCAAATTCAGCTTTACAACCGTTTTTCTACTCTGGCCCTAGCCCCACCCTCCTCATTCAAATGGCGGGTGTTAAGCCGAATGGGCAGTGGGTACCATTTTTGTGTAAGTCTTTGGTATGACCGGACAAGGGTTTGAACCCCTGATCTCCCATGCTGGAGGTGGAGCTTTGTAGAGCCTGGTAAATACTAGGAGCAAATAGTATGTTCGTCATTGATGAATGAGCATGCAATTATATATGAATAACAAACTAACAGGTTTGAGTTAAACTAAGCCTATGGATAGTTTTCTGTAACCCACTTTCACCCAGTCAACTTGCCATTTCTGCAACTGCCTATCTAGGATCCAAACACATCAAGCACCAGTGGGTCTTGAGGCATTTTGGTCGTCAGTGATTGGTCTTGGTCACATGGGCACACCTCTAAGACCCTGAGACACTGGCTCCCTGCTCTGTTCTCACTATCACAGTGAATAGCACACAGATAATGAAGGGATAGCTTGTATGCAGTACCCTGAAATTCTATATGGAACCCTCTAACCTTTAGATGATATATTTAACGAGTGCAAGCACGCTCTAATAAAGGCTTGATTCTTAACTGGTGATGTCCATTCATAATATCTGGTTAGAAACGGTGCGTTACTGTCGAGCTCGCTACCACAAAAACCTCGGTGTTTTCCCGCTGGTTTTTCAATGTCTCTTTTGGCGTTTTTCATTGGTCCGCTTCTTCCCCTGTATGTGAAATGAAATGTGATAGGTCAAGACCTCTGTGTGGCCCCTGCTGTGTGTACAATTTTTTCAACCAAGAAATGACAAAAACCTTTTTTCGTTTTAACGTGAAAGAATTCTAAACTCTCCATTCATAATAACACTTGTATTTGTCCCTCAATAACATCGACTGGTTTTAATTAATACTTGTCTGGTTCCTGATGAATATTCAGTGGACAATCTAGTCAATACACTTGCAGTTGTGCTCATCCTGAAGTCATCATATCTACTCCACTTCAATCTCAGGTTTCCTCACCATCTCATTACAACTCTCGTGAAACCACGTGAAAACACGCTGCACTTCTCGTTAGCTCCGCCAACGCTGCTTCTTGGCACGTATTTGCGCCGGTACCCATCGACCACCCAGGCTTAATCCTACTCCGGTGTCAGTTCTCGCAGGAACCAGCGGAAAACGATCATTATGGGATGGGCTGGTGGTATTATGGGATGGCCGGGGATTATGGGATGTCTAATTGGGCAAATGAAGGTTTTGTGTGGCGATGGATTCTAGACGGAATGTTTGTTATGGAAATAATGAACACTCTTTGGTCAACTCTGGATATTGAGATTGGAGCCAAGTTACACATCATTAGTGACAGAATATTTCCATTCACTCTCTGAAATAATGGATCAGTTTCCAACATAACAAATCATGCTATTCTAACTGTTTCTGGGAAGTATTGTTACTTGGAGATAAGGCATAAATGTACAAAATGTGTTGTCATTATTTTGTAGCACCATTTAGATTTCCGCTGGTTAGGCCCAGCATCGACTGACCTCCAAATCATCCACGATAGGCATCACGGTGCACCCCTCTCATAAGATCTCACACTCTCTAAGTTGTATTCTGTACCCTCACTACGCTCTATGGAGAAGAATTCTTAATAAACTAGGCTTAGAGTCTTGAGAATCCACTGGCCTGCCTCCTGTGCTAAAGACGTACATCAAAGCAACTCAAAGATTCCTATAATCTCAATGATGCCATCTAGTGGGCATACTGTGTGCCAGTGGTTTCTTAAGGCTCTAAGCCTAGTTCGTTAAGAATTCTTCTCCTATAGAGAGCAGTGAGAACCTTGTACAGAATACGTTCCATCATTCGGTTTCCCGTCACCGATCTACAGTCAGAAGCCACCAACGGACTTTTGGCACTGCTGTCCCAAATTTGGTCAATGGAGTGACCCACAACTTTTTCTGCTTAGATTATGCAATGTGGCACCACTCACCACTGAGTGAAAGCTTGGTCACTGAGTGAAATCTACTACCCTCACTGATTTTTTGATAGACAGACTTCTGGGTCACTCAGAAAACCGTTTTCGTCAGCCAATGAAAATGGGCCTTTAGGGGACCTCAAAAAATCTCTGCCATTTTTGTTGGCCAATGAAAACGGGCCTTTAGGGGAACTTAAAGAATCTCCGCTATCTTTATTGGCCAATGAAAACTGGCCTTTAGGGGAACTAAAAAAATCTCTGCCATTTCCATTGGCCAATGGAAACAGGCCTTTAGGGGAACTAAAGAATCTCCACTGTTTTCGCCAGCCAATGGAAACGAGCTTACAATCGCACCTGAAACCTCGCAGTAAATAGAAGTGAACTTAACCTCATTCCTTTTTCCTCTTTGCAGATTGACTTTCGAGACGACGAAGAAGACCGGAAGTTAGCACCCTGAGCATGCGCGATGAAGATAGACGGTTGTCACGTGACGTCACTGATCTACATAGTCACGTGGGTGGCGCACGTGGTGGGAAAAGGTGACGTCATTTTCACTCATTCAGATCCATGACACCCCCTGTTACTGAGATAAACACCATGACTATTAACTATAGTACAGGAAAACCCCACTAGGGGGACTATACTCTCTTCCCGAAGTCAGTGGCACATTGCTGTATACATATCAGGGAGACTTTTATTTTATTTTGGGATATTCCATCCTTTCACTCCATCTAGATTCCTTCGGTCTTCGTTGAGAATTATGTTTCTAAATTTCTAGGTGACTAGTCATGAAGAAAAATCTAAGTTTCTCTAAAAATATATTTTTTTTTTTACATCCTTTCATTATATCTTGGTTCCTTCGGTCTTCTACTTTCTTAATTGTGGAGCTTTGTATAATATTCCTAGAACCTCTGTAGGGGCAATTACCTACCGTTATTTAGTGGTTATGACCACAAGGGCCAATACAGATGTTGATATGATATGGGACAAGTTTGTGGCGGGAGGGATGTATGAATACAGACAGGCCAAGACCAGAGGCCAATCTCTGCTGTCCCTTCAGCCAGAAAGTAGTTCAGATATCTGTATGGAACAGCATATATGGCACTGTTCAGAACGCACACATATATAATAATATCATGAAACATCACGAAGTTTCATAAGATTGTTTATATGGCATAAGCTGTATTCACGGCATAATGTTCGTTTGGTTTGATTTATGTCCAGTCAACCATTATATGTCCTAACAGACTTTCTCAAGGTTCTTTTACACCACAAGGGTGGTGAGCGAATCTATGTGAAGAATTCAGGTAGAAATCTCACCGCTACACATTTACCGAGGTGAGAGTTCTTTTACTTCCCACACCACATAGACATGGTATGAGAAGGATTGGCCTTTGATATAGCAGTAAATCCACCACTGCTGGGGGTGAAGGAAAGGAGTGACTGCAGTGGAACCCGAATCAACAAAGTCTGACAACCTTAATATCACAAGTCCAGTGCTCTTTACCACTGAGCTAACTCCCCATCCCGGTCGCTTTAGTTATGCTTGCGAGCAAGTATATCCGGTCTGCATCACAAGGAGGCGAGGCGACCAAGAGGGTGAACAGATTGGTAATTGCTGTCCACCCCAGCCGTCCACTTGTTAAACGGTGCCCAGATCACTTTATTCTGCTGACAACTGATCTGACAGTTACGATAGGAACCCGTCAGTGATAATAAAAGTCCCAATACATCGTATCGCATCGCAGCATCCACCCTTATATGGGCATCATCTCATTTGCATATCATCATGACAGCCGGCTCATTGACTTGAACAAAAAATGGGCTATTTTCAGTCATTTTAATTACGATTTACGTCATTTCCAATCACCACACTACCTGACTGATACTTACTATCTAACAAAACCCATCCTGGCATCCACATCACGCAGACTTGTCAGAACCACGTTAAATAACCCGCAGACGATAACACGAGAAACCCATTCATAACAGAGTTTGGACAGTTTCATAGATTCTCAGATAGCTCTGGTTTACAGCGTTCATCCGATCCCAACAAAGCGCGGGAATGTTGATGGACGCTCCCGCCACAGATACAGTACTTAATTTCACTCTATCAGCAAACCTGCGCGCGCATCCTAACCCTTATCAGTTGTTACTGATGGCCCAGTGTCTGATAAGGGTGTCGCCACCTGGTGGCTCGGGCGGGAGTAAAAGCCCGCGTAAATCCAGTAGTAGACTGGCTCCAGTCCCTGCATCCTATGGCTACCCTCCTCGCTCCAGTCCCTGCATCCTATGGCTACCCTACTCGCTGGGATACAGTCCCTGCATCCTATGGCTACCCTCCTCGTTGTGATACAGTCCCTGCATCTTATGGCTACCCTCCTCGTTCCAGTCCCTGCATCCTATGGCTACCCTCCTCGCTGTGATACAGTCCCTGCATCCTATGGCTACCCTCCTCGCTGTGATACAGTCCCTGCATCTTATGGTTACCCTCCTCGCTCCAGTCCCTGCATCCTATGGCTACCCTCCTCACTGTGATACAGTCCCTACATCTTATGGCTACCCTCCTCTCTCCAGTCCCTGCATCCTACGGCTACCCTCCTCGCTCCAGTCCCTGCATCCTATGGCTACCCTCCTCTCTCCAGTCCATGCATCCTATGGCTACCCTCCTCGCTCAGATACAGTCCCTGCATCCTATGGCTACCCTCCCTGCTGGGATACAGGGACTGGTGCAATCGGTAATGGTGTTGGATTTCTGGCGCTGTTTAGCACAAGTGTCCCTAGCCTGGCAGCCTGGCCTAGTTAGACTAAAGGCCAGGCAACGGGTTGCCGTTTCGTGGTGCATTATTGGTAACGCCTCCATTTTTCTGTTGCATTGTGGGATTGGCAGACCACCAGATACACTGGTTCCCGGGGTATCCACTAGGGGGCTCGGCGGAGATGTATGCGGAACCCAGCCAAACCACTAGTCCACTAGTGCCCTGGCCCTAGCGACAACGGGAGGTACTACAGTCTAGTTGAAGGTCGTAGGAACCCGTTACCTGTCCCTTATTCATTAGGGCAGGGAACCAGTCTGAAGTATTCCCAACACTCTCCATACCGATATCCTGGCTACTGGTCAGGATATCTGCTGGGAGATTGATACCCTATCACTTTGATCTCAATCGGGTCACAGTCAGGAGCAGGCGAAATTTATTTCTATGACTACACAGGTGGCCAGAGAACTGGAGGAAGGGAGGGGGAGGGGTATGAGGAGGTGTAGGGAGCAGTTTGGGGCCATAAACAGGAGATTTCGTTCATAGTGGACAAGTCTTTGATTCATGGGCCAGTCAGAGAAGGATAAATACTATGATGAACTTTATTCTGATTCTGTTTAATCATTTAATGAATGTTCCTAATCAAAGACTTGAGCAAGTCTAATCCAGTAGCAGCAGACGACTTTGAAAACACCGGAAATGGAACTCTCCTTTTGCTTCCTGCGCACTTCTGAATGCGCATCAATCTGGCGGCCATTGAACGCTGCTCATGTCTTGTCAGATGAATCTTCATAAATCTACATTCCACGTCATTCCAAGGAGACGCCAAACGACATCACGATTCCTACCTCCTTTTCATTCATTTGGAGAGTGGGGTTCTGTTGTTCATGTTTCAGTAAATCGCTTAGTTGACATGGGCACTTCTCTCTTGTTTATCTGCCAGTGTCATGCAGATACCATTGGTGCCTTTCTATGGATCAATTTATCTGCATAAATAAAAGTTTTTATTGTAGGAATTCTGCTGAAGTGGGTTTTGTTATGCCATGTACAAATATGGACACACTTTTGCCATATTGGAATGTATCATATTAAATGCACATTGTTCTTATTTTGACGAATACCGATTAATTATGTTTTTTTCGAACAAAAATATTCAATAACCTTATAGAGCGAGTTGGATATTTTATCAAAAGAAACGAAGGATATCTTAACTGGGTAAATATATTTCACTAGCATTATATAGCTAGAAATATAGGTAATTGATGAAATATCTACTGAAACATGACAACATAGAACTGCTATCCAGAATATATTGATAGGGCTGTAGCTTGTATGGAGCCCAATACAAATCTACTGATTTCGCAACATTGATGTACCTTTGTTAGCAAAAAAGGAGCAGTAATATGTCTCAAGCCAGGCATCTAAAGCCCATGCCCATCTACCGATTTCGGAACATTCATGTACCTTTGTCGGCGACAAACGGATGGTAATTTCTATCAGCGAAGGCATCCTAACGGAGTCAGCTGTAGCCGGTGTATGTAGGGCAGCTAGGCAAGGATGAGCCACCGATTAGTGAACCCCCTCCTTCAGATGTCCTTTTGCAAGTTGTGGTTTTTATGTTCCAAAATCGGTGACGAGAAGTTTATCAACATGTTGATAAATCTAGTTGTCGTTGGTAAATCGTATGTCTGTCGGTAAGTGTAGACTGATTTGCTTAGGACTAATACCAAATCAGGACTAGTACCCACCAACCCCTCTCCTCGGTGCCCGCCAGTCGAGCAAAGGGTTACGTAATTTGCCTGCGACAAGTTCACCAACTCCTATACTATTTGCGGACTAATTGTTCAACCCTCAATCGGTAGATGGGCATCAGGCTTTATCCTACCCCTAATAAAAAACCGCCATAGACTTAACATAGGCAAATTTTATGTGGCAGGCCGTGACATAAAGTGTTTTTTATGCCACTAGATTAATAACAATATTGACCAATCAGAGAGCAGGATGTCAGCTACTATGAAAAAAGGTTCTGTTGGTCATTGACTCAATATTTATCTTTTCGTAATACAAAAGCATAGACGAGGTAGGATAAATACGAAACTTCACTCGAGTTAGACCTATCAATGTCTATACCACTCTGGTCAGGTCTGCTCCTCACTACACTCGGCTACGCCTCGTGTAGTAATACACGACCTTCCCGTCGTGGCATAAACATTGTCAAGTCTAACTCTCGTTCGGTTTCTACTAATTATGGAGTCGGCCGAGTCTTAGATGTTGGACAGCTAGGCAAGGGTCAGGCAACGATTGGTGAAACCCCCTCCCTAAGATGTTCTTTTGTCACTGACGAATTGTCTTTTAATGTTCCTAAATTGGTCACCAAAAGTTTATCAGCATGTTGATGAATGCAGTTGCCAACAACAATAGAATTATCAAAGGCCAGTCCTTCTCATACCATGACTATGTAGTGTGGTGTACAGCCACTTTTCTCCTTCATCCCCAGCAGTGGTAGATTTACTGCTATATCAAAGGCCAGTCCTTCTCATATCATGTCTCTGTGGTGTGGTGTACAGCCACCTTTCTCCTTCATCCCCAGCAGTGGTAGATTTACTGCTATATCAAAGGCCAATCCTTCTCATACCATGTCTATGTGATGTGAGAACTTAAATAACTCTTATCTCGGTAAAAGTATAGGGGCGATATTTCTAAATCCTAAATTCATCTCACTGATTTGCTCACCATCAAATCCAAAGAAAGTCTAATAGAACATATTCGGACGTTAAACTACCCAAACAACAACTTTAATTCATTGCAAATCAAGGATATTGATGTTTTTTTTGTATTAAAATTTTTATTATTTTACAACATTTCTCTTGTAGTTTAAATAAAAGGATCAGAATGCTTTCCCCGTCGGCAGAAGGGGGGTGTTTATTCATGAACCGACGTTTCTGTTTTTTAATTTCTTTATTTGAACTTAATCACTGCTCTGAGTTAAGATAAGATTATCTTCCTCTCAAAATGACCAAGTCCCATTCCCTTGGGTGAAGTAGAATTAAATAAATATTAAATCAGTGAAATAGGACCTTGTTACAAAATGCTTCCTTCAAGATCAACAATTCAGATTTCACAGGGTAAGATTCTAATCAGCAATTAATGCCCTCCATATTTTTTCTTTGTGTAGTTTGCAATAGCATCTAAAACACTTTAATATCTTATGAGAAACCCAGGGTGAAGTGGATGTATCTGTATGTATATATCTGTATGCTCCGGGTATGGTGATACACACTCCCTATGTGTTTTCTATTGACACTTTGCATTAGGTGGATATATCTGTATGTTACAGGTATGGTGATACACACTCCCTATGTGTTTTCTGTGGACACTTTGTATTAGGTGGATATATCTGTATGCCCCTGGTATGGTGATACACACTCCCTATGTGTTTTCTATGAACACTTTGTATTAGGTGGATATATCTGTATGCTTCAGGTATGGTGATACACACTCCCTATGTGTTTTCTATGGACACTTTGTATTAGGTGGATATATCTGTATGCCCCTGGTATGGTGATACACACTCCCTATGTGTTTTCTATTGACACTTTGCATTAGGTGGATATATCTGTATGCTCCGGGTATGGCGATAGCACCATCACCGACTATTTGACATAAATAATCAACGCCATTTCTGTCGGCCATTGGAAGCACCCCTCTCATAACATCTCACATTCTCTAAGTAGTATTCTGTAGAAGGCTCTCACTGCGCTCTATGGGAGAAGAATTCTTAAAGAATTCTTAAAGAACTAGGCTTAGGGCTTTGAGAATCTACTGGCACTGAAATCTTTTGGTTGCATTGATACACGGGAGGCAGGCCAGTGGATTCTTAAGGCTCTAAACCTAGATCGTTAAGAATTATTCTCCATAGAGCGTAGTGAGAGTACAGAATACGACGTAGAGATTTTATGAGAGGGGTGCACCGAAAATGACTTATAATCAATAAATCAAACGTTATTTTTGTCCGTTTTTTCCCACAGTCGCCTCCCCAGTTCACAAAAAGGACACGGCCGTTCCCTCCGCCGCCCACGTCAGGCATGTCGTGACGTCACCAATGACGTCTCCTGACGTCGGGGCCGGAAGTGACTATGACGTCGACATGGACTACTTGAGTGATGACGTCATGGATGACGAGGCAGACGCCGATGACGAGCCTACGTCACGTCCGGCGTCTAACAAGAAAAAGGGACGCGGCCCCAAGAAAAAGAAAGGTCCGAAGAACAAGGGAAGGCACAAGAAGAAGAAGAAAGGTTGGTGTAGTTTTATACATTTCCTCTGCGTGTGTCGGAAGCGTGTGTCCTGGTGACGCATCTGAAGATCGATCGCTGTCACGGGGCAGATCTGTCCAGTACAAGTGTCCCGCCTGCACAGTTTCTGCGTACGGGAACGCTGCCGCTGCCGCACGCCGCGTGGTTGAGGGCTCACACAATTCATAGCATTCGCTCTCGCCTAGTGAGTCCTGGGTATAAGTAGCTAAACTCGGCTTTCCAAAATCAGCTCATAACTCCTCTGCATGTGTTTTTTTGTTTTTTTTGTTTATTTATTTATTTTATATATTTCCTCTGAGTGTATGTCATATCACTAAGAAATGTTCTTAAAGTTCCTTCTAGGAAAAAAGATTTGTATGGAACTGCATCGGGAATCGTATGAATACACAATACTCTGCAAGTTTGGATGGGCCGCAATTGTCATCGAAGCGTAGCCGAGTGACGATTACAGTACATCCAAACAAATGGAGTATTGTGCATTTTACGATTCAAGTGTGGTTCGAGATGTATCTCACCCCTTTCACTGACAATAAATAGTATCACAATATCAGAATAATTCAAATTACTTCACAAAGCCAGTTGGTTAACCCTTTAAGGACGGGTGTTTGTGGTCAAGGTACATCCTGGAGGACGGGTGCTGGTGGCACTTTATACAGCTAGAGGACAGGCACACAGTCGTTAAAAACACAATTCAATTGTTTAATCATGTGATATGATATATAATCTTAAATATTTTATTTCGTTTTGAATAGAAATATTAATAATGGTATCATACATACATTCTATGAAAATTTCACTAATGTTCCTCCATTATTTTCTGTTAAAAACAATTTTGTAGATTTTTGAGAAATGATGCCTCAAGGCATCATTCGCCCTGGGCTGGATGATGCCTTGAGGCATCATTCGCCCTCGGCTGGATGATGCCTCAAGGCATCATTTGCCCTTAAAGGGTTAATAGAGTATGATGTACTTAGATCTACTTTATACATTATACACATTTTCCGATATTCAGGGGGACAAAAGAAGAAGAAACAGGAGAAGAGCACACAGGGGGTCAACATCAACGAGGTAGAAACAGTTCCCATGACGACGCCAGGTGTCACTGACTTCCTCGACGAAGACGATGACGACGACGATGACGTCATGCCTACGTCATACGAGGGCATGACGCTTCCTGACAGCCTGACGGTGGTCCATGATCATGAAGGGGGGTCGCGACTTGTCGTGCCCTCAGTGGTGCCCCCTGGAGTCTACCATTACCACCCGCACCTCGTACACCATGCAGGTAGGCGCTTTTCACCTATTATCGCTCAGCTGTTGGTCTTTAATACTAAAGCGCCAGATCCACTAAGGCGACCAAGCGAATGCGTCTGCGATCTATGCGACTGTGCGAATCCCATCCGATGATATTCAATATATTGAATATTGTCGCAAGGCATTCGTATGTCCATGCGAACGTCTGCGAACGTCTGCGAACCCAAATTCGCATTGCAAATCGC
This sequence comes from Alentia gelatinosa, assembly GCA_950022655.1. Lineage (NCBI taxonomy): Eukaryota > Metazoa > Annelida > Polychaeta > Phyllodocida > Polynoidae > Alentia > Alentia gelatinosa. Next base: position 33,985,687 of record OX465593.1, on the reverse strand, counting down.
CTAAGTGGATCTAGCGCTTTTAAGTCCAATGCACATCTAACGATTTCGGAATATTGATTTACCTTTGTCTGCGACGAAGGAACAGTTCATTGTCTTAGGCGGGGCATCCTAATGGAGTCAGCCCTAGTCGGTAGATGTGGGGCAGCTAGGCAAAGGTCAGCAAGGGTCAGCAGACTATTAGTGAAACTCCCCCCCCCCACCTTCTTTGAGATGTTCTTTTATTGCTGACGGGTCAATGTTTATAAATTGTTTGCTTAAAGTTTATCAGTGTGTTGATAAATCCAGTCAGCGACAATGGAACATTTGAAATCCCCCCTATTTGGGTGGCCAACATGGTTACGTAATTTGCCTGCGAAAAGGTCACCAACAACTCTACAATTTTGGAGCTAATCGTTTGACCCCAAATCGGTAGATGAGCATTGGACTCAAGATGTGCCTATTATCGCTCAGAAAATTTATTTTTCCATATTTGCTGCCTTTTTACGGTATAACAGCCATCCTTCTGGTTCTTTCGTTATCTCCTACGATTTCACACGATTCGTCAAGTCAACCCGGAAGTAGGTGGCGCTATGAACACCCTTCTAGACGTAGGAGCGGCCATCTTGGCGAAGCACCTAGGTAATGCTAAGCCTATGGATATATGGCTGATTTGAAAGGTTATTTATGATACTATTTAACATGTGGGGATGTGCTGAATAATTCTCAAGCAATTACTTTGACAAACCCCTTGAAGTTTCAGATAAAATGATCATGTAATAGTCTCAGTTTAGACTAAAAGAAAATCTCCAAAAATCCAAGGGGAATCAACCTAAGTCCCTGATAGCCAAGTGATTTCTTAAGGAAAACTTTGGAAATCATACTCAGTTTAGACTATGAACGCTATCTCAACGAATCATCGAAACAACTAATTTTCTTTTATGTGCCTCCCTAGGATTGCTAAATTTATATAGGAAATGGTCGGGAAAATATGCTTTTCTTCAATTCTCTCAAAAGCAAGGACGGAGACCTGGCCATAGAACTGGATAGAACTTAATATTTGATCCATTTGTCAATAGAACATCTCACAACCAGTTCGAACATATAATTATCAACATTTAAAAATCAGCAGGTGGCGGGGGGTGGGGAGTTAGCTCAGTGGTTAGGAAACTGGACTCGTAGTCCCAAGGTTGTAGGACTTTGTGGGTTCAAGTCCCAGCCCCTAGCAGTCGTAGATTCACTGCTATATCAAAGGCCAGTCCTTCTCATAACATGTTTATGTGGTGTGGTTTACAGCCACCTTTTTCCTTCATCCCCAGCAGTGGTAGATTTACTGCTATGTCATAGGCCATCCTTCTCATACCATGTCTATGTGGTTTGGGAACTAAAAGAACTCTCACCTCGTAAATGTGTAGGGGTGAGATTTCTATCTGAATTCATTTCATAGATTCAATCACCACCCATGTGGTGTAAAAGAACCTTGAGAAAGTCTGGTAAGAACCTTTAATGGTTAACCGGACGTTAAATCAAACCAACCAACAATCAGGTGGCGCCACTGTGAATTGTAGGTAATGCCTTAAAGACATTGGCTTTGTAGTGGGTATTTTCAACGGGAGATGTATGTAACCCACAATTTCAAAATATGATGTGCTAGGACGTACTATAGATGTACTATATTGGCCCGTTTATGATCCTTACAACTCCCTGCAGAACACTGCACATTGTTAGGGCTTGGTTGGAGTGGTGCAGGTGGCCAGTGTAGTACACGCAACGCCCGTAAGGGGGCACCACCATACGCAGACGACAACCAGAAACAGATTCCAGTGACGACACTCCAATAACGATTTCCTTGCAACATCTGGTGATTATCCATGGTCGGGGTACCTGTATGAATGGATGCGTTCTGGGAACATGGATAATCAATCTCAGATTCCGACGTCATTATGAAGCGCAAATTGTAGGCTAGAGGTCGGGGCAGTGACCTTGACTTGATATCAGTCTATGAAGTGACTTCCTTCCGATCGATAGATTATCTGTGTATACTCAATACCGTGAATGCTGTCACAAAGGTCACAAAGGTCACAAAGGCCACGCTTTCTGTTGACACGAGAATCATGATTATAAAGATGGCGGCCGACCGGAAGTGGATACAGAGGAACGCGGGCGTCCGTTGCGGTCATAGTTTAATCCAATAAGGACACACCCAGTACCAGCAACCCCGAACGTATTTCCCACAATGCCCAGGGTAAGGGTCGGGAGCACCTAGCTTCCGGTTATAACAAGCTCACTGCGCACGCGTAAAGCAGTGTTTACTTGGGACATTTAGTTTCTCTCACCACCGCTTGAGGCGCACAGGGCACGCTAACAAGGGTCTATAGGAGTCTCACTCTCCCAGCAGAGATCCTGCGCTCTACTTCGTGCGATCGCTTGTATCTCTGCCCCAACCTGCCTGTTTGGGCCCAAATCTGGCCCATACGCCAATTTTTTCAAATATCCTAAATTCTGAGAGCTTCGGGTTTTTTTTGTGTTCTATTTGTAAATAGAGATGAATATAATTATGTGGTAAATAATATACACTCATTTCTGTTAGTAATCTCTGGGATTACTTTCTACAGTTGAAAGCATCTCAAGTGTTGCAGGGCTTTGTTTTGTCAACAATACCCATGTGCTCCTCTGAAGGGGTATTCTAAACAACTGTGAATTCCCATTATAAAATGGTTTAAGTCTGAAAAAGAAACTACCAGATTGTCTGTGAAGCTCCTTTAACAATTCCCATATTTCCTTACTCATGATATGTGAGTTGTTTGACTTAACTTTTGAAAATTGCCTTGTTTTGAATCTTAAATGTTCGCTGGTCTCAGTTGCGGCAGAGATTAAGCAAGCCCTAGCGCCGCGAAAGATCTGGGAGGAGCGTGTAGGAGTCTACAAGAGCTGGCCGCTCATTGGCTCGCTGTGGGAATATATATTCTCATTGACCGGGCTATAAATAGAACAGATTCAAAACCGGGGGATTACCAAACAAACCAGCTGTCAGATGAATAAACTTCTCTATCTATTGAAACCGTATTGCCAATCTATGCTCGACTGATACATTTGTATGTATACCATATGAGCAAACACAAACTTTGAAACTGAATGTGATTTAACAGTGGAAACTTCCCAGCTACTTTTTGCATGGCAGGGAGCGAGTTAGACTGGCTCCAGTCCCTGCATCCTATGTCTACTCTCCTCGCTGGGATACAGGGACTGGTACAATTGATAATGGTGTTAGATTTCTGGCGCTGTATAGCGCCAGTATTTCCTACACTCTCCATACAGATATCATGGCTACTGTTCAGATATCTGATGGGAGATTGATACCCTCTCACTTTGATCTTAATCGGGTCACAGTCAGGAGTAGGCGAAATTTATTGCTATAGTATGACAACACATGGGCCAGTCAGAGAAGGATACATACTAGAATGAAATTTATTCTTATTGTGATTAATCATTTAATGAATGTTCATAATCAAAGACTTTAGCAAGTCTAGACAGAGGGCTGTCTAGTGCGCATTTGTCAAAACCAATCAGCTCTTGTCAAATATATATATTTTATTTTTTTTGAAACTTTTATTTATCCTGGAGCGCAGGTTAGGTGTCTGGCACCTATCTTCCACCTACTCCAGCTATCATGTTCCTTGTTCTCAGAAATACCCAACTAGTGGGTTTACAAGACCGAGCACAGGTTCAAGTTGTGAACAAAAGTACTATACAAAAATTAGTAGTAGTAAACTTAAATACATTACAGAATACGCAATGAAATCAGAGAAAAATTTTCATATAGAACATCAGGGGGGTTTGGCAGATGCCCAGCCCTCATTGTCAACATCAACATACAGCAAGTTAAGTTATATAATAAGAGTAAATACTATCTTAATAAAGGTAAGGGTAAATATGCACATGCTGATAAAGCAGCATCCGGTGATAAATAGCACAACGAATCACGTTATTCCTTTCACCGAGAGACACTGACCAATATCAGCCATGCTCTCTTAGACCTTCATGGACTGTACCTCTGAACAGAGGTCTATAAACGGACTAGTGTAAGCTGTACTGTGATTGGTTGCGAGAAATACGCACTAGACAGTGGTCGAGGGCTGCTTTGTACCTCAAACAGAATCTCTCATAAAAACATTTTATAGTAGTTCTAGATGAAGATTAGCCACAAAAAGGTCCATACTAATTTGCTTTGTTGCCCCATTTAATACTCGGGATGTCATCAGCTATAAATCATGTAAATCGATCTTCCTTTAAGTTGACAGGGGAGTACCGAATTTCACTGTGACGTCATTCACAACCACCATACTGCTTCCGGGCAGCTCCAACAGGCCACTAGTCCGTTTACAGACCGCGCCGCCTAAGGCTTACAGTCTGTAAGGGTCTAACAGAGCACAGCTCCCATTTGTCAATTCCCTAGGCACTGATTGGAGAAAGGAATTCCTTGATTGGCTGTTCTAATTTTAGTGCAAACCCAAACCTATAAAAAACCACGATTCTGGCATTATTCTGGGAATCATTATAACTCTCCAAGCTGATTTATTTGGTACATGCCCAGTAAAAACTAGTTTAGGACCTATGCTTGAAGAGTAACATACTGTTTACTGGCAAATCAATGAGGGCAGCTTAGTACCAGCGCAGGCAGGAATCCCTGTCTCAAAATAGAAGCCCCTAACAGTCTTAGTTTCAGCCTGTGCGCCTTGGCCCTGGCGACAGCAGACTGTACTAGAGTATAACAGGCCATGAACACGCCGTCTGGTGAACGTCAACCACACTACAGGCTACACATCCAGAACGAGGCTTATCGTCCCCAAAACGAGGCTCACGCCGCTGCTTCTGGTCCTGACGACGCATGCGTCAAACTCCTTCACGCCCGTTGCCATGGCAACATTCAGCGATGTCCACTCATACCCGCTTCGCTGGTTCCCCACTGTCCTCATGACGTAAGGCGTGTGACGTCACACATGTGACGTCACGATAAAGGCTGCCGGTCGTTGTTGTGCGGGACTGCGGTGTGAGGGTGATTGGTTGGCATTGATTTCCTTGAGTGGACTGTATGTACACAGTGTATTACCTGCCCTTACATCACCCCTCGGATGTTAACAAGTGTATTTAATTAAATATCGCATACAATACGTTTGCGTTTCACTTGTTTCTGCGTTGCGTATAAATACTGTGATTGGGTGCAGGTAATTGTAAACACTTTGGGTGGGTGGGGGGTTGTGGGCGATATTAAGTGAACATCTACAGCGGACATGCGCAACCAGCACCCCTCGTGACGTGTTTACCGCATCGATACCCGGATGTGACGTGATTGGTCTTTTGGGGCCTCCCAGCAAGTGGCACTGGAATGTGGTCTTTGACTTCTAAGCGTCATGTTGTATCGAAGTGAGTGATGGAATGTGGTCTCTGACTTCTAAGCGTCATGTTCTATTGTAGCGAATGTGGGTGTGTGACTTCTGAGTGTTAGTGTTGTATCATAGTATGTGGTGGAATGTAGACTTTAACTTGTGAGCGTTGGTGTTGTATCGTAGTGAGTGATGGAATGTGGTCTCTGACTTCTAAGCGTCATGTTCTATTGTAGCGAATGTGGGTGTGTGACTTCTGAGTGTCTGTGTTGTATCATAGTATGTGGTGGAATGTGGTCTGTGACTTGTGGGTGTCATGTTGTATCTTAGTGAGTGGTGGAATATGGACTTTATTTTGTGTCAATGTTGTATCGCAGCATGTGGTTGAATTTGGTATTGTATCCTAGTGAGTCGTGGAACGTAGACTTAAACTTGTGAGTTTTGAAGTTGTATCCTTGCGAGTGGTGGAACGCCGCCTGTAACTTGTATGTGTCAATGTTATATCGTAGCGAGTGGTGGAATGTGGTCTGTGCTTTGTGGGTGTCAATGTTATATCGTAGCGAGAGGTGGGAATATGGACTTTATTTTGTGAGTGTTGACGTTGTATCATAACGAGTGGTGGAACGTGGTCTGTGACTTCTAAGTGTTAGTGTTGTATCGTAGCGAGTGGTGGAATGAGGTCTGTGACTTTTAAGTGTTGTGTTGTATTGTAGCGAGTGGTGGAATGTGGTCTAAGTCTTCTAAGTATTGATGTTGTATCGTAGCGATTAGTGGAATGTGGTCTATGACTTCTAAGTGTAAATATTGTATCATAACGAGTGGGTGGAATGTGGTCTATGACTTCTAGGTGTCGGTGTCATATCGTAGCGAGTGTTGGAATGTGGTCTGTGACTTGTAAGTATTGATGTTGTCTCAAAGCGATTGGTGGAATCTGGACTTTAACTTGTGAGTGTTGATGTTGTATCGTAGTGAGTCGTGGAATGTGGTCTGTAACTTGTGAGGCTCGAATGTAGTCTACGACTTCTAAGTACCGATGTTGTATCATAGCGAGTGGTGGAATGTTGTCTATGAATTGTTAGTGTTGATGTTGTATCGTAGCGAGTGCTGGAATGTGGTCTAAGACTTCTAAGTGTCATGTTGAATCATAGCGAGAAGTGGAATGCTCTGTCTACGAGTTGTGAGTGTCAATGTTGTATCGTAGCGAGAGGTAGCATGTGGTCTGTGACTTGTTGTGTCGGTGTTGCATATCGTTGGGCAGGCGAAGGTGGTGGGTAAAGTGTGGCTCCTGTGGTTACTCGTTAAATAGTAATTATCTTTCAGGGAGTGTCAGAGATGTTGTCTTGGCGAATAGAGCGTTCTGAGGCATTGCTATTCGAATCACCTTTTTTGTTGGGGCGTGGGAGAGGGGGGTATTTTTCTCTCATGGCTTAACATTGGGAACTCATTCTCCAAGGCCCTATGAGTATTGCAGTCCATTCTCCATGGTCTATATCCTGTGTAATATCCGTTCTGTTAAAATGTACAGGGGTGAGATAAATACAGAAAGCAACTGATTCTGGTCAAAGATGTTATTCTCCAACTCATTTGAACACTGTGATATTCACTCGGTTGTTGCTTCATTCATATCGCTCAGCATCAAACTCGTGGAGAACGACGACTTTGACTAAAACTTGTTGGTTTCTTGGATTCTATAGCTACTTTTGCTCACCTCGATCTGGGGATGTTGCTATCCTTTTGCAATTAAAAGGATTTAGAAGGAACCTCACGAGATGTTGCCTTAAAGGCGTATCCTACAATCCGCAGTGGCGCCACCTGGTGGTTTTTGAACAATGTCAAATATTAGTCAAAACTGGTATTTTTGGGATTCATTCTAATAAAACATGAGTATATTTAACATTTTGTCACGTTTATCTCATCTTGATGGTAGAATAAGGCAATTTACATGTGTTTAATTTACATAGAAAATGTGCTGAAAAATATGGTTTTCTTCAATTTTTTCAAAAACAAGGATGCTGACCTATGGTTTTTAAAACCTAAATAAGAAGTACTATATATATGCTATATTCTGTGAAAGTTTGAGAAAAATGACATGGGTTTTACTATGTGAAAAAATATGTTTTAGGATTTCTATATATTCTTATATAAAATTATCATAATATTGATCTATAAATGAAAAACTAGCACGGTGACCCCCGATTTTTAAGATATATTTGTGTTCCACAACACTTGGGGATCATCATATTAAATTTTCAGGAAATTGACATGGGTTTTAATTTCCGAGCCAAATTGTCCTATATGCCTTTAACGAATAGAGTGTTCTGAGTGTTCTTGGTCATCACGAGATGAAAAGAACTTGGTCCATACTCCACCGAGTTTGACTGTGGAGTAATTCACGAAGCGAAGCTGAGTGAATTCTGCAGTCAAACGTGATGGAGTGCGGAGTGGGTTTCTGTTTTTATCTCACCCCGTATAACATCATTTATACGTAAAATAACTCATCCTATTATCCATTGAGTATTGGATACAATACCTTCATGGCTGTGGAATATGAGTTCCTAACGTTCAGCCTGTGGAGAGAAATATCAGGGTGAAATAAATTGCATTATGATTCGGCTTAATTTCTCCTTTACTCAATATAAGTGGAGGCAACTTTATCTCATTCAGGGGTACCATGGTCAGGGATATGTTTTCCATTTTGATGGTGTTTGTTTAACCTCAGCATTTATATATTCTATACAGGTAAAGACCTCATTAATTCACAATCCATCGGCCTGAAATATATCAGTAAACATACAAAGTCATGCCATAAACAGACGTTGGTAGCATACCTTCCAAAAAGTTAGTTATTGGAATCACAAAGGATTGCTATAGAGGACTGCCAAAAGTAAAGTAGGCCCTACGTTTATCAGATTTTAATTGCCTTTAAGTAAGCAATTGATATTCCTCTCGCGAGCCTTCGTTTGTGTGTCCAAAGATCACTGTCCATCTAGCGGTCATTTCAGAGGTCACGTGGTACGCCTACGTCACGGGAGAGAGAGGGAGTTGAGAATTACATTAGATTTTTTTTTTTTTTTTAATTTCAATAGAGATTTTCATATAACCAACAGACACAAGCTTGAAGTTTCAAGTTTGTAAATATATTTTACTATACTTTGGTTTATATTAAGTTGTAAGTTTAAAAAGACACAACGTTTCTACCTAATTGGTTCTGGCCTTGATCAGGTGTCCTACAGACTAAAATATTCCTTCTGAGGTATTAAATTTGAGCAAAAGTTTTTTTTTTTTTAAATATATCAAGTGGGAAAACACAACTACATGAGATACCTTGTTGAAATTTGGCGTTTTATTCAGGAACCGACGTTTCGTTTATTACATGGACTTTATCAAGATTCAATGTTATTTTTCAATTGATTTTATTGAATATAGATCACCTTGTGTACAAGCGGTCTACAACTACACCCCTTAGCCTTACCTTTGAATACGGTGAGCGGTTGTGGAAGAAACATCGAAATTTCTTCAAAATTCCTTCTATTTACTATATACATGTACTATATATTTGTATTTTTTCGCCAATCCTATCATCATTGCCTCATTGATAATTCATGTAATAAATAGCAGAATCAGTGTCTATTCTATATACGTGCAGTGCCCGGTGTTTATCATTGAGAGTCGATGAGTCTTCGCCGACATAGCGCTCGCTAAGTAAGACTGACCGACCACACTTAGCCCTGAACATCCGGGCCTCCATCAGCCATGCCAGTCACGTGACGCCACACGTGACCTGCCTGCCACGGCCGCCAGGTGGCGTGTGGCGCATGCGCAAGAGACGCTCAGATCCCCGCAGGGTGTGAGAAGGACGTCAGAGTGACGTCAGTATCTCAACAGTCCCCGCGGGGTGGGAGAAGGATGTGACAGTGACGTCAATGACGAGACAATGACGTCAGCATCTCAACAGTCCCCGCAGGGTGCGAGAAGGATGTGACAGTGATGTCAATGACGAGACAATGACGTCAGTATCTCAACAGTCCCCACAGGGTGCGAGAAGGATGTGAGAGTGATGTCAATGACGAGACAATGACGTCAGTATCTCAACAGTCCCTGCAGGGTGCGAGAAGGATGTGACAGTGATGTCAATGACTAGACAATGACATCAGTATCTCAGCAGCCCCTGCGGGGTGTGAGAAAGATGTTACAATGACGTCAATGACGAAACAGTGACGTCAGTATCTCAACAGTCCCCGCAGGGTGGAAGAGAGATGTTAAAGTAATGTCAGTATCTCAGCAGTCTCTACAGGGTGCGAGAAGGATGTGACAGTGATGTCAATGACTAGACAATGACGTCAATATCTCAGCAGTCCCTGCGGGGTGCGAGAAGGATGTTAAAGTATCTCAACAGTCCCCGCAGGTTGTTAAAGTAACATCAGTATCTCAGCAGTCCCTGCGGGGTGCGGGAAAGATGTTAAAGTAACATGAGTATCTCAACAGTCCCCGGATGGTGTGAAAAGGATGTTTAAGTAATGTCAGTATCTCTGGAGTCTAAACGGGGTGCGAGAAGGATATTAAAGTAACGTCAGTATCTCAGCAATCTCTACGGGATGCAAGAAGGATGTGACAGTGACGTCAATGATGAAACAGTAACATCAGTATCTCAGCAGTCTCTACGGGTTGCGAGAAGGATGTGAAAGCAACGTCAAAGACGAGACAGTGACATCAGTTCCTCAGCAGTTCCCCGGGGGAGTGAAAAGGATGTGACAGTAATATCAGTATCTCAGCCATCCCCGCAGGGTGTCAAAAGAATTTAAATTAAAATCAGTGTCTCAGCCATCCCCGCGGGGTGTCAGAAGGATTTGACAGTGACATCAACGAGGAAAAGTAACATCAGTATCTCAGCAGTCTCTACGGGATGTCAGAAGAATGTGACAGTGACGTCAATGACACGTGTCGCAGGCAAATTACGTAATACCTCGACCCCATTTAAAACGTTCCATTGTCGGCAACAAAATTTATCAATATGTTGATAAACTTTTTGCCACCGATTTTGGAACATAAAAAACCACAACTTGTGGGCAACAAAAGGATATCTGAAGCAGGTGGTTCACTAATCGGTGGCTCACCCTTGCCTAGCTGTCCTACATCTACCGACTACGGCCGACTCTGTTAGGATGCCTTGGCTGAGACAAATAACCGTCTGTTTGTCGCCGACAAAGGTACATAAACGTTCCGAAATCGGTAGATGGGCATTGAGGCTTAACCGTCTCAAATCTAAGAGGGATCAGAGAAATCAAAATCTACTTAGGTCCTGATATAACTACCTAAGACTGATTTAGCAATAAAAGACCTGGATTATTCCACAGTAGCCCGGGTATGAACGTCAATCTGGTAGAAATCCGATTAGATATCAATTCAGCTTGGGCATTATCTTGAACAGCTTTAGTATTGTGGTAAATAGCTTCAGTATTGGCGTAAATAGGTTAGGTAAATGAACAGGGGCCGGTTTAATAATCTCCGATTGTACATGTAGAGACCCAGGGTCGACGTGGATCGACTTTATTCAACACGTTCGACAGAATGGATGGCAAATACTTAATTACCCACCGAATACGGGGTCTCCATACTAAGCCTATGAAGCTTACAGATCGCTACTGAGTAGAATACGGACCTCCGGAATCTCCTAGGAGAATACGGCTATTTCGGCCACCTTACGGGCATTATAGGAACTAATTTATATAAACAATGCACAGCGCTTGCATCAAATTTACAAGATTTTTTCCTAATAATAACTTGAAAGGTGAGTAATAAATACAACATTACAATGATTTCGATCTGGGTGGCAGTATTCTCCATGTAGTTGGCACTACGTAATACTCCTCGCTATCGCTCGGAGTTTTACTACGCGTCAACTACGCAGAGAATGCAGCCACTCAGATCGAAATCATGGCAATATTGTGTATGTCTTAGCTGACAGACTTAACTCCTTATCCTACCCCTAATAAAAACGGCCCATAGGCATAACATAGGCAGATTTTATGCGGCATGACATGACATAAAGTGCGATTTATGCCTCTAGGGGCATAAAAAATCGACCAATCAGCGACCAGATTGTGAGTTGCTCCGAAAAAAAGTTCCAGTTGGACTCAAAAGTTCTGGTTGGACTTCGGTTGGTCGTTCAATCGATATTTATATTTTAGTAATCCCAAAGGGTAGAGACGGGGTAGGATAAATGCGAAACCGAACTCGAGTTAGACTTGTCAGTGTCTATAATTACCTAATTACATTTGTGATGGTGGGGAAAGAGCTCGACGCTAGGCCCCGTACAAAACACATAAAAGATACTATAATTACTTATCGAATGCCCACAGAGTATAATGATGAACATAGTATTTTTTATTTATTGTAAAAAAAAAAATGGTGTAAATCTATTCATTATTTCTCATAAAACATAACGTTTGTGGTGATGACACATAAACATAAATATATTTTTAAACAATGCCTGGAGGCATTCCTCGTCCCCTGAGTGGGAATGCCTCCAGGCATTGCTAGGACTGAAAGAGTTAAATGTTGTCAAGGGATAACCTTTGTAGGAGTTATACAAAATGGTCGTAATGTACGATCCTAGATTAGCCAACAGGCCCCAGGACCAGTGTGGAAACAATAGCTTCTGAAAACAGGATTATGTTGACGCCCCTTATGTATAAGTATGGGTTGAGTTGAGCTTTATTATCCACCTAATACAAAGTGTCCATAGAAAACACGTAGGGAGTTTGTATTGACATACCCGGCGCATACGGATATGTTGTATGCTCCGGGTGGCGCATACAGAAAAATAGTGCGTACGGAAAAATAGTGCATGACTAAAATGAACAGATATTGGCATACCACTTGCCCAGAAAAGGTGGATAATAAATACAATATAGACTGGTTTCAAATAAAAGCGGTTGTATGCTCCTCGGAGTTGACTCTCCACAATATCCTCGCATACGCTCGGATATTACTACGCGTCAACTCCTCGCAGCATACGACCGCTTGTATCTGAGACCAGTCAATATTATGTTTTTATTACCCACCTAATACGGAGTCTCCATACTAAGCCTATCGAGCATAAAGATCGCTACTGAGTAGAATACGGACCTCCGGAATCTCCTCGGAGAATACGGCTTTTTCGACCACCTGACGGGAATTATAGGAATTATTTTATATGAACAATGCACGGTACTTGCGTCGAATTTCCAATTATTTACAAAAGAAAATTCCTAATAATTAGTCGAAAGGTAGGTAATAAATACAACATTACCATGATTTCGATCTGTGTGACCGTAATCTCCTTGAAGTTAAAAATATGCAATTTTACTACGCGTCAACTACGCGGAGAATACGATCACGCAGATCCAAATCATAGTAATATTGTGTATTTATTTGACCTAGAAATAATCTTTGCATACCTTTGACGTTAGACTAGGGCCCGAGGAGGTATACACAATCTGTTCTATCAATAGCAATGATTAATTAATCACATCTATTATACGCTATGAGATCTGACGTAATACTTAACCACTACCTAGATGCAAACACCTATTGAGTATGGTCCCCTTTTTATTCATGTTCTCATTGTACAAGAAAACAAGAGTAACCAATTAGAACGTATTAATACCTAGGGGTTCATATTGATGATAAACTGAATTTTAATGAGCAAATAGGGGTGGTTTAAAAAAAAGGTAATAATAGATTATTTAGACTAAGAAAGATAAGACACTGGCTCACTACAGATGCTAGAATCAAAATCGCAAAACAAATGATTATACCAGTAATAGAGGGAAACTATGTTCCCGTGGGAATAAGTTACTGCCCAAGGCGGAGCCGCGGGCAGTAATTTTTCCTTGGGCAGTAATTTTTCCAAGCCTTACCTCCTAACTTTGACTTATTCCTACTGGTACGTGGTTTCCCTATTCCTATATACCTTCAATCGTCGGCTAATATCCGAATGTCTCTGAACGTATATAACGTATATATATAAAACGTATAAGTATATCATAGCATGTTGGGAGGTTTTTCGTAATGCATCGGGAGGTCTCTCGTAGCATGTTGCATACGCCCTCAAAAGGTTACTGAACTCCCCATTATCGCCCAGGGTGAATACAAGTTCCGCTCGCGACTGACTGGGCAGACCACGACCACATGAACTATAGTTTTCCCTTTTATATTTGGAGAACCTGAATATAATTTTGGATTACTATGTAGAAATAGCTGAAATTTCGATTTCTGATAACGGATTTCAAATTCGAATATTTATAAAAACCGTTAAACTGGATAATTGTGGGTTACGGTTGAAGGGTCTATTACCATACAATGTCGGCAACCAGCGAACACCGGAACTTGTTAACAGACTGAATTATGGGATACCTCAATAGGCCCAATGTCTAAAGCCGGATGCCATCTACCGATTTAGGGTTGAACGATTAGTTCCCAAATTGTATAGGAGTCGGTCACCTTGTCACAGGCAAATTACGTAACCCCTCACTCGATCCGCACACTGATAAAATCGGTGTATGGTCCACTAATCGCTGGGGGAGGGCAAAAACTAAAGAAACCGAGTGTTTACTAATCGCTGGGTAGCCTTGCCTAGCTGTCCTACATCTACCGACTCCGTTAGAATGGCTCGGCCGAGACAAATTACCCTCCGTTTGTCGCCGACAAACGTACATAAATGTTCCAAAATCGGTAGATGGGCATTGGGCCTAAAATGGGATTCACACGGTGGGACAAATGGACCTGAGACTGGTGTACTTCACACCTTTGCACCAGTCGGCTACTATTTCCAACTGGGAACAAAGTTTCACAGATTGGGGTGTTCTACAGTCTCAGGGGAACATGGCGGATTCAATTCACATGAGAAGATTTAACAGGTACATAGTCTCACCCCTACACCCCTACACAGGGTACACAGGGTACACAGGGCACACAGTCGCCGACTCAGGGTACTTCCCCGTGTGAATAGGTGTTATTTGAGACCGCTGAGACTCACAGATTGGGGGAGAACGTATGAAATACATTTGTCTCACCAAAATGTCCCTCTAAATTTTAAACCTGTTTAAAGTCAAAATCTCATGAGATTCTGTTCCTTGTTAGGGGCGATTGTCGCCGACAATTGACAGAGAAAAAAGTTGTCTCAGCAAAATGAAAGCCTGTCATTCACACGAGGAGATTGTGTTCCAGTACCGAATCTCAACAGGATTTGTCTCAGACAAACGGCCTGTGAGGTACATGAATCCCACCGTGTGAATCCCGCTTAAGCAGTCCACCCCATCTCAGCCCCACTCTAAGACCGCCGGCACCAGACTCCCATATTGACTCTATTTAATGCCCACGTGCCAGGAACCAGTCAAGACGGATGTGACGTAACGCTCGCCGGTAACTATCGACTGCATCTGAGACTTGTTCCCGGCGTGTTGCTTACTGTCGGAAAGCGGTCGCCTCGATTACGACACTGACACAATTATGTGTGATTCTGTATGTCGTAAAAGGTCCTCCCGCTTTCCGTTAATTCAGGCCCAATTGTCGTCTGCGCAGTTTAAACTGTTTTGTTGTTCTTCTTATGATATATATATATATATATACATTATATTACCTTTTTCCTTTTTTTCTTAATTCAATAAGGGATAACGTACAATCGCTACATAAGGCGTTCTTCCTAGTCTCTTTCACAGACACTTGGAGGCGCGCAAGGCAGCCTGACAAGGGTCTGTTGGAGTCTAGTGGCCGAGGTAGGGAATTCCATAACCGGAAGCAGTATGGCGGCAGTAATGACATCACATGTTTATGTACAGGCAGTAGACAGAGTAAACATTACCTCAGCATTTTGAAAAGGAATCGTAATCTTTTCAAAAGTTTTAAGTTTAAGTTTTAATGAATAGTATATTAAAAAAATGTATCAGTAGAGCACAGATTTTCAAATCGGTTTCAATAGTTAGAGAAGTTAATTCATCTGACAGCTCCCGTGAGTGTTTGTTAGTCATTCCCTGGTTTGAATCTGTACTATTTATAGCTAGGCCAACCAGAAAATTCTGATACCAGCCAATCAGCGCCCAGCCCTGGTAGACTCCTAGTGACCCTTATCAGCATGCCCCATGCGCCTCAAGCGGTCCTGAAAGAGACTACGTTCTTCCTTGTATCGTCCACAAAGTGAACATATTTATTACCCACCTATTACGGAGTCTCATGACATGAGCGAAGTAAGTTAGCAGACCTGGCTGGAGTGAGATGAAACTGACCAGGTTAACTCCAGTTTGGTTTACTATTTATCCTACCCCTTTTTAACGACATTACAAACGGCAAACACTCACCGATATACAAAGAAGATTATGTAATTATCCATGTTAGTAGCGTGTTGACACTCATCGCAGGATGGCCGCGTTTATCAATGCTGCCGGATCTACTTTCGTTATCTCTTCCCTGATTGGTCCGTTTTTTTAATTTACCTAGGTGCATAAATAACACTTTATTCAAAGCTCCGTCAAATAGACTGAGTCAATGTTAAACCTATGGCATTTTTAATAAGGGTAAGATAATATGAAGAGACGTCACGAGTTTGAGTCTGAGTTTATTTATGCCACGCATTTTGTTGGCTCCATAATTTCACGAGTCGAAGACGAGTGACATTACAGAGCCAACAAAATGCGTGGCATAAATAAGCTCAAACTCAAACGAGTGGTGTCTAGATTTTATCCTACCCTGTTTCCATTTTTTTTCAGTATCAGAAAGTAGTGGCATAAACAGCGCTTTATATCACACCCGTGACATAAACAAATCCCATGTTAAGCCTATGGCGTTTTTTATTAGGGGTAGGATAATATCGTAAAACCGGATGAGTTTTAATCTTGGCTCCCGTATGCCACGACTGGAGTTTGGCGTAGTGATATCACGAGGCGGAGCCAAGTGGTATCCGGAACCAAACTCCAGGAGTGGCATACGGGAGCCAAGATTAAAACGAATCGGGTTTTGATTTTATCCTACCCCTCTCTACAATATTTTAATATCAAAATCATGAATGAAAATTATCAAAATTCTGTATGCCCCTAGTAGCATACAAACGTCTGTATGCCAGTCAGCGTGGCATACGGAATCTCAATGTTAAGCCTATGGGATTTTATATTAGGGGTAGGATAAAGTGGTTGACTCAGTAGTAATTATCTAATTGGGTCAGGTGGGTTTCATCATCTGGGACTCAGAGCCTGCTAAGTCGATTTTAATTGGCCATGGTGTAGTATTGGATCTGATCTGAGGTTTAAGCTTCTGTGCCCTGCGATATGATTGGCTGTTACACCAGGAATGACCAGTCTCGTACTGGTCTGGCCTACATGCCACTGGTGATACTCCTGATACACCTCAGAGTGACATTGTTAGGTTAGGAACTAAAGTGAGCGATAATGAGGGTAAATATGTTATTCATTGCATAGACCCTATTGAGGTATCCCAGAATTCAGTCTGTTTACAGGTCCCGGTGTGCGCTGGTTACCGACATTGTATGGTGATAGAACCTTGACCCGTAACCCACAATCATTGCTTTTTAATGGTTTTAAAAGTCTTCAAATGGGAAATCCGATGTCAGAAATGGAAAGTTATTTCTACATGTTAAGCCGAAATTATATTCAGGTTACTCAAATATAAATGGGAAAACTGTGGTTCATATGATCGTGGTGTGCCCAGCCACTCACGAGCAGCACTTATGTTTACCCTGGGCGATAATTGGGAGGTGAGTAACCTCTGGAGGGCGTACGGCAGACATGCTGTAAACATCAGTGTAGGATAAACCAAAATGGTGATTATTCAAATTAATTTTTACTAATGAATACAGACAACGTCATCTACAATAGGGGACAGAGCCATTGTTAGTTCATGAAACAGTCACTAGGTGGTCAGGGGGACAGAACCTGTATTCTGGCTCTTTGTTCATATCAAATTCAACTGCCTTTCAATGTTTCACCATGATTCCCTTGATTCTCCCTATCCCAGCAGGATGAGATAATGATTAAACCCAAGACATGATGTTTTTCACATGGAACACTTTATATACATATGTGAGCAAGGCTAGAGTTGTAACATTTCCCAATTATCACTCACTTCTTTTGCACCTCCATTAGTGAAGAACACCTACTTTTTGCCTCTGTTAGTGAAGAACACCTACTCGGGGGGCGTCATGGCAACCCCCATGGATCTTAGGCTAAATGCCGTATAGGACACACATATGGATCATTCATGGTATTTGTGAGTGTATTGTGGTTGTATTAGACGAATGAGGTCATGTGTTTATCAAAGAGCATACCATGCTAGGCTGCAATGCATTGACCCCATCAATAAAAATCAGATACCTATATACACATTAAGAAGGACACTCATGAGATAAAAATAATTTGGTCTATACTCCACTGACTTTGACCGCGGAGTAATTCAAAAAATAAAGCTGAGTGAATTACGTAGCGGTTAAACGAGGTGAAGTGTGGAACAAATTATTTCAATTGAGTGGGTTTGTGATTTTGTCTCACCCCAAATACATGATCAGTAACTTGATTAATCAATAAAAAGACTCACCCAATTAGCCATTGAGTATTAAGTACAGTACTTTCACAGCCGTGGAGTATGAGTTCCTAACGTTAAGCCTATGGAGAAAAATATGGGAGTGAGATAATATTCTAGAACGTGCAAATTGTAATAGGGGATACGACCTGTTGGGCCAACCATATACTAAGGTTATATGCCTTCATCAAATATTTATTGGATACTTAAGTAGGCTCTGAGGCCATTTCGATTGCCTGATTTGGTCACACCTTGACTTGACTTGTCTTTAAACCAAGGATGACAATTTGACACTTTTTTAACAACTTTCTTTATTGGCATATTGATTATATTTTATCTTTTATTATTATATATTGACGATTTCAGTTGATTACATTCGTCAATAAAGAGAGTATATCGGGCATGAAAAGATTATGGACTGTCGCATGAAAGATTAATTTATACCTGAACTACTGAAAAGGGTGGCAATCTTCTTTAAGACAATAAAAAAATGATCAGTCAAATATAAGGTAAGATTAGTTCTATTTTAATCATAAAAATTTAAAAGGGCAGCAAAACAGTCTGACCACATATTATATTTTTAACAGAGAAAAGTCTATCTTAGGTATTTGAATCATTGACTCTGATAAAGAACAAATATTAGATGAGGGAAAGTCACATGTAATTTGATGTCAAGTGAATGAATAAAGTTTTTGCTCAAAAATAAAATAGAATAAAGAGGGTATGTTAAGCAGCGAGGTTTCTCTGGTTTCCTTCAGCTCCCTTAGGAGTATTTAGAGCGTGCTCGCACGTGCTATATACATTGCTTAAAGATTAGAGTAGTCACATATAGACTTTCACCTAGACTGCTGCAAAAAACTATCCCTTCACTATCTGCATGCTATTCACTGTAATATTGGTAAAGGAGCAAAAAGACAGTGTCTCGGATCTGAGAGGCATGCCCAGCTGACCATGACAAATCACCAGAGACTGGAATACCTCAAGAGATTGTAAAATGTATTACCTGGAGGAACCAGGAGGCAATAACTCAAAAAGAGAAACTTACATCGTTATGTAATGTTTTAGATCCTTAACTCGTTACTTTGATATTCTTTTCCGGGGATCAGTTTCCCTCTATTACTATATACCCATGCCGTATATACTGTAAATACGCACCATTTCGCCATATAACCTAATAATACTGTACGGAACAGTGTTCCGTACGGAAAAATACGGAACACTTCCGAAAACGTTTATTCAAAATATTAGTTATTAAGCCAACTGAAAATAATAATATTTTCTTAATTTTGGATATATAGTAAATATAGAACGACCTACCATGCTTATACAAGCCACAAAAATCGATAATAATTTACGGTTTGTACAGAACTCGGCATTAATGCCTCGTTCCGTACGAACTTTAAATTATCATCTCAGTCTCTAGCGTGTACAGCATGGTCAGGACGTTCTATATAATTACTTTACTCTCCAGACAGGGGGATGTGATATATGAAACTCAACACACCTGTGAATAGGTATTCAGAACTGACATAGAATGACCTCAATGACCTTGACGACGACAGAGGTCAGAGGTGGGATTGTGCACGAAGGTCACCTCTGACCTCTGTCATCTTCAGAGGTCACAAGACACTCAACTCCAACGACAAGTTTTTATGATACGTCTGGAGAAGTGTTTTTCCTTTCTTTTTCTCTTTAGTTTTTTTTTTCTCTTTATTCATCTTGGGGCCCGTTTAATAATCCACGCTCGTACATGTAGGCCCCTTTCTGTACACCATAGAGACCCAGGGATGTGGGTTTTGATAAACACTTATGGACGACCTTATGGATGGCTAAGACTGACTTAGTGAACGGACTTCAATATTATTACACGATATGCCATAGAGACCCAATGACGATGTGGGTCAACTTTATTAAACACTTATGGACATCCTTATGGACGGCTAAAACAGTCATAGCGAAGAGACTTAAATATTATTAAATGATAACCCCTGTAGAGAGAGAAAGAGAGAGAAAGAGGGAGAGAGATCACAGAGAGAAGGAGTAAGAGAGATGAGAGAAAGAGGGAAATAAAGATCAGAAAGAGGGAGAGAGAGATCAGAGAGAGAAAGAGGGAGGGAGATCAGAGAGAGAAAGAGGGAGAGATGAGAGAGAGAAAGAGGAAGAGAGGTGAGAGAGAGAAAGAGGAAGCGAGATGAGAGAGAGAAAGAGGGAGGGAGAGAAAGAGGGAGAGAGAGAAAGAGGAAGGGAGATAAGAGAGAGACAAAGAGGAAGAATGATGAGAGAGAGGGAGAGAGATGAGAGAGAAAGAGGGAGAGGGGTTAGAGACAGAAAGAGGAAGAGAGATCAGAGAGAGAGAAAGAGGGAGAGAGAGAAAGAGATAAAATAGAAGAGAGGGAGAGAGATATGTGAATTGTGTTAGGCCTCTGTATTACTGTGCAGTATGGGTAGCGTTTTATTTGCATTTTAGAAGAGCAAAGGCTTTTATCTCACCCCTGATATTCTTTTTTCCATGGGCGTAACATTGGGAACTCATTCTCCATACTACTACGAGTATTGGAGTCCATTCTCTATGGTCTATACTGTGTGTTGCCCATTCTTTTAGTGTGTACAGGGTTGAGATAAATACAGAAAGCAACTCGTTTTTGTCAAAAGAATCATTCTCTAACTCGTTTAAAAGCTAGCGATATTCACTCTGCATCAAACTCGTGAAGAACGACGACTTTGACCAAAACTTGTTGGTTTCTTCTTTAATCCCCAAGGACCATAGATATTTACCCCTGGGTGATCTCCTTGACATAGAAGATAGTACCGCGCTCGTCCATTAGAAATGAAATATCAGCTGCTGGTCTTCTAGTATGGAGCCCAGTTAGGTGTGGTGGTGGTGTGTGGGCACCCCTCCCATACGATTTCACACTCGCTAAGTGTTTTTTGGGGGGGTTTTTTGTAGCAAGTTTTTATTTCCATATGTATGATACAGCAGTTCATTTCCTTGGTTATATCATAACTATACATGATTTGCTCATATTGTGTGTTTTAGGTGGTCTGTGTTCGAGCTCCCATACTTTTTTTTATATTTTGGTATTATATTGACTAGCTAAAATGATGTTCAGAAAGCTTGACTGTCTACTTACTTATCTTCAGGTTGCCACCATTTAACATTCTCTACTTGACAAGTCTTTACAGTTTCATATTGTTTCATTAAATATACTCAATGCCTCTGAGAAATAGATCTTGATATATGCAATTTTTTCCTGGTGCTGAGAAGGAAATATGGCCTGAAACAACTCAGTGAACAGATAAAATATGATGAACATATAACACACACAGAACATACATGCTACATGCCATGGCTACAGTATGGGTCCTGGTAGCGAACCTGGCAACGAACATTAGCTGTTGGGTATGATGGGAAAGTGGTATTCTGTATTCCAGTCTAAATAAAGCCAATAGGGCGCTAAGTACACAGTATTCCTGCTAAGGGGCATCATTGAGATTATAGGAATATTTGGGTTGCATTGATGTATGTGTTTAGTACAGGAGGTAGGCCGGAGGATTCTCAAGGCTCTCAGCCGAGTATTTTAAGAATTCTTCTCCCATAGAGCGTAGTGAGAACCTTGTACAGAATACCACTTAGAGAGTGAGATCTTGTGAGAGGGGTGCACCACCTTGTACAGAATACCACTTAGGGAGTGTGAGATCTTATGAGAGGGGTGCACCACCTTGTACAGAATACCACTTAGAGAGTGCGAGATCTTATGAGAGGGTTGCATCAACTTGTACAGAATACCACTTAGAGAGTGTGAGATCTTATGAGAGGGGTGCACCACCTTGTACCGAATACCACTTAGAGAGTGTGAGATCTTATGAGAGGGGTGCGCCACCTTGTACAGAATACTACTCAGAGAGTGTGAGATCTTATGAGAGGGGTACACCACCTTGTACAGAATAACACCTAGAGAGTGTGAGATCTTATGAGAGGGGTGCACCACCTTGTACAGAATACCACTTAGAGAGTGTGAGATCTTATGAGAGGGGTGCACCACCTTGTACAGAATACCACTTAGAGAGTGTGAGATCTTATGAGAGGGGTGCACCACCTTGTACAGAATACCACTTAGAGAGTGTGAGATCTTATGAGAGGGGTGCACCACCTTGTACAGAATACCACTTAGAGAGTGTGAGATCTTATGAGAGGGGTGCACCACCTTGTACAGAATACCACTTAGAGAGTGTGAGATCTTATGAGAGGGGTGCACCACCTTGTACAGAATACCACTTAGAGAGTGTGAGATCTTATGAGAGGGGTGCACCACCTTGTACAGAATACCACTTAGAGAGTGTGAGATCTTATGAGAGGGGTGCACCACCTTGTACAGAATACCACTTAGAGAGTGTGAGATCTTATGAGAGGGGTGCACCACCTTGTACAGAATACCACTTAGAGAGTGTGAGATCTTATGAGAGGGGTGCACCACCTTGTACAGAATACCACTTAGAGAGTGTGAGATCTTATGAGAGGGGTGCACCACCTTGTACAGAATACCACTTAGAGAGTGTGAGATCTTATGAGAGGGGTGCACCACCTTGTACAGAATACCACTTAGAGAGTGTGAGATCTTATGAGAGGGTTGCACCACCTTGTACAGAAAACCACTTAGAGAGTGTGAGATCTTATCAGAGGGGTGCACCACCTTGTCCAGAATACTACTCAGAGAGTGTGAGATCTTATGAGAGGGGTGCACCACCTTGTACAGAATACGACTTAGAGATTGTGAGATCTTATAAGAGGGGTGCACCACCTTGTACAGAATACGACTTAGAGAGTGTGAGATTTTATGAGAGGGATGCACCACATTGTACAGAATACCACTTACAGAGTGTGAGATCTTATGAGAGGGGTGCACCTGGGGCAAAGCTGACTGTACAATAATCTCCCAGAATCATAGATATTTACCCTCAGAGATTCCCAGTGATCCTAAACACATATCTCACCCGACAAAAACACAGAACAGACCCCATACGGCTGCGTCTTTAAGTCACGTGGGGTCAAAGAGATCCTGGTGGCGTCCACGGAGCGTCCCAGAAGGTGGTCCGGGACTGTACTACGCCACACAGGGAGGGAGGGAGGGAGGGAGGGAGGGAGGGCGGAGGGAGGGGGGAGGGAGGGAGGGCGGGAGGGAGGGAGGGAGGGCGGAGGGAGGGAGGTTATATTTATACACAGAGACACTCATAGAGAGAAAAGAGGCTCAGGCTAGACTGGCTCCACTCCCTGCAACCTTATGGCTACCCTCGTCATTGGGATACTATGGAGAAACCAAACAAGAGTTGGTCATGTTGTTGGTTATCGCACGATGGCAAGATCATGTATTACTGCGCGAGGCGAAGCCGAGAGCATTAATACGCGATCCTGCCGGAATGCAATGAACAATAACACGACTAACTCGAGTTTAGTTTAGAATTTATCCTACCCCGCCCGTCTAAATTTCTTCTACATTAACAAATAACGTCATTTGTCAAGTGTATCCCACTAGTGCAATATTTTTCATTTTTCTGAACTCCAGACCGAATACAGTGACCCAATGATAAGCCTTTGGAGTTTTTTTATTAGGGGTAGGATAAATAGCCAGTCAGAGAAGGATACATACTTTAATGAACTTTATTCTTGTAGTGTTGAATCATTTAATGAATGTTCATAATCAAATACTTGAGCAGGTCTACCCCTTCACCTACCTCACCCCTCCTCGCAGGGATACACATATCTCGTTGAATAATCTAGGATCTTTCCTGTAGACCCTTTTCTGATTGCCATAGAGACCCAAGGACGATGTGGGCCAGCTTTTTTCAACACTTAAAGACGATATTATGGACGGCTAATATTGTCTGCTAGTCTCAATGGACACAAGAAGGACAATTTGAAGGAGGGATTTTATTGTCCACAAAGGATCTAGTTTATGAAACGACATTTGTCAAGGATCTTACAAGATCTCCTCTGTCCTGAGTTAGATCTTATCTTCCAGCCCGAGGATGCATCCTGGATTATTCAACAGCACCCAGGTTTGATTCCTAGGCCTGTCAGGCGTTAGGGGAAGTCCAAATATTGAAAAGTAGTCATATTTCTTGATACTCTCCTTAATCAAAGACATGAGCAAGTCTAGAGGAGGCCTTGCCAGATGCGGTGTATAACACTGACCAGTACCACCCACCCACACCCCCCCCCCCCCCCACACACACACAGAGGCTATATATGCGCGCGCACACCCGCGCGTCCCAGCAGACGCGGCGTCCGGGCTGTGGAGACCGCGTCCTCTCCTCTCCATGGATTACTGATCACACGTCACGGACCAGTGACTCTCCATGCCGCAGTTCCCGCCCTTTTACAAAGAGCAGACGACTTCTGGACGAGGATGGCGCCGTTTTGGCGGGAAGCTCGGGGAAGGCGGGGAACGGTGCAAAGCGTCCCCCACAACTTCTCTTTTCTGTTCCTTCTCCTCCTCGTCTTATTTCAAGGTGAGTCACGTGATTATAAAAAGTCACGTGGTTGCTTGTTTATTATTAATTATCGTTCGTTATATGATTATTCCCGATTATCGTCACTTTTTAAAGAGGGATAGGAGAGCGATAAAGAATGAGGAGGGAAGGAGAAGACAGAGAGAGAGAAAAAAAAGTAGAGATGATGAGATATATAGTTCACTCAGATTGACCAGAGTTACTAGAAGGAGAAGAGATCAGAGAAAAAAAGAGAGAGAGAGAGATCGGAGAGAAAGAAGGAAAGAAAGAGATCAGAGAGAGAAAGAGGAAGAAAAAAGAAAAGAGAGATGAGAGAGAGAAAGAGGGAAGGAAAAATGAGAGAGAGGGAGAGAAAGATCAGAAAAAGGAGGGAGAGAGAGACAGAAGGGAGAAAGAGGAGAGGATAGATCAGAGAGAGAAAGAGAGAAAGATCAGAAAAAGATCAGAAAGAGGAGGGAGAGAGAGACAGAGGAAGAAAGAAGAGAAGAGAGCTGAGAGCGAGAAAGAGGGAGAGAAAAATGAGAGAGAGGGAGAGAAAGATCAGAAAAAAGAGGGAGAAAGAGACAGAAGGAAGAAAGAGGAGAGGATAGATCAGAGAGAGAAAGAGAGAAAGATCAGAAAAAAGAGGGAGAGAGAGAAGGGGAAGAAAGAGGAGAGGATAGATCAGAGAGAGATGCAGGTAGAGACCAGAGATCAGAGTCTCCTTGGCGTACATAAAAGGCTCATGATGTCTGAGCATGGATTATTAAACAGGCCCCAGAGCTCTATAGATCTACATCTGTTTGGCACAGAATGCTGCCTACAGAGACACTTGTAGGATCATTGTTGACTCCACCTGCCTGTGGCCTCACCCTGTAATAAGCCATACATTATTTCTTCACTCTGGCTGGTGTGCTGGCCAGGTCTTCAGGAGTTCATGCACTGGACGCTACACCGTCAGCCACACGTGCATAAACTCACCACAGTGAATTTATCATTCAATCAGAATTGTCATGGATCACTATCTGCTGAGTCTGTATTCTGTCAGAGGTGATCAGCAAGCCAGAGGAGTCCATAACAGTTTCTATATGTCTAATGCTGACTTTGAATAGTTACTTCATTTATCTTGGTATTTTGAGAGCGTGCTTGCATGCCCTATATACATTGCCTAGATGTTAGACTGGTCGCCCAGCCAGGGGGTCCAGAGGAGGTTCTATATGTCTAATGCTGACTTTGAATAGTTACTTTATTTATCTTACCTTGGTATTTTGAGAGCGTGCTTGCATGCAGTATATACATTGCCTAGATGTTAGACTGGTCGCCCAGCCAGGGGAGTCCAGAGCAGTTTCTACATGTCTAATGCTGACTTTGAATAGTTACTTTATTTATCTTACCTTGGTATTTTGAGAGCGTGCTTGCATGCAGTATATACATTGCCTAGATGTTAGAGTGGTCGCCCAGCCAGGGGAGTCCACAACAGTTTCTACATGTCTAATGCTGACTTTAATAGTTACTTAATTTATCCAACCCCTAATAAAAAAAACCATAGGCTTAACACTGGCCGACTGTATTCGGGCGAGTATGCAGAAAAATAAAATGTATCGCTCTAGTGGGATACATTTGTGAAATGACGTCATGTGAAAAATGACCAATGCGCTGGCAAGACAAGAGCGATATCGAGAGTATCAATAGGCACACATCAATGAGTGTCACGCAATTTTCACTGGATCTCGATGAGTTTTATGTTATTTCTTGATATTCTGAAGTAATTTAGACAGGGTAGGATAAATTCTAAACTAAACTCGAGTTAGTCGAGTCTTGTTCATTGCACTCCGGCAAGGTCTGCTCCTCACTGCACTTGGCTTTGCCTGGGGAGTAATACGCGACCTTGCCCTCGTTTGGTTTCGTCTAAGTATTTGCTGACAGTATATTATTAGTGCTTGCTGACAGTATACTATCAGTAATTGCTAACATTATATTATCAGTATTTGTTAACAGTATAATATCAGTTTTCGCTGACAGTATAATATCAGTATTTGTTGACAGTATAATATCAGTATTCGCTGACAGTATAATATCAGTATTTGTTGACAGTATAATATCAGTATTCGCTGACAGCATACTATCAGTATTTGTTGACAGTACAATATCAGTATTTGCTGACAGTATAATATCAGTATGTACTGATAGTAAAACATCAGTATTTGCTGACATAATAATACCAGTATGTACTGACAGTAAAACATCAGTATTCGCTGACAGTATAATATCAGTATTTGTTGACAGTATAATATCAGTATTCGCTGACAGTATACTATCAGTATTTGTTGACAGTATAATATCAGTATTCGCTGACAGTATAATATCAGTATGTACTGATAGTAAAGTATAATATCAGTATGTACTGACAGTATACAGCATTAGTATTCGCTGACCGTAAAATATCAATATTTGCTGACAGTATAATATCAGTATTTGCTGACATAATAATATCAGTATTCACTGACAGTATAATATCAGTATGTACTGACAGTATACAACATCAGTATTTGCTGACAGTATGACATCAGTATTCGCTGACAGTATAATACCGGTATTTGCTGACAGTATAGTATCAGTATGTACTGACAGTATAAAACATCAGTATTTGCTGACAGTATGACATCAGTATTTGTTGACAGTATAATATCAGTATGTACTGACAGTAAAACATCAGTATTCGCTGAGGCTATGCTATAAGTAGACTGTTTGCTGATGCCATGTCGGCGGTCACACTGTCTATCTGGACACGTGTTATGTGTACTAATTGATTACTAAAATCCTGTGGTGTCTATCCATTGTCTGTGTGGTATATTGCTCCCGGCACTGTGGGTGGCGGTGGGGCTGGGTGGAGGGGTGGGGAGTGAGCAGACATTGATCAGTCATTATCAGCCCAGTCACTGGTGGCTCTATCCGCGGGCAGACGTGCACTTATCTCTCAGCTGTTACCATTCGTTACCCAATCACATTTACCCTGCTGGTTTTACACTGGAGTTAGCCCGAAACTAGACTTGCTCAAGTCTTTGATTATGGACATTCATGATTCAACAAAATTACGATAAAGTATGTTGCGGTGTGACTGGTCCAGGAATCAAAGACTTGCCCATTAAGAACGAGACCTCCTGTAGATTGCAACCCCAACCGCTCCCTGTAACCCTACACCTCCTCCTACACCTCCCCCTCTCCCTCCTCCAGTTCCCCGGGTGCTATGTCATCAGAGTAATAATTCCCGCCTATGGACGACCTTTGGATTGTGTTAACGATTAAAACCCCCATGAGGAGTAGATGGCGCGGTAGAGGGACTGAAGCCAGAGGTAAACCTAGACGATCCCGGATATCAATCTTCAAGCAGATATCCTGACCAGTAACAAGGAACTCTGTATGGAGAGTGCTGGACAAGCCTGACATTAAACAGCGCCAGAAATCGGACACCATTACCGATTTGACCAGTCCCTGTATCGAGGAGAGGAGGGGTGGGGTAGGCGGAGGGATACAGGGACTGGGGCCAGTCTAGCCTGAAAGATGCGGCAACAGCCTTAGCAATCTCTGCCCAGCTTCCAGTGATATGAACACTGGTTACCGTGTTCCTGTTGTGTAAGACACTGCAGGGGACTCAAAATGCACCAACTCTCTTAGATATTTAAGGGGGGCGTCCATCAACCACGACAAGGCTACGACAAGAGGTTCCCGACAAGGTCCATGATTGGCCTACAATTAGAGGCCTGGTCTTGGTTGGTGGACCCCAGTTCCCAACAAGAGTCTACGACAAGGCCACGACAAGGCCACCATTGGAAGCTTGTCGGGAACCTTCTGACAAGGCTACGTTCGATTTATCCCATGACAGGACCCTTGTTGTGGAGTGTCATGGCGTGTTGGGAGCATGTTGCAGAGGTCAATTTTGGTGGAGCGCGCACTTCCCAACACAGCCCAGTAACGCTGTCGTAAAGCCCCTCTTCTTACGACAAGGCTGTGACAAGCGCCGATTGGAACTTTCTTGCCTGCGCTTGTCGTAGCCTTGTCATGGTTGGTGGACTCCCCCCCCCCCCCCTTTTATGATGTAGGCTAAGATTGAATCCCAAACACGTGGAGGGAGAGAGACAGAGATCAAAAGTTACTGACAACACAATATTAGTAGTTGCTGATGGTATAAGCTTACATTACAAGTTTGGATCTGAGGCAGGTTGTTAGTATCAAACTAACTTAATGAAAATTTAAACCCCATTATTTATACATGTTCTAACAGTTTAAGCGATTGGAAGTTTGTCAGGAACCTTCCGAAAAGGCTTCGACAACATCGAACAAGTTCCATGTATCTATTAAAGTATTCATAACCAGAGGTGGGGAGATCTTTTATTGATTACATACACAATTATGACTGGTTTTGTGTACGAGTGGCCGTAATCTCTGAGTAGTTGATGCGTAGTAATATCCGATTAGCGAGGATATTACGTCGTCAACTACGAGGAGATTACGGTATACAAAACCAGTTGTTATTGTATTTGTTACCCACCTACATGATTACTACAAATCGATTGCAAATTTTCTGTAGGACATTTAGTCCCAGACACCACAGCACTGTCAAGCGTGGCAGTAATTGGGTTTAGTCTTAATGTAGTCAAGAATGTAGTTAAAAATCTAGTTATAAATGTGGTTCGCCATTTCACCATTTTAGCATGCAAAGCATGTTATGACTGTGATTTCTGATGGTAAATGAGATGAAATTATGACTGATCATGAATAATTAATATTGAATGAACATTCAAGAATCTTATTTTGAAATACATAATAATTTGACCTCATTATAGATGGGACTTTTTTTCTGGAATCTCCGAGTAGCTGATTCCAGGTGCTGTATACATTTCGTATGGAGACTACGTGTTTGGTGGGTAATAAAAATGTTACAATAGAGATATGTCTCAAGGACAATACAATAATAATTCACGTCATGATGCGTTTATAATCGGTTGTGAGGAGACTTGAAAGAAAGAAACTCGGATAGAAAATAAGAGAGCCCCTTTTGCTATAGAGCAAAAAAATAATAATCCATATTTATAAATCCTTTAATATAGCAATTCCTGGGATTAATTTACTCGAGAAGATGGATAATAAATACAACAAACGATATATAAACTATATTGACTATTTTGGACACATAGTTGATGGAATCAAATTTCGCTGTATATGCAATGTGGAGACAGAACACAACTTAAACTGATAATTTCATCTCATCTCATAATCTCATCTCCATAATTTCTGTTTTTGCCTATGGATGATACCTATGTTTGTTGGTATCTCGATGTATCTTCAATTGGAAGAACTCCTCTAGTGGGAGAAATTGAAATAAAGATTAAATAATTTTTTTTTTTTTAAACGATGGTTATGTGAACAAGCTGCTCTGTGAACCACTCGAGGTTGACGCTCGTGTATTACAACGTGCCAACCTCTCGTGGTTTACTGTTACCTGTTTACAAAACCATCGTTTATTGTCTATATATTCAATAGATCCTGCATGTCTATCATTTCCCCACATACACCAGCTATCAGCCCTACCTCAGCTGCCAGGGAACAGGCTTTGGGTTGGGGCAGAGACTAAGCCAGCGCTAGCCCCACGAAAGATCTGGGGGGAGAATGCTGCCACTACCTCCTTCCTCTATACCCAACAATACACCAGTGACGTACATGCTTTGTTTGGTCAGTCCTAGGCCTATGTTAGGCCCGTGTTAGGCCAACACCAATCAATGATCCGTGAGTTCCAGAAGGCTGTCGCCCAGTGACCGCCCCCAGATGCCCTCAGGGAGTGAATGGGCGGATGTAATAGTGACCACAGGTCGATGTACCGTGTTAATTAGTTGTGTACAGACTGAGACAGGGACGACGGAGGGGTGTGTACCGAACACGATCGATGCACGCTCCTCTTAGACCTCACATCGAACCCTCATTTAAACCCACCCTCCCCATCAAGACCCTCTTATAATTGAGTATCGAGCATCGTTCAAAATATTAGGTATCATAAAAACTAGTTTATTTCTCAATTTCCTCTTTTTTTTTACTCTATTTTAGATCTTGCTGACATACTCAACAAAGAAATTCAAAAATATCAGTTATTATAAAAACAAGTCTATTTCTCAATTTTCTCTTTTTTTCTACTCTTTTTTTTTTTGGAAATTCAAGAACATTAGTTATCATAAAAACAAGTTTATTTCTGAATTTTCTCTTTTTTCTACTCAATTTTAGAGCTTGCTGACACACTCAGCAAAGAAAAACAAAAACATTAGTTATCATAAAAACAAGTCTATTATCTCACCCCTGGAATAAATGTCCATAGGATTAATATTGGGATCTCGTTCTCCATGCCCTTACAAGTATTGTAGTCTGTTCTTCATGGTCTATATCCTGTGTGACGTCCATTCTTTTAGTGTGTACAGGGGTGAGATGAATACAGAAAGCAGCTTGGTTTGGTCAAAGAAGTCATTCTCCAACTCGTTTGAATGCTACGTGATATTCACTCGGCTATCGCCTCGTTCATATCATTCCACATCAAACTCGTGGGAAACGATGACTTTGACCAAAACTTGTTGGTTTCTTCATCTTTTCTCAATTTCCTCTTTTTTCTACTCTTTTTTAGAGCATGCTCACACACTCAGCAAAGAAATATCAAAAATACTAGTTATCATAAAAACAAGTCTATTTCTCAATTTTATTTTTTTCTACTCTTTTTTAGAGTGTGCTTATACACATTTTATACGTTGCCTATACAGGGGTGTCAGAACGTTTTAAAAGTGGGGTGGCCAAATGAAGAAATGCTGACTTTTTTCTTGGTATGAAGTCAGACTTCGGCATTGGCCTGTTCCACTGGATTTATCTTGAATCTGTGAGATGTCTGTGAAAAGTCAGGGCTTAGCTATCATTGCATGCTAAAAGGTCAGACTTTGACATTTTTCAATATTAAAAAGTCAAGACTTAGCCATTGCTACATGATAAAAAGTAAGACTTTGACATTTTTCGATGCTGAAAAGTCAAGACAGGTTTACAGGTTTGAAGCTGCTGACTGTATTGGGCTGGCAGTCCCCCCCCCCCTCCCCCCACCCCCTATTCTGACGCCACTGCTATATTGCCTAAAGGTTAGAATGGTCACACATAGTGTTCAAGCGTACTGCAAAAACACTATCCCATCACAATCTGCGTGCTATTCACTGTGATACTGGAAAAGGAGCAGAGTGCCAGTGTCTCTGTATCTTATAAGCGTGCCCAACTGACCATGACCAATCACTAGAGACCGAAATACCTCCTAGACCCACTGGTCCTTGATATTATATTTGAATCCAAGACACAGGCAGTTGATCAAATGGCAAGTTGACGGGGAGCAAGCGGATAACAGAGAAAGATCCATAAACTGAATGTAACCCAAACATTTCAATTGTTATTCATTTATAATTTGCACGCTCATTCATCAATGATTAATATACTATCTACTCCTAGTTCCTTATCATGTTGTCATAATTTACGCACAGTAATTTTCTATTAGCTAAGTTAATAATTTGGGTTAAAGCAATCAGAAATGTAGCTATAATTGTCCACATCATATTTCGACTGCCTCTACATAAGTATTATCGTAAAACTGGATGAGGTTTAATCTTGGCCACCGTATTCCACGACTGGAGTTTGGCAAAGTGACTTCATGAGGCAAAGCCGAGTGAAGTCCGGAGCCAAAACTTCAGGAGTGGAATGCGGTGGCCAAGATTAGAACGAATCAGGTTTTGATTTTATCCTACCCCGTCTCCTCGATTTTGGAATATTACGTGAAAACAATGCTGTGTGCCACTAGTGGCATATAAAACTCTGTATGCCAGTCAGCGTGGCATACGGAAACCCAATGTTAAGTCTATGGGATTTTATATTAAGGGTAGGATAGAAGGAACTGCATCGAGATCCATACCCACTGAATATACTCCATAAGTTTTGGTTGCGGAGTGAGACAAAGCCGAGTGAGATTATGTAGGAAACCCAAATGAATGGTGTATTTTCAGTGGCTACAGATTGCAGTATTTGGTTAAAGCATGCAGTCTGTCAACCTAAAATGAAAAATGTACAGTGTGATATGGAAACTACTGATTTATTGTACAGTCAGTCCGTGTTTCAAACCTTATGACTGCCACTGCATTCAAACCACCAGTTTAAGTTGTGCAGATGGCAGTATAAAGATCGGAAATTTAAAAAAAAAAAAAAAAAGTGGTCGGTAATAGATGACTGGTCTATCATAGTCTATCGATCTCTGATAGATATCGATCTATTATAGGTTATTGATCTCTGCTAGATATTGATCTTTGATAATAAGAACCGCCGATTAGTACCTGTGTTGGCTGCTAGAGGGCCAGCATAATTACCCAGCGTTCTTTGCGCTGGTAGCACACGTGACCATAGCGATGTAACGCGTGCTTTGATTGGTTGTTGTTTACCTCAGGCTTAAGGTCTCACAATAGCCTTTACATAGATCTGATCAATGAATGGTCTTTATATAGTGGATCAATTTTATCAAAGCTATTGCATTGTGGGATTGACAGCTTGTAGGGCCTCCTGTAGGAGATTATATTCCAGATACGATCTTTTATTATTCACCCATTACAAAGTGCCCATTGAAAACGTAACCGTTAGCTATGGCTTCTTATTGGGGTAAGACTCAGCTATGGAATACAGTTAAGAAGCCTGTATTAAAATGCGAAGTTAGTTATGGTATACACAACGGGTTGGGGAGTTAGCACAGTGATTAAGGCACTTGACTAGTAATCCCTGAGTTGTTGGTTGAAGTTACCTTACTCCTTCATCCCCGGCAGTAGTAGACTTGCTGTTATATCAAAGGCCAGTTACTCTTCCCCTTCACCCTTAGAAGTGGTACATTTACTGTAATATCAAAGACCAGTCCTTCTCATACCATGTCTATGTGGTGTGGTGTACAGCCACCTTTCTCCTTCATCCCCAGCAGTGGTAGACTTACTGCTATATCAAAGGCCAGTCCTTCTCATACCATGCCTATGTGGTGTGATGTGCAGCCACCTTTCTCCTTCATCCCCAGCAGAGGTAGATTTACTGTAATATCAAAGGCCATTCCTTCTCATACCATGTCTGTGTGGTGTAGTGTACAGCCACTTTTCTCCTTCATCCCCAGCAGTGGTAGACTTATTGCTGTATCAAAGGCCAGTCCTTCTTATACTTCGTCTAGTGGAGTAAGAATTAAAAGAACTCTGAAAAAGATTTCTACCTAAATCTGTCTTATAGATTTGATCACCACCCCTATTGTGTAAAAGCAGTGAGAAAAGCTGAACCTCAAAGAAGTCTGGAAGGGACCTGAAATGGTTGACCTGACATTAAATCAGATGAACATTCAAATAAAAAAAGTCCTCATTGTTTCCCTGTGACCATTAGCTTTTGATGAGTGCCTCAGGATCATTGGCTACTGTTTATTGCAATGTGCTTATTGTGTTATGAATATTACCACATGTATGCGTATTGCCTCATGCGTATTGCCTCATGAGTATTGCCTCTTGCGTATTGCCTTATGAGTATTGCCTCATGCGTATTGCCTCTTGTGTATTGCCTAATGCATATTGCCTCATGATTATTGCCTCATGCATATTGCCTAATGCGTATTGCCTCTTGCGTATTGCCTCATGAGTATTGCCTAATGCATATTGCCTCATGAGTATTGCCTCTTGCGTATTGTCTCATGCGTATTGCCTCATGTATATTGCCTAATGAGGTTTGCTTCATGAGTATTGCCTCAAGAATATAGCCTGATGCACATTGCCTCTTGAATATTGCATCATGTATATAGGCTTATGTCGGTATTGCTGGAAGAATATTGCAAGAAGAGTATTGCATGATGCTTATTTCCTCGCGATTATCAACTCATCATCATTGCTCTGCGAACTAAACAAGAGGCTCTTATGAAGTCCCAAGTGACACTGGAAATTATGACTGATTTCATGCCTTTTTAACCCATCACTCACACCTCAATGGGGCTGCTCCTTGTAATACGTAGACGGGCTCAAGTCCCTGCATCCTATGGCTACCCTCCTCGCTGGGATACAGTCCCTGCATCCTATGGCTACCCTCCTCGCTGGGATACAGTCCCTGCATCCTATGGCTACCCTCCTCGCTGTGATACAGTCCCTGCATCCTATGGCTACCCTCCTTGCTGTGATACAGTCCCTGCATCCTATAGCTACCCTCCTGGCTGGGATACAGTCCCTGCATCCTATAGCAACCGTCCTTGCTGGGATACAGAGACTGGTACAATCCACAATGGTGTTAGATTTCTGGTGCTGTTTAGCTCCAGCATTCCCAACACTCTCCATATAGATATCCTGGCTACTGGTCAGGATATCTGCTGGGAGATTGACACCTTCTCACTTTGATCTCAATTGAGTCAGAGTCAGGAGCAGGCGAAATTTATTACTATGACAACACAGGTGGCCAGAGAACTGGAGGAGGGGAGGAGGGAGGGGTAGGAGGAGGTAAAGGGGTACAGGGAGTGGCTTGGGGCCATAAACAGGAGATTTGGTTCATAGTGGGCAAGTCTTTGATTCATGGGCCAGTCAGAGAAGGATACATACTATAATGAACTTTATTCTTATTGTGTTTAATCGTTTAATGAATGTTCATACTCAAAGACTTGATTCATGGGCCAATCAGAGAAGGATACACACTATATTGAACTTTCTTCTTATTGTGTTTAATCATTCAATGAATGTTCATAATCAAAGACTTGAGCAAGTCTATGTAATACGCTACGAGCAGTACTATTAATATATTGTTTTTATACACATAGCACCGCATAGCTGTGCCTTTAATAACTACCTACCTCTACATAGAGGTAGAGTGGGGTGCTTGGTGCTAATTAGAGATATAATTAATATGCATGGCTTATGCTCAGCGCCATCATTACTGGGAACAAGGGCATTATGGGTATACTAAGTGCTTCTGATTACAATACTAATAGGATTACCTCAGGCCAATCTCGGCTATGGGAAAAACCCTGTTTTCAGTACATAGTATCCGTATATAGATAAGCTGGATAGCGTAGCGCTTTTGATGTTATTGTAGCTATTAGAAACAATCCTCTGATACGGATCAGATTTGTTCAGTTTTTCGTCATTAAAGTAATCAACAAAGTGTAGGCAGTAAAGAAGGTATATTCTGGGGAACATTGTTCAATATGTTTGTGTTATTGTTAAACTTACAAACGTACTTCTTTTTATCCTACCCCTAATAAAAAACGCCATAGTCTTAACATGGGATTTGTTTATGTCACGGGTGTGACATAAAGTGTTGTTTATGTCACTACTGTCTAATGCTGAAAAAAAATGTTGGAACGAGGTAAGATAAAATCTAGACGCTACTCGTTTGAGTTTCAGTTTATTTATGTCATTTATTTTGTTGGCTTCGTAATTTCACGAGTCGAAGACGTACTAAGGTCCAAAGCACGCCATACTAAGGCCATACAATCTGTATCTAGGTACACGGATTATCGCGCATATTCCCTACTATATTTCCTGAAAGTTTCGAGAAAATGACATGGGTTTCACTATGTGAAGATCAACCTTTTAGAATTTCTATATATTCTTTCGTAATATCATTATGATATTTATCTCTAAATCAAAATCTAGGACGATGATAACCGATTCTTAATTAAGATACAGTAAAACCCCGCTTCTGGGACACCTCGCTTAAGGGGACACCCCGCTTGAGGGGACATTTTTCTCAGAACGGAGGGTACACCCTTAAGTGGGGTTTCACTGTATGTGCTCTACAATACTTTGAGCTCATCATATTCAATTTTCAGGAAAATGTAATGGGTTTTAATTTCCAAGGCAAATTGTCCTATATGCCTATAAAGCTTCCTATACAACCTCTATGTTCACTTCACTTTAGAAATAAAAATGTTTTGGGGGGCAGTTCTTCTCGAAGGTATTGAAAAATTCTTAGACAGGGATGATATAAGTGGCCTTGTCGTAGACTTGTCGTAGACTCTTGTCGGGAACTGGGGTCCACCAACCACGACAAGGCTACGACAAGCCTTCCAATCGTAGGCCTGTCATGGACCTTGTCAGAAAGCCATTGTCGAAGCCTTGTCGTGGTTGGTGGACGCCCGCCTTGACACTGTGTGGGATTTAACCCGACCAACCCCTATGTTGCCAAACTATATTGCTGACACAATTAATCGTGGTTCTCTGAGACACCACCAGGGGGCCGTGAGAGTGTGATGGTTGAGAGATGCATTTAGATCTCTCTCATCTCTCTATTGGCATCCTCACTTCATGGATTCACATGACCTAATCTGAACTGGGAATGACCCTGTCTGTTATATCTGAAATTATGAGGAATAGGGCCAGCATAAAGCCCGTGTCACCGAGTCATATAGGGGACAGAGCCATTGTTAGTTCATGAAGCAGTCACTAGGCCATACATACATGATGTGTACTGTCCATTACTTGATAACATGCTTTAATCAACATTTCATAGGCTAAAGCATGATGTGTAATGACTAACACAGTAATGGATATAAATTCATAGAGTTATACTTAGTAATAACGGGATAGGTTTTATATAGTAACTAGCGACTTTGTCAATTCATATTTAGCTACCACCTACCCCCTCCCCACTTGTGTACGCCATTGGCTACTATCTCCGCCAAGCCCCCTAGCAGATACCCCAGGAACCAGCGTACCGTGAGGCCCTCTAGCGGGTGAACAGGAAACCATCGTAAACTTGTGGTTATTTTGCCGGCAACCAGCGCAATTTAATCTCAGAGGCTGATCTAGACTGTAGTACAGCCCGTTGTCGCCAGGGCCAGGGCACACAGGCTCATACTGGGACTGTTTTGCGCTGCCATTTTAAGGTGGGAATTCCTACCTTTTTCCCAACATGCACCTGGAAAATGGCAGATCGCTGGTTCTACCCTCGTGTGTATTGCGATCCAGTCACCAGCAATATGATACGGTATCCCTCTTGTCAAACCGATGCTATAAATAGAGCAGCCAACCCTGCAGTGCTTCTTACCACATGGGACTGGCCAATGGGACCCATGCTCTGTTAGACCTTCACGTACCGTAACCCGAAGTCGGCGCGGTGCGTGGACGGACTAAGGCTGATCTCAGGGCAAGGAGATTGGAAAACTACAGAACTAAATTTTGGTTTTGGCATGGCTAGATATGAATCATGAAAGATAAAGTAAATCTGACAATACAGGTGCGAAAAAGAATAACAGGTTTGAGTTTTTCTGTACCCGAGATTCTCACTCTCGTGGGTCTTCAATCTCCACGCCCAGGTTTGGTTCACTATGTCTCTATGTATGGGAGCAACTTCAAGCGGATTCGACGGAATTCTAACGTTTTAAATGTAGTAGGTAATTAGAGTATAAAATATAACTAAAAACATAAAAGAAATGTCACGAGCTATTGAGAGTGCCCTGCGAAGTAGGGTAGTTTTAAGAGATGAGAATTAAGAGTTTTTGTAGGGTGGGTGGGTGGTTATCCCTCTCATAAGATCTCACACTCTCTAAGTGGTATCCTGTACTATCACTGCACTCTATAGGAGAAGAATCCTTAACAAACTAGGCTTAGAGCCTTGAGAATCCACTGGCCTGCCTCCCGTGCTAAGGACGTACATCAATGCAACCCAAAGATTCCTATAATCTCAATGATGCCACCTAGCAGGAATACTGACTCAAGACTCTAAGCCTAGTCCATTAAGAATTTTTCTCCCATAGAGCACAGTGAGAAACTTGTACAGACGACCTAGAGAGTGTGAGATCTTATGAGAGGGGTGCGTTTATAGACCAATGGAGATCATCCTAATAAGCAGGGAAGAACGCCCACTGAATGGGGATTGTTATGGTTTTTATTTCCTACTTTAGAGGTCAAAAGGTCATCCAGTATGACACTGCTCCTACCTACACCTCCACACCACTTCTGAGTTCATCACCTCAACCAATGAGTCATTAATGTGTATACAATCATGTATGTTCTTGATTGTCCAATTTGTATAAAGGCCAGTTCACACTGTGCGGCTTGGGGGGCATGCGAGCGGGTACTTCTAGTCTGAGACTGGAGGTACCGCGCTTGAAACTGGAGGTATGACCAGACGCAAGATACGCATACCAAAGAAGAAACCAACAAGTTTTGGTCAAAATCGTCGTTCTCCTCGAGTTTGATGGGTACTAGGTACGCCCAGTCTCAGACTACCACCATGGAGTTGTCCCATTACCTTAATTCCATATAAGGAATAAAGTAGACCGAGTAGCCAATGACCTCATTGGCAGCAAACCCCGACCTTCACCCTGACCTCCTTACATAATATTTTCTCGCGCCTTGGGGCGGCTCTGCAGTCGAGAGTTGACCTCGAATCTTAGGGGCCACAACCACCCTCCTAGAGGGAAACGTGCAGTTCACACTGTGCGTTTTGAGGTACCTCAAAACGTAGAGTGTGATCTGGCCATAATAGATGCAGCGTGGAGCTAGCGATCACGTGACTGCCACTGTGTCGATTTACACCCCATGAGCACAGGCACTGTGTTCTGTTCAAACTTACACCCCATGAGTACAGGCACCATGTTCTGTTCTAAAACACACCCCATGAGTACAGGCACTGTGTTCTGTTCTAAAACACACCCCATGAGTACAGGCACCATGTTCTGTTCTAAAACACACCCCATGAGTACAGGCACTGTGTTCTGTTCTAAAACACACCCCATGAGTACAGGCACTGTGTTCTGTTCTAACTTACACCCCATGAGTACAGGAACTATGTTTTGTTCTAACTTACAGCCCGTGAGTACAGGCACTATGTTCTGTTCTAAAACACACCCCATGAGTACAGGCACCATGTTCTGTTCTAACTTACACCCCATGAGTACAGGCACTGTGTTCTGTTCTAACTTACACCCCATGAGTACAGGCATTGTGTTCTGTTCTAACTCACATCCCATGAGTACAGGCACTATGTTCTGTTCTAACTTACACCCCATGAGTACAGGCACTATGTTCTGTTCTAAAACACACCCCATGATTACAGGCACTGTGTTCTGTTCTAAAACACATCCCATGAGTACAGGCACTATGTTCTGTTCTAAAACACACCCCATGATTACAGGCACTGTGTTCTGTTCTAAAACACACCCCATGAGTACAGGCACTATGTTCTGTTCTAACTTACACCCCATGATTACAGGCACTGTGTTCTGTTCTAAAACACACCCCATGAATACAGGCACTGTGTTCTGTTCTAAAACACACCCCATGAGTACAGGCACTGTGTTCTGTTCTAACTTACACCCCATGAGTACAGGCACTATGTTCTGTTCTAAAACACACCCCATGATTACAGGCACTGTGTTCTGTTCTAAAACACACCCCATGAGTACATGCACCATGTTCTGTTCTAACTTACACCCCATGAGTACAGGCACTGTGTTCTGTTCTAACTTACACCCCATGAGTACAGGCATTGTGTTCTGTTCTAACTCACATCCCATGAGTACAGGCACTATGTTCTGTTCTAACTTACACCCCATGAGTACAGGCACTGTGTTCTGTTCTGACTTACACCCCATGATTACAGGCACTATGTTCTGTTCTAACTTACACCCCATGATTACAGGCACTGTGTTCTGTTCTAAAACACACCCCATGAGTACAGGCACCATGTTCTGTTCTAACTTACACCCCATGAGTACAGGCACTGTGTTCTGTTCTAACTTACACCCCATGAGTACAGGCATTGTGTTCTGTTCTAACTCACATCCCATGAGTACAGGCACTATGTTCTGTTCTAACTTACACCCCATGAGTACAGGCACTGTGTTCTGTTCTGACTTACACCCCATGATTACAGGCACTATGTTCTGTTCTAACTTACACCCCATGATTACAGGCACTGTGTTCTGTTCTAAAACACACCCCATGAGTACAGGCACTATGTTCTGTTCTAACTTACACCCCATGATTACAGGCACTGTGTTCTGTTCTAAAACACACCCCATGAATACAGGCACTGTGTTCTGTTCTTAAATACACCCCATGAGTACAGGCACTGTGTTCTGTTCTAACTTACACCCCATGAGTACAGGCACTGTGTTCTGTTCTAAAACACACCCCATGAGTACAGGCACCATGTTCTGTTCTAAAACACACCCCATGAGTACAGGCACCATGTTCTGTTCTGACTCACACCCCAGGAGTACAGGCACTATGTTTTGTTCTAACTTACACCCCATGAGTACAGGCACCATGTTCTGTTCTGACTCACACCCCATGAGTACAGCAGTGGTAGATTTACTGCTATATCAAAGGCCAATCCTCCTCATACCATGTCTGTATGGTTTTGGAAGTAAAAGAACATCACCTCAGTAAATGTGTAGGGGTGAGACATCTACTAAAATTCATCTCATCAAACCCAAAGTAAGTCTAAAAGAACATATTGGACGTGAAACTACACAAACAAACAAACCCCATGAGTATAGGTGCTATATTCTTTGTTAACTCACACCACAGGGGGGTTGACGCTAGGTGGCAAACATTCATAACATTACCTGACTTGAAATACCAGGATCACAGAACTAAATCTTCCCTTGTTCAATAATAATCCACATATTATAACACGTTTAATTCCACATAATCGGCGAATATGGGAGTTTCTCAGAATTCGGCATGCTGATATCTTCATGGTACCTGACACACTGTACAATAGTCTACAGGTTAAGCGTATTGATTAGCAGTCATGTTACATACATGTATTCCATATTAATCTATAATCATATCAAACATGTTAAATCCTCACCTGATCTGTAAAGACGGCAGCATTAGAGGATTATTGTAGTATATCTTGTTATTATCAAGTGGACGTATTAGATGTTAAATAATACTACACACTTCCATGAAAACTACGCATTGTTTGTTTATCAAATATGGGCCGGACTGTAATGGTATGGTTCTATCAGTTCTAATTAGATATTCGGGAATTTTCTTCACACATGTAGTCAGAAGCCCAACAGTTTTCATCTCACTCAAAGGAAAATGTGGGTAGCTTTATTTGTATACGTAATAAGGTTTTCACACAGAAAGCGCTATTTTACAAGTTCCTGGTGGATACTGGCGGCACTAGCAACAACTCTGTGCCCTATAGTACCTCGATCAGTGTGACACTATGTGTTGTTATGCCTGGCATGGGGAGTATGTATTACATGGAGAGTGTGTATTACCATACCCGGAGCATACAGATATATCCAGCTCATACAAAGTGTCCAAAGAAAACACATAGGGAGTGTGTATCACCATACCCGGAGCATACAGATATATCCAGCTCATACAAAGTGTCCATAGAAAACACATATAGGGAGTGTGTATCACCATACCCGGAGCATACAGATATATCCAGCTCATACAAAGTGTCCATAGAAAACACATATAGGGAGTGTGTATCACCATACCCGGAGCATACAGATATATCCACCTAATACAAAATGTCCAGAGAAAACACAAAGGGAGTGTGTATCATCATACCCGGAGCATCCAGATATATCCAGATAATTCAAAGTATCCATAGAAAACACATAGGGAGTGTGTATCACTATACCCGGAGCATAAAGATATATCCACCTAATACATACACAATATTGACTGGTTTTAGATATAAGCGGCTGTATGCTCCGAGGAGTTGACGCATAGTAATATCCGAGCGTATGCGAGGATGTTGCGTAGAGTCAACTCTGAGGAGCATACGACCGCTTTTATCTGAAACCAGTCTATATTGCATTTATTATCCCCCTTTGCCGGACAAGTCGCATGTCACTATCAGTTCGTTTTAGTTATGTACTATTTTCCCTCACAGACAATTTTTCTGTATGCGCCACCTGGAGCATACATCATATCTGTATGCACCGGGTATGTAAACTCCCTATGTGTTTTCTATGGACACTTTGTATTAGGTGGGTAATAAAAAGTGTCCATAGAAAAGACATAGGGAGTGTGTATCACCATACCCGGAGCATACAGATATATCCACCTAATACAAAGTGTCCATAGAAGACACATAGGGATTGTGTATCACCATACCCGGAGCATACAGATATACCCACCTAATACAAAGTGTCCATAGAAGACACATAGGGAGTGTGTATCACCATACCCGGAGCATACAGATATATCCACCTGATACAAAGTGTCCATAGAAAACACATAGGGAGTGTGTATCACCATACCCGGAGCATACAGATATATCCACCTAATACAAAGTGTCCATAGAAAACACATAGGGATTGTGTATCACCATACCCGGAGCATACAGATATATCCACCTAATACAAAATGCCCAGAGAAAGCACAAAGGGAGTGTGTGTCACCATACCCGGAGCATACAGATATATCCACCTAATACAAAGTGTCCATGGAAAACACATAGGGAGTGTGTATCACCATACCCGGAGCATACAGATTTATTACCCACCTGATACAGAGTCTCCATACTAAGCCTATGGAGATTACAGATCGCTACTGAGTAGGATACGGACCTGCGTACCCTCCTAGGAGGATACGGATTTTTGAGATGAAAGTAGTCCCATTGAGATGAAAATAGTCCCAAACATGACTTCTTAACTATGTTGAAAAGTTTTCTAACGATCATATTTATTGCTTAAATCTAAAAATAAGTGAGTAATAAATACAACATTACCATGATTTCGATCTGAGTGGCCGTATTCTCCTTGTAGTTGACGCTACGCAATACTCCTCGCTGTCGCTCGGAGTATTACTACGCGTCAACTACGCGGAGAATACGGCCACTCAGATCGAAATCATGGTAATATTGTGAATGTATCCATAGAAAACACACGGGGAGTGTGTATCACCATACCTGGCACACTGGATGCCCCCCGACTACAGTGGCGGATCAAGGCGGCACTAGCAACAACTCTGTGCCCTATAGCACCTCGACCAGTGTGACACTACGAGTTGTTATGCCGGGCATGTCGACCAGTGTGACACTACGAGTTGTTATGCCGGGCATGATGCCCACAGCTGAAGCTGACAATAAACATGTCGTTTACCGATGTGATAAAACAATGGGAGTCATTTCCTACAGCGTCATTTCCATGCTATACACACACAGGGCCTACATAGGGGTGGGTGTGCGGGAGACTGGGAATAGCCTATTTAACATGTGTATGAGGGTGGTTGTGGCCCATTAGATTGTAGGTCAACTCTGGTTGATATGCTTGCAACACGACGAAGATATCTTAAAATGGTCTTTATGAAACGATACTGTAAAAAGATACAATCAACAGATAACCCAAGGACTAGAAACCAGATGAAAAGGCAATTACATCTAAAACGGCCTAGAACAAACCATTTCAAACGTAACCCTCTCTACGATGGAATATTGTTATGGAACGCGTTATCACAAGAGACCCAAGATTGTGAAATGTTGAGCACTTATAAAACTGCAGTAAGAACGAAAAGCAGACTGTGGGCTGTGCAGTAAAATACCTAGTACCTGCCATTGACACATTGTTACCATCTCATCTCATCTTCCCATCGTATCACCCTAACCTAATCTCCTTGATGTCAATTGTTGTGAAGTCATCCTATGTACCGTTGTATTCTTGGAAGACATACAAAACCTGCCAGCTGGCAGACTGTCTGATTATTTCTGTGAAAATAAAAAAAAAATAAAAAAAAAATAAAAAAACTCTCGACTGTGGAGCCGTCCCAAGGCGCTAGAAAATATCATGTAAGGAGGTCAGGGTCAAGGTCGGGGTTTGCTGCGAATGCAGTCATTGGCTACTCGGTCTATTTTATTCCTTATATGGAATTAGTGTAATGGGACAAGTCCATGGTGGTATAGAGCACAGAGACTGAGAACAGCTTCTAAACTATAGGTTCCTGTTCAGATTGGTACTAAAAGTGGCAGCACTGGGATACATACACAATAATGACTGGTTTTTATCACGAGTGGCCGTAATCTCTGAGTAGTTGACGCGTAGTAATATCCGAGCGATTAGCAAGGATATTGCGTTGTCAACTACAAGGAGATTACGGTCATTCGTATACAAAACCAGTCATTTTTGTATTTATTACCCACCTACAAGATTGATAATGAATCTATTGCAATTAACAAGTTTCTGTAAGCCATTTGGTTCCAAACATCACAGCACTGTCAAGTGTGGCAGTAATTCGGTGAAGACTTACACCAATAATATAGTTCACCATTAACCTGTACTTTTAGCATGCAAAGTGTGTAATGACAGTGATTTCTGATGGTAAATGAGATTATTATGATTGATTCTAAATAATTAGCATTGAATGCAGATTCAAGAAACTTGTTTCGAAGTACATAATGATTCAACCTCATTATAGACAGCACTATTTTTCCGGAATCTCCGGGTAGCTATTTCAGGTGCCCTATACTTTTCCTATGGAGACTCCGTAATCGGTGGGTAATAAAGTTATCGAAATGCATTTAATGGTTCCTGTGGAGAGACAT
Source organism: Alentia gelatinosa (assembly GCA_950022655.1). NCBI lineage: Eukaryota > Metazoa > Annelida > Polychaeta > Phyllodocida > Polynoidae > Alentia > Alentia gelatinosa. Next base: position 33,940,703 of record OX465593.1, on the reverse strand, counting down.
TTATTCTGGTGTCGCGAAAATTGTAGTTTCAGAGTCTAAATAAAATAAAGTGCGGATTCCATCACACCAATGTTTGCACCCCTCTCATAAGATCTCACACTCTCCAAGTGGTATTCTGTATTCCAGTCCAAATAAAGCCACAAGATGGGTGGTTGTGGCCCACTAGATTCTAGGTCAACTCTCGACTGAAGAACTGTCCCAAGGCGCTATAAATATCATGTAAGGAGGTCAAGGTGAAGGTCGGGGTTTGCTCCGAATGCAGTCATTGGCTACTCGGTCTACTCTATTCCTTATATGGCAGTGAGTGTAATGGGACAACTCCATGCAGCTATGGCGCCAAGTACACAGTAGACCATTGAGAACGGCCTGGAATACCCGTAGGGGCATGGAGAACAAGTTCCAAATGTGAAGCCTATGGGACAAATATACCAGGGATAAGATAAAAAATCAAAATCAGGTTGCAGCATATATCAGAACATGATTCATTCCACTAACCACAAGGTATGGACTTATCCGTGGTCTTTGGATGCGTGATATTTTTTTTAATTGAACTTTCAGAGACTTAAGTGGGATTCACATGATGGGACAAATGGACCTGAGCCTGGTGTACTTCACACCTTTGCACCAGTCGGCTACTATTTCCAGCTGGGTACAAAGTTTCACAGATTGGGGTGTTCTACAGTCTCATGGTAACATGGCGGATTCAATTCACATGGGAAGACTTACTGAGTACATAGTCTCACCCCTATACCCCTAAAAAGGCTACACAGGGTACACAGGGTACACAGTCGCCGATTCAGGGTACTTCCCCGTGTGAATGGGTGTTATTTGAGACCACTGAGCCTCACAGATTGGGGGAGAACATGTGACATACATTTGTCTCACCAAAATGGCCCTCTAAATTCACAACCTGTTTAAAGTCAAAATCTCATGAGATTCTGTTCCTTGTTAGGGGTGAGTGGCGCTGACAATTGCAAAAAAAAAAATTGTCACAACAAAAAGGAACCCTGTCATTCACACAGGAGATTGTGTTCCAGTACCGAATCTCAACAGGATTTGTCTCAGACAAACGGCCTGTGAGGTACATGAATCTCACCGTGAGAATCCCACTTAACAAAACTCGCCTCATATAGGTACACGACATCACAAGTCATACAGTCTGAAGAGACATGATGATATCACATAATCCACATTCTAGACTACAACTATAGTCCTGAGCGTTTAATATGGGTAAAATGACAATATCTAGTACAATCAAATGCAGCATTTGTAAAAGATGATATTTTCGAAAATTAAGGAGATAGAATTCAAGAGAACTTCATAAAGAATACATAACAGAACTTTTCAGGGCCAAGATTTGAAAATTGTGGTGCCACCTGTCATTCTATCAAAGAACTTTGGCCAGAGGTGATATTTCTGCTTAAATCACTGACATTATAAATAAGCAAGAAATACTTAATTTTCCTTCAGTCCTATCTCATTCAATAATAAGCATAGATACTTCAAATAAAGAGTGATTTGGAGATGAACCACCACAGAAGAAAACTGGAAGGTTATCTTTTTGATTAAATGTTATCTACAGGTAATCATTGGCAGTTTCTAGCTATGCCATATGCCAAAATTGCAATAATATCAGAAAATCATGTTTTTAGGGCTCTTTTGGACTCTTTGTGATCTGTCATAATGCTCCTGTATCTCAGGAAATATCTATCACAGTCTGACAATATAGGTATCATTTTAATTGTCTTGAAATAGCTAAGAAGATAAGCTGTTTATTTCTATAGGTCATTGCGATAGATCTTTCATTAAATCACTGTGAAGACAGGAAGGTAATATGTTTTAGTGTTTTTTACCTAAGAAATTCCGATGTTTAATCTATGACAGGAAACCTTAACCATAACACAGGTATATCAGATATATATCAGCAGATAGGCCCAAGCTTTAGCTTTCTAATGGTGTTTTGTTTATAAAAAAAAATCGCCCCATTATTCACGACACAACAGCGATTTGCCCTTTTCCAGTTAGAAAAAACTAGTTTTATGTCCCATATTAAACGCTCAGCACTAATCCAGGGAGTCTGAATCAGTTGCATGATCACGGAAATATGATTATCCAAGTCAGTGGTGTGATGCCTGACTATCTCTTCAGAATTCTGTAAGGATCAGTTTATTGGTATAACCCTGACCAGGCATACACAAGTAACTGCCAAGACTCCAGACTACAACAACAAATAAGAAGCCATCCTTAATCTCCTGCAGATCCCCACCTTATCAACACCTCATAGAAACATGCGTACACAGTAACCAGTGACGTAATCACACGCGTGGTAGCGTGGCGGGTGGCCATGGTGGCGGCCATCTTATCAGCCATGTTGGATGCTATTTAATGGGCTTAGCACCGTGTACCATTGAATTTATCACCATGCCTGGAGTATACGGAAATGTCCACCTGATAAAAAGTGTCCATAGAAGACACATAGGATGTGTGTATCACCATGCCCGGAGCATACAGATACATCCACCTAATACAAAGTGTCCATAGAAAACACATAGGGGCGTGTATCACCATACCCGGAGCATACAGATTCATTATCCACTTAATACAAAGTGTCCATAGAAAACACTTTTCTATGGACATACCCGGCGCATACAGATATGTTTTATGCTCCGGGTGGCGCATACGGAAAAATAGTACATGTACGGGAAAATAGTGCATAACTTAAATGAACTGATATCGACATGCCACTTGTTCAGAAAAGGTGGATAATGAATACATTATAGACTGGTTTCAGATAAATGCGGTCGTATCCTCCCCAACGTTGATTATTGGTATTATTCCTCATAGGCTTAACATGGGGAACTCTTATCCAACGCCCATGAGATATTTAGGAAAATGTATCCAATAGGGGATTATGTCACAAATGTAACCCCATTTGTCAATGTGAAGGGTGAGATAAATTCAGCAACCTATTCAAGTTTAGGGTCAGAGCTCGATTCTATTTCATTTGAATCGCTACGGAATTCAAGCGGCTATGGCCTGTGAATTACTATGCAATACAAACTCGATGGGATACGAGCTCTAACCCCAAAGTTTCCTCTTTATTATCTCATCCCTGGTACAAGTTTAACCATAGGAATCACGTTAGAAAAAATATACTCAACGATCACCCCTGTAAAGTGACAATACTACGCCACGGCCGTGGCATAGTGAATGTGAGATGACGTAATATGGATTTGCTAGATATATTCTAATTATTCTGATATTGAGATACTATTTGATATCATAGAGAGGGGTGAGATAAATCCAGAACCTCACTCAAATCGTAAAATACACAATACTCCACTCGTTTGGAAGTGCCATAATCGTCACTCGACTTCGCCTCGATCCAATCTCGTGGAGTGTTGAGTATTTATATAGAACTGCATCGAGAATCGTATGATTCGGGCACATCCAAACGAGTGGAATATTGTGTATTTTACGATTCGAGTGCGGTTCTGGATTTATCTCACCCCTTTCTATGACATTCAATAGCATAAGAATATCAGAATAATTAGAATATACCTAGCAAATCCATATGACGTCATTTCACATTCACTCCACCGTGGCAGTGGCGTAGTATCGTTACTTTACGGGGGTGATTGTTGAGTATTTTTTCCTAATGTTAATTCTATGGCGAAGCTTGTACCAAAGGTGAGATAATTATACAATTCTCGATGCAGTTCTATATAAGTATCTCACGCGGACAGTGGTGTAATCCAACACTTGGTATTCCGACGGGCGTCCATCTTGGCGGCCATCTTGTCGGCCATTATCGCGGTGCACGCTGGGAGTGTATCTGCTGGCGAGGTGGATGTTGTTGGTGGTGTAACCTCACAGCATCCTGACACTGGACACCAGAGCCTAGAGCGTGTTTATCTCCGGATGTAACGTTTAATCTCCATGACTTACGCGCAGCCTGCAGTGACAGGGATTGCGGCAGGTTCACGGCTTCGTCTGAGTCTGCGGAGTTCATTTTCATTTATTCCTATATACCTATGGCTGTACACTCTATGCTTACACCACGTTCTGGGGGGTGGAGTAACTTATGGATACTACCCAAGGTTGCCGTATACCACCCAAGATTGCCGTATACTACCCAAGGTTGACATTTAGACCAATCAGATTGTCTCTTACAAAGTTCATATGAAAAGCGCAGGGGGGAGTAAACATAAAGTGTCAAGTTACTCATAAGGTTGGATCTGGCTTCAGGTTTGATGTTGGATGAGCAAATAACGCTAATTATCGTTATTAAACCACATTTGAAGGTATATAGGAATAGGGAAACCAAGTACCAGTGAAAGGAAGTCAAAATTACTCGGTAAGGCTTGGAAAAATTACTGCCCGCGGCCAAGGCCTTGGGCAGTAATTTTTCCAAACCTTACCTCGTAACTTTGACTTCCTTTCACCGGGACATAGTTTCCCTCTATTATCCTACCCCTAATATAAAATCCCATAGGCTTAACATTGACTTTTCGTTTGCGCCCGTATGTCGCATACGGATAAAAAATCGCTCCTAGGAGCGTACAAGAAATGGACCAATCAGAGATCAGCAGCTGAAAGTAGTTCCAAGCGCCTTCAGAGCAGCAAGGAGAGCTATATGGAGGACTTCAGAAAGTTTTTATCGTGTTTTTTGTTATTATCCTCACATGAAAATATCGTTCACAGGGGGTAGGATAAAATCAAAACCTTATTCGTTTTAATCTGGGCTCCCGTATGCGACGACTGGAGTTTGGCGTAGTGATATCCGGAGCCAAAACTCCAGGAGTCGCATACGGCAGCCCAGATTAAAACTCATCCGGTTTTACGATATTATCCACCTAATACAAAGTGTCCATAGAAAACACATAGGGAGTTTGTATGGACATACCCGGAGCATACAGATATATCCATCTAATACAAAGTGTCTATAGAAAAAACATAGGGAGTTTGTATGGACATACCCGGAGTATACAGATATATCCACCTAATACAAAGTGTCCATAGATAACACATAGGGTGTTTGTATGGACATACCCGGAGCATACAGATATGTTCTATGTTCCGGGTGACGCATACGGAAAAATAGTGCGTACGAAAACATAGTGCATAATTAAAATGAACTGATTTCGACATGCCAATTGCCCAGAAAAGGTGGATAATAAATACAATGTAAACTGGTTTCAGATAAAAGCAGTTGTATGCTCCTCGGATTTGCTCGCTCGGATATTACTGCGCGTCATCTCCTCGGAGCATACGGCCGCTTGTATCTGAAACCAGTCAATATTGTGTATTTATTATCCTACCCCTCATATAAATCTCCATAGACTTAACATGGTGGGCCTGTATGCCGCAGTTATGCCATAAAATATTTAAATGCCACTGGTGACATATGAAGTTAAAAACATGTCACGGGGTAGGATAAAATATAACCATCACTCAATTTCATATAATTGTTTACATGCCGTTGTCTTCCGCTACAGATGTCACTCAGCTCTGCTTCTGATATCATTCTGTAAAGACAACTCATGCCATATAAACGATCATATGAAATTTCGTGAAGTTTCATGATATTATCCACGGTATACAAAGTCAATAAACCACTACCCATTGTATGGACTCACTGTAGATCCCTGTGAACTAGTAGCGCACATGCTCCGAGTCCTACAGGGGATCAAGACATCGGGACCACGCTTCTAATATGTCCGACTAGATCCGTTAATAATGTACCCTGGTACCCAGGGTATCCGCTAGGGGTCTCGGCGGGAAAAACCCACATTACAGTTTACATGTGTAGAATGGGTAACCGGAAGTTCACCTCCCCTGTATCTTCACTCTCCCCCAAGATCTTTCGCGGCACTAGCGCTGGCTTAATCTCTGTCCCAACCTAGTGACGTCATACGCTGGTTTTCAGGGTATCCACCAAGGACAGGGGGAACCAGCCAACATTTCAGATTCAAAACAAGGTAACTGTCAAAATCATGAAAGTCAAGCAACTCATACATTATGAGTTGGGAAATATAGAAATTGTGAAATGGGCTCCAGAGACAATCCAGTTGTTTCTTTTTCAACTTTAAACCACTTTATAATCTGAATTCACAGTTGATTAGACTGCCCCTTCAAGCGAGCACATGTGACACGTTGACAAACAAAACACTGCAACACATGAGGTACCTTCCCTTAAGAAAATGACTATGTCTAATTTGATATAACAAATAATAGAAATGAGTGTATATTATTAACATATAAATATGTTCATTTCTATTTTTAAGTAGAACACAAAATACCCCCAAAAGCCCTCAGAATTTAGGATTTTTCAAAAACTGGCGTATGAGCCAGATTTGAGCCCAAACAGGCAGGTTGGGGCAAAGATATAAGCGGCTACAGAAAGTAGAGCGCAAGATCTCTGCTGGGAGAGTGCTGTATCTTAAAACAAGGCTAGCCACGAGTTCGTCCCATAGGCACAACGTTCAACGGTTGTTAGTGGGCTTTCCAGGGGTTCTGGTTCTTTGGTACATCAATGATGGTTATAGGAAATACACCAAGGCGACATCTAGTGTTAACAGCCGTCTGGAAGGCTGTATAGCTCCGTCGTTATATATCTGCCCTGTGGTGATTGTTTAACCAAATACCACCATGTTGACATGATGTCTATCAATAGCAGCCTGAGACCTACATAGATCCATGCAGTGAGAGTGAGTAGGGAGCCTGCCAGTGTGCTTGGAGAGTGATGACCATGAGGGTTTTATATATTCCTATATACCTATGAGCGAACAACCTATGATTACTTAACGCTGCTGGGGGTGGAATAACTTTTGTTTACTGCCCAGGTTGAAGTTACTGCCCAGGTTGACGTTTACTGCCCAGGTTGACGTTTACTGCCCAGGTTGACGTTTACTGCCCAGGTTGACGTTTACTGCCCAGGTTGACGTTTACTGCCCAGGTTGAAGTTACTGCCCAGGTTGACGTTTACTGCCCAGGTTGACGTTTACTGCCCAGGTTGACGTTTACTGCCGAGGTTGACGTTCAGATACATTCAGTTTTTATCGATATTAGCCGACAATTGAAGGTATATAGGAATAGGGAAACCACGTACCAGTGGAAATAAGTCAAAGTTACTTGGTAAGGCTTGGAAAAATTACTGCCCGCGCCTACACCTTGGGCAGTAATTTTTCCAAGCCTTACCTGGTAACGTCGACTTATTCCCACCGGAACGTAGTTTCCCTCTATTATTATATACCTGTGGTAGTATATCCTACACATACTGCCCGCTCCTACCCATGGCGTATTTATACCCGTACGCCACACTGTGACGTACGGGGTATGTGATCACGTGACCAGGTAAAATATCGCCATTTTTAGGTATATAATAATTCGAAAACAGGCTGACTGTCTTCGTACGTCAAAATACTTGGTAAAACTGTTGATCACATAAATCCCTCTGCCTACGGCATCGGGATGTATGTGATCAACAGTTTCACCGCGTATTTTTGACGTACGAAGACAGTAAGCCAGTTTCCGTATAGAACTGCATCGAGAATCGTATAAATAGACAATACTCCATGAGTTTGGATGGGCCACAATCGTTATCGAGGCGAAGCCGAGTGACGATTATGGCACAACCAAACGAGTGGAGTATTGTGCATTTTACGATTCGAGTGCGGTTCTGGATTTATCTCACCGCTTTCTATGACATTAAATATCATCACAATTTCAGAATAATTAGAAAGTACTTAGCAAATCCATATGACGTCATCTCAAATTCACTACGCCACGGCCGTGGCATAGTATTGTCACTTTACCAGGGTGATCGTTGAGTATATTTTCTATGTTATTCCTACGGCTAAACTTGTACCCAGGGTGAGATAAAGAATGGGAGGTGTCTCTAAAATTAAGAACGATACTGGGGCCCGTTTTATAATCTAGGCTCGTACATGCAGACCCTTTTTTTAATTATCCATCGTATACAAAGACTCCTTTGAAAATGTATGGGGACTCAGTAAACCATGATCCATTATATATATTTATCATCCATCATATACAAAAACCCCATTGAAAATGTATGGGGACTCAATAAACCACGATCCATTATATATAACCTGTCAGATACCATAACTGTGGTATACAGATCAAAATCTGCGGTATACGGCCTCAAAACCACTGTATATGGGGAAAATAGTCCCTTTTAGCTATAGAGCAAAGAAATAGTCCCTATTGTTATACCCTTTGATATAGCGATTACTGGGTTTAATTTATTAGAAAAGATGGATGATAAATGCAACAAACGATGGTTATGTGGACAGGCGGCTCTGTAAACCACTCGAGGTTGACGTCGGAATACACTCGCTAGCACTCGTGTATATAATGGGTTGTGGTTTACTGATTCCACATAAGTTTTTAATGGGGACTTTGTATACGATGGATAATAAAACTATTTAAGTGACTGATGTAAGTAAAAGGCTTCCTGTCGACAAAATACATTATAAAAAGCAAGGTGGCCCCACAGGCAATTCAAAATGCATGAATGATGAAAATTCTGCACACTTAGATTTCCACACGGTACTCTCGCGCGGTATCAGTGCCTCTCGCGAGATTTGAGATTCTCCGTGGAGTTTGCCATCTGTCTCATCAAAACCCCGACGAGACCAACTGAACCGTAAGGGACGCATAGCTACTGCATTATGGAAGCGGCCATCTTTCCCATGACGCAAAACAAAACACCAGGTGGCGAGTGCAGTTTTCGAGAGATATTTTCATTTGGTTCGGTTTTGATTGCCATAGAGGGGTTTCAGCCTCCGCCCATCATGAAATATATATATTTATCTCACCCCTGGTACAAGCTTAGCCATAGAAATAACATTAGGAAAAAATTCTCAACGATCACCCTGTAAAGTGACAATACTACGCCACGGCCGTGGCGTAGTGAATGTGCGATGACGTCATATGGAATTGCTAAGTATATTCTAATTATTCTGATATGATGATGCTATTTAATGTCATAGAAAGGGGTGAGATAAATCCAGAATGGCACTTGAATCGTAAAATATCCAATACTCCTCTCGTTTGGATCTGCAATAATCATCACTCGGCTTCGCCTCGATGACGATTGGGGCACATCCAAACTCGTGGAGTATTGTGTATTTATCCGATTCTCGATGCAGTTCTATATAAAACCGTAAGTAATAAATTCTACCATAGTGGAGAAATACAAATTGACTGTTACTATGGGTGACCTTCACTATTACTGTGAAATGACCTTCACTATTACTGTGAAATGACCTTCACTATTACTGTGAAATGACCTTCACTATTACTGTGAAATGACCTTCACTATTACTGTTAAATGACCTTCACTATTACTGTGAAATGACCTTCACTTTTACTGTGGAGTGACCTTCACTATTACTGTGAAATGACCTTCACTATTACTGTGAAATGACCTTCACTATTACTGTGAAATGACCTTCACTATTACTGTGAAATGACCTTCACTATTACTGTGGAGTGACCTTCACTATTACTGTGGAGTGACCTTCACCATTACTGTGGAGTGACCTTCACTATTACTGTGGAGTGACCTTCACCATTAGTGCGAAATGACTTTTACTATTACTATGAAATGACTTTTACCAATACTGTAGAGTGACCTTCACTATTACAGTGGAGTTATCTTAGATCTTGCTACTTGGCAAAACACAACAAAGCCACAAGACAAAGCACAGAAACTTGATTGCTCCTTATATCATTACTGTATTTAATTCTTTACAGTGGGCCTGTTATAAATAATAGACGTGTCAAATGATGTCCACTCGATATCTCGATAGATGTGTCAGTTGATGTATACTTGTTCCAATATCTGTCACACTATTCCTGCCAATAGCGTCATGACATTGTAGTGACAGTCAGTAACTTACCATCTCTCCGTCTATTCACAGTGGGCCTGTTATAAATGATAGATCTGTCAGATGATGTCTACATGCCATGATATCTCTCACACTATTCCCATCAATGATGTAAAAACATTGTCATGACATTTAGTAACTTTCCATCTCTTGTCTCTTCGCAGTGGGCCTGTTACAAATAATAAATCTGTCAGATGATGTCTAATTTTTCCGATGTCAAGAACTTCCCTCTCTCCCATCTCTTCGCAGTGGACCTGGTATAAATGATAGACCTGTCAGATGCTGTCTAAATGTCCCGATATTTCTCACACTATTCCTATCAATGGCGTCGTGACATTGTCATGACATTTAGTAACTTACCATCTCGCTGTCTCTTCGCAGTGAGCCTGTTATAAATGATAGACCTGTCAGATGATGTCTAATTGTTCCGCTATCTTTCACGCTATTCCCGTTAATGGTGTCATGACATTGTAGTGACAGTAACTTACCGTCTCTCTGTCTCTTTACAGTGGGTCCGGTCAGAACAATAGATCTGTCAGATGATGTCTAGTTGTTCCGATATCTCTCACACTATTCCCGTTAATGGTGTCATGACATTGTAGTGACAGTAACTTACCATCTCCCCGTCTCTTTACAGTGGGTCCGATCAGAATAGATCTGTCACATGATGTCTACTTGTTCCGATATCTCTAACACTATTCCCGTTAATGGTGTCATGACATTGTACTGATAGTCCGTAACTTACCGTCTCTCCCTCTCTTTACAGTGGGTCCGGTCAGAACAAGGAACCTGTCAGATGAGGAGAATTTACTTCAGACGCTCTTCTCGGACTACAACCCTTCAGCCAGACCAGTCATGAACTCGTCTAAAACTGTCATGGTTTCCATCCAGTTCTCCCTCATGCACCTCAAGGACCTTGTAAGTTAAAACTGTAATCTACAGCGGAAACCTATGAAAGTCCAGGATCAGAGCTTGCATCCCATCGAGTTTAAATCGCATAGTACTTCACAAGGCGAAGCTGCGTGAATTACGTAGCGATTCAAATGAGATGGGATCGAGCTCTGACCGTAAACTCGAATAGGTTTCTGAATTTATCTCACCCTTCACATTGACTAATGGGCTAACATTGGTGACACAATCCCCCATTGGATATTTTTCCTAAATATCTCAATGGTATTGGATATGAGTTTCCAATGTTCAGTCTATGAAGAAAAAATACCAGGGTGAGATAAATCTTCTCATCTCATCGTAAATAGATGCGTGGAGCCGTGTGAGAATATTATTAAAGGTCATGACTTCAAACCAAAATCACAACTCGATTTTGGGGATTTGAATGTCATATGACTAATCATCTATTTCTTTATAAAGATTTTTCCTGATTTTCCCCTTTTTTCTCTGCGGAGAGGTATGGAGAAAAGTGTTGAGAGGGATAAGATTTTGGTCTTTTGTCCCTCTCTTTTTTCGGAATTTTTTTGTTAGACTAATCATGACTTATCACTTCCATATCTGTGACTTTTTTTACTAATCATCTATGCTTTATTATATTTCTAGAATTTATATGATTCATAGAGAGCTCAAGTGAACCTATTGGAAAGAGCTAAAGGGAACCTAAAGGAATATTATTATATACCTGGCTGTTTCCCTGGCTGTGAAACCTTTAAAACCTATAAAACCTATAAAAAACCTATATTTCGATTCTTGGGCCTTTACCATTTTAAATTAACCTATATAACCTATAAAACCATATTTTTCACTGTCATGCAGATACCTGGGTTTTCTAAAGGTCTGCCACAAACATACAGACATAATCCTACAGTACCAGTGGCCCGTTTAATAATATAGGATCGTACATGTAGGCCCTTTTCTGTATGCCATAGAGACCCAGGGACGATGTGGGTCAATTTTATTTAACATTTATGGACAACCTTATGTACGGCTAATACTGTCTTTAACGAACAATCTTAAATATCATCAAATGACGACCCTTGTACGAGGTACAGAAAATGGTCTTCATGTACGATCCTAGATTATTCAACGGGCCCCTGGGTTTATTTTTTCATGGCAGCGCTTATTCACAAATTGTGTAATTGAGAGGTCGTGTACTCATTGAGATAACATGCACGAACATACCCAAGCCCCCCTCAGCCCCCCTCCCGCCCCCCTCAGCCCCCTCAGCCTTCCTCAGCCCCCCTCCCGCCCCCCTCAGCCCCCCATACATCAATTTGCACCTGACATGGGGCGTCATTTGTTTATCGCACGCCCCGGCCGCCAGGGGGCCAATAAGCCGGAAACAGAAGATTTCCCAGAAGCGGAAGTTGCCATGGTTACAGCCGCCATGATGGCGCATGCGTCGTTGTATCAGTTCATCCGGTGCATGGTTGCTGGTGCCCCGTCCGTCCCGTATGTGCAGATATAGCCGGGAGGCCGAGAACCAGCGAACAGCGACCAGTTCGATTTGCTCTGCTTGGAGAGTGGCCGGTGGTAATCGCCGCTGGTTCCGGTGCTTGGAGAGTGGACGCTCATAATCGCCGCTGGTTCCGGTGGTTTATGGCGGGCTTTCTATATAAAGTCAACTGCTGGTTGGGGCTGGGTCAATGTATGACCTTGGTCAATATTGTGAAGGCCACTGCCCACTGGGCGATAGGAGGGTAGCGCTTGTGTCCATAATCGTGTCTCAGCCCTCACAGAATGCTCTCAACCCCGACTCCTTTGTCAACGAGCTCCAAGTAAGTGAGGCCAGCTTCCGATGTGAACCTGTGAACCCTCGCCTCATAATATTGATTTACCGGAGGGTGTCGGAAAGGTGAGAATATACATGCACAATATTGACTGGTTTCTGATACCAACAGATGTATGCTCCGAGGAGTTGACGCGTAGTAATATGCGAGCGTATGCGGTGTCAAAAGAGCTGAGAATATACATGCACAATATTGACTGGTTTCTGATACAAGTGGACGTATGCTGCGAGGAGTTGACGCGTAGTAATATGCGAGCGTATGCGGTGTCAGAGAGGTGAGAATATACATGCACAATATTGACTGGTTTCTGATACCAACAGATGTATGCTCCGAGGAGTTGACGCGTAGTAATATCCGAGCGTATGCGGTGTCAGAGGGGTGAGAATATACATGCACAATATTGACTGGTTTCTGATACAAGTGGATGTATGCTCCAAGGAGTTGACGCGTAGTAATATCCGAGCGTATGCGGTATCAGAGAGGTGAGAGTATACATGCACAATATTGACTGGTTTCTGATACCAACAGATGTATGCTCCGAGGAGTTGACGCGTAGTAATATCAGGAAACGTCCTTACTGTGGACGAAACGGTTCCTGTTCGAGGTCAGTCTTTGATTTCATACTGCCTTCCGCCTATGGCGTCAGGCAGTATGAAATCGAAGACTGACCTTGAACGAGAATCGTTTCGCCCACAGTGAGGACGTTTGCTTATTATTATATACCTTAAATCGATGAAAAAACGTTATTTTAATGACTTATTAAGTCACACTCACAGTGGGCACGAACATTATTATTACTGCACCCCTAGCAGCGGGCAGTATTTCATAAACATTCGCACACAGGTATATAATAATATCCGAGCATATGCGAGAGAGGTGAGAATGTACATGCAAAATATTGACTGGTTTCTGATACAAGTGGATGTATGCTCCGAGGAGTTGACGCGTTGTAATATGCGAGCGTATGCAGTGTCAGAGAGGTGAGAATATACATGCACAATATTGACTGGTTTCTGATACAAGTGGATGTATGCTCCGAGGAGTTGACGCGTAGTAATATGCGAGCGTATGCGGTATCAGAGAGGTGAGAATGTACATGCACAATATTGACTGGTTTCTGATACCAACAGATGTATGCTCTGAGGAGTTGACGCATAGTAATATGCGAGCGTATGCGGTGTCAGAGAGGTGAGAATGTACATGCACAATATTGACTGGTTTCTGATACAAGTAGACGTATGCTCCAAGGAGTTGACGCGTAGTAATATGCGAGCGTATGCGGTATCAGAGAGGTGAGAATGTACATGCACAATATTGACTGGTTTCTGATACCAACAGATGTATGCTCTGAGGAGTTGACGCGTAGTAATATGCGAGCGTATGCGGTATCAGAGAGGTGAGAATGTACATGCACAAAACTGACTGGTTTCTGATACAAGTGGACGTATGCTCCAAGGAGCTGACGCATAGTAATATGCGAGCGTATGCGGTGTCAGAGGGGTGAGAATATACATGCACAATATTGACTGGTTTCTGAGACAAGCGGATGTATGCTCCGAGGAGTTGACGCATAGTAATATCCGAGCGTATGCAGTGTCAGAGGGGTGAGAATATACATGCACAATATTGACTGGTTTCTGATACAAGTGGACGTATGCTCCGAGGAGTTGACGCGTAGTAATATGCGAGCGTATGCGGTGTCAGAGAGGTGAGAATATACATGCACAATATTGACTGGTTTCTGATACAAGTGGACGTATGCTCCGAGGAGCTGACGTGTAGTAATATACCGCATGCCAATCCTGGGATTTGGTTCCGGACTTCACTCGGCTTCGCCTTGTGGAATCACTATGCCAAACTCCAGTCGTGGCATACGGTTTCAAAGATTAAAACTCATCCAATTTTACGATAGTATACTCTGGGTTTGGTGTTACACACTCCCTATGTGTTTTCTATGGACACTTTGTATTAGGTGGGTATATCTGTACACTCCGGGTATGGTGATACACACTCCCTATGTGTTTTCTATGGACACTTTGTATTACGTGGATATATCTGTATGCTCCGGGTATGTCCATACACACACCTAATACACACTCCCTATGTGTTTTCTAAGGACAGCCTTCTCCTCCTTCTGTGTATTTGATAACAAATGGTTCCAACGTTCGCAAAATACGTCGAAATGAATAATGTGTCACCAGATTGAGAAGAAAAGGAGATGGCCTTTAGAAGAAAACTGAGCACTCGAGTCAAGTCGATCACGTTTAAAGACGATTCACATAAATCATCCGCGCGGAGTGATACGAACACGCTTACTGCATTAAGGAAACAGAGTCCCTTTTGTTTTCTAGGAAATAAATTCTACTTTTCTGTAATTGATTGGGAATGATAAAGTGCGTCGTGGAGTGTTTTCTTGTTGGTCTCTGTGTAAAGAGTCACAGTGAGAGTAACCAGGTCTGACAGCCAGAGATTCATACGCCGGAACTATTTATTATCTCACCCCGGTATTTGTCTCCATAGGTTTAACGTTAGGAACTCGTTCTCAACAGGCTTGCGAGTACGGTAAAGCCGGAGACACACCAAGCGAGAAACGCAGCGAGTTCTGTAATCGCCAACACAATATGGCCTATATGTGAGCTATTATTTCATATTTCACCCGATTATTGCTTCCAAGATGCTAAATTATAGGCAGGAGATATTCCTATGAAATAATACACGCCAATTTGTGCTGGCGATTCCGGAGATCGCTGTCTTCACTCGCTTGGTGTGTCCCCGGTATAACCGGGTGTTTACATTAGACGACTAAAGATGTGGCGACTGTAGATCGTCAAGCCAGTAGTCGTCAGGTGGTGGCAATGTCCACCGCAAAAGTCATGAACCTCAGAATGTACTCGAGCATTTACACTGACAACCAATTTTCCACAGAATCGCTGCCCATCTAGATGACTAATTCAAGGCGGCTTGAAATAGTCACTGGTGTCAGAGCATGTCCAATAGTCATCAGGTGGTGCCTAATTGAGTAATCAGACATAATCAGACGATCTGCAGTCGCCACGCACTTGGCGTTTACTTTAGACGATTTCTATCATTTTCCTGCTGAAAGTCGTCAGGGGGTGTACAATGCCAGAATCGTCTAGTGTATACGCAGGGTAACTGATACTCAATGGGTTATATACAGACCATTATGTCCAGGCTAAGATAAAATCAGAAACATATTTGTGCTTGGTCTGAGTCCCCATTCGCCATTCGCGCTTCAGAACATTCATTCAGCTATCGCCTCGTTCATATTACTGAGCACTCCAAACTCGATGATGAATGAGGACACAGACCAAATACTCATTAATGTCTTTCTTATTATCTCACCCCCAGTATTTTTCACCATAGTTTTAACTATGGGAACTCATACTCCATGGCCGTGAAGGTAGTGTACCCCATACTCAATGGTTAATTAGGGGAGTTACTTTATTGGTTTAGATAATATTAAACGATAACTCTTAGACAACGTACAAAAAGGGTCTACATGTACGAGCTTAGATCATAGATTAAGTTTAGCCATAAGAATAACATTAGAAAAACTTGTGGACTATCTATATAGAACTGCATCGAGAATCATATACACTACGAGTGTGGATGTGCCCCAAAAGTCATCACGTCAAAGCCAAGTGATGATTATGGCACATCCAAATAAGTAGAATATTATGTATTTTACAATTCAAGTGCGGTTCTGGATTTATCTCACCCCTTTCTATGACATAAGATAGCATCAGGATATCAGAATAATTAGAATATACTTAGCAAATCCATATGACGTCATCGCACATTCACTACGCCACGGCCATAGCATGGTATTTTCACTTTACGGGGGTGATTGTTGAGTATTTTTTCCTAATGTTATTTCTATGGCTAAGCTTCTATCAGGGGTGAGATGATGTCTAGTCCTACGATTCTCAATGCAGTCCTATGTAAATATTCAATGCACCCCTGATCTAAATCCTGGTAAGATTAAAGAAGAAACCAACAAGTTTTGGTCAAAGTCGTCATTCTCCACGAGTTTGATGCGGAGTGATATGAACAAGGCGAGTGAATATCACGTAGCATTCAAACGAGTTGGAGAATGACTTCTTTGACCAAAACGAGTTGCTTTTTGTATTTATCTCACCCCTGTACACACTAAAAGAATGGGCAACAAATAGGATATAGACCCTGGAGAATGGACTGCAATACTTGAAGGCGCCTGGAGAACGAGATCCCGATGTTAAGCCTATGGACATTTATTCCAGGGATGAGATAAAGTGTATATATGTATATATGCATGTCTGAGTATACATACTGATAAAAGTTTGACACAACTCCCTCTAACGTTAGAATTCTCCGCTGGTTCCTGGCCTGTGATATATTCGCTGGTTACTGTCGTGTCCAGGCCGTATCGCCGACAACCAGCGCGGGTTTCTAAGGAAGTTCGCTGGTTCCCGCGGGACGCTGCAGCTCTGCTTGGACTTCCGGTGTGCTGGTCCGGGTCACGTGATCACAGTCTCGGGTGGTCACGTGACCTGAACTTAAATCACGTGATGTCTTCCGTGAGAGAGATCGTTAATTAGGTTCGCTGTGAAACAACGGGCGATGTTGGGCGGAATAGGAACCGTCTGAATGCTCGCTCTTTTAATTATCTTTCGCACAAGTTAGGCCACTAAAAATAAACCCAACTTGTTTCTCATCACCAAGCTATGTAAAATATGACGAGGGCCATTTTTCTTCTATTTTTTTGCTGGATCAAAAATGGATTTCGAAGTGTCATGAAATGGACATACAGTAGAACCCCACGTAAGCGGGCACCCTCCGTTCCGGGCCAAAGTGTCCGCTTACGCGGAGTTTCCGCTTTTGCGGGGTCTCCGCTTATGCGGGGTCAAAATAAACATCTAATAGGGGGAACCGTTCCAAGCAAAGGTGTCCGTTAACGCAGGATGTCCACTTATGCGGGGTGTCCGTTAGGCGGGGTTCTACTGTACTTATTGAGGTCCTATCTTGCACTCTCACTGTTAACTCTCACTTTTATTAATATCTCACTTATGTTAGATCACGTGATGTCTTCCGTGAGAGAGATCATTAATTATGTTCACTGTGAAACAACGGGCGATGGTGGGCGGAATAGGAACCGTTGACTGCTCGCTCTTTTAATTATCGTTCTTACAAGTTAAGATTAATCGTTCGTACAACTTAAGATTAATGGAATCTATACCACAATGGTTTGCTTCTATAGACAGGGGACAATGTAAAAAGATACTATATTATTCATGAAAGCTTTACTAAATTGGATATTTCTAATCTGACTTTTTCTTTATATTGCATACAATCGTTTCGAATCATTGTTATCCACAAGAGATATTCTTGAAATAAATTTCTCATGTAAGTATAAGTTAATGGCAATTGTTACAAAAGTTTTGGAAGCAACCAAGTATGGTTTTATGAGTTTGAGTTGAGTATTCTTATCTATTGATGATTTTATGATATGAAACAAGGTCTTGATTTTCAAGCTCGTTGTCATACAAACATGGTCAGTGATAACGAGTCAGATGAATAAAATGAAACACCGGCATTGCACCTCTCATGAAGCCATTTTCCACCGGCCGACTATGCACCACCAATCTGCAGTCAGGAACCACCGACGCCAGATCAGTGAATGGAAACAGACATGCAGAGAGGTGTTCACCAATTAATTGTGCATAGATTATGCAATAAGGCCAGCACTTACTGACTTACTGACCGACAGAATCAAAGGGGTTTGAAATCGTTGGTGATGGTCATTGTGTTTGGGGACGGTTCCGTCAGTATTGACCTGTTAAATGCAGCCGAAACAAGGCATACACAGTACCCTCACTGATTTTTAGGTACCGAGTGCAGTCATTGGCCACTTTCGACTAACTTTTAAGAGAACTCAATTAATCGGTGCCATTTTCGTCGGCTAGTGGAAAATGGCTTTCAGTTGTTTTTGTTTTCTTCGGTTCCCAGCAGGAGGCGCCACCTTCATCAAACAGGTGTTGCCATTCAACGCCACCTAATGGTGCTTTGGTTAGTTAGGCCAGCGTCCAGCCTCATGTGTATAGGGAAACACAGAAATCATACCAAAAGTGTGAATGTTGGGTCTGATTGCAGGAGTGTTCAATTTTTGCAGATTGGATTAGTGGAACAAACTAGAGTATTGTATTAATGAGTCTGGACTGTCTAAACTTCATAGTTTATAATTGTCTTGGTTTTAACTAAGAAAAGGATAAGCATATGATAGCTAGGCCTACCATTGTATTATTGTGTATCCATTCTTTGTGATCCTGTCTTATCTAAGCTATATCTAAAATATCATTCCGGCCATATGCATGTATAACCCATCAAATTAGAGCTAGAATACCATAGAATACGATGCATACTTATGCTGATGCTGTTATTTCCCTGGAAATAATCTACACGGTATTATGATCAGCTAATTTTGTGTAGCTCTGGTTGCCAGTGTAGTGGAAAAAGACCTATTCCTATAACACTAGATGGCGCCACCTGTGTTTCTCACCAGTGACACCAGGTGGCGCCACCGCTGTGTGACGTATCATGACGTCTGCGTCTCTGTTTCAGAACGTCATCAGCCAGGTTCTGACTACCACAGGACTGCTGATCATGGTGAGTTTTCTCCTCCTTATTCTCCCCGCTCCCAGCCCCACGTTTCAGCTTTCTCCTCCTTCTGTGTATTTTCAGAATGTCGTGAATCAAGTTCTCACGACGACCGGTTTGCTGATTCTGGTGAGTCGGCCAAGGCCGGTGATGGGAAGGCCCGGCCTGAGAATGCTGGGCCTAACTCTGCTTGGTTTTTTGTGTCGGTGTTTTTATTATCCATCGTATATTACAAAGTCCCCATTGAGAATCAATGGGGACTCAGTAAACCACAACCCATTATAGACATTTATCATCCATAGTATACAAAGTCCCCATTAAAAATGTATGGGGATTCAGTAAACCACGACCCATTGTATAAAACCTGTCAGATCCCACAACTGCGGTATATAGATTCAAATCTGTGGTATACGGCCTCAAAGGCACGGTATACAGGAAAAATTGTCCCTTTGTGCTATAGACCAAAGAAATAGTCCCTATTGTTATACCCTTTAATATGGCAATTACTAGGTTTTATTTATAAGAAAAGATGGATAATAAATGCAACAAACGATGATTATGTGGACAGGCGGCTCTGTATTATCAACGCATTGAAGCTGGTCCAACTTGCCAACCAGAGTCTTGTACCAGATTTAACTGAGATTGTATGCTGAATCGTGCCTGAGCTTGAGTCAGAGATATTCTCAGAGTTTCAGGGGTTTATAGTCTGTATGCTAAAATACCAAAAGAGGCAGTTTCACATCACCTGATGAGATCAGATGGTCGAAACCATTGATGCCGTCATCTCAAATTCACAGCTGTGGCGTAGTATTGTTACTTTACTGGGGTGATTGTTGAGATTTTTTTTTCTAATGTTTTCTTATGGCTAAACTTGTACCAGGGGTAAGATAAATGGAGATTTATATGAAGGGTAGGATAAATCTCTGTGTCAAGCTCAGACTGAATTCAGCATACGTCCCTTGGTTCGTCGATCCGGTTATAACTGGTCACAGGTCTGGTTCATGGTTGCCAAACAGCTGCCAAGTTGAAGTCTTTAACACTTAACCAAGAATACTTTAATAACAAACTCTACACAATCAGGCACAGTATCATAGGCTACACCTAACATGGATGGATGGACAACTTTTTTGAAGATGTATTCATTGATTTTCTGTGTATATGTCTGTTATATCTCTGTATAACTCACAAAGCAATGCATTGGTGATGTAATATCAAACAGAAAATTTTTATTTCTGTCAGAAAATATATTGCCAGATAGTTTATTTCCAAAACAATATTTGCCTAGATAATACAAGGGAAACCAACTAAAACTATTCTGAAATGTCTTTGAAATGAATTTTGAAGCATAAGTAAAAGTATCCTCTCAAGATGAGGTCTCTTGAGTATTTTAAGTAACTGCTTCGGTACTTAGACGATTTGCGGTGACTACCAATTTGAGGTGGACGATTTGCAGTGGGTTTGGACGTTTTGCCGTGACATTCCCCGGGGGCCATGGTGGACGTTTTGTGGTGAAAACTGGTTAGGGTTAGGGTTTGGGTTAGGGTTTCGCACCCCGTTACCCGCCGTCTGCCGGGCGAGGGCCGGCCTCTGGCGCATCTCGAGCCATGAAAAAATCACAGCAAAACATCCGCATGCTCAATGCAAAACATCTACCACAAATCGTCCAACCGCGAAACTGCAGTCACATAAAACGTCTATGATTTACTGCTTTACAGTATGAAAAATACATATATAAATATGGGGACACAGAGGGTGCTTTTAGGGCTTTAATCGCTTACTTTGCATTAAATCTTTAGAGAAAGTACATTCACTTTGCAATGTTATCAATTGAAGCAACAGAAACATTGATATCTTACTGTTTATTAAATAACTGTTTATCAAATATCTTACTGTTTATTAACAGATTGATGTTATTTCTACACATTTCAATTGACGCTTTCTTTGAGATGTTGAAGCTTTCTTTGAGATGTTGACGCTTTCTTTCCTTGCTGTATTATGTACATGCAACTATTGCCTGCGAGTTCTTGAACTGATTAACCGAATGATTTTAGATATTTCTTTGTCTTCCTGACTCTTCCATCTCGATATCAAAGATGACAAAAATATCGAGAAAATCAATTTTACAGATTATGCAATATTTCAGAATATTTTTCTGCAAATGTTCAGTGATGGAAAGGGTCAGGAGCCTGCACTTCTCGAACAGCGAAGACTATTAATCTAATATTGTTAAATGTAATCAATTATCAGTAAATACAATTGTTCAATAGGAAATATATCTTAATTAAACAATATTCAATACGATAAACCCCAACGAAAAAAGATTTTCTATCATGATGTAAAAATATATAAAAAGTTAACTGGACTTTTGAGTAACCTTTAGATATCATATTCAAATTTCTAGGCATTTCTCTGGTCTCAGATAAACATCCAATTCCAGTGCATCTAAAAAGAAATTTTAACTGTTAACCCTTTAACTGCAGCATGATGCCTCTAGGCATTCCCCTGGCTACAGCAGCACGTTGCCTCCAGGCATTCCCCTGGCTATGGCAACATGATGCCTCCAGGCATTCCCCTGGCTATGGCAGGAAGATGCCTCCAGGCATTCCCCTGGCTACAGCAGCATGATGCCTCCAGGTATCATAGAGGCATCATTGATACTTATATACAAAATTCAATAAATAAAAAAATAATTGGTTGAATTGAAAGAAATTTCGACATAGTAAAAATGCCATATCGACCTTTGATTTGGTTTAAAAAGATATCATCAGCTACCAAGGTAAAATGCTCAAATCACATGACACATCATGTGACATTGCTATTTTCAAAAAAAGGTGCCTGCTGTAGCAGGGTCTTTATGCAGGCAATGCCTGCCGTGTCAGCTAAGTAGGGGAACTGGGTGCTGCAGGGAAAGGGTTAAATATTGATGACTTTAGTAAATGTCTGAGAAAGGCCTAACACTTAGACGTCCTCGTTCATTAGGAGGTAAAACTCAGTGGAGACTCAGACAGGAATAAAGGAAAGTGCAAAATTCAATCAGGCGAGACGAGAAATTCTACACCATCGTGATTTCAGTAGGATATTAATTGAGTTGAGAACTTGTGGATTTTTAGTCGGCCTCTTCATCCACTTTAAGGCCTTTTTCCATTGGCCGACAAACACTGTGTAGATTTTCTGTGTTCTCCTAATTTCCATTTGGCGTCAGCAGTGCTAAAGGTCCGTCGGTGGTTCCTGACTGTATATCGGTGATGGCCAATGGAAATAGGCTATTATTATTATTAGGAGAACACTAAAAATCTGCAGAATGTTTGTCGGCCAATGGAAACGGGCCTTTACTGAGTGAGAACTGCAGACAGACAGGGAGGGAGGCAGAAAGGGAGGGAGGAGAGAATCGAGGCAAGCAGGGAGGAAGGAAGGGAGGGAATAGAGAGGAGAGAGGAGGGATGGATAGAGAGAAAGCCGCAAACAGGCAGGGAAGGAGGGCAGAGAGAGGAGAGAGGAGGGATGGATAGAGAGAAAGCCGCAAACAGGCAGGGAAGGAGGGCAGAGAGAGGAGAGAGGAGGGATGGATAGAGAGAAAGCCGCAAACAGGCAGGGAAGGAGGGCAGAGGGAGGAGAGATGGAAAAAGAAAGGGCAGCAGGCAGGCAGGGAGGGAGGGCAGACCAATTAAGAAACCAACAAGTTTTGGTCAAAGTCATCATTCTCAACGAGTTTGATGCGGAGTGATATGAATGAGTCTACAGCCAAGTGAATATCACGCAGCATTCAAACGAGTTGGAGAATGACTTCTTTGACTAAAACGAGTTGCTTTCTATATTTATCTCACTCCTATACACACTAAAAGAATGGACAACACACAGGATATAGACCATGGAGAATGGACTGCAATACTTGCAGGGGCATAGAGAACCCAATGTTAAGCCTATTGGACAATGATTCCAGGGGTGAGATAAAGAAGAAAGACGAGGGATGGATACATAGAGGACAGAACACAGGCAGGAAAGGAGGGCAGAGAGAGGAGAAATGAGGGTCAGATACGGAGAGGATGGCAGGGAGGCAGAGAGGAGGGCAGAGAGAGGAGAGATGGATAGAGAGAGGACGGCAGGGAGGCAGAGAGGAGGGCAGAGAGAGGAGAGATGGATAGAGAGAGGACGGCAGACAGGCAGAGAGGGAGGGCAGAGAGAGGAGAGATGGATAGAGAGAGGACGGCAGACAGGCATCGAGGGATGGCAGGGAGGGGAAAGATGAGGGAAGGTAGAGAGAGAGGGCAGAGAGAGGAGAGACAAGGGTTAGAAACAGAGAGGGTGGCAGGCAGGCAAAGAGTGAGGGAAGGGAGAGGAGAGACGGATAAAGAGGCGTAGAGGGCAGAGGGAGGACAGGGGAATGAGGAATGAGGGTTGGATACAGAGAAGAGGCAGATAGGCAGAGAGGAAGCGAGGGCAGAAAGAGGAAAGACGCGGGATGATAGAAAAGATGACAGGCATAGAGGGAGGGCAGAGAGTTGAGAGACGAGGGTTAGATACAGATAGGGGAAAGAGGAGAGATGGATAAAGAGAGGACGGCAAACAGGCAGAGAGGGAGGGCAGAGGGACAAGGAATGAGGGTTGGATACAGAGAGGAGGCAGACAGGCATCGATCGCGGGCGGAAAGAGGAGCGACAGATACAGAGAGAGGGCAGAGAGAGGAAAGAAGAGGGTTAGATACAAAGAGGGTGGCAGGCAGGCAAAGAGTGAGGGAAGGGAGAGGATAGATGGATACAGAGAGGATGGCAGGGAGGCAGAGAGGAGGGCGTAGAGATGAAAGACAGATATAGAGAAGACAGCAAACAAGCAGAGAAGGAGGGTAGAGGAATGAGGAATGAGGGATGGATACAGAGAGTACGGCAGGGAGGTGTAGATGGAGAGAGAAATGAGGGATGGATACAGATAGGCATCGAGCGGGGGCAGAAGGGGAGAGCAGAAAGAGGAGGGACGGATACAGAGAGGACGGCCAGCAGGCACAGAGGGAGGGCAGAGAGACGAGGGACGGAGACAGAGAGGATGGCTGGTGTAGAGGGAGGGCAGAGATAGGGAACATGAGGGATGGACAGAAAGAGGAAGCAGGCAGGCAGGGAGGGAGCGAGGGCAGAAAGAGGAAAGACGAGGGATGGCAAAAAGGATGGCAGGCGTAGAGGGAGGGCAGAGAGATGAGAGATAGATAAAGAGAGGACAGCAACCAGGCAGAGAGGGAGGGCAGAGAGACGAGAGATGAGGGTTGGATACAGAGAGCAGGCAGACAGGCATCGAGCGTGGGCGGAGAGAGGAGCGACAGATACAGAGAGAGGGCAGAGAGAGGAAAGAAGAGGGTTAGATACAGAGAGGGTGGCAAAGAGTGAAGGCAGAGAGGGGAGAGCTGGATAAAGAGAGGACGGCAAGGAGGCGTAGAGGGAGGGAAGAGGGACGAGGGACGGATACAGCGAGGACGGCAGACAGGCAGAGAGGGAGGGCAGAGAGACAATGGACGGATAAAGAGAGTACGGCAGGCAGGCAGAGAGGGAGGGCAGAGGAGGAAGGCAGAAAGAGGAGAGACGGATACAGAGAGGATGGCTGTTGTAGAGGGAGGGCAGAGAGAGGGCATGTGAGGGACAGATGCAGAGAGGAGGCAGGCAGGCAGAGAGAGTAGAGATCGATAAAGATAGGATGGCAGACAGGCAGAGAGGCAGAGAGGGAGGTCAAAGGGATGCGGGATGGATACAGAGAGTACGGCACGGAAGCGTAGAGCGAGGGCAGAGAGAAATGTGACGGATACAAAGAGTATAGCAGGCAGGCAGAGAGGGAGGACAGAGAGAGGAGAGATGGATAGAGAGAGGATGGCAGACAGGCAGAGAGTGAGGGCAGAGAGAGGAGAGATGGATAGAGAGAGGATGGCAGACAGGCAGAGAGTGAGGGCAGAGAGAGGAGAGATGGATAGAGAGAGGATGGCAGACAGGCAGAGAGTGAGGGCAGAGAGAGGAGAGATGGATAGAGAGAGGATGGCAGACAGGCAGAGAGTGAGGGCAGAGGAATATGGAATGAGGGATGGATACAGAGAAGACGCCAGGGAGGTTCAGCAGATCAGCGGTTCTGTACACGCCGAACTAATCCATAACCACGCTCCTTGCCGATAGGGGGCAGCACGCTACGCCTCCTGGCGGCGGTCGTCTGAATCCTGAGGAAAGAGGAGGCGGGAAATTAAACAAAAAATGTCGTCTGCCCACATTCTCGGCACGCGCGTCTCAAAGTATCCGCCATTAAACGCCGCGTCCTCCCGCAAGCCGCCATCTTTGTTCTCCGTGATTTAAGGCCGCCGAGCCTCGCTCTGGGTTCGTCACCGACGCGCCACCTACCGCAGCTTGGCCGAACTGAGACCCTAAAGGCCATAAAGGGAGTGAGACGCGGGCACAAGAACTCTCCTAAAGGAGGCGCGAAACGACTGGACAGGGGACGCCGCAGAGCTCATCCGGAGTTGTACCGGAAGTACGGATTTGTGTTAGGCGTCGCGGAAAAGTCTCCGATAACAAGTTTCTAAAACACACAGAAACTTATCCTTACATAACATTGTTCCAGTCCCTATTGATATGAAAATCCCTGGCAGCCATTTTGAAAACTTGACAAGAAAATAAAATCAGTAGCATATGAAAAGAGGATTTCCAAGCCGGGTATTAATTAATATCCCTCTTTTTCTACAAATACATCTGATAGGAGGGAATACCAATACAATTCAGCTAGCAATATAGGGCCCTCTTCTCAGAAAATACAAGTTAAATATCAGTTCAAATATCTAAATATGAATGTTATATGTAGGAAGAAACTCCAGTGGGAATGCTGGGTATTCACAATATACTAAACCTTGTCATGAAATAGGATGACAAAACTCTCAGAGGTTTCTTCCAGGTCTCTCTGGCAATACTGCACTATATAAGATATTGAAAATACATATTGCATTTCATAAATCCAAGCCCTTTTTTTCCTCTTAGAATCTTTATTGCATTCGATAGCAAGCCATCGTTCTTCCATACAATATATACATCAATACATCTCCAGCGGTATTTCTATAGTAAATGGTGGATATTATAAGGCACAGTTTACAGCTCATGTTATGTTCGCTTTTCTTACGTATCAACAACATGAAAGAGGAAACTTTACCAGAAACCAATCAGCGGATCGTGGGACAAGTGTTGTGTTAGTAAAAATATACTTGAAAATCGAGGTGCTTTTTCAGGTGAAACATGTTTTGAGTAACTCATACCTGAGTGCTGTACAGAAAATTGTTACAACTTGAAAACTCACTTTCTTTTGCTGTACAGAGAATTGTTACAACTTGATAACTCACTTTCTTTTGTTGTGCATGTTTCTCGGACACAGGAGTGGACAGATGAGAGGCTGACCTGGACACCCGCAGAGCACAATAACCTGACAGAGATTATCATAGAGGCCAAGGGCATGTGGCGGCCAGAATTCGCCGTCATAAATGGGTAGGTTTATAACACTCATCATCAGAAAATATCACTCATATGGATTTGTGCTACATGCCCAGTGGGTTCAAAATAACTCGTTATCATAGAGGTAAAAGGGATTTAGCGGCCAGAATTCACCATCATTAAACGGGTAGGTTTACGACACTGATCATCAGAAAATATCACTCAGATAGGTTTGTGCTACCCGCTCAGTGGGTTCAAAATGGTTCATTATCACAGAGGCCAAGGACATGTGGCAGCCAGAATTCGCCGTCATCAACGGGTAGGTTTACGGCAATGACCTTCAGAAAATATCACTCATATAGGTATGTGCTACCCACCCAGTAGGTTCAAAATGAATAATTATTATAGAGGTAAAGGGCATGTGGCGGCCAGAATTCGCCGTCATCAACGGGTAGGTTTATAACACTCATCATCAGAAAATATCACTCATATAGGTTTGTGCTACCCGCCCGGTAGACACCAAACAATCGGATTTCTTTATATGTCAGTTCAACTTGATATTGTATTTTCCGGTGTTGCATAACTTACTTAAAACCACTCAGGTTCTACTTACATAGTTACTACTATAATTTACCTTTGAGTCATCACCTATTTAAACTATATTCCCATCTCAGCTGCTACTGTGAGTTATTTCATGTTTGGTATGTATCACATCATATTTTAATCTAAAAATATAACATGTAGAAAAATTAAATTTTCATTCAGCTGTTTGATGAGAAAGAGAGAGAGGGAGAAAGATATACCGAATACTTATAGAGAGAGTACAGTACCCCGCATAACTGACACCCCACATAAGCGGACAACCCGCAGTAACGGACACCTTTGCTCGGAACGGATCCCTCTACTAGATGTTTATTTCAACCCCGCATAAGCAGACACCCCGCGTAACGGACACTTTGGCCCGGAACAGAGGGTGTCCACTTACGCGGGGTTCTACTGTATATATAAAAGAGAGGGAGAAAGAAAGAGATGGAGAGGACAGAGGGAGAGAGATTTACCAAATATCATGCTCATCTTTTTTTATTGGGATCCGCAATAGGTAATGAAAATCATTGTCCTTCAAACTCAGTGAATATTTCTGCCCAAAATACCTCTGAACAGATTCCATTCAGGCACACTAACCATGTCTCCATATAATAATAATAATGATAATTGTGTGTCCCTGTGTTACAGCGCTGAGAAGATCTATGAGGATTATAACCAGTTCCGGGCCGTAATAACCAATGAGGGCCGCGTACACTGGGAACCTGGCGGTGTGTTTAAAACCATGTGTGAGATCGACATCACCTACTACCCATTCGACGAGCAACGATGCGAGCTCACCTTCGGGGCGTGGTCCTACCACACCTCTAAAATGAACCTTACCAACTCCTCGGAGGTCATCAACCTCGACTCTTACAAAACTAACGGGGAGTGGGAGATATACAGCACAGAGGCTCAGCGCAATGAGTTTTTCTACGAGTGCTGCCCCAAGGAACGCTTTGCCAATGTCGCCTTCGTCATATATCTCCGTCGACGTCATACTTTCTAC
Organism: Alentia gelatinosa; assembly: GCA_950022655.1. Lineage (NCBI taxonomy): Eukaryota > Metazoa > Annelida > Polychaeta > Phyllodocida > Polynoidae > Alentia > Alentia gelatinosa. The sequence goes on along the minus strand of OX465593.1, from coordinate 33,912,367 downwards.
GTCATGAACGTCATTCTGCCCAGCATAATGACGTCGGTGCTACTGCTGTCGGTGTTTTTCTGCACGCCGGGGCAGAAAGTCCAGATTGGTGTTGTCGTGCTGCTGTCATTCCGAATCTTCCTTCTCAATGTGGCCGGCAATATACCAAAGACTTCAGATCACATACCTTTATTAGGTAGGTTCCTATTGATATGCTAATTTACCATATTTATATCATCTATGTTGGTGTATCAAAGACTACAGATCACATACCTTTATTAAGTAGGTCCCTTTTGAAATGCTGATTTACCATATTTATATCATCTATGTTGGTGCACCAAAGATTTCAGATCACATACCTTTATTAGGTAGGTTACTATTGACATGCTAATTTACAATATTTATATCATCTATATGTTGGTGTGCCAAAGACCTCATATCACATACCTATGTTTGTGTACCATACATGTTTTGCTTGAATGTTTGTTTCAGGCATCTACTTGACTTGCAGTGTAGATACACGGGGCTTAGCTGTTCACCACCTTTACCCACCGCATTGCGACCACAAAATTAGTTTTTTCTAACCACAAATTTCGCGCAAACCTCAACGGAACGAAATGATTAAGAACAGCTACTTGACTTGCACCATGGCCATAACTACACTCCCTATGCCTGTGTTATACATGTGTTATACAAGATTTATCTCACCCCTGGTATTTTTGTCCCATAGGCTTAACATTGTTCCCCATGCCCCTACAAGTATTTCAGTCAATTCTCCATGGTCTATACCCTGTGTGTCATCCATTCTTTTAGTGTGTACAGGAGTGAGATAAATACAGAAAGCAACTCGTTCAAATGAGTTGGAGAACAACTTTGACCAAAACAAGTCGCTTTCCATATTTATCTCACCCCTGTATACACTATCAGAATATACAAGACACAGGATATAGACCATGGAGAATGGACTGCAATACTCCTACACAAAAATACCAGGGGTGAGATGATACATAGTCCACATGTTTTGTTTATTCCAGGCATCCACCTGACTTGCGTGTGATAGAGAGATATACATTATCTACATGTTTGAATGCTCGTTCCAGGCATCTACTTGACTTACCAAGCTCGGTGGCCATGTGGTCAGGGTATTCGCCTCGAGCATGGGAGGTCGTGGGTTCAAACCCCGGTCGAGTCATACCAAAGACTTATACAAAAATTGTACCCACTGCCCATTCGGTTAAACATCCGCCATAAGAATGAGGAGTAGGGGTCTAGGGCCCGAGTGGAAGAACAGCCGTATAGCCGAATTCGGTGATTGTGTAACACAATATTCCCATAAAAATTGCCAAAAAAAAAAAAAATCACTACACTCTCCATGCCTGTGCTATACATGTGTTACATAAATATATACATCATCTAAATGTTTTGTTTGAATATCTATTTCAGGCATCTACTAGACTTGCACCATGGCCATCACTACACTCTCTATACCTGTATTATACATGTGTTATATAAATATATACATCATCTATATTTCAGGCATCTACTTGACTTGCACCATGGCCAGCACTACACTCTCTATACCTGTATTATACATGTGTTATATAAATATATACATTATCTATATTTCAGGCATCTACTAGACTTGCACCATGGCCATCACTACACTCTCTATACCTGTATTATACATGTGTTATATAAATATATACATTATCTATATTTCAGGCATCTACTTGACTTGCACCATGGCCAGCACTACACTCTCTATACCTGTATTATACATGTGTTATATAAATATATACATTATCTATATTTCAGGCATCTACTAGACTTGCACCATGGCCATCACTACACTCTCTATACCTGTATTATACATGTGTTATATAAATATATACATTATCTATATTTCAGGCATCTACTTGACTTGCACCATGGCCATCACTACACTCTCTATACTTGTGCTATACATGTGCTATATAAATATATACATTATCTACATGTTTTGTTTTAATGCTCATTTCAGGCATCTACTTGACTTGCACCATGGCCAGCACTACACTCTCTATACTTGTGCTATACATGTGTTATATAAATATATACATTATCTATATTTCAGGCATCTACTTGACTTGCACCATGGCCATCGCTACACTCTCTATACCTGTATTATACATGTGTTATATAAATATGTTATATAAATATATACATTATCTATATTTCAGGCATCTACTTGACTTGCACCATGGCCATCACTACACTCTCTATACCTGTATTATACATGTGTTATATAAATATGTTATATAAATATATACATCATCTTTATTTCAGGCATCTACTAGACTTGCACCATGGCCATCACTACACTCTCTATACCTGTGCTATATAAATATATACATCATCTACATGTTTTGTTTGAATATTCATTTCAGGCATCTACTTGACTTGCACCATGGCCATCACTACACTCTCTATACCTGTATTATACATGTGTTATATAAATATGTTATATAAATATATACATCATCTTTATTTCAGGCATCTACTAGACTTGCACCATGGCCATCACTACACTCTCTATACCTGTGCTATATAAATATATACATCATCTACATGTTTTGTTTGAATATTTATTTCAGGCATCTACTTGACTTGCACCATGGCCATCACTACACTCTCCATGGTGCTCACAGTGTTCGTACTCAACCTGCACCACGTCTCAGACCGGCCCGTGCCCGGCTGGGCCAAGAGACTAGTCTTCGTCTACATCGCACGCATGCTCGGAATGTGTTCCGTAAGCGAGGCTCACTTCCAGGAGAAACGCCGGAAGTCGCAGACGCGCATGAACAGCCTGTACCGGCGTCCTTCCGGTGCAGCAGACGGCGAGGGCGACGAGCGAACCGCCATTATCGAGCTTCACAGTCGCGCGGCTAATGGAACGCCGGAAACCAGCTCGGCGCCCAAGTCTCACGAGAACGCGTTCACCTTCAGCAAGCCCAAGGAGGAGGAGAAGGCGGAAGACCACGGCAAAGACTGGAAGAGAATGGCCGAGGTGTTCGACCGCTTATTCTTCTGGCTTTTCCTGCTGGCTATTTTAGTCTCCACTCTCGTGCTCTTTCACCCACTCACAAACTCGTACATGCGCAATGAGAGATGACCGTGTGACGTCACAAACCCACCGGCAGCGCACCAGTAACTCTACAGGGGGCGACACTGCTGCTGCTGTTGTTGTTGTTGTTGTTGTTGTTGTTGACGTTGTTGTTGTTGTTGATATCCAATCTCCGATGTTTCTTCCTTCTTCCGATCTCCACCCCGAGGTTTCGTTTGACCACCCTATCGAGTACGAATGAACAGAGCAGCTAAATATTAGACCTTGCTTGATTTCACCACTTTCTATTATTATATTGAGAGGCAAAAATGAGGGATTATCAAAGAATGGCTGCCAATAGGAATGAAACGAAATAAAAAAAGACTTAATTATAGTTTGATGGAACCTTAGATATACAACCCGGAAGAGATCGGAAGCACTGTATTTTGAGGGTGAACATGTTTAGGGGGTTGGTATTATTTGTATATATATGGACGCGTATTGGTGAAAGAATGTAAATACTGTGACTACTCCCTCCCACATGAACATACTGCATCACTCTGTGGACAACCGGAAGTCTCTGTCACCATCACTGCGCACGCGCGAGTCTCGTTCTCATATTCCAAGATGGCGGCTTCCTTGGCCCAACCTTGGAGGATTCTATATACTCTCCATGATACGCAATTATCGATGACGTCACACAAGTGCATGAACTTAACACGTGACCAATAACCCAAGCGGTGTTGCCACACGGTACCAGTTGTACTCAATGACCTTGACCTTCTCTCCGTATACTGCTGTTGTCAGTGTTCCCCGTCATGTAGTGTTGCTCATGTCGCCTCAGAGAGTATGAGTACCTGTAAATAATACTGCATTAAGCATGTGATTCACCAAGAGTGAGTTAGTGCTGGACGATGACCATGTGGAGGAATTCTGGACGGTGGCTGCCCAAATCGCTCATCGGCTCAGATCGGCTGGGACAATTGGCCTGGTGGATCATCAAATCAGCTGGAATCGGCCGGACCAGCCCATTGAAACCCTGTCGCCCAGAACCGTGCGGTCATCACCTCTGGCCAGCTGGCCCTGTAAAAACCAGCCGGCCAGCCGCCTCTGGCTGTCTCTGAGGGTCAATTTGGTGGATCACATGCTTTAGAGCGCAGAGTGTGTTGAGGTTTTCTTGTTGCTATTATCAATCTGCAGCTGCTATATGGATGTGAAAGGATTTTTTTTTGTTACGGGATATTGTATGTAGAGTGCGCTTAAAGGGCTGATTCCACCAGCACAATGTTTTTTTGTCTCGCAAGGTTGGGATGTGTCTTGTAGCGCCTTGCTGCATCTTGATGAACCAGGATAAATCTTGTAAGATCTGGTCGCGCACTTAACCCTATGTATGTAGCGCATGTTGTCACTCAAAGTGGGCTATTTCACTGCCGCGATTCAACCAGATATTCGCACACGATTCATCCCGACCTAGCAAGTCAATGAATTGGCCATGATCGGGATATATCACACATCCTGGTGGAATCACCACATACAATGATGATACGCAGATGCTTCAGGGAGATGAGACAAGTCACAACAATTCCTGAGGTGTTTGGTCTGCATTAAGCATATACTTTATATATGATCAGGATCATGCAAAAGTCACAACAAATCTTCAGGTGTCTTGTATCATCTTTTCTCGATCGAAACCACACAAGGCATTTCAAAACAAGATGTATATGTCTAATCTAGGTTACAACTGTATTTTGGTATTTTTGAGGTGAGAAGAAAAAGTTATGATAACTTGAGACATGCGTTAGACATTATGTGACAGGAAGTTACCATATCGTTAGACAAAAAGGAAGACATTATGTGACAGAAAGTTACCATATCGTTAGACAAAAAGGAAGGCATTATGTGACAGAAAGTTACAACATCATTAAACAAAAAGGAACACTTTATGAGAAAAGAAGTTACATTACTATTGATGACATGTATCAGGCATTATAAGACAGGAAGTTACAATACCATTAGACATGAAAGAAGACATCATGAGACAAGAAGTTATGATACCATTAGATATGGATAAGGCATTATGTGACTGTAAGGATCTGTCTCATCTCATCTCTAGCATACATCTATCATGGGTTTTAGGTTATGAATCTTTTGTCATATCTCCCAGCTTATCTCCCCATGTGAAGTGAGCTATACTGTGCATCGTGATTTGTTGACAGAAAATGTTACAAGACTACTTCTCTATCTACTTTTATATACATTCATGTATACATACAGAACTATAGTGTTGGTTTTACATGTAAATACTAGCTGTAAATTCAGTGAGAAGGAACCCAAAGACAATGTTATGTTTTCAATAAGAGGAATGGGATTATATTATTCTCTGATATCAGCATAAAGCGCCCTACCCATGTTGAAAAGTTGTCGCTTCTCTAATTCGAGAGAAACCATAGTTTAACAGATTTTTGTTTACCATTCATAGAGTCCTACATGGGTATAGACAACCATCCTCAATCCAAACTAGGCTTTTTATATTCATGTGTGCCCCACTACACTTCTGTTGTGGGACTACTTTCGACCCACAATCCCCTGTGCAGTGTGTCAGAGAGTTAACGCAAGTAGCGTGCTCTTGGGACCAGAATGGTTTTCATTTTGTGAGTTGTATAGCTAAAGAGTTGATATACCGCAGCGTGTATTGGTGTCTTAAGGTGCAGTTATAAATACCTAATGATAAGGACCTAGGAGCGTGCAGTTATAGCCGAGTTATTAATTATCCTTAGTTATTATGTAGTTATTCATATACAGATTGTATACTTTATTCGTGGTCAAACAGATTGGTCTGCTTGTCCAGGAGGATACTGTGAACTGTTTTCTTGCCACTACCTCCCTATCCACCCTCACGGCCCTCTTAGCGCAACTCACTAACCTTCCCCCTCCCCATTAAACCTCACCACAGCACTCTTAGTGCACCGCACTAACCTTCCCCCTCCCCATTCAACCTCACCACAGCACTCTTAGGGCACCGCACTAACCTTCCCCCTCCCCATCCACCCTCACCACCGCCCTCTTAGCACTCTGCACAAACCTTCCCCCATCCTCAGCCAACCTCACCACAGCACTCTTAGTGTGTCCGATAACCTTCCTCTCCCCATACAACCTCACCACAACTGTCTTAGGACACCGCACAAACCTTCCCCCTCCCCATCCACCCTCACCACCGCCCTCTTAGCATGTCCGATAACCTTCCCCCTCCCCATCCTGCCTCACCACCGCCCTCTTAGTGTGTCCGATAACCTTCCTCCTCCCCATCCACCCTCATCACAACTGTCTTAGGGCACCGCACAAACCTTCCCCCTCCCCATCCTGCCTCACCACCGCCCTCTTAGTGTGTCCGATAACCTTCCCCTCCCCATACAACCTCACCACAACTGTCTTAGGGCACTGCACTAACCTTCCCCCTCCCAATTCAACCTCACGACCACCCTCTTTGCACTCCGCACTGATCTTCCCCCTCTCCATTCAACCTCATTGCCCTCTTACCACACCGCAAACCTTCCCCCTCCCCTTCCACCCTCATGGGCCTCTTAGCGCACTGCACTGACCTTCCTTCTCCCTCCCCATCTGAACTCACCACAATTGTCTTAGGGCACCACACGAACCTTTCCCCTCCCCATCCACCCTCACCACAACTGTCTTAGGGCACTGCACTAACCTTCCCCCTCCCCATCCACCCTCACCACAACTGTCTTAGCGCTCCGCACGAACCATCGCCCTCCCTATTCAACTTTACCACAACTGTCTTAGGACACCGCATGAACCTTCCCCCTCTACCCTCACCACAACTGTCTTAGCGCACCGCACTAACCTCCCCCTCCTCATCCAACCTCATTACCGCTCTCTTAGCGATCCACACTAACCTTCTCCCTCCCTACTCAACCTCACCACGGCCCTCTTAGTAAGTCACACTATACCTGAGATAAAATCAGAGACATATTCATGTTTGAGTTCCCGTTCACCATCTCATTTGGAGCGCTTCGGAATATTCACATAGCAATCGCCTCGTTCATATTACTGCTCACTCCAATCTCTATGGCGAATGGAGACACAGCCCAAACACTCACCAATTTCTTTCTCAATACCTCCTACACACTGCCCAACCACCATCGTCCTCCTTAGAATCCAAACTAGTCCTCCTAGAATACTTCCTCCTGCCCCATCCACCCTAACCCTCCCTCCTCCGCCCTTGCCACCACCCCATTAACCATCACCCTCACCTCTCCTATCTTCACATGTACGCAAGCAATATTACCAAGCCGTCTAAAGTAGGTATCAGATTGCCAACCAGTGATCGAGTAATATTGTCGCAGTCATTATCAGTTACCTTTCCTTTTGTTTGCTTTTATCATATACATTTCCGTTTATATTCCTATGGGATTATATGTGGTTTTTACTTCCGTTTTGGTCTACATTTTACCGGAAATCCAGACATAAGCTAGTGTTACTTTGGTTTTAATGTACTGTTTTTAGAAACATTTCGCATAGCTTCTGTGAATGTTAATCAAATGAGGATTTTTTCACCATGAGTGAAGTTCTCTAGAACTGGGCTTTGAAAAGCAATGAACCCTGTATTTCCCGCAAGGTGGCGCCACTGACTCTGACATGCTCAGTGGATTGTAGTTTTTAACATTAGATGGCAGGTCAGTTTCGCCAAGTTAATATCAATTATAGGAGTCTGGGAAGATATATTCTTTAAATTTCAGTTAACACAGGGTTATTCTATATAATGTTTGATTACAATTTATGGGAAAATTGCTTGTTTATATTAGCTGTAAAAATGAATATTTACTTATGATGTATTAGGCTCTTTGGCTGGGTGGAAGATAAAGAATGCATTCTCCCCCCAGATCTTTCACGGCGCTATCGCTGGCTTAGTCTCTGCCCCAACCCAAAGCTAGTTTCCTGGGTATCCACGAAAGACAGGGGAGACTAGCAAACATTTCAGATTCAAAACAAGGCAACTGTCAAATGTAATACAAGTCAAACAACTCACATATCATGAGTTAGGAAATTGTTAAATGGGGTTCACAGACAATACAGCTGTTTCTTTTTCACCTCTGAGCAACTTTATGATGTGAATCTACAGTTGATTAGACTGCCCCTTTGAGTGAGCACATATGTTATGTTGACAAACAAAACCCTGTAACACAGGAGGTGCCTTCCAATGAAGAAAGTAATCCCTAAGACTATGCCTGATTTGATATAACAAATATCAGAAATCAGTGTATATCATTTACCATATGGATATGTGCATATCTATTAACATGTAAACCACAAAATACTCCCCAAAGCGCTAAGAATTTAGGATATTTTGAAAACTGGCCTATGGGCCAGATTTGAGCCAAAACAGGCAGGTTTGGGCAGAGATATAAGCGGCCACTGCAAGTAGAGGGCAAGATCTCTGCTGGGAGAGTGATACAGAATGCTGCCAGAAACTGATTTCTGAATTTCCCATGGTAAATCTAAAGGCCTGTAAAACTTGTGTTTGGACAATCCAAAGAGACATTTTATTGATTTATCATTCCTCTGTGTGGTTAGACCAGTATTATTATAATGTTATACGGAAACTGGTTTACTGTCTGCGTACGTCAAGAATAGGTGGTAAAATTATTGATCAGATACATCCCGATGCCAAAGGCAGAGCGATATATCTGAGTGATAAATTTTGTATATGTATATGTTGATGTACTACGAGAGTCAGCCCGTTTTCGTATAATTATATACCTAAAAATACCCCATACGTCACAGTGTGACGTACGGTCATGAATACGTCACGGATAGCACCGGGCAGTATGTGTAGGTCTTAAGGTATATAATAAAACATTCTACAGGGCTGGAACTGTGGAATTAATCTGGAGTTGCGATCGGCTGAGGGCAGAGATTTTTAACATTTTTAGGTACTATCGGCTGGGTGTCAGAATCAAAATAGTCGATACCAGATGATACCATTGTTTTGTTTTATGCCTAGTTTGACCATTATTTAACAATAATTAATGGACGATTGTTGTCGATGCCTCCAGAACAAGGCTGACGGTTATTTGGAGACACCAAACAAGAGTTAGTCGTGTTGTTGTTTATTGCACAACGGCAAGATCACGTAGTACTGCGAGAGGCGAAGCCGAGAACAGTAATACTTGATCTTGCCGGAGTGCGATGAACAATAACACAACTAACTCGAGTTTGGTTTAGAATTTATCCTACCCTGCCCGTCTAAATTACTTCTACATTAACAAAGGACGTCATTTATCAAGTGTATCCCACTAGAGCGATATTTTTCATTTTTTTGAACTCCAGACCGAATACAGTGACCCAATGTTAAGCCTATGGAGTTTTTTATTGGGGGTAGGATGAAATGCATGCCATCGTCCTGATGGAACAGGCCCGTTAAACGATGGGCCACTTCGCTTAGTCCTTCACACAAACTCTACATCTTATGCGTTCCAATTAAAGATAATGTATATGTATATTATATTTATATGCATCGTGAACTAGGTGACTGTGCACTTTTTAAAGGAATGTGAGGTAAAGTTGTAAAATTCATGCCTGAATCGCAGGATTTATGGTAAAGAACATCAAGCAAATATTACCGTAAAATCTGATATAAATATAATATATGTGGATGCACCCTTCTCATAAGATCTCGCACTCTCTAAGTCGTATTCTGTTCTCTCACTATGCTCTATGGAGAAGAATTCTTAACGAACTAGGCTTAGAGCCTTGAGAATCCACTGGCCTGCCTCCCGTGCTAAACACGTCCATCAATGCAACCCAAAGATTCCTATAATCTCAATGATGCCACCTAGCGGGAATACTGTGTGCCAGTGTATTCTCAAGGCTCTAAGCCTAGACCATTAAGAATTCATCTCCCATAGAGCGCAGTGAGAACCTTATACAGATTAGGACTTAGAGAGTATGAGATCTTATGACAGGGGTGCACCATTCATTGATGAGGGAAAAAAGCCAAAGTTGCACTATAAAGGGTGATAAGAGTTTATATTACTCTGTTTTCAATTTGTATTTTTTAATTTCCATTTGCCTGTGTATATATAATTCTACATAGATATATAAAACTCGTGAATAAATGTGTGATTTCTATGAGGTGTGTTATAATAATGATAATAAAATTGGAAACAAAAGAGGTTCTTCATTCTGAGTATTTTCTCATTGTGTAATAATAAAGGGAAACTGGCTCCGGGTGAAAGAATTCCAAAGTTCCGAGCACTCTACTGGCAAGTCAGGCCGTATATTTTCTATTATTGACCTCAAACAATAAAAGTTACACCTACAGTGAGGATGTTTCCTAATATCATTGCATCCTATAGATATTTAGTGGGAATAGAGAGAAATTATGTTCCGACGAGAGAAAGTTTCCAGGTAAGGCTCAGAAAAATTACTGCCCAAGGCCTTTCCGAGTAACTTTGACTTTCTCTGGAAACTTGGTTTTCCTATTCTTGTATACCTTCAAATGTAGTTTAATAATGATAAATAGCGTTATTTGCTTACCCGCCATTAAACACAAAGCCAGATCCAACCTTATCAAGTAACTTGACACACTATGTTTTCTCCCCTCTGCGTTTTTCATGTGAATTTTGTAAGAGATGATCTGATTGGTATAAACGTTAACCTTGGGTAGTAAACTTCAGCCTTGGGTAGTAAACGTAAGTAATTCCAGCACTGTGGTGTAACCATAGAGTGTTCGTTGATTGGAAGATAGGAATATTTTCAACTGCTGAGGACCTGGTGCAGCTTATTTCCAACAAGAGTTTTTTTTCAAGGAGGTGGGGGCTGGCGGTGCAGCCCTCTCATAAGATCTCACACTCTGTAAGTGGTATTCTGTACAAGGTGGTGCACCCCTCTCATAAGATCTCACACTCTCTAAGTGGTATTCTGTACAAGGTGGTGCACCCCTCTCATAAGATCTCACACTCTCTAAGTGGTATTCTGTACAAGGTGGTGCACCCCTCTCATAAGATCTCACACTCTGTAAGTGGTATTCTGTACAAGGTGGTGCACCCCTCTCATAAGATCTCACACTCTCTCAGTGGTATTCTGTACAAGGTGGTGCACCCCTCTCATAAGATCTCACACTCTCTCAGTGGTATTCTGTACAAGGTGGTGCAGCCCTCTCATAAGATCTCACACTCTGTAAGTGGTATTCTGTACTCTCACTACGCTCTATAGGAGAAGAATTCTTACCAAATTAGCCTTGGAGCCTTGAGAATCCCGTGCTAAAGACGTACATCAATGCAACCCAAGATTCCTATAATCTCAATGATGCCACCTAGCAGGAATACTGTGTGCCAGTGGATTCTCAACGCTCTAAGCCTAGTTCATTAAGAATTCTTCTCCCATAGAGCATAGTGATAACCTTGTACAGAATACGACTTAGAGAGTGTGAGATCTTATGAGAGGGGTGGTTTACCGGGTGTGATGGCACCAGGCTGGGTAGGTCAGTAATATTGTAAGGTCGGGCGGCCACCTACTACGATATCTTGGGGTGTTATTTTCATTTTTAGATATACACTATAATTCATGAAATATCACATCGATAATATTTATCATTGGAGGTAACTGTAAATTGGCAGTAATTGTGGGGCGGGTGATGCCTGCAACGCCATCTCACGGCTCCCGGGCAAACGACATACTGAGACGTCCGCTTACCAGGGGGCGCCACCAGCGGTATGCCAACGCCCGCTAAGATTGGCCACCACCTCTGTCTCCACTCTGTTCCAACTAAGAGGTTGGTATGGTTAAACACAGTGTGTGTCCATGGATTCTCACTCTCAGCCCAAGACATATTTTGTACACTACTGAAACAAGTCCCTGAGCTAAAAGTTGCTCGGGTGGCAAGTGTACCCTTTCTCTGGTCTGTGTAGGCCGGTGATATAATCTCCGCCTTGTGAACTCTATTGCACAGTACAGGTTTGCTGCCTGAGGGTGCATTTCAGTCTAGCTACATTCCAAGTCGGATCTGGATTTTGGATTTTAGATTTGGATTTGGAGCATTATAAACCAGTTTATAAGCTGGATCATGTTGGAAACTATTGAATGTTGAAGTTTGTTTGACCCTGTGGTTTGTGCATGTGTACTTTGAGAGTGTCATTAGAAATTGCCAAAATTCCTCTCTTAACAAGCCCGGTCCACATTTCGTGAGTAGTATATGGATTTGGGGAAATGATTCAGGCTACACAATACACATACACAATATTACATTCACCTCTTGCACATAAGCGTGGCGCGGCGATCGCCGTGAGAACGGGTTTCGCTGGTCCTATGTACCCGATAAAGTACCAGCCGCGCACCAGCGAAATTTCCACACTCCAAAACGAGGCGAGTTCTGTCAGAGTGAAGCCTACACTGCAGCAAGTGCCTAATACCACTATAATAATGAAAATATAAATCCTTCTTCTGTCTTAAATAAACGGCGGAATTTTACAATTAAAACATTGTTAGAAAGCTGAGACTTAGGCCTATCTGTTGGTATATATATATATGTGATATACCTGTATTATGTGTACGATTTCCTGTCATAGATTGAACATCAGGATTGTCTTAGGTAAAAAGAATAAATCATTTTACCTTCCTGTCTTCACTGTGATTTAATGAAAAATCTATCGCGATGACCCATAGAAATAAACATTCTATCTTCTTAGGCATTTCAAGACGATTAAAATGATACCAATATTACCAGATTGTGATAGATATTTCCTAAGGTAATGGACTATTAAGACAGATGACAAAGTGTCTAAAAGAGCACTAAAACTAATGTGATCTCATGATCTCATACAAATACTTAGGGGTAATCTTGGATCCACACCTTAACTATAAATCGCATATATATTTAACATTATTAAAAATACCAGTTACAGATTATACAAACTATCAAGAATGAAAACTTATTTGGCAAAAAAATTTGGCTTTAAACTCTGGGGAGATCTGAACTAGTTGTTTCATAAACATGTTTGCTGTAAAATGTATTCTCAATTTTCTTAAATTACTTCAGGAAATATCTATCACAGCCTGGCAATATAGGTATCATTTTAATCGTCTTGAAGTACTTAAGAAGATAGGATGGTTATTTCTATAGGTCATTCCGATAGATTTTTGACTAAATCACTGTGAAGACGGGAAGGTAACATGTTTTAGTATTTTTTACCTAACAATTTCCGATCTTCAAGCTATCATAGGAAATCTTATCCAAGGTATAGGTTTATGATATGTTTGCCAACCAATTAACCAGACCCCTAGCTTTCTAACAATGCGTTATTTATAAAGATTTGTCTATTATTCACAACGATAGAACAATTTGCATTTTCCGACTTAGAAATAAATACCTTTTTCCACATATTAAATGCTCAGCAGTCAGGTCGCACGCCTCGTTTTCGTGTGACCTACTTGACGGCCATTACAAGATGGCGCGACTGTGAAGGGGGTCTATGATTTCGATCTGAGTGGCCATATTCTCTGCGTAGTTGACGCGAAGTAAAACTCCGAGCGATAGCGGCGCTGAACGGCAACACCTGTATTACTCGGCTCCTTACAATTACACATGGAATAACAATGGGTTTTTTTCAACCACTGAAACCTCTGTTCCAAGTCAAACTAATCAGTCATTGATTTGAGACACTTAAACCTAATCGAAAATCACCAAATTTGCAGGGATTATGAGCATATATGAATAGTCTATTTTGACTTCTACTATGAGTACAACAAAAGTTAAAGTATCAAAATAATTGTAAAAGATTATGCAAGAAGGCCACCACCGCGATGGTTATTGTGTTTGGAAGACAGTTCTGTTAGAATTGACCTGTTGAGTACGGCAGAAACAAGGCAAAAGTGTTAGACAGACATTAAAAGCAGCACCAACAGTGCAAGCAAGAACGGACAAAACAAAGTCCAAGGCCACTCAAAAAAAAACTTGTTTCTCATCACCAAGCCATGAAAAATATGGTAAGGGCGCTTTTTTTTTCTTTCTTTTTTTGCTTGATCAAAGATGCCTTAAAAGTGTCATAAAATGGGCTTTAGACATACAGTAAAACCCTGCGTAAGTGATCACCCTCCGTTCCAGGCCAAAGTGCCTGCTTATGCGGGGTGTCTGCATACGCGGGGTTTTCAGATTCCTACTGTTTGTACATTGAAAGTATTTCTGGAATGAGGAGCTTTAATTTGATACTAAATACACATACTTTTCATAATTTCTATCAAGGTTCATCTTATTTTAACCAAAAAATAAAAAAAAAGCTTCTAAAATAGTTTTTGCAGATGCGCGCGGTGATGAGAAACAAGTTGGGTTTTTTTTAGTGGCCTTATGTGTAGTTCTTATGATACCGGAGACACCGGTCCTGACCTCACTCAGAAGTCCATTGAGGCGTGAAGCGATCAGCAAGCCGTCAGAACGCCGGAGCCTCGAGTCAGCGAACAACAAATAGGTCACACTGCGCCGCTCCGGTTTATTGTGGCGCAAAACCTGTTTCTGTAGGTTGCTCTAGCGGTGCAGTGTGCAAATAGGTTCCCTGAACGAAGCATGCGCAGTGCAGACTGGCCCACCACTCTCCCTTCAGATCTTTCGCGGCGCTAGAGCTGGGATTCGAGCCCTGGACGCCTCGAGCCTTTCTGTGGACGCCTTGAGCCTTTCTGTGGACGACTTGAGCCTACCCTGTGGACGCTTTGAGCCTACCCTGTCGACGCCTTGAAGTTGAGCCTACCCGGTTTTGGTTTCCTTGAGCCTCTAGATGTAAAAACTTCGAAAAGTCCATTTATACTGGTTTATAGTCATATATACTCAAACCTAACACTTACCCAACCCTTTTCTAACCCTAACCCGCCAATCGGAACTAAAATGGAGACGGCTCAAGGCGTCCACGGGGTAGGCTCAAGGCGTCCACTGGGTAGGCTCAAGGCCTCCAATTCCCGTTGGAATGGACCAGCAAAGAGTGATAGAAGGACGATAATCGGCAGGCTATGTGCTCTGTGAACTCCAACAACTGAGATACAAAAACGTGGTCGCAGGAATTCATCCGTGGACAAGTATAACAAGTAAGATCTTTCCGATATTATTAGAGCGTGCGCACGCCCTTTCTTACATTGCCTATAAAAGGTTAGAGTGGTCACATACACTTTCAGCGTGCTGAGAAAAATTTATCCCTTCACTATCTGCTAGGTAAAGTATTCACCCCTGATCTCCATTCAGGGGTGAACAGCTGTTCTATGTAAATAGGCACTTTGAAGTTAGGGAACCAGCGAGAAAGGCTGAACAAAATGGCTGGACTTGAGAACAGCCAAGCTCCACTAGAAAACTACCTCTAAATACACAGTTATAAAGCAACAGACACCTATTTTGAAGGTTGGCAAACACAAATTGGTCTATATTCATTGATTCAGTCTTTTTTCATCCATGTCAGAAGGCGGTTTGGAAATTCACTGGAATGACAAAGCGTGGGAAGGCTATATATAGTAAGAACCCGGCCCTGTTGTAAGGGACAGGGCCGGGTACACTGGCTAACTATCTGCCTGCTATTCGCTGTGTCAGTGTCTGAGGGTCTTGTTTCAGCTGACCATGACCAATCACTCAAGTCTGAAATATCTCATTGACCTACTGGTGTTTGATGTGTTTGGATCCTATAGATAGACTCAGGCAGTTACAGAAATGGCAAGTTTACTGGGTGAAAGTCGTTACAGAAAACGATCCATAGACTGAATGTAACACAAACCCTTTAATTGTTTTTTTTAGCAAGCTCTTTCTTTATTTCACATCAAATCTTATTTTCTAACATATGGGCTGTCTTACATACATATCTGTGTGGTTTTTCACCATGAAAGTTGTATCCATTTCACATAATATATCAAAATCATCAATACTAAATAGCATCTGTGCATATAACCTTTAATTGTTATTCATTTATAATTGCCTGCTTATTCATCAATGAGGAACAATCTATTTGCCCCATGGGTTGGTAGTGTGTGAGGTGTATAAGAATATGCAAGTCAAATGAAAGCATGTAAGTCATATAGGTATGTAGACGTTAGGGCCCACCACCCAAAAGTCGGGACGTTATGGCCCACTCATCGGGACGTTAGAGCCCACCCTATAATAACATTGACATACATGTATATCATTGAAGTATGCTTAAATGTTAAATCATTACTTATATTACATGAAATTTGCGAGAATGGTGTCTATTACGTTTTTAGCGCTAACAAGCAAGCGAACATCAATGGCGTCAGAATAGGGGGGGCAGGGGGGGCACCACCACCCCCCCCCCCCCCCACTTTTTTGCAAGCCCAAAAATTGTCAGCACCTTCAAATTTAACTCAATTAAGTGTAGAAACTGGTATAATTCTTTTCGTTAGTTCGTGGTTACCAAATTTTGGAAAATTCAAAATCTGGACCGGACTAACGAAAAGAATTATGCCAATACATACAAGTGTAAAAACTGTTTTGATTTTTCAACATCGAAAAATATCTAAATCTAACTTTTTAGCATGCAACTATGACTAAGCCTTGACTTTTCGCTGTGGAAAAGTGTCAAAGTCTGACTTTTTCGCGTGTAATGAAGGTAACGACTTGACTTTTCTCAGACTTTTCTCAGATTTACGGTAAATCCAACGGGACAGGTAAATCTCAAAGTCTAACTCCATACCAAGAAAAAAGTCAGCAATTTTTACTCCCCTCCCCCCCCCCCCCCCCCCCCACTTTCAAAATGTTCTGACGCCCCTGAACATTGACCAATTCTACAAAATTATTAGGCAGGTAAATGGTAAAATATTCATGCTACAAAGAATCCGGCATTTGTTGACGACATCTGTAGCAATAAAATTCTATAAGCAGGCCTATATTTGATAATGCGGCTATTTTTCTTGATGGGGCAAAAAAGTCAAATCTAGATAAGATGCAACATCTCCAAAACCGAGCTCTAAGATTGTGTCTGCTTGTGTGGATTCATAGAAAATAATTCAAAGTTTAATAACTTTTGATCCGATTAAGATCACAATCATTTAGCACCAAGTCAAATTTCTTTTTTCTCTCATAGACACCAAGAGTGAAGCACTTACATTTTCAGATGGCCTTAGAAGTTAGCATGGCTCTTTTTTTGCATTTTCTATTTGCTGATATCTGGAACTTATATTATCCTGAGTTATTTGCAAAAATCAATAGAATTTAGAAATCATCCAACTACCAGCATTTGTCTTTAAAATACTCTTACTCAAACGCAATCTTTGATATTAAATAAGCTTTCTTATAGTAAAAATGATAAGAACAGTTATCAAATTGTCAGATTGTGTTTATTAAAACCAGTGTTTCACACAATATTCAATCTGCGTGCTTGCAGCCACCATCACATTTTTAGTTCATAGGCACTGCTTCAAGGCTCAAGCATTTTCTAGACACTTTTGGTGCACCCCTCTCGTAAGATCTCATGCTCTCTAAGTGGTATTCTATACAAGGTTCTCACTGCGTTCTATGGGAGAAGGATTCTTAACGAACTAGGCTTAGAGCCTTGAGAATCCACTGGCACACAGTATTCCCGCTAGGTGGCATCATTGAGATTATAGGAATCTTTGGTTGCATTGATGTACGTCTTTAGCACGGGAGGCAGGCCAGTGGATTATCAAGTTCGTTAAGAGTTCTTCTTCATAGTGAGAGTACAGAATACCACTTAGAGAGTATTAGACCTTATGAGAGGGGTGCACCAAGATCTAAAGGGGGTGGATACAGAAATAACCACGCCCAGTTGCATCATGGGACACAGTAAATACAGGGAGGTTTTTTTTATAGATAGCGATGTCTTTATTAGTGGAAAACGAGTGACTGATTAGAACTGTTAATTGTCATTATGTAACAGAAATGGCTTGCCATATTGACAACCCCTTATTCCTTCCCCATATATGGGCATGCCCACTCTAGAACCCCTATATTAAATACGAGGAAGGTCCTGTCTAACTCTTAGACACTGCATAGACTGATGTCTACTCACTACACCATGTTTTTGAAAATGAGCACTTTTAATTTCTTAATAGTTAATGTTTCGGCTTGGTATGCCTTCTTCAGGGCAGGAATTTTATGATAAGAACATGACAAGATTGAACTTCTTAAATAGTAAATTTGTGGTCATTGTAACTGGGTAACCCAAATAGTAATTCGAGAATAGAACAATAGCCCATAACAGGGTGGTGTCATTTGGAGTTATATAATCGTAGAGTTGGTGCCCGTAATAAGGCAATCACAATTATTTGATCATTAGCAATACCATATCATTCCAAGGTAAGATATTGTTTATCGATGGTTCGTTTCCATATGCAGACCGACTGTTCTTCTAGTCTCCCTTGTAGAACTTGATCTTTGCTGATTTACTTGAACCGTTAGATATTTAAGGAGCGGTGTGAATGTCTTATAAGCTTTAAAGGCACACTGAAACGTGCATATTCATGGGACACTGAATTGAATGTTAAATTAAAGGTGAAGGTCACTCAGTGCACTTCCGATTTAAATGTAAGAATCATGCTGATTGGTTCCCACGGTGTTAAGCATGTGATCCACCAAATTGACGCTTAGAGACGGCCAAAGCAGCCGGCCGGCTGGTTTTTATAGAGCCGGCCGGCCAGAGGCAACGACCGCACGGTTTCGGGCGACAGGGTTTACAATGGGTGGGTCCAGGCAATTCTGGCCGATATGCTGATCCACCAGGCAGATTGTCCCAGCCGCTCTGAGCCAACGAGCGATTTGGGCGCCGTCTTCCACAATTCCTCCACATGGTCATCGTCCGGCCCTAACTCACTCTTGGTGGATCATGTGCTTAAGAATCATGCTGATTGGTTCCCATGAATACGCAGGTTTTCTCTGATGCTGAAATAACTGAACCAGACCCACTGCTTGATCTAGTTAAACTCCTACGTCACTGAAAAGTGTGCTCAATTCTTCATGAGGTTCACCTCGCCTTCGGTGACGTCATCAGTTTGGTGGAGGATGACCCGGTAGTGAAGGTTCTTTGGGGTCATCACGCTGAAGGTGTTGTCAAAGATGATCTCATCTGAAATGAGCATGTAAACATCGGTCAATGTATAGAAAGGACTTCTCATCTGAAATAAGCATGTAACCATCAGTCAATATGTAGAAAGACCGCCTCATCTGAAATAAACTCACAGTATTCCCGCTAGGTGGCATCATTAAGATTATAGGAATCTTTGGTTGCATTCAGAGGAGGTGTGAAGCGTAGCGCCCCCTATAGTTTTGGCATGGTTTCAAATGACAGCTGAATATGGATTCCTATACTAAAATAGGCTAACTAGCAACAGCTACTACATACAAACTGCTAGAGCTCTATCAAAAATCTTTTCAGATATTGATAGAGTGATATCTAATCTATTCCAAACCACAATAGAGCTCAATAGAGCTCCATGTTTTATGCCTATTTTTTGTGTGCGGAATAATGCCTTATTTCTCACAAGTATTACTAGGCTTTGGCTAGACTAGTCCTACAGGCTCTGACTGTGAAGGCTGTCCGCAAGGCGGTCAAGGTTTCCCGACTAAGGCTAGACTGGCCTCAGTCCCTGTGCACTACCCACCTCTCCTACTGCTGCCTACCACCACCGCACACCATGGTTAACCCATCGATGTCATGATTGAAAGTGGATACCTGAGGCTGTCGCGATCGTATATATGGATCAGGTCGGTATAGGGGGCGCTGCGCTTCACACCTCCTCTGGGTTGCATTGATGTACATCTTTAGCACGGAAGGCAGGCCAGTGGATTCTCAAGGCTCTAAACCTAGTTCGTTAAGAATTCTTCTCCATAGAGCGTAGGGAGAGTAGTGAGAGTACAGAATACGAGATCTTGTGAGAGGGGTGCACCACCTTGTACAGAATACCACTTAGAGAGTGTGAGATCTTGTGAGAGGGGTGCACCACCTTGTACAGAATACCACTTAGAGAGTGTGAGATCTTATGAGAGGGGTACACCACCTTGTACAGAATACCACTAAGGGAGTGTGAGATCTTATGAGAGGGGTGCACCACCTTGTACAGAATACCACTTAGAGAGTGTGAGATCTTATGAGAGGGGTGCACCACCTTGTACAGAATACCACTTAGAGAGTGTGAGATCTTATGAGAGGGGTGCACCACCTTGTACAGAATACCACTTAGGGAGTGTGAGATCTTATGAGAGGGGTGCACCACCTTGTACAGAATACCACTTAGAGAGTGTGAGATCTTATGAGAGGGGTGCACCACCTTGTACAGAATACCACTTAGAGAGTGTGAGGTCTTATGAGAGGGGTGCACCACCTTGTACAGAATACCACTTAGAGAGTGTGAGATCTTATGAGAGGGGTGCACCACCTTGTACAGAATACGACTTAGAGAGTGTGAGATCTTGCAAGAGGGGTGCACCACCTTGTACAGAATACCACTTAGAGAGTATGAGATCTTATGAGAGGGGTGCACCACCTTGTACAGAATACCACTTAGAGAGTATGAGATCTTATGAGAGGGGTGCACCACCTTGTACAGAATACCACTTAGAGAGTGAGATCTTGTGAGAGGGGTGCACCACCTTGTACAGAATACCACTTAGAGAGTGTGAGGTCTTATGAGAGGGGTGCACTACCTTGTACATAATACCACTTGGAGAGTGTGAGGTCTTATGAGAGGGGTGCACCACCTTGTACAGAATACCACTTAGAGAGTGTGAGGTCTTATGAGAGGGGTGCACCACCTTGTACATAATACCACTTAGAGAGTGTGAGATCTTATGAGAGGGGTGCACCACCTTGTACAGAATACCACTTAGAGAGTGTGAGGTCTTATGAGAGGGGTGCACCACCTTGTACATAATACCACTTAGAGAGTTTGAGATCTTATGAGAGGGATGCACCACCTTGTACAGAATACCACTTAGAGAGTGTGAGGTCTTATGAGAGGGGTGCACCACCTTGTACAGAATACCACTAAGAGAGTGTGAGATCTTATGAGAGGGGTGCACCACCTTGTACAGAATACGACTTAGAGAGTGTGAGATCTTGCAAGAGGGGTGCACCACCTTGTACAGAATACCACTTAGAGAGTATGAGATCTTATGAGAGGGGTGCACCACCTTGTACAGAATACCACTTAGAGAGTGAGATCTTGTGAGAGGGGTGCACCACCTTGTACAGAATACGACTTAGAGAGTGTGAGATCTTGCAAGAGGGGTGCACTACCTTGTACATAATACCACTTGGAGAGTGTGAGGTCTTATGAGAGGGGTGCACCACCTTGTACAGAATACCACTTAGAGAGTGTGAGGTCTTATGAGAGGGGTGCACCACCTTGTACATAATACCACTTAGAGAGTGTGAGATCTTATGAGAGGGGTGCACCACCTTGTACAGAATACCACTTAGAGAGTGTGAGGTCTTATGAGAGGGGTGCACCACCTTGTACAGAATACCACTTAGAGAGTGTGAGATCTTATGAGAGGGGTGCACCACCTTGTACAGAATACCACTTAGAGAGTGTGAGATCTTGCAAGAGGGGTGCACCACCTTGTACAGAATACCACTTAGAGAGTATGAGATCTTATGAGAGGGGTGCACCACCTTGTACAGAATACCACTTAGAGAGTGAGATCTTGTGAGAGGGGTGCACCACCTTGTACAGAATACCACTTAGAGAGTGTGAGGTCTTATGAGAGGGGTGCACTACCTTGTACATAATACCACTTGGAGAGTGTGAGATCTTATGAGAGGGGTGCACCACCTTGTACAGAATACCACTTAGAGAGTGTGAGATCTTATGAGAGGGGTGCACCACCTTGTACATAATACCACTTAGAGAGTTTGAGATCTTATGAGAGGGATGCACCACCTTGTACAGAATACCACTTAGAGAGTGTGGGATCTTATGAGAGGGGTGCACCACCTTGTACAGAATACGACTTAGAGAGTGTGAGATCTTATGAGAGTGGTGCACCACCTTGTACAGAATACCACTTAGAGAGTGTGAGATCCTATGAGAGGGGTGAACCACCTTGTACAGAATACCACTTAGCGAGTGTGAGATCTTATGAGAGGGGTGCACCACCTTGTACAGAATACCACTTAGAGAGTGTGAGATCTTATGAGAGGGATGCACCACCTTGTATAGAATACCACTTGGAGAGTGTGAGATCTTATGAGAGGGGTGCACCACCTTGTACAGAATACCACTTGGAGAGTGTGAGATCTTATGAGAGGGGTGCACCACCTTGTACAGAATACCACTTAGAGAGTGTGAGATCTTATGAGAGGGGTGCACTACCTTGTTCAGAATACCACTTAGAGAGTGTGAGATCTTATGAGAGGGGTGCACCACCTTGTACAGAATACCACTTAGAGAGTGTGAGATCTCATGATAGGGGTGCACCACCTTGTACAGAATACCACTTAGAGAGTGTGAGATTTTATGAGAGGGGGTGTACAGAATACCAGTTGGAGAGTGTGAGATCTTATGAGAGGGGTGCACCACCTTGTACAGAATACCACTTAGGGAGTGTGAGATCTGATGAGAGGGGTGCACCACCTTGTACAGAATACGACTTAGAGAGTGTGAGATCTTATGAGAGGGGTGCACCACCTTGTACAGAATACCACTTAGAGAGTGTGAGATCTTATGAGAGGGGTGCACCACCTTGTACAGAATACGACTTAGAGAGTGTGAGATCTTATGAGAGGGGTGCACCACCTTGTACAGAATACCACTTAGAGAGTGTGAGGTCTTATGAGAGGGGTGCACCACCTTGTACAGAATACCACTTAGACAGTGTGAGATCTTATGAGAGTGGTGCACCACCTTGTACAGAATACCACTTAGAGAGTGTGAGATCTTATGAGAGTGGTGCACCACCTTGTACAGAATACCACTTGGAGAGTGTGAGGTCTTATGAGAGTGGTGCACCACCTTGTACAGAATACCACTTAGAGAGTGTGAGATCTTATGAGAGGGGTGCACTACCTTGTACAGAATACCACTTGGAGAGTGTGAGGTCTTATGAGAGGGGTGCACTACCTTGTACAGAATACCACTTGGAGAGTGTGAGGTCTTATGAGAGGGGTGCACTACCTTGTACAGAATACCACTTGGAGAGTGTGAGGTCTTATGAGAGGGGTGCACTACCTTGTACAGAATACCACTTGGAGAGTGTGAGGTCTTATGAGAGTGGTGCACCACCTTGTACAGAATACCACTTAGAGAGGGTGATATCTTATGAGAGGGGTGCACCACCTTTTACAGAATACCACTTAGAGAGTGTGACATCTTATGAGAGGGGTGCACCACCTTGTACAGAATACCTCTTAGAGAGTGTGAGATCTTATGAGAGTGGTGCACTGAGAGGATGAAGAGGACCTATGCTAGGAGAGTGTTAACTAGTGTAGCTCTGGGGCCTGTTTATTTAAGCTGACCATTTCCTATAGTGACCAGTTAGTGACTGTTTGGAGACCTTTGGGTTCCAGAGATAAGTCGTCATAACATGTGCGACCATTTAGAGGGGTAAACTGTCATGGTCACTGTTTTGGGTTCCAGAGTTGTGACCAGTTGGTGACCATTTAGCTCAAATGGTGGCATATTTCATTTTATACACTTCCACTGTATCAAATGAAACAATATTTACTACGATTAATTATCTATATCTGCTTTATCTAATTCTCAAATTTCACAATTTTCTGTCGAGTAATATACATGTGAGACATGCTTTTGTTTTCGAATGGGCCTTGGACCAACAGTGATCATAACAGCTGAACAGTGACCGGGTCTGAGGAACACTTTTTGGTCATGATCACTGGTTTGGTCGCCCAACTGGTCACTCTTTTGTGATCACTACAAATAAAGACGTCGCTGTCTGAAAAACAGGCCCCTGGTGACCAGTGTAAGACTTACATTCGCCGAGCTTGTCACACACCACAGTTCCATCTTCCATCACCAGGTGGCTCTGCACACGTCGCGAAGCCTCGACTTCAGTCGTGACGTCATCATGGTCGACATGACGGACGCTGAAGCCGATGTCATGGTCGTCAGTGCGGAACTCGTAACTATGGAAACGAGGAGAGGGGCCATGAGAATGAGACTGACAGCGTTATTGTTAGGCCACTCAAAAAAAACAACTTGTTTCTCATCACCAAGCCATGAAAAATATGATGAGGGCGCTTTTTTTTTTCTTTTTTTTTTTGCTTGATCAAAGATGACTTAAAAGTGTCATAAAATGGGCTTTAGACATACAGTAAAACCCTGCATAAGCAGTCACCCTCCGTTCCGGGCCAAAATATCCGCTTATGCAGGGTGTCTGCGTATGCGGGGTTTTCAGATTTATACTGTTTCTACATTGAAAGCATCCCTGGCATGAGGAGCTTTAATTTGGTACAAAATACACATACTTTTCATAATTTCTATCGAGGTTCATCTTATTTTATCCAACAACAAAAAAAGAAATATACTAAAATCGTTTTTGCAGATGTGCGCGGTGATGAGAAACAAGTTGTTTTTTTAGTGGCCTTACCTACCACATATAAACGTGTAAATTTCTGTAAGATCCGCTTGGAGATTCTCCCGCACATAGAGACATAGTGAACCAGACATACGGGTGGAGACTGAAGGGCCACGAGGGTGAGATTCTCGTGTAGTATTGAATTCGAACCTGCTCTTCTTTTTTCTAGATCGATAAACAGACATGCTTTTTCTCCTATGATTCATTTCGAGCCATGCCGAAATCAAAGTTTAGTATTATACGGAAACTGGCTTACTATCTTCGTACGTCAAAAATACGCGGTGAAATTATTGATCACATACATCCCGATGCCGTAGGCAGAGGGATGTATGTGATCAATAATTTTACCAAGATAGTCAGCCCGTTTTCGTATTATTATATACCTAAAAATGGTGATATTTTATCTAGTCACGTGATCACATACCCCGTACGGCACACTGTGCCATACGGATATAAATACGACATGGGTAGGAGAGGGCAGTATGTGTAGATTGTTTTTGCACAGGTATATAATAATGTAGTTTTCTAATCTACTCTTCTCGTGAGAAACCAATGAGATCACATTTCGCTGGTCGTTGGTAAAATCGGTGTCACATGAAATGTTGGTTGGGAAATAAGTGATACTTTCAGGTATTAATAGTAGAGGGCGCCAGAGCGTTCCTTGAACAGACAATGGGTATGTGTGGGGGGGGGGGGGCGTTACATGATAATGGCGCCCGGCTTCTTGGACAACTTGGCTGGGTTCATTATGTATTTAATGAAAAGATGATAAATAGGGTTTTGGAATAATTTTATAATCAAAATTGATAATCTAACATTTGATTTTGCATATACCAAGGACTAATGGCAAATGAGATATAGTACAGTGGTGTCCCCAAGTGGCAGAGATCGGAAGTATTGGTTAGTGGCATAGATACAACAGAATCAGGCGTATATATGATGTATGTATGACTGCAACATGGACACGTATATATATACGCCAATAGACAATGCGTATACATGACGGAAAATAAGTCAACCTTGTATACGCAAAATCATACCTATATACGCCGAGCGCATACATATGTAAAATACCAAGGATAACAAATTATATCACATGATAAACTTTTTAATTCTGAGTTCAGAGGACAATGCCCCATTCCCCGTCCTTAAAGGGTTAACTTAAGTTAATAAATAAATAAGACGTTACGTGATAATGGCACCCGGCTGTTCCACAGTGAAGGACAACTTGAAGCTTCCCTTGGCGGCCACGCTGGTTTTCGGCATGTCCGACTCGGGATCAGTCTGTGCTGATAGGTACTGGTCTACTGGTACCTTGCCTCCCTGACAGATCTAAAACAATAAATGATCAGTGTCCATTACTATATACAGTAACCCCATGATAGAATTAAGATAAAAGGCATTCCATACCGATATAACTGTACCCTTTAGCAGGGTGTCCCCTTTGGGGTTCCCTTAAGCCTGTTTTCTAGAAGAGGGGTCCCTTTATGCGTGGTGTTCTAGAAGAGGGTCCCCTTAAGCCAGGTGTTCTAGAAGAGGGGTCCCTTTAAGTGGGGTGTCCTAGAAGAGGGGTCCCCTTAAGCGGGGTATTCTAGAAGAGGGTCCCTTTAAGCAGGGTGTTCTAGAAGAGGGGTCCCTTTAAGTGGGGTGTCCTAGAAGAGGGTCCCCTTAAGTGGGGTGTTCTAGAAGAGGGTCCCCTTAAGTCAGGTGTCCTAGAAAAGGGGCCCCCTTAAGTGGGGTGTCCTGGAAGAGGGGTCCCTTTAAACAGGGTGTTCTAGAAGAGGGGTGCCCTTAAGTGGGGTGTCCTAAAAGAGGGCCCCCTTAAGTGGGGTGTCCTAGAACCGGGGTCCCCTTAAGCAGGGTGTCGTAGAAGCGTGGTTTTTCCGTACCTTTGAGGGGCAGCGGCCATCACCGTCAGCGTCCGTCAGTGTGCCTCCCAGGTAGGCCGGCAGCTGGTCGGCCTCGATGTGCTGCAGGAGCACCTCCGTCTGGTTTCCTGTGTCACACGCAGGTTGTTCAAAATGTGGAAGGGGATTTAGATGTTACTCAATTTCTATGCCAACTAAGAAGGAAAATTAGGATAGAAAAGGCGGCCTGTATGTATGAGTTTTGTTTTTTGAAAGAATTGGAAAAAGGTTTGTGAATGAAAGAGTACATGACAGTATGCACTGGAGAGTAGCATGGGACAACTCAGATGGGTCCCTCTTTTCCATATTGTTAAATGTCCTGCCTGGTTACTGTCAATGTCCTTATTGATTTTTCTCCCTTCTCTGCACCCAGAAGTCAATGATAATAAAGAAAGTTGCTCTGACTATCCACCTCGGCTACTCCAGGTGGTACAGACATATGGAGGCAAATGACTGTATTATGATTAAATGACTGATGATAGAAAGGGTGGCAATGGAGATTCCAAACTTTTCACTCTGATACTCATTGATTATATTTACAAAACAAAAAAGCAGAGAAGAGCTTGAAAACAGACTACCATGAATATCATTAACAACTGTTAAATAATGTTTTCTACATTTGTATTACATACTTCATATTTCTTAATCTAAATCATGTATCGAGAAAGTTAATAAACATTGCTCTTTGTATAAAAAAAAAAAGGTGAATTGTTAGAGGCATATTGGAAGATTTGGCCTCAAAATTAAAACCCATGTCATTTTCCCGTGCTAGTTTTGGATTTAGATATCAATATAGTGATAATTTTATAATTGCAGAAAAACATAGTTTTCAGTACATTTCCTATACAAATGGTTTTGTGTACGAATGGCCATAATCTCCTCGTAGTTGACGACGTAATACCCTCGCTAATCGCTCGGATATTACTACGCATCAAATACTCAGAGATTACGGCCACGCGTACACAAAACCTGTACATGGAAGATTCAGAATAAGGTCTGCTGGGGTGGACAGCAATTACCAATCTGTTCACCCTCTTGGTCGCCTCACCTCCTCGTGGTGCAGACCGGATATGCTTGCACGCAAGCATAACTAAAGCGACCGGGGTGGGGAGTTAGCTCAGTGGTAAAGAGCACGGGTCTTTCTCCTTAACCCTCGGCAGTGGTAGATTTACTGCTATATCAAATGCCAGTCCTCCTCATACCATGTCTCTGTGGTATGGGAAGTAAAATAACTCTCACCTTGGTAAATATGTAGGGGTGAGATTTCTACCTACATTCATCTCATAGATTCAGTCAAACCCAAAGTAAGTCTAATTGAACAAATTGGACGTTAAACTACCTAAACAAACACAATTCAGAATAATACAAAAGAGTGATGCTCATATATAAAAAAAAAGTAATGTTTTTCTCAATCTGAAAAAAATACTAGAAATGGCTTGCTTTATTCCATTTGGCAAAATTTTGTGCCAATCTCCATTCGAAGCCTATTCGGGGGAGCTGTTTTAGTACGCGATATTAGGCAACCTTAATGATAACTCCTATGAAATTCGTACTGGCACTTTGAATATGATACTCTCTGAATTATATGACCTTTGTTTTAAATGAGACACTTTTCTACTGATATAACCTACAGGGCACATAGTTATTGTGCTACGGCGGCGGCCATTCTGCCCCCCGACGCCATCCAAAACACCAGGTGGTGGGAACAAATATCAAAGGATTTTATAAAAAGAATTGTTAGGGCTTGCCATGGAGGATTTTCAGCCTTGTCTCAAAATTATCTCTAGATTATAACAACTGATAACAATGGTTGCCCCCGACTACAGTGGTGCCATCTTACAATATCCTGGTGGATGATGGCAGAACTAGCAATCACTCTGTGCCCTGTAGTTGTGTACATGACACAAGAGTTTTGTACAAGCTTCAGACTTAATGATTAGTAATATGACTGTACTACATTATAGCCCTTGTCAACCAGTCGTTCAGTAGTCTTATTCTTTGAATAGGGGTAGATGCTTGTCAGTTTCTAATATAGAACAAGCAGCAACTAAATATCTAATAACCTCTGGACGAAGCCTGGAAATGCATCATGTTCTTCAGCCTACAACCATTCAAACACATTCAATCCAAATGATATGAAAACCAGAAGCGATCAGAACTAGAATGAAGGAGCAGAATGAAATGAAGGCTTAAGTAAGGAAGGCGCGAAGGCACGAATGCGGATATAGTAAATGCGATTATAGAGAGTTCTACCTTTTCCTGCTAAGTACGAGTAATTGTATTAGTCGTAATGATATGATGCAATGCGTAATGTCTAGATATCTCAAAGTCTGAATATTTCCCTTAAGATTTGGGTTTGTTTGGAATGTCTTCAAATCATGCAGCTTATATCACAGTCATTTAGGAAGCATTTAGCTGCAGATCATGCTAGATAGGTATTGATAATATGGATGAGGCATATAATGCTAGATAGGTATTGAGAATATGGATGAGGCATATAATGCTAGATAGGTATTGATAATATGGATGAGGTATATAATGCTAGATAGGTATTGATAATATGGATGAGGGGCATAATGCTAGATAGGTATTGAGAATATGGATGAGGCATATAATGCTAGATAGGTATTGAGAATATGAATGAGGTATATAATGCTAGATAGGTATTGAGAATATGGATGAGGGGCATAATGCTAGATAGGTATTGAGAATATGGATGAAGCATATAATGCTAGATAGGTATTGAGAATATGAATGAGGTATATAATGCTAGATAGGTATTGAGAATATGGATGAGGGGTATAATGCTAGATAGGTATTGAGAATATCGATAAGGCATATAATGCTAGATGGCTATTGAGAATATGGATGAGGGGTATAATGCTAGATAGGTATTGAGAATATGGATAAGGCATATAATGCTAGATAGGTATTAAGAATATGGATGAGGGGTATAATGCTAGATAGGTATTGAGAATATGGATGAGGGGTATAATGCTAGATAGGTATTGAGAATATGGATGAAGCATATAATGCTAGATAGGTATTGAGAATATGGATGCGGCATGTAATGCTAGATAGGTATTGAGAATATGGATAAGGCATATAATGCTAGATAGGTATTGAGAATATTGATGAAGCATATAATGCTAGATAGGTATTGAGAATATGGATGAGGTATATAATGCTAGATATGTATTGAGAATGTGGATAAGGCATATAATGCTAGGTAGGTATTGAGAATATGGATAAGGCATATAATGCTAGATAGGTATTGAAAATATGGATAAGGCATACAATGCTAGGTAGGTATTGAGAATATGGATGAGGCATATAATGCTAGATAGATATTGAAAATATGAATCAGGCACATAATGCTAGATAGGTATTGAGAATATGGATGAGGGGCATATAATGCTAGATAGGTATTGAGAATATGGATGAGGGGCATATAATGCTAGATAGATATTGAAAATATGAATGAGGCATATAATGCTAGATAGATATTGAAAATATGAATGAGGCATATAATGCTAGATAGATATTGAAAATATGAGTGAGGCATATAATGCTAGATAGGTATTGAGAATATGGATGAGGGGCATATAATGCTAGATAGATATTGAAAATATGAATGAGGCATATAATGCTAGATAGATATTGAAAATATGAATCAGGCACATAATGCTAGATAGGTGTTGAGAATATAAATGAGGCACATAATGCTAGATAGGTATTGAGAATATGAATGAGGCACATAATGCTAGATAGGTATTGAGAATATGGATGAGAAATATTAAGAAAGAAACTGATGAGTATTTGGTGTGTGTTCTTGTTTGTCATTGAGTTTGATATGCGTAGTAATATGAACGAGGCGATAGTTGAGTGAATATTCTGACGAACTACAAACGAGATGGTGTATGGGGACTCAGATCAAGCACGAATATGTTTCTGATGTTATCTTAGCCTGGAAATATTTATATGTGTATCACCCGTTGAGTACGACTTACTGTTCTCGCAAGCCTGTTGAGAATGAGTTCCTAATGTTAAACCTATGGATGTTTATTCCAAGCTTAGATAAAATGCTAGATAGGTATTGAGAATATGGATGAGGCATATAATGCTAGATAGGTATTGAGAATATGGATATGGCAAATAATGCTAGATAGGTATTGAGAATATGAATGAGGCAGATAATGCTAGATAGGTATTGAGAATATGGATGAGGCATGTAATGCTAGATAGGTATTGAGAATATGGATGAGGCAGATAATGCTAGATAGGTATTGAGAATATGGATGAGGCATATAATGCTAGATAGGTATTGAGAATATGGATGAGGCAGATAATGCTAGATAGGTATTGAGAATATGGATGAGGCATATAATGCTAGATAGGTATTGAGAATATGGATGAGGCAGATAATGCTAGATAGGTATTGAGAATATGGATGAGGCATATAATGCTAGATAGGTATTGAGAATATGGATGAGGCAGATAATGCTAGATAGGTATTGAGAATATGGATGAGGCATGTAATGCTAGATAGGTATTGAGAATATGGATGAGGCAGATAATGCTATATAGGTATTGAGAATATGGATGAGGCATATAATGCTAGATAGGTATTGAGAATATGGATGAGGCAGATAATGCTAGATAGGTATTGAGAATATGGATGAGGCATATAATGCTAGATAGGTATTGAGAGTATGGATGAGGCAGATAATGCTAGATAGGTATTGAGAATATGGATGAGGCATATAATGCTAGATAGGTATTGAGAGTATGGATGAGGCATATAATGCTAGATAGGTATTGAGAATATGGATGAGGCATATAATGCTAGATAGGTATTGAGAGTTTGGATGAGGCATGTAATGCTAGATAGGTATTCAGAAGATAAACCAGGCATATAAGGGAATGTATACTTTACTTGATCTGTTCTTCTTGAATGGTGAAACACCTAATGGTCCAAAGAAGATTGATTAGTTAATTTAGGTATAGAGATGTATATCATCTACTCTCTTATGTCCGACAACAAACTAATAAGCACTTCAATATAAGTGAATTTATTAGTAAAAACTCATGGAAGAACGCTTATAGCTTGGCCAATGTATGTACGTCCTCAAAATCTTTTACTAAATGATAGCAATAAAAAAATAGAAGAGAGTAAGGCACCCAAAGAATATACAGAACAGGTTCCAATATCCACCACGAGATGGCAGGTAGGGACTAGGAGAGGTTTAATACCATACATGTCCACCAGGTGTAGACACTGGGGCAATAAACCACAGTAAGGCTATGTAAACCCTAGACTTGCCCAAGTCTTTGATTGTGAACATTTATTAAATGATTAAACACAATCAGAATAAAGTTCATTATTGTATCTTTCCTTCTTTGACTGGTCCATGAATCAAAGACTTGTCCAGTAAGAACAGAATCTCCTATTTATGTCCCCCAGTCACTCCCTGTAACACTATACCTCCCTCTACTAGCGGTACTAGGGGTGCAGTAATAATAATGTTCGTGCCCGCTGTGACTGCGACTTTGTATGTCATTAAAATGGTGTTTTTTCACCAATTAAAGGTATATGATAATAAGTAAACGTCCTCACTGTAGACGAAATGGTTCTCGTTCTCGGTCAGTCTTCGTTTTCATACAGCCTTCCGCCTATGGCGTCAGGCAGTATGAGATCAATGACTGACCTCGAACAGGAACCGTTTCGTCCACAGTATGGACGTTTCCTAATATTACATACCTAAATATCAAGAAAAGCATAATTTTATATACTCATTTATGTAGATTTTTACCTGAGACATTCACTTAGGGCACAGTGCACCCGAATATTCACTACGGGCGCAGTGCGCCCGAACATTATTTATACTACACCCCTAGTAGCGGGTAGTATTTCATAGACGTTCAGCCATAGGTATGTAATAATATCTGACCACCTACCTCCTAGTACTTCAATCTTGGACCTGATCCTATCGTTCAACACGTGTCGTGCTAGTTTCCACAGCATTGGGAAGATGGCAGGTGCTGTAACAAAAGACCAGACTCCATCAAAAACAAACGACAATATCAAGAGACGTCACGAGTTTGAGTCTGAGTTTATTTATGCCACGCATTTTGTTGGCTCCATAATTTCATGAGTCGAAGATGAGTGACATTACGGAGCCAACAAAATGAGTGGCATAAATAAGCTCAAACTCAAACGAGTGGCGTCTAGATTTTATCCTACCCCGTTTCCATATTTTTTCAGTATCAAAAAGTAGTGGCATAAACAACACTTTATATCACTACCCGTGACATAAACAAATCCCATGTTAAGCCTATGGCGTTTTTTATTAGGGGTAGGACAAAAGTGGTTTCTGAGCTCATGGAATATTCTTATCCAAACAAACAAGGTACGAGATGACGTTCCAAGTAGTTTAACACATTTCGGTTGTATCATATACCTATAAATATCGATAATTAATTAAATATTCATAGGATTTAAGAATCTAACGAAAAAGACAATTCTGGGGACGGTCCCAATTTTCTGCATTTAAATTTCAAATATTGTGTATACGGCATATAGCCTATGATCCATGGGCGCCACCATGATGCCCCCCGAGTAGGTGTTCTTCACTAATGGAGGTGCAAAAGAAGTGAGTGATAATTGGGAAATGTCACTTTTCTTGCCTTGCTCACTTTTGTAAATAAAGTATTCCATGTAAAAGACATCATGTCCTGGGTTTTAGCATTATATCTTCCTGCTCTGGGATCGGTTTAGAGAGTCAAAGGAACTTTGGTAAAACATTGAAAGGCAGCTGAATTTCGTAAGAACAAAGAGCCAGAATACAGGTTTTGTCCCCCGACCACCTAGTGACTGCTTCATGAACTAACAATGGCTCTGTCCCCTATATGGGAGTGCCTGAGGAGTTCTAACCTTGATTTCTCTACTATTATATACTACCCTGATAGTTCATCAACCGCTATTGTCGAAACCATATTATTCGTTTGGATGATTGCTTTATTGTAACTAGATAATTGTGCAATGAGAGTATGAGAGGTGATTCCCACCAATTGTTCTTTTCACATCGTGACTCGTATAGCCAAGGATACCGATTGAAACCAACTGACGGATTACCCACTTTTTTATCCTACCCCTAATAAAAAACTCCATATTGGGTCACTGTATTCGGTCTGGAGTTCAGAAAAATGAAAAATATCGCTCTAGTGGGATACACTTGACAAATGACGTCATTTGTTAATGTAGAAGCAATTTAGATGGGCGGGGTAGGATAAATTCTAAACCAAACTCGAGTTAGTCGTGTTATTGTTCATTGCACTCCGGCAAGATCACGTATTACTGCTCTCGGCTTTGCCTCGCGCAGTAATATACGGAAACTGGCTTACTATCTTCGTACGTCAAAAATACGCGGTGAAATTATTGATCACATACATCCCGATGCCGTAGGCAGAGGGATGTATGTGATCAATAATTTTACCAAGTATTTCGTATTATTATATACCTAAAAATGGCGATATTTTATCTAGTCACGTGATCACATACCCCGTACGGCACACTGTGCCGTACGGATATAAATACGACATGGGTAGGAGAGGGCAGTATGTGTAGATTGTTTTTGCACAGGTATATAATAATATGCGATCTTGCCGTCGTGCGATAAACAACAACACGACTAACTCTTGTTTGGTTTCTCCATAGTATCGCTACTTCATGTAACTATGAACCTACTGGATTACACTGGGTTTTACTGAATATACATACCATTCACTACAAACAGTTTCTTTATGATACCAGGGTAACTATCTTCCACTATGTTGGCCAGTCTGATGTACATGTTGATTCCTGTAGACAGAAAGAGATTCAAAGGTTAAATATACACAAATAAGTTCATAATAAGTCATGGAGCCTGGCACCTGCATGTAGTTTATACCACAAGTCAGGATTTGTCAGTTTTATGTAACCCTTCTTTACAAGGTTTAGATGACATAGATGCACCAGACAGACTTCCACCTAATACCCCAACTCTTTCTTTCCCAAGGTCATATAATTCCCAAGGTCAAATTATTTTCAGTGTCAAGTTATTCTCAAGGTCAAATGTTCCAAGGTCAAGTTATTCTCAAGGTCAAATGGTCCTCAAGGTCAAGTGCTCCTTAAGCCTAAGTCCGTAGGTCAAATGATTTTCAAGGTCAAATGGTTCTCAAGGTCAAATGTTCCTCAAGGTCAATTGCTCCTCAACTTTAAGCCCACGTATAGGCATATCGGACGGTTGCCGGCACCTGGTGATTTTTAGATATTGCCAATTACCAGTCAAAGCTGGTTCCTTTCAATTTGTTTTAATAATAACATTTCGTCTAGTTTATCCAATCTTGATAAGTAAAAAAAGGGCAATCTATGTTTGCCTTATTCACATTGGAAATGTACTGAAATATATGGGGGGTTTTCGATTTCTTTTAAAAAAGAAGGAATCTGCCCATACAAATATTCAATAATTGCCCCTGATATCTCAGTGATATAAGAATATTTCACCGGTCCCTTGGATATTTAAAACAGAGATTTGTATTCCCTGGTACTGTAAGGTTCTATGACAATCAAAGCTTTTGCGAGGGTTACATTCTCTCAATCCTTTAAGGGCGAATGATGCCTTAAGGCATCAACCAGCCCAGGGCGAATCAAGACTTGAGGCATCATTTCTCAAAAATATACAAATTTGTTTCTAACAAGGAAATAATGGAGCAATATTAATAAATTCTCAGAGAATGTAGGTCTAATACCAGAATTAGTATTTCCATTCAGATGAAATAAAATATTTAGGATTATGTTTTGTATCACATGATTAAACACGCAAATTGGGGGTTTTGACAAATATGTGCCCATCTCCTAGCAGGACAACCTGCCACAGGCACCCGGCCTTAAAGGGGTGACGCGGCCACAGACACCCGTCCTTAAAGGGGTGACGCGGCCACAGGCACCTGGCCTTAAAGGGGTGACGCGGCCACAGACACCCGGCCTTAAAGGGGTGACGCGGCCACAGGTACCCGGCCTTAAAGGGGTGACGCGGCCACAGGCACCTGGCCTTAAAGGGGTGACGCGGCCACAGACACCCGGCCTTAAAGGGGTGACGCGGCCACAGGTACCCGGCCTTAAAGGGGTGACGCGGCCACAGGCACCTGGCCTTAAAGGGGTGACGCGGCCACAGACACCCGGCCTTAAGGGGGTGACGCGGCCACAGACACCCGTCCTTAAAGGGGTGACGCGGCCACAGGCACCTGGCCTTAAAGGGTTGACGCGGCCACAGACACCCGGCCTTAAGGGGGTGACGCGGCCACAGACACCCGGCCTTAAAGGGTTGAGATGAAGATGAAGGGTTTTTACCTGGAGGCCAGAGCCACTCCCTGCCGACCCCCGCCATGTCCACGATGGCCGTCATCCCGATCTACAAACACAGACACACTATAGACTGTATTCTATAAGACACAGACACACTTCTAGAATGTGTTCTATAAAATACAGACATACTTCTAGATGTTTATTTTAACTTGTGTAAGCGGACATCCCGCGTAAGCAGTCACTTTGGCCTAGAACGAAGGGTGTCTGCTTATGCGGGGTTCTACTGTTCTTCTAGACTGCATTCTATAAAATACAGACATACTTCTAGACTGCATTTCAGACATACTTCTAGACTGTGTTCTATAAAATACAGAATACTTCCAGACTGTGTTCTATAAAATACAGAATACTTCTAGAATGTATTCTATAAAACACATACTTACTTCTAGACTGTGTTCTGTAAAATATAGATATACTTCTAGACTGCATTCTATAAAATATAGACATACTTCTAGACTGTGTTCTATACAAAACAGACATACTTTTACAATGGGTCGTGGTTTACTGAGTCCCCGTACATTGTCAATAGGGTCTTTGTATACCATTGATAAACAGACAATATTTGATGGACTTGTGGACAGGTGGCTGTAAATCACGAGTGGATGACGCGAAGTAATACATAAGCACTAGCTATTTTCGAATAAATTAAACTCAGTAATTGCCTAATCATAGGGTATAACAATAAGGAATATCTTTCCCGTATACTCTCATGTGTATCATAGGGAATTTTTTTTCTGATTTTATCTCACTCAGTAGAACATTATTTATTGATAAAATGAATCACTCCATCAGCCATTGAGTATTGGGTACCAAAACTTCACGGCTGTGGAGTATGAGTTCCTAATGTTAAGCCTATGGAGAAAAATACGGGTTTTATAATGGCTTGTGGTTTACTGAGTCCCCATACCTAATCAATGGGGACTTTGTATATGATGGATAATAAGGTGGATGGAGGTACCTTTGCGCCGCGTTGCCGCATCTAATACAAAGTGTCCATAGAAAACACATAGGGAGTGTGTATGGACATACCCAGCGCATGTTGTATGCTCCGGGTTGCGCATACGGAAAAATAATGCGTACTGAAAAATAGTGCATAACTAAAACGAACTGATATCGACATGCCACTTGTCCAGAAAAGGCGGATAATGAATACAATATAGACTGGTTTCAGATAAAAGCGGTTGTATGCTCCTCGGAGTTGACTCTGCGCAATATCCTCGCATACGCTCATATAATACTACGCGTCAACTCCTCGGAGCATACAGCCGCTTGTATCTGAAACCAGTCAATATTG
Source organism: Alentia gelatinosa (assembly GCA_950022655.1). Taxonomy (NCBI): domain Eukaryota; kingdom Metazoa; phylum Annelida; class Polychaeta; order Phyllodocida; family Polynoidae; genus Alentia; species Alentia gelatinosa. The sequence continues at coordinate 33,875,149 of OX465593.1, read as the reverse complement.
GGTATGTATTACCAGGGTAAATAAAAGAATAAAAACAAAAAAGGGCAGATGGAGGTACCTTTGCGCCGCGTTGCCGCATCTCGCTCACTGCGAACTCCGTGTCTCGCAGCTTGTTTTTCTGAAGGTCGCTCACTGTCACCGCGCGCATCAAACCGCGCATGTCAAGTCCGCCCAGCAGCTCCACCTTCACCGGACTTCCGGTTTTATCATGGCCCACGAAGCCGCCCGCGTAGTACTGCTTCAGCACCTGTACGCCACCAGCGTGGGGTACAGAGATGTGTACAGTCAGTGTTTTATTATACTAAAGTGGTTAGAACCTGGTATTTTTATATGAATAACACCACCGATATAGTTAGTTTTTTATTATATTGAAATTAAAGTGGTTAGAACCTGGTGTTTTTATATGAAGAATACCACCGATATAGTCCGTTTTTTTCTCATATTAAAATTAAAGTGGTTAGAACCTGGTGTTTTTATATGAATAATACCACCGATATAGTCCGTTTTTTTCTCATATTAAAATTAAAGTGGTTAGAACCTGGTGTTTTTATATGAATAATACCACTGATGTAGTCAGTTTTTTTCTCATATTAAAATTAAAGTGGTTAGAACCTGTTGTTTTTATATGAATAATACCACTGATATAGGCAGTTTTTTTATCATATTAAAATCAAAGTGGTTAGAACCTGGGACCTGTTTAACTAGTTTTGTGACATGTCTGTGACACCATACAGACATTGGGGTTGTCTAGTTTCGTGACAACACAAGTAGGTGCCCTTAGGAAAAGACAGACCTCAGACATAAGAATTAGACAAATTTACACATCATGGACCTGTTTCACTAGTTTCGTGACAAAAGTGTTAGACAGACATGAAAAGCAGCATCAACAGTGCAAGCAAGAACGGACAAAACGAAGTCTAATGTCTAGTTCTTATGAAACCGGACACACTATCTAGACGCCATCTAGACATGTCATGAAACTAGTGAAACAGGTCCCTGGTGTTTTTATATTAATAACACCACTGATATAGTTAGTTTTTTATTATATTGAAATTAAAGTGGTTAGAACCTGGTGTTTTTATATGAATAACACAACCGATACAGTCAATTTTTTATTATATCAAAATTGATAACTGTTAAGTATCGAACATGAAGAGATGGACAATCACATGAAAATTCATTTTATACCTGAACTATTGAAAAGGGTGGCAATCTTCTCTAAGACCATAAGAAAATGAGCAGTCAGACATTGGGTAAGATTAGTTCTATTTCCATCATAAAATCAAACAATTTTTCATGGAAGAACATCCTCCTTAAGATGAAAGCACTAAATCCATTTTCAACTGAATAAAAAAAAAGAATGATAGTAAAAGGTAGCAAAGCACTCTTACAATGGGTGTTATATTATGTTTTTGACAGGAAAAGAGTCTATCTGTGATATTTGAATCATTGACTCTGATAAGGAACAGATATTGGATGAAAGAAAATTCACGTGTACGTTTTCACCAACAAATCTCCAGGAGAATATGAGGTGAATTAAAAAGAATCAGAGAAGAAAATATGTACAAATGATGTCTGGGGTGGACAGAAATTACCAATCTGTTCACCCTCTTGGTCGCCTCACCTCCTTGTGGTGCAGACCGAATATGCTTGCACGCAAGCATAAATAAAGCGACCAGGGTGGGTGGGTGGGGAGTTAGCTCAGTGGTGAAGAGCATGGGACTTTGTTGATTCAGGTCCCACTGCAGTCACTTTTCTCCTTCATCCCCAGCAGTGGTAGATTTACTGCTATATCAAAGGCCAATCCTTCTCATACCACGTCTATGTGGCGTGGGAAGTAAAAGAACTCTCACCTCAGTAAACATGTAGGGGTGGGATTTCTTCCTACATTCATCTCATAGATTCGGTCAAATCCAAAGTAAGTCTAATTGTACAAATTGGACCTTAAACTACAAAAACAAGCAAACAAAATGTAAAAATGAAAACTCAGATGTAATTTGACATCAAATGAATAAATAAAGTTTTTGCTCAAAAGTTTTTAAAATCTGCTCCTCACCTGCGGAGGGTCGTAGGTGTCGGTGATGGTGTCAGCTCCCATCTTCTCCCGGAACTCCATCGTCTGCAAAGACAGTCGTAACGACAGTTTATTACCCTCCGATTATAGAGTCTCAATTCTCGGGAGCGGAACATTTAGTTTCTTTCACGACTGCTTGGGGCAAAGGGTATTGCCAGTTTTGATCACCCTAGCTTTCTGTTATTATCGCTCGACCAGCGTTACGGAAATCGATGTTTGAACTCTCTGTACATGATAAATATACGTAATTAAAGGTAGTTTGATGTGTTCCTAACAAGATATATCAAAAAGGTTTGCAGGATAGAAGTATGAATGCTTAAATTTAAAGATTTATTTACTTTTGAGCAAGTTTTTATTTTGACAGTTGCAGCAGCCTGTCATTGCAATTTCGGCAGATTGCTGGAAATGAGACCAACTATAACAATCTTTGCAAAACGAATTGGTAGAAGAAAAACCACCAAACATCTTCCCCAGCTCTTCAGCCATATGACATTTTTTGTTTGATGTCTCTATGGAGACAAAATACAAGGGGTAAGATACTGTGATATATCTAACATTTTTAGGTTAGATATTTTTTCCAAAACACTTAGAGATCATCACATTCAAATCTTCAGGAAAATGACATGGGTTTTGATTTTCAAGCCAAATTGTCTGATTTGCCTTTAAGGGAGGTGTTTCACAGCACATAACACCAACCTTCTTGAACTGTTGCTCTGCCACGTCGACATCATTGTCATAAGCTGAAACAGAGTAGAGATACATACACATTATTTGATATGATGACCTCCAAGTGAGAGTCATTGTGACGACACACATGTTAGGAATGGGACATTCATGAACATCACACACACGTGACCTAACCCTGACCTCTGACCTTTGACTGTCTGATCACGTGATGACTCAGTGATCATGTGACATGTGAGGGGAGCAGAGAGCAATTTGATGTTTGACTCGGTCAGCCTCACCATGACCTTGTGAAGGTCATCTCGCCAAGGTCACGCAGTCACAGTTAGCAGGCGATGGTCACCTCGACAGAGTACTCAAAGTGCACGCTGGATATACTGTATTTATATAGAAGGACCCACCATGCTGTACATGCTACAAAACGAGATATGAAAATCGCAGTGGGAAGAAAACATATTATCAAGTTACTCGATAAGATTCGATCTGGCTTCGTGTTTGATGGTGGGTAAGCAAATAATGATATTTATCATTATTTATATAGAACGTCCTGACCATGCTGTACAATTCACAGAACGAGATGGTAATTTACGGTTTGTACGGACCGAGGCATTTATGCCAAGTTCCGTACAAACGGTAAATTATCATCGAGTTCTGTGAATTGTACAAGCATGGTTGGACGTTATGTATTTACTATATACCCGAAATTGAAAAAAAATCAATTTCATTTGGCTTAACAACCAATTTCTTAATAAATGTGTATGGCAAGGTGGTCCGTATTTTAGTGTAACTCCGACTTTCTCTCACTGGAACATAGTTTCCCTCGACTACTAAAGAGGAATAAAAACGTTCTATAAAAAACACATATAAAAGAGATGTTAATGATTGGCCACATGAATAATTGAGACAAATACAAGGCAAGGGTGGCAACCACAAACATAAGATAGTTACATTTCTTAGAGGATGAGTAGAGCAAATAACGTTACTGAGATATATACAAATATTTGTTCTTAAATTGCGGAGCATTAGAGATAGACTTCTTGAAAAGTCATATGTTAGTATGCAAGCTTTGAGATTTTAAAAAATCGTTTTCTTTTGTCAACTACACATATATTTTAAGATTGAATAAAAAATTGCCACACAAAAGTATTGAAAATAATTGAGACGGATTGTAGTTGGGATACTTATATAGAACTGCACCGAGAATTGTATAAATAAACAATACTGGAGTTTTGTCTATTTTACAATTTGAGTGCGTTCTGGATTTATCTCACCCCTTTTCTTTTTACATTAAATATCATCAAAATGTCACAATAATTAGAATAGACTTACCGAATCCATTTGACGTCATCTCAAATTCACAACGCCACGGCCGTGACATAGTATTGTCACTTTACGGGGGTGATCGTTGAGTATTTTTTTCTAATGTTATTCCTATGGCTAATATCGTACCAGCGGTGAGATAAATAGACGTTACGCCTGGTCATACTCACCTTGCATCCACATTTCTAGGTAATTGTCATCCTGCCAGGCTTTCCTCAACCCCTCCGTCCTTTCCTTAAACTGGAATGAAATATATTTGTTTTTTGATATCCAGGGGCCTGTTTAATAATCCAGGATGGTACATGTCGACCCTTTTCTGTACGCCATAGATATCTAGGGACTATGCAATTGCATCATATTCTATGGTATTCCAGCTCCAATTTGATGTATCATACATGCATATCACCTCAATGATACCACAGATATACCTTAGATAACACAGGGACACCGAAACCTGAACTGGATACACACTAATACATTGGCAGGCCTAGCTATAATATGCTTATCTTTTTCCAAGTTAAAACCAAGACAATTATCAACTATGATGTTTAGACAGCTCAGACTCGTTAATACAATGCACAAGATTGTTCCAGAATTCTAATCTGCCGAAAACAACACTCCTGTAATCACACCCACCGTTCACATTCTAGTTGTGAATGCTGTATATCTCTATATGCATACCGCCGGACTCGGCTTTGTCCGAGCGGCCGCGTAACTAGAGAGTGGACCGTTGGGTGGCGCTGAACGGCAACACCTGTATTATTAGTCAGTGAGAGGCGAACATACCATTAGCTCCTAGTTTCGTGCAGATATCATTCATTTTGTCCGATGATATATCTTCGAAGAATGGTGATACACCTTGCAGCTTGAATCTGAACCGCACTCGATCCATATTGAAATATGCCATTCATTTTGGTTTCCAACATGATCTCACTTGGCTTTGCCTCTTCAGATTACTCCGCAACCGAAACTCATAAAATATTTTCAGGGGCTATGGGTCTCGATGCCGTTCCTTCTTAGCATGGACAGTGTATCTCTATATGTTTTATGGACAGGCGGCTAGTGCTCGTGTATTACTACGCATCAACCTCTCTTGGTTTACTGCCGCCTGTCCAGAAAACCATCGTTAACACCATATAAATATATATATGTATAAACTAGTTGCTGTTGGACGGTAATAATAATAGGATAGTATATAGTATATATAGGATAGTATATATAGGATAGTATATATATATATATATATATATATATATATATATATATATATATATATATATATCCACCATCACCTGTCGTTACTCTCAATGTGCTTACCTGATCGAGTGACGTCATGACGTTAGTTCCTCCCGTGGTCACCGATGGCGCTGTGTAGAGCGGATCCAGTTTCTGAGTGACGAGCAGAAAGCTGCTCGGAGCTTTATATGGACTCCTCACTCTCCCAGCAGATCCCTGGTCGCCATCAGAGCCTGGTCCCCGGCGTGAATCAGATGGGTTCTCACTGACACAATGAGCAACCAGCGACCTACACTCACCAAGCACAGACGTGGTTTGCGCCGGGGACACACCAAGCGAGTCAAGGTGGCGATCTCTGGAATCGCCAACACAAAATAGCGTATGTTTGAGATAATATTTCATAGTAATATTAGGAAACGTCATTACTGTGGACGAAACGGTTCCTATTCGAGGTCAGTCGTCAATTTGATACTGCTTGACGCCATAGGCGGAAGGCCGTATGAAATCCAGGTAATCGAGGTAATCGCTTACGCGGGGTGACCGCTTACGCGGAAAAACCGCTACACGGGGTTAAAATAAATATCTAATAGAGGGATCCATTCCGAGCAAAGGTGTCCGTTAATGCGGGGTGGCCCGCGGTAGCAGTATGGGTGTTTGTCGATGGACACCAGGATACAATACTTCCTCTTTGCTTTGCGACATATTTCACAGCTCTGGGAGATCTATAGACTCCATGTTACAGCAATTAGATGTTTTTTTGTGAAGCAATACAAACACTATTTGTGGACAGCAACAAATTATTGTAATTTCGGTCACAGTCCCTCATAAATTTGACCTCCCTGTCCCACAGAGAAGGATTCAGAGCCAGTGAATTTGGGATTTTATGCAAATTTACAGTAAGAATCCAACACATTCGGGTAAATAGTGAATATAGAACAACCTACCATGTTTCTACAAGCTACAAAACTCGTTGATAATTTACGGTTCGTACGGAACTCGGCGTAAACGCCTCGTTCCGTACGAACCATAAATCATCATCTCATTGTGTAGCTTGTGCAGCATGGTCAGGATGTTTTATATAAATACTTGCTGTTGACTTTATGACATGTTTGACATGTAGCGCTAAGGGAGTTCCTCTCCAGACCCCAGATAAAATATTTACTGTTGACTTTATGACATATTTGGCATTTTATGCTGCGGCAGTTCTGTAGACTCCACATGCAATATTTACTGTTAACTTTGTGACATATTTAGCATTTTGTGCTTTGGCAGTTCTGTAGACACCACAATACAATACTTACTGTTGACTCTATGACATATTTGGCATTTTATGCTTTTGCGGTTCTCTAGACACCACGATACAATATTTACTGTTGACTTTATGACATATTTGACAAATTGCGCTATGGGAGCTCTTCTCTAGACACCATGATACAGTATTTATTGTTGTAGCGACATATTTGGCATATTGTGCTTTGGGAGATCTATAGACTCCACAATACAGCATTTAGATGTTCATCTGTGAAGCAATACAAACAATAATTTGTTAACAGCAACAAATTAGTGTAATTTCGCTGACTGTCCCTCATAAACTTGACCTCTCTGTCACACAGAGATACATTCAGAGCTAGTGGCGCCAACGTTGGCACCTAGATTAACTACTGCTCACTCTCCCGGCATATGTCATGGCGTGCTGATTATAGCGTGACTGTGATGGCACATCTGCTTGGAGTTGAATCATGTCTGCTTAGTTAACGAGGGGTCACAATCTCCAGACACATGTTCTGTGTGACCCTCTGACCGAGCTCATGCTGGTCTGGGAAAGTGATTTTGCCGAGGGTAAAAGTTCGAGCCAATCATGATGTGGCAAGGAGTCATGGATTTTATTTTATTCTTCCTGATAGAAAATGTATGAAATATAGTCTGTCTAGTAATGTACTATGCATCTGTCCCTATGTGGGTTGCTGTATTATTATAGATAAAAGGAAATTAAGTGCCAAAAGAGAATATTTAAAAATGATAATAATGTTGATAATGATAATAATAATTATGATAATAATATTGATAATGATAATAATATTAAGGTAAATAATAATGGGATCAATGATGATGATAATATTAATGATAATAATGATGATAATAATGACAATAGTAGTAATAATAATAACGATGAAAATAGAAATGATAATTATGATAATAATGATAATTATGATAATAATAAAATAATATGATAGTAATAAAAATGTGATAATAATAATAGAATAAATAGATAAGATCAACTAAGTCTGAAGTACAGATATCATCAAAAAAAAGATTACAAGAGAAAGAATAGAAACGTTTTAACAATCTCCTATTTGTATTGGGAAAAACTATTGGGATTAATTACCGAAAGATGAACAAGCCCTTCCATCAGGAGATAGATTTAAGATGAAAATGAAAGAGATTTTACATACCTTCCTAGACCAGGATGACTTCATGTAACAAACCTATTCTTGACACAATGACAAGATCAATAGATCGCAAAGACAACGTTATTATATGCTGGTCATATGACCAAGACAATGTAAATATTGTATCGTGTATTGTTTTTGTATTTGTCTGTAACCTGTTACATGTTCAATGTGACATCATTATGGAAGATCGCTATGTATGAGTGCAGGGGAACACAGGTTTATCCTACCCCTCATATAAATCTTCATAGGCTTAACATGGTGTCATTGTATGCCACGGTTATGCCATAAATTATTTATATGCCACGGGTGACATATGAGGTTAAAAACATGTGACGGGATAAGATAAAATCTAAATGTCACGAAATTTCATATGATTGTTTACATGGCATGAATTGTCTTCCGCTACAGATATCACTCAGCTCCGCTTCGTGATATCATTCCACGTAGACAACTCATGCCATATAAACAATCATATGAAATTTCGTGACATTTCTTGATATTACTTTACGCCGTGAGGGATGGGGGCTGTGGCTTCCAGAGAAGATTCAGGAGACAAAGCCCTTTAATCACAAGGATTAAATAGATTATATCATAAAACTCGATGAGTTTTAATCTTGGCCACCATATGCCACAACTGGAGTTTGGCATAGTGACTTCATGAGGCGAAGCCGAGTGAAGTCCAGAGCCAAAACTCCAGGAGTGGAATGCGGTGGCAAAGATTAAAACAAATAGTTAATAATAATAACGATGAAAATAGAAATGATAATTATGATAATAATGATAATTATGATAATAATAAAATAATATGATAGTAATAAAAATGTGATAATAATAATAGAATAAATAGATAAGATCAACTAAGTCTGAAGTACAGATATCATAAAAAAAAAGATTACAAGAGAAAGAATAGAAACGTTTTAACAATCTCCTATTTGTATTGGGAAAAACTATTGGGATTAATTACCGAAAGATGAACAAGCCCTTCCATCAGGAGATAGATTTAAGATGAAAATGAAAGAGATTTTACATACCTTCCTAGACCAGGATGACTTCATGTAACAAACCTATTCTTGACACAATGACAAGATCAATAGATCGCAAAGACAACGTTATTATATGCTGGTCATATGACCAAGACAATGTAAATATTGTATCGTGTATTGTTTTTGTATTTGTCTGTAACCTGTTACATGTTCAATGTGACATCATTATGGAAGATCGCTATGTATGAGTGCAGGGGAACACAGGTTTATCCTACCCCTCATATAAATCTTCATAGGCTTAACATGGTGTCATTGTATGCCACGGTTATGCCATAAATTATTTATATGCCACGGGTGACATATGAGGTTAAAAACATGTGACGGGATAAGATAAAATCTAAATGTCACGAAATTTCATATGATTGTTTACATGGCATGAATTGTCTTCCGCTACAGATATGACTCAGCTCCGCTTCGTGATATCATTCCACGTAGACAACTCATGCCATATAAACAATCATATGAAATTTCGTGACATTTCTTGATATTACTTTACGCCGTGAGGGATGGGGGCTGTGGCTTCCAGAGAAGATTCAGGAGACAAAGCCCTTTAATCACAAGGATTAAATAGATTATATCATAAAACTCGATGAGTTTTAATCTTGGCCACCATATGCCACAACTGGAGTTTGGCATAGTGACTTCATGAGGCGAAGCCGAGTGAAGTCCAGAGCCAAAACTCCAGGAGTGGAATGCGGTGGCAAAGATTAAAACAAATAGTTAATAATAATAACGATGAAAATAGAAATGATAATTATGATAATAATGATAATTATGATAATAATAAAATAATATGATAGTAATAAAAATGTGATAATAATAATAGAATAAATAGATAAGATCAACTAAGTCTGAAGTACAGATATCATCAAAAAAAAGATTACAAGAGAAAGAATAGAAACGTTTTAACAATCTCCTATTTGTATTGGGAAAAACTATTGGGATTAATTACCGAAAGATGAACAAGCCCTTCCATCAGGAGATAGATTTAAGATGAAAATGAAAGAGATTTTACATACCTTCCTAGACCAGGATGACTTCATGTAACAAACCTATTCTTGACACAATGACAAGATCAATAGATCGCAAAGACAACGTTATTATATGCTGGTCATATGACCAAGACAATGTAAATATTGTATCGTGTATTGTTTTTGTATTTGTCTGTAACCTGTTACATGTTCAATGTGACATCATTATGGAAGATCGCTATGTATGAGTGCAGGGGAACACAGGTTTATCCTACCCCTCATATAAATCTTCATAGGCTTAACATGGTGTCATTGTATGCCACGGTTATGCCATAAATTATTTATATGCCACGGGTGACATATGAGGTTAAAAACATGTGACGGGATAAGATAAAATCTAAATGTCACGAAATTTCATATGATTGTTTACATGGCATGAATTGTCTTCCGCTACAGATATGACTCAGCTCCGCTTCGTGATATCATTCCACGTAGACAACTCATGCCATATAAACAATCATATGAAATTTCGTGACATTTCTTGATATTACTTTACGCCGTGAGGGATGGGGGCTGTGGCTTCCAGAGAAGATTCAGGAGACAAAGCCCTTTAATCACAAGGATTAAATAGATTATATCATAAAACTCGATGAGTTTTAATCTTGGCCACCATATGCCACAACTGGAGTTTGGCATAGTGACTTCATGAGGCGAAGCCGAGTGAAGTCCAGAGCCAAAACTCCAGGAGTGGAATGCGGTGGCAAAGATTAAAACAAATAGTTAATAATAATAACGATGAAAATAGAAATGATAATTATGATAATAATGATAATTATGATAATAATAAAATAATATGATAGTAATAAAAATGTGATAATAATAATAGAATAAATAGATAAGATCAACTAAGTCTGAAGTACAGATATCATCAAAAAAAAGATTACAAGAGAAAGAATAGAAACGTTTTAACAATCTCCTATTTGTATTGGGAAAAACTATTGGGATTAATTACCGAAAGATGAACAAGCCCTTCCATCAGGAGATAGATTTAAGATGAAAATGAAAGAGATTTTACATACCTTCCTAGACCAGGATGACTTCATGTAACAAACCTATTCTTGACACAATGACAAGATCAATAGATTGCAAAGATAACGTTATTATATGCTGGTCATATGACCAAGACAATGTAAATATTGTATCGTGTATTGTTTTTGTATTTGTCTGTAACCTGTTACATGTTCAATGTGACATCATTATGGAAGATCGCTATGTATGAGTGCAGGGGAACACAGGTTTATCCTACCCCTCATATAAATCTTCATAGGCTTAACATGGTGTCATTGTATGCCACGGTTATGCCATAAATTATTTATATGCCACGGGTGACATATGAGGTTAAAAACATGTAACGGGATAAGATAAAATCTAAATGTCACGAAATTTCATATGATTGTTTACATGGCATGAATTGTCTTCCGCTACAGATATCACTCAGCTCCGCTTCGTGATATCATTCCACGTAGACAACTCATGCCATATAAACAATCATATGAAATTTCGTGACATTTCTTGATATTACTTTACGCCGTGAGGGATGGGGGCTGTGGCTTCCAGAGAAGATTCAGGAGACAAAGCCCTTTAATCACAAGGATTAAATAGATTATATCATAAAACTCGATGAGTTTTAATCTTGGCCACCATATGCCACAACTGGAGTTTGGCATAGTGACTTCATGAGGCGAAGCCGAGTGAAGTCCAGAGCCAAAACTCCAGGAGTGGAATGCGGTGGCAAAGATTAAAACAAATCAGGTTTTGATTTTATCCTACCCCATCTCCTCGATTTTGGAATATTACGTGATAACAATTCTGTATGCCACTAGTGGCATATAAAACTCTGTATGCCAGTCAGCGTGGCATATGGAAACTCAATGTTTAGCCTATGGGATTTTATATTAGGGGTGGGATAAAGGGAAACACAGGATTACTCTACGCCGTGAGGGATGGGGGGTACGCCTGTGACTTCCAGAGAAGATCAGCCGGATTCAGGGGACTAAGCCCTATACGCCCTCCAGAGGTTACTCGACTCCCGATTATCGACCAGGGTAAACACAAGTTCCGCTCGCGAGAAACTGGGCACACCACGACCATATGAACCACAGTTTCCCCCATTTATATTTGAGTAACCTGAACATAATTTTTGCTTTACATGTAGAAATAGCTGAAAATTCCATTTCTGACATCGGATTTCCCATTTGAAGAATTATAAAAACCGTTAAAAAGCAATTATTGTGGGTTACGGGTCAAGGGTCTATCACCATACAACGTCGGTAACCAGCGCATACCGGGACCTGTGAACAGACTGAATTCTGGGATACCTCAATAGGGTCTATAATCACACGAGTTATATAGATTATAGGGGCTACTTACTGGCACTAGCCCCTTTGTTGAAACACACATTTTCTGTGGTGTATAGTGGATTTTGTCTCCTCTGGTGTGGAGGGGGACCTAACTTGATTTATCCCACCCCTGGAATAAATGTCCATAGGCTTAACATCGGGAACTCGTTCTCCATGACCCTACAATTTTTGCAGTCCGTTCTCCATGGTCTATATTATGTGTGTTGTCCATTCTTTTAGTGTGAACAGGGGGGAGATAAATACAGAAAGCAACTCGTTTTGGTCAAAGCAGTCATTCTCCAACTCGTTTGAATGCGATATGATATTCACTCGGCTATTGCCTCGTTCATATCACACCGCATCAAACTCGTGAACAACAACTTTGACCAAAACTTGGTGGAGGTACAACATACAGTAAATAGGGAAAACAACAAATAGCGATAAAGTCAGAGTTACAAAATAATGTTAATATAGAATATGATAAGTAGCGATACAGAGTATTGGAGAGTATAACAAATAGTGATACAGTCATTATGAAGCATACAGTAAACAAACTTTCCTTAAAATTATCCTTAAATATTTGCATTAAAAAAAATCGAGTTTAAAAGGTCTCTGCCAGTTGAAAAATATATTTGCCATCTCTCTAGCAGGCCACTTCTCTTCTCCAAATGGGAGAAGTTTCTAGAAAATATGATGTAAAGTTAATAACCATTTCAGGAATCCTACCAGTCATTGTAATCAAGCTCAACCTGTTCTGTGATGTCTTTCTTGTTCAACTTATTTAGCATTAGGTTTTATCGTAAAACTAGACGAGGTTTAATCTTGGCCACCGTATTCCACGACTGGAGTTTGGCAAAGTGACTTCATGAGGCGAAGCCGAGTGAAGTCCGGAGCCAAAACTTCAGGAGTGGAATGCGGTGGCCTAAGATTAAAACGAATCAGGTTTTGATTTTATCCTACCCTATCTCCTCGATTTTGGAATATTACGTGATAACAATGCTGTATGCCACTAGTGGCATATAAAACTCTGTATGCCAGTCAGCGTGGCATACGGAAACCCAATGTTAAGCCTATGGGATTTTATATTAGGGGTAGGATAAAACGCCAAACTAGCTTGTTCATAGCATATCAGAGTTTATTTGACTTATGTCTTCTTTCTACTGGATATTTTAAAGATAAGTAGAGACAGATTCTTTCTATTTTCCATTAAAATGTCCATGTCAAGAAGAAGAAAAAAGGCAGCTTTATATACTGGTTTAAAAAAAAATACTTTCTTCATTTGTCAATTGGACAATAGCTATATGGGATAAACGATTGTGCTAATTCAAGCATGACTGTAAAAAAGATAGAATAGAAGCTGCTTATATTTGAGAAAAAAAAGAAGCAAGTTATGTATACAGACTAGCGACTTCGTCGAGTCCGTGTTGGAGGGAAATATAGAAAAATGAGATGACGGACTGCCAATAGAGGGATTCAAACACCCGACACTCGCATTCCCAGTCGAATGCTCTGCTGACGGCTCCACATGGCCAGACGATTGGCCGTTGCCAAATACTTAGAGTGCTGTAGAAGTCTATGGTGGTGGGTGGGGGAGGGTAATCAGCGGATTTTTGAAAGAGCTACCAGCGAAATTTGAGATCTCATTGGTTTCTCACGAGAAAAATAGATCCGAAAACTACAATAGTAAACTTTGATTTTGGAATGGATTGAAATGAATCATAAGAGAGAAAGCATGTATGTCTATCGATCTAGAAAAAAGAAGAGCAGGTTTGAATTCAACCCTCCATGAGATTCTCACTCTCGTGGCCCTTCAGTCTCCAGGCCTAGGTCGAGTTCACTATGTCTCTATATGCGGGAGACACTTCAAGCGGATATCACAGAAAATTACACGTTTTATATGTGGTAGGTAAACATTAAACCATCCAGATAGGAGCTACTATGATAAACTGGTTCACTAGAAGTTTCAGCCGGTGGCTTGTGTCACCGCGGTGTAGTTCGCGTTGGAGCCGGCAGGCGGCGTGGGTCGGGCAGACGACTTTCAGTCCCGTGACGTCACGACGTCAATATCGTGGCGTGTTCGGGTGGAGATCATCCCGGATGAGCCGCCCTGCGCGGGGGATTGTGGGGCGGTTTAGCCTGCTGCTGCCATCTGGTGGTCGTGCCGGTCGATCCGGGTCAAGGAGACGCTGATCAAATGGTGTGAAGTCACGTGATGAGATAAATGTCGACTGCTGAGTCACATGACTCATTCAGCAGAACTATAGAGTTCTCTTTATTATCCATGATATAGCTACGAGAATGAAAAATTGAATTTCATCTCTATAATTAGAATAATAGTGTCAAAAGATAGCCTGGAAAGAGAGGATTACAAAGATACTTGAACTTTTAAAATCGGTCAAGTAGTTCAAGTATTATTCTGGTCATAGCGTTCAGTAGACGTGTGTCAGGTATTGTAATGACCAGAACTATGGAGTTCTCTGAAAGTTTATCTGCACAACTGAGTATAGTTACCTACTACATTTAAAACGTTAGAATTCCGTCGAATCCGCTTGAAGTTGCTCCCATACATAGAGACATAGTGAACCAAACCTGGGCGTGGAGATTGAAGGCCCACGAGAGTGAGAATCTCGGGTACAGAAAATCTCAAACCTGTTATTCTTTTTCGCACCTGTATTGTCAGATTTACTGTTCAAACGTCCTTCTCAGAATCGGGAACAGTCGGTGAAGTGCGTACAGCGACATGATTAAGGTCGGGCAGAGTCGGTCATTACCACAAGGCAAGTAATGCCTGACCCGATTAAAATCGGGTCTGTGAAGTACATACAGCGACCCGATTCTGACCAACCAGATGAATTTGTCGGGCAACGGTGTAGCACAATGGTGGTGTCGTGCCTTCGGCTTTAAATCTGGGACCTGTTTCACTAGTTTCGTGACATGTCTAGATGGCATCAACATGTTTCATGAGAGTATGATTTCGGAACTAGAATGTTCCTTTCTTGGCGACAAAAGAACAACCATAAGCTCAGGCGAAGCCTAAAAATTGAGTCAGTCAGTGCAACACCCCCCTTGAGAACTTTGCCTAAGATTTAAAAATACCCCCTTTGGATATGTACCTTTCTTGCTGATAAATTGCAGTCCAATTTTCCGAAATCGGGACCGATAAATTAAGAAACCTGTACCTTCCCGTTGTCAGCGACAACGGAGTTTAAGAAATACCCCCGTAGTGCCTACCGATTTTGGCCCATAATTAGTCGCTGGGTGGGGAGAAATGACCCTCCCATACACAGACTAAGCCCCGCTCACCGATTTAGCCCCCCATATACTACGATTTTGTACTTGTTCCTTTATCGGTGGCCTCAAATCTCTGAGAAAATCATAAGTCCGTCATTCAGTGTGGAAAGAATTTACTCCCGATTAACTCCAACAAATTACCACCACCCCGATCCATAAAAATTACTGCCCGCGGCTAAGCCTTGGGCAGTAATTTTTCCAAGCCTTACCTCGTAACTTTGACTTATTCCCACCGGAACATAGTTTCCCTTTATTCGGGTACATTGGTTTTACAACCCAGGCTCGGCTACAGCCTGGTCCCTCATTGTTCACACTGAATCTCTCAATCTAAAGCATGTGATCCACCAAGAGTGAGTTAGGGCCGGACGATGACCATTTGGAGGGAATTGTGGACGTTGGCCGCCCAAATCGCTCATCGGCTCAGATCAGCTCGGACAATCTGCTTGGTGGATCAGCAAATCAGCCGGAATCGGCCGGACTAGCCAAGTGAAAACCCTGTTGCCCGGAACCGTGCGGTCGTCGCCTCTGGCCGGCTGGCCCTGTAAAAACCAGCCGGCCGGCCGCCTCTGGCCGTCTCTGAGCGTCTATTTGGTGGATCACATGCTTTATACAAACATAGTGCTGCGGAGCACAAGCAAATAGTCTTATTTCTACTTAGTTTTATTAATAGTAATGGGATGAGATGAGATGAGATAGTAAGAAAGTAGACACTCATTATTTGTTATTGTTATGCTAATACATCATTTGGCCATTTCACACTTGTTTGTATCCATCTTAGGATCATTATCAGTTAATGTTTTGAATAGTTTCTATGGCTTTATCTAGGCAAAGTCTATCTACATAGATTTTAAGATAAGTCACTACACAAAATCAAACAGTTTCAACACACAGGGAGGGTTTGCTGTTTTCTTTTGTTGGTAAGCAGTTTATTAGTGGTAAGTTACATCTGGTAGATCATCAATTTCACTGTATCATAATTGGTGAAGAGTTAACAATTTCTGAGTCATTTTACGTATACAAGGTAGTCCTATTTTCCGTCGTGTATACGCCACATCTATAGACGTATACAAGCGTCCATGTTGCAGTCAGATATACGTCACCTAATTATTGTCCCACGCCACCCCAATGCTATAGACTTATTAATACCCCTAACTATACCTAATTCCATCACCCAGAAAAGGTTGGAACAACCAATGCTTATTATGCAACCTCCAATTTGATGTGTCATACATGCATATCACCTCAATGATACTTTAGATATACCTTAGATAACACAGGGACACCAAAACTGGATATACACTAATACATTGGCAGACCTAGCTATAATATGCTTATCTTTTTCCAAGTTAAAACCAAGATAATTATCATCTATAATGTTTAGATAGCACAGACTCACTGATACAATACCCTAGTTTGCTCCAACAATTTAATCTGTCCAAAAACAACACTCCTGAAATCACACCCACCGTTCACACTTTAGCTGTGAATGCTCTATATCTCTATGTGCAACTGCCTGGATTCGCGGTGTTTGTCCGAGTGGCCCCGTAACTAGATAGTGGGCCGTTAGGCGGCGCTGAACCGCAACACCTGTATTTCATGAAAGGCTAGAGACCAATGTATGTACCCTTTTAGTTATACAGTACAAAATTTTAAAAAACTTTCTTAGCATAATTTACTTTACTATAGGGTCACATTAAATAAGCACATTTTCATAATTGAGAACTCCATACACAAGCTGCGTGGGCACAGGTACATCATGGTGGGTGAACATCCGCTTGGAGAGCAGAGATTCCCCAGAGGTCAAGCCAAGGTCACTGCACAGCTTCTTAGCCTCCTCATTGGTGTCAGGAATCAGTGTTTCTATCTTCATATCTGTCTCACCTGTCACACAACTGAGTAAATCTACAGCTAGAGCCTTGGCTATTGCAGGAGTGTCACTATACAGAGGCATCATTCTGTAGGAGTTTAGGGTCTTATAGAGTGTGCCCCAACCCTTTACCTCACCATCCACCAGAGCTACCAAACCCACACGAGCAAATCCTAGCAGCCATTCCAGGATCTTCGGGCGTTTCATGGGATGAATCTTTTTATCGTAATCCAGGATCTTTTCAAAATCCACATCCTTGATGGAGATAATCTCTAAGGTGGGATGATGAGAAGGAGGTTTGTTTTTATCAAGGAGAATGCTCTTCATGTCACAGATATATGTCAGGAGGGTGAAAGTGGAGATTGCAAAACCACCAGAAGTATACATCTTCTGGAGGTCAAAGTCAGCATTCAAACCCACATTCCTGTTTCCAAGAGATTGCATGCTGAGGTGAAATACTTTCCTGCCGATTCCCTTTCCGCGGTAGGTGTCTTTTGTGATGTAGTAACCAATGAAGCCATTGGAATCGTCCAGACAAACTGCTGAGCAATGACCTGAAAGGAAATGCCATCAAATCATTTTTATCTTTCAAATTTGAGCTTATCCAAAGATTATGTTATACATGTGACTTTTCCTCGCATTTTACATGTGACTATCCCTCGTAGTTTACATGTGACTATCCCTCGTAGTTTACATGTGACTATCCCTCATAGTCTACATGTGACTATCCCTTTTAGTCTACATGTGACTATCCCTCATAGTTTACATGTGACTATCCCTCATAGTTTACATGTGACTATCCCTCATAGTTTACGTGTGACTATCCCACATATTTCAAATATGAGATCATTCATTAAAGATTTCTATATTTCTTAGTATTTCATTTCAAATAGAGAGTCTAGCTGAATTTTCAATATGAAGATACCCTAACATTGTATTTTATCATTGTATTGGTTATTAATCCTTTGACTGGTATTTTATATGGATTACGTGGTTACCTTGCTTATAGTGTATGAGCTCGCTCTATTTTTGTATTTTTTGGTTTTGATAACATCACAATCACACTTAAATAGCATGATGATTGACAGGACGGGGTACAAACAGGTTGGTGAACAAAAACAGCACAATACAACACCACTAAATCATCTTAGCGAGCGATCTATATTTCTGACAGGAGTGGACTGTTTAATATGTTGAGGGTTTGGTTGATATAAAGTGGGATTCACACGATGGGATTCATGTACCTCAGAGGGTGTTTTCCTGAGATAAATCCTGCTGAGATTCCGTACTCGAACACAATTTCTTCGTCTAAATTATGGGGTTTCATTTCCCTGAGACATGTTTCCGCCCTGAAAATGTTAAAGACATTTCAACCCGTGTGAATTCCACCTTAAGTGGAATTCACACGGTGGGATTCATGTACCTCACAGGGTTCAAAATCCCATGAGAATGTACTGCAATACTTGAAGGGGCATGGAGAACGAGTTCCCAATGCAGAGGAGGTGTGAAGCGTAGCGTCCCCAATCGTTTTGGCAAGGTCTCAAATGACAGCTGAATGGAGATTCCTATACAAAAATAGGCTAACTAGTAATAGCTACTACATACAAACTGTTAGAGCTCTATCAAAGATCTTTTCAGATATTGATAGAGTGATATCTAATGTACTCCAAACCACAATAGAGCTCAATAGAGCTCCACGTTTTATGCCTGTTCTGTGTTGTGGAATACAGCCTTATTTCTCATAGGCTAGGGCTTGCTAGCCACACACAGTCCATTCTCTAGAGCTCCTTCCCCAATGCTGGCATGTTTGAAAGTGGCGCCTTGAACCCTGCCGCGATGGCATATATGATTTGGGTCCCTATAGGGGGCGCTGCGCTTCACACCTCCTCTGTTCCCAATGCGAAGGCTATGGGACAAAAATAACAAGGGTGAGATAACATATGGAGATATGGTTAGGGTACCTAGAAGGATTTGTCTAAATATCGAGGAACAGATGGAATTTGGGTACACTAACGATGTTTCCTTATTATTATATATCTGAAAATCATCAAAAAGCCATTTTACAACAAATCACATGACACGAAGGGACGTATAGATATTATTTCGTCACTCAGTGACGAACAGAATCCATGGTCAGTAAAAATGGGACATTCGCATATATAATGATAAGGTATACCAACCGCTATTTGTACTTACTTATAACTTCCCCTTCTTTGCTCTCTGCAACAAAAACGCCTTCGGGGTAGCAGTCAAACTGGAGGTTGCAGTATTCGATGGGAATGTTGAACCCTTCTTCAACCCAAAGTGCCTGAACAGTAACCATATCTTCTCTCCTCCCCTTCCGAATTGTATATCCTGATTTATCCGCCATCTTTGCTCCCTCACCTAACCTAAATCAGCATGTGTATTGTGCTGTAGTGGATACCACTGGGTTGAAATGACCCACACTGGACCGAGTGGGAGCTGGGTTGGTATAAGGTCACGCAGTTCTACAGGGCATAAACACACTGTACGATTTCGTTCCTACCGATTAACTCCCTAAATCGGAAGGGCATTTTAACTTGTCTCCGGTGAATTTGCGCTGGGCATCGACCATCACAGCAGGATTTATGGATGGGGGTGGTGGGCTATATAGTGGGAGTTAATCGTAAGCAAATTCTGTTCACACTGGACGACTTACTTCCGATTTCCTCAGAGATTTGAGGCCACCGATAAAGGTACAAGTAATAGATCTTAGTATATGGGAGCTAAATCGGTGAGCGGGCCTCAATCTGTGTGTGGCAGGGGCATTTCTGCTCACCCAGCGACTTATGGGCCAAAATCGGTAGGCACCACGGGGGTATTTCTTAAACTCTGTTGTCGGCGACAACAGGAAGGAACACGTTCCTTGATTTATCGCTCCCGATTTCGGAACATTGGACTGTAATTTGTCAGCGATAAAGGTACATGGCCACGGGTGGGATTTCCAAATCTTAGGTTAATTTTTGTAGGGGGGTGCCACACTGGCCGACACATTTTCTAGGCCTCGCCTGAGCTTACAATTGTTCTTTTATCGCCGAGAAAGGAACATTCATGTTCCGAAATCGTACAGTGTGTATGGGCCTTTAGATACAATAGACCCCGTCTAAAACCTCAAGGGGTGTACGCAGGACTCTTTTGAGGAGAGTACAGAAGATTTAGGTCATGCTAAACTCTCATGACCTATTTGTGGTACCGCATGGATTCTCCTTTGTGATGATTGTCGCTATATTTAAATGCGGAGACTCCTGAAACCTCTTCCTTTATCAGAGCGTGCTCTCACGCGCAATATACGTTGCCTATAAAAGTTTAGAGTGGACAAATATACTTTCAGCGTGCTGAGCAAAATCTATCCCTTCACTATTTGCGTGCTATTCGCTGTGCTATTGGATAGGGAGCAGGGTGCCAGTGTCTGAGGGTCTTAGAGGCATGCCCGGCTGACCATAACCAATCACTCATAATGATGAACATTCTATTTGCCCCTAGTTGTAGAGTTTTGATGTTTGATGGATTGGTAGTTATTTGATGATTACTTCAGAGACAGTGAAGCACATGGTTTTGTTGATGCTGTGGTGGTTTTATTTCCTACCACTAGGTGACAGCACACACATGACATATAGTATAATGTTGTAGAATATTAACAGGGGGCAGCACTGAGCTGATCTGATGAACAGTACACAAGTTACCTACCACATGTAAAACGTTAGAATTTTGACGGATGCGCTTGGAGAATCCCCCGCCCATAGGAACAGAGTGAACCCGATCTAGGGTTGGAGACTGAAGCGCCACGGGCCTGAGATTCTCGTGTAGGGAAAAACCTCTTCTTTTTACCTGTTCTTCTTTTTTTGTAGATCTATGCAGAAACAAACTTTTCTCTCGTGATCTATTTCAAACTATGCCAAAATCAAAGTTTACTATAGTAGTTTTCTGATCTGATTTTCTCGTGAGAAATCAATGAGATCTCAACTTTCGCTGGTGTCAATCCATAGATTTTTGGTCGCCCACAATCAGCTCAAATGCATGTGTCATGCGAAATGATAACCACAAGTTTACGATGGTTTCCAGTTCACCCGCTAGAGCGCCCAACGGCAGTTAGAAATCGTGACATTGGCGACAAACCTGTCTACAGAGTCTCCAGAGGTTACTAAACTCCCGATTATCGCCCCGGGTAAAGCAAAGTTCCGCTCCCGATAGACTTGGCACACTACGACAAAATGAACTACAGTTTTCTGATTTATAATTGGAGAAACTGAATATAATTTCGGATTTCCATGTAGAAACAGCTGAAATTTCCATTTCTGACATCAGAATTTCAATTTGAGGATGTCTGAAAACCGTTAAACTGCATTAATTCTGGCTTACGGGTTGGGGGTCTATCACTACACTACGTCGGTAATCAGCGAAATCCGGAACTTGTCAACAGACTGAATTACGGGATACCTCAATAGGGTCTGTGGTAGCCAAATGCGAATCGACGAAGTCGCTATACTCTATACTAAACCTATGGAGATCGCTACTGAGCAGATGAGACAGGGTAGGATAAAATCTAAACATCACTCAAATTCATATAATTGTTTATATGGCAATCGTTGTCTTCCACTACAGATATCACTCAGCTCCGCTTCATGATATCATTCCGGGAAGACTACTCACGCCATATAAACAATTATATGAAATTTCATGACGTTTCTTGATATTCTGCCACCTGATGGGCACTCTAAGAACTATTTCATATAAAGAAGGTAAGGCACTTACGTCGAGTTTCTAATTATTTACAGGATTTTTTTTAATAATCAGTCAAAAGATGAGTATAGTAGATATAGCATTCCCATGATTTGGATCTGTGTGGCCGTATTCTCCTTGTATGCGGAGTGATTACAATAGTACGCGGAGAATACGACCACCCAGATACAAATCATGGATTTATTGTGCATTTATTATCCACCTAATACAAAGTGACCATAGAAAACACATAGGGAGTGTGGATTTGTCTCAGACTAACACCCTGTGAGGTACATTAATCTCAGCAGGATTTGTCTCAGACTAACACCCTGTGAGGTACATGAATCTCAACAGGATCTGTCTCAGACAAACACCCTGTGAGGTACATGAATCTCAGCAGGATTTGTCTCAGACTAACACCCTGTGAGGTACATGAATCTCAGCAGGATTTGTCTCAAACAAACACCGAGTGAGGTTCATGAATCTAAGCAGGATTTGTCTCAGAGAAACACCATGTGAGGTACGTGAATCCCAGTAGGATTTATCTTGGACGTACACCCTGTGAGGTACATGAATCTCAGCAGGATTTATCTCAGACAAACACCGTGTGAGGTATGTGAATCCCAGCAGGATTTGTCTCAAACAAAAACCCTGCACGGGTGAGGTACATGAATCTCAGCAAGATTCGTCTCAAACACCCTGTGAGGTACATGAGTCTTAGTAGGATTTGTCTCAGACACCCTATGAGGTACATGAATCCCATCATGTGAATTCCGCTTTTAACTAAATGTACGACCGCTGGCTCACAGCACCTCCTTATGACTTGGAGTTGCAGGAGCGGAATCTTACAGTGTTTACCTAGCACATATAAAACGTGTAAATTTCTGTTTACACGAGATAATTATGGTTTCCCGTTCACCTGCTAGAGGGCATGACGGCAATTAGGAATCGTTAGCCAAATATGATTCGACGAAGTCGCTAGTGTGGATAATAATATCTGCTGTTGTAGACATGAACCACAAGGGGTTAACGTATAGTAACACAAGACCATTAGCAAGTGTATTACAGCATCAACTTATAGGGGACAGAGCCATTGTTAGTTCCTAAGGCAGTCACTAGGTGGCCAGCAGTATGGTGGGGACAAAACTTGTATTCTGGCTCTTTGTTCTTACAAAATTCAACTGTCTTTCATTGTTTTACCATGGTTCATTTGACTCTCTACACCCACCCCAGAGAGGGTTGACATAATGATTAAATCCAAGACATGGTTTTGTTCACATGGAACACTTTATAAACATATGCGAGCAAGGTTAGAGTTGTGACTTTTCCCAATTATCACTCACTTCTTTTGCACAATTGACATGGGTTTTAATTTTCAAGCCAAATTGTCTGATATGCCTTTAAAGCTGCCTATTCAAAAGAAACATTTTGTAGTATTTATTATAAATCTTTCATGAATAGATTCAAATTGCAATTGTTACATTGTAATATCTATCAGTAAAGACTATCATTTGTTTTCTCCATGTACAGAGAGACCACTGTGGGAGTATATCTTACCATAAAGAATAACTTTAAAGAACATAATGATTGGTTATCATTGAATGGTTATGAGTTCTAATAGTTTAAAAACAATAGGTCATGGTTTACTGTGGCTCCATACATTTTTAATGGGGACTTGTAATATTAGATGGATTATAAGAACAAATGACCATTAGTGAGTGGATTATGGCATGAACTTAAAGTTGCCTGTTCAAAAGAATTATTTGTAGTATTTATTATCAATCTTCATGAGTAGATTCAAATTAGCAATTGTTATACTGTAATATCTATCAGTAAGGACTATTTTGTGTGTGTTCTCCATGTATCGATGGACCACTGTGGGAATAGATCTTACCATAAAGAATAACTTTAAAGAACATAATGATTTGTTATCATTGAATAGTTATGAGTTCTGACAGCTTAGAAAAAATAGGTCATGGTTTACTGTGGCTCCATACATTTCCAATGGGGACTTGTAATAGATGGATAATAAGAACAAATGACACAAAGACAGACTAAGATTTTCTGTGTTTATTATGATAAATAGGGACTGACACAACTGATGTCATTATCGCAATAAAAATAGCCACACAAAATGGTGTGCATTCAGCAAGTACATGTTACTCATATATACGACTATATGTATGATACAACACACAATCAACACACTGTCCAACAGGAAGCTCACAAAAACAGATATATATTTGAAAGTGTGTTTAGCTACCA
The DNA here is from genome assembly GCA_950022655.1 of Alentia gelatinosa. Lineage (NCBI taxonomy): Eukaryota > Metazoa > Annelida > Polychaeta > Phyllodocida > Polynoidae > Alentia > Alentia gelatinosa. The sequence goes on along the minus strand of OX465593.1, from coordinate 33,850,806 downwards.
CTAAGCCTTGCCCCGACATTAGCCGCACCCACCAAGCACCTCACATGACAAGCACCGCATCAGCAGGACAGAGACCCCCACGCCGGGACGGTGTGATGCGAAAAACTTGTTTTATCACCCACTCGATACGCGCATGCGTCTAGACACGCTCTTCCGGTCAGATTTCATGGACTATTGGACGTACTGGTTTTACACTATAGAAGTTAGTTTGAAATATATTTCTCCTATAATAATGTCTTAATTGTCGTGAAATTAAATTATTACATTCATTATGACATTCTTAATTTCGGCAAATTGCACTATGACTCCTAACAGAGATTACGCTAAATCCTGACAAGCTAGGGAATTAAGCACCGATGAATTTTTCACCCCCAATCATGGACTTCAACACTGTGCATGTTCGCGCATGCACACAAGATACGAGTGGGTGTTAAAACAAGTTTTTCGCAGGGTAACCAATTTTCACATTACAACGGCAGGGTGGCCACGTAGCATGACACAATGTGATGTAGTGTAACACAGCATGACACAACATAAGATCAGTCTGTGAGACCAGTTTCTAAGATCAGTCTTTAAGACTAATCTAGTCCTGCAGTCTCTAGAGCACGTGATCCACCAAATCGACACTCAGAGAAGGCCAGAGGCAGCCGGCTGGCGGGTTTTTACAGGGCCGGCCGGCCAGAGGTGATGACCACATGGTTGTGGGCAACAGTGTTTTCAATGGGCTTGTCCGGCCGATTCCGGCTGATTTGCTGATCCACCAGGCAGATTGTCCCAGCCGATCTGAGCCGATGAGCGATGTGGACGGCCGACGTCCACAATTCCTCCACATGGTCATCGTCTGGCTCTAACTCACTCTTGATGAATCACATGGTAAAGAACAGTCCTAAAGACCAGACTGTGAGATTGAGACCAGTCTGAGAAACATGGGAAACAGTTTGAGAGATTCGACTGTAAATGTGTATACATGTACATATACAGACTATGCACTCTGCATATCACAGCGGGGCAGATATTCCAGATTCATATTAATGTTATACACATAATGAGATTCCTATCATAGCCTACACAAATCCTTTGACTACTGACAGAGAGGCAGACTGACAGTGTCACTGACAGCTGACAGAGAGACAGTCATACTAACAGTGTCACTGACTACTGATAGAGAGACTGACAGTGTCACTGACTACTGACAAAAAAACTGTCAGTGTCACTGATAACTGACAAAAGGAGACAGGCAGACTGACAGTGTCACTGAGTACTGACAGAGAGACAGTCATACTAACAGTGTCACTGACTACTGATAGAGAGACTGACAGTTTCAATGACTACTGACAAAAAGACTGTCAGGGTCACTGATAACTGACAAAAGGAGACAGGCAGACTGACAGGGTCACTGAGTACTGACAGAGAGACAGTCATACTAACAGTGTCACTGACTACTGATAGAGAGACTGACAGTTTCAATGACTACTGACAGAGACAGACTGACAGTGTCACTGAGTACTGACAGGGAGAAACATGCTGACAGTGTCAATGACTATTGACAGAGACAGACTGACAGTGTCACTGAGTACTGACAGGGAGAAACATGCTGACAGTGTCAATGACTATTGACAGAGACAGATTGACAGTGTCACTGAAAATGAGACAGGTGAATTGCATGGTTCGTAACTCTCAATACAACAATCGCTACATAATTGGGCTGATGGCACATTTCTAACACATGGATAATTCTTATTAGGCTTGTTCATGGCATCACAAGCCATATAATACAAGATGTCTACATGGACAAAGTACACACTCACAAGTATGGCATGGTGCATAGCATGGTGGACTCTCCCGTATGTGTGTAGTCCGTAGGTGACATAAACTATGTAGAGACTAACTATCAATGTTCAACATGTCATGCTTAAGCACGTGATCCACCAAATTGACGCTCAGAGACGGGCAGAGGCAGCCGGCTGGCTGGTTTTTACAGGGTCAGCCGGCCAGAGGCAATGACCACACGGTTGTGGGCGACATGGATTTCAATGGGCTGGTCCGGCCGATTCTGGCTGATTTGCTGATCCACCAGGTAGATTGTCCCAGCCACTCCGACCCGATGAGCGATTTGGGTGGCCGTCGTCCACAATTCCTCCACATTGTCATCGTCCGGCCCTAACTCACTCTTGGTGGATCACACACTTTACACAAAGGTGCACCTGGAGTTTACATCCAATCTGTTCTCTGTCTGTTTTTACTTGGATGGTAAAAAAAATACAAACTCTGGTGTTTCAGAGGTCAGATTTAGTCTTAGAGTTGGTATTGTGGTTCCTACTCTGTGCTCTGAGCAAAAGAAACCCATAGTAAGCTTTCTAGTCTACAGATCCTAAAATCGATGTCTCCTATGATGTCCTACATCTAGATTATGTGTATAGGAAAATACAGGGTTTCTTATTCCATGAAACTTATACCTTAGATTCACAGAATACTTATTTTATGGCTCTAGAAATGCTATAATTAGTGTAGGCTTATAGTAACTGACTATAATACCTGTAGATTTAAAGTAAACTGACAGATTGAGATTCTATGAAAACCATAATAATAAACCATAACCACAGAAAACTGACATTGGATTATGATTCTATGACAACCCATAAGCATGTAAATTTCTGTCGATCCTAAGCTACTAATATCATCAGGATCTTCCACCAACCCAGAGGCAAACTTTGTGAACCCGGTGCGCACTGACTGAGACTACTGTTAAATTGTAAAGGCTATCAAGTCACGATGGTCCAAATTTGTGTCTGTTATTCCTATATAATGCCAAGGTCTCTGTCATTTGCAATGGAGCTTTCCAATTCAGAAGGTTTATGAAATTTAAAGTTAAAGTTAAAAATGGAAAGGAGGTATCCACGACTTGCAATTTTTAAGGGAATATTGTGTCAGACAATCACCGATACGGCCGTTCTTCCACTCGGGCCTTAGACCCCTACTCCTCATTCTAATGGCGGGTGTTAGCCGAATGGGCAGTGGGTACCATTTTTGTGTAAGTCTTTGGTATGACCCGACTAGGGTTTGAACCCACGACCTGACATGCTCATGGGGAACACCCCTACCACTTGGCCACCGAAACTCACACCTCTCCCATCCCTGTAGTATATGATAGACTTGACTGGGGAGGTGCAGGTTCCAGCATGGCAGGCACCAGGCTGATGGAAAGCTATATGGCACAGAGCATGCTCTGGTTCCATGGTCATCCGATAGTGGGATCAGGCGAAGTTGAAGTTCTGGTGTGTCAGAGGTAAAATGGCTGCCTCGACATGGGAATGGATATACTCCCTAGACCATATATCAACCCTTTCCCTGCAGCACCAGGTTCCCCTGTTAAGCATTTCACGGCAGGCGTTACCTGCCCAAACGTAACACCTACGGCAGGCACCTCTTTTGGAAATAGCAATGTCATGTGATGTGTCATGTGATTTAAGTAATTTACCTTGGTGACTGATCATATTTTGTTATACCAAATCAAAGGTCAATATGGCTCTTATACATTGTCAAAATTTCTTTTAAATCAAACAATTATCTTTTTATCTATTGAATTTTGTATATAAGTATCAATGATGCCTCTAAGATGCCTGGAGGCATCATGCTGCCGTAGCCAGGGGAATGCCTGGAGGTATCTTCCTGCTGTTAAAGGCTTAAGAGGGAACTGCACTGAGATCCATAGCTGCTGAAAATATGCAATGAGTTATCTCACAAGGCAATGCAGAGTGAGATTACACAGTAAACCAAAACAAATGGTGTATTTCCAGTGGCTATGGTTCGAGTGTGGTTCAGATTTTATCTCAGCCCTATCACTCACTAATTGGCTAGAATTTGTGAAATCATTGCCAATGGAGTATTTAAAAAAGACAAAAAACTCCATGGGCATCGAGTATCATTTTGTTTGTTGGTTTGATTTATGTCCAGTTAACCATTGCAGGTTCTCACCAGACTGAGTTCCCAATGTTAAGTCTATGGGGGAAAATAAAATACCAGGGGTAAGATAAATGGAAACTCACCTATGCTGAAGATTTATAAATGTTCCTTCAGCAAAGTTTGCCTATGGTATGGTGTCTGATTCTGGAGAGCTTAGTTTTATGAACAGAGTCAACCACATCTCACTACATAGATACACTTTGTAACCATAAAGAACCAATTTTATAGCCCTGCTAACATACAGTAAAATCCCACATCAGGGTCACCTTCTGTTCCAAGCACAATTGCCTCCTAGCATGAGGTTTACTTCCTCTTATACAGGTTAAAATCAATACTTGATAAAGGGTGCAGTTCCAACCCCAGGTTTCACCTTACACAGCGTGTCTCTAATTTAAGGCCGTGCTCCATTGCGCCGATCCACTGGAGAATGATTTGGTCACCGACCGATCAGCTCCCAGTCGCCGATAGTGGAGCTGTAGTGGAGTCCCGATCCCCCCGACGGTTGGTGCTCAAACTCCTAGCGGTGCTCCATACTGGAGATTGAGAGCCGATCCACTGAGGACTGGCACTAGGGACTGGGAAAAACCCAATCTCCAGCCGGTCGCCAAAGTGGAGAAGCAGCGCCAACCGAGGTAAGATCAAGGGAAGAACCAAGGGCAAGAACTAATGGAGAACGGGAGGAGATAGGGTTAAGATTGCTCGGCGACCATCTATCTCCAGTGGATCGGTGCAATGGAGTACGGCCTTTTAGAAAGTTCAAATGTATATCCTTTTAACATAAAACTCAGCATGATGTTCTATTTTAAGTACCGTAGGGGGCAAGCAGTAGTAATGGAAGGGCCCCCTATACACATAATAACAATGGGCTGATTTTGCACCTACTGTGAGTGGCAGGAGTAAACAACGACGACTGTAATCACATTTTACCCACGGCCCGTCACTTCAGGACAAGCCTCATAACACAGACAGCAAAAATCACAGGAACCATAAAAATATCCAGAGTCGAGTGTGAAAAATATATACCTTGCTGTAAAAAATCTGAATTCAACGTGAGAGGGGAACAAAATAACGATCACGTCCGACTTCCGGTCTGAATGGAATGTTTACACCTGCTGGCCAAGATGGCGGAAAGTTTACTTCCGGTGTGACGTCACACCACACTACCGAGTCTCGTATCACAATTATTGACCTTTCGCTCAATTTCCGGCTAGTGACGTCATAGGTGACGTCACAATCTCCTACGTCACGTGACCGCATGAATTAATGCCACGTCACAGACACTAGACACTACACTACTGAGCTAAGCCTGTTGAAGTGGAAATATCCGTTTGAAAGTGAAACTATCATATCAAAAGCCAGATATTAAAACATGATGTAGTCATGGAAGCATATTTCCTATAGAACTAGACATTATCAAGGCTGTCTTCGTACGTCAAAATCCTTGGTAAAATTGTTGATCACATACATCCCTCTGCCGACGGCATCGGGATGTATGTGATCAACAATTTCACCGCGTATTTTTGACGTACGAAGAGAGTAAGCCAGTTTCCGTATAATACTACCCTCCATACCATGTTAGTTATGTAATTAATAGAACGAACCAAATGGTAGATAATTCCTCAGTTCAAAGTTTTAATTGAGTAGAATAATAGGGAGACATATTGATTGTGGCTGAATTACATTTGTTTTTTGTCATTTTTCTTTCATTCCTTAGACTTGCGTGACAGCGTCTTGGTTGGAAAATTTCAATTTTTGTTATACGCCCCGTCATATACACTGAATTACATTTGTTTCTTTTCATTTAATTTTCTTCTCACTTGATTAAGGGTGTATTCCACTTGGCAGACCAATTTAAACCATGGAGGTGCTGCATAGGCACCATGTTAATGCCGGTCAGGCGGGTTTATAGAACCTGTGCGGTGGAGCAGGTTATTTGCTCACCATCAGCAGCTGTACAGCCACTGTATGGCCAATGTCTGTAACCTGCCAGTAGCATACGGGCATCGAATGGGCCTCTCCATAAGCAATAGGAGAAACCGAACGAGAGTTAGCCTGGCCAGTTTTATCTCACAACGGACAGGTCGCGTAGTACTATGTGAGGCGTAGCCGAGCGAAGTAATTTAGCAGACCTGGCCGGAGTGAAATGAAACTGACCAAGTTAACTCGAGTTTGGCTTACTATTTATCCTACCCCTCTTTAATAACTTAGCAACAGTGGCATGTTGACACTCATCGGAGGATGGCTGCATTTATCAATGCTACCGGATCTACTTTCATTATCTCGTCCATGATTGGTCGGTCTGTTTATTCCCCCCGGTGCGTAAATCACACTTTATTCAATGCTGAGTCAAATGCGCTAAATCAATGTTAAACCTATGACGTTTTTTATTAGGGGTGGGATAATGTTTGGAAGACACCTAGAGAAGTTAAAATCTAGCCCATTTTGTGGAATACGGCCTTTAATATTTCCAACACAAAACAACAAAGAACAGATTCCATTCAGCCACACTTTCTCCCTATATTAAATGTCCTCATGTATGAAGCAATACAGTCTCTTTACCATATGAAGTATTATTTATATTACGCACCTCCACACCTTATGAAGTATCATTTTTGTTATGTATTTCCACTTTTATAGGTAGTCATTGCCTCTGCCATATAAAGAATTATTGTTATTTTGCTATGCTTCTTTTACATATGCTTTACCATATTAAGTATTTCTTTTACGATGCATTTGCATGTTTGTAGCCATACACTCTTACATACAAAGTTTTTTTTATTACACTCCCCCATGTATTATTTTATATCACACATCTCCCATGTAAAAAGATCACAGCAACAGAAGTCCCCAGGGAAAGCAGTTGGGATAAACCAATGACCTACTTCAGTGTTGCCACACTAAAGGGGGGCGTCTACCAACCACGACAAGGCTACGACAATGGCTTTCCGACAAGGTCCACGATTGGCCTACGATTGGAGGCCTTGTTGTGGTTGGTGGAGTCTATGACAAGGCCACGACAAGGCCATGATTGGAAGCTTGTCGGGAGACTTCCAACAAGGCTACGACAAAATCGAACAAGTTTGATTTTTCCCACGACTGGACCCTTGTCGTGGAGTGTCATGACATGTCGGGAGCGTGTCACAGAGGTCTACAATAGGAAATTTTGGTGGAGCGTGCACTTCCCAATATTCCCTGACAATGCTGTCATAAAGCCCCCCTTCTTACGACAAGGCTGCGACAAACGCTGATTGGAACTTTCTTGTCGGCACTTGTCATAGCCTTGTCGTGGTTGGTGGACGCCACCCTTCAGGGTAATAAATGCACCATGTGAAGACTCTTGGGCTACACCTAATCTTGTACCATCATATTTCCCCAGATAGTGTTCAGTAAAATAAACAACATGCATACCCTCCTGCATCTTAGCTGCAGTGTAGAACAATATATATATACTTCCAATTTCTCCTATGTTTTCTACATTATCAACATAAATTGAGATCCTATAAATCTGCCTTATTTTTTCCCACAGGGAGGCAAGGGTCCAGGGTACTTGTCAAAACATGCTGTGCCCTGGGAAGGGGAGAACAGTCTGGTAGCTTGTGAAGAATATTTTTTTGCTGTCTGGCGACTATTCTTGGGAAGCCTGCTCAGCAATCTGACACCTCCATGTTTAAAAACGACAGGCGAGTCTGAAATACAGAGAAGACACGATTAATTATTATGACGTGACACCTCCATGTTTAAAAACGACAGGCGAGTCTGAAATATAGAGAAGACACGATTAATTATTATGATGTGACTACTCCATGTTTAAAAACGACAGGCGAGTCTGAAATATAGAGAAGACACGATTAATTATTATGATGTGACTACTCCATGTTTAAAAACGACAGGCGAGTCTTAAATACAGGGAAGACACGATTAATTATTTTGATGTGAAGCCCCCATGTTTAAAAACGACAGGCGAGTCTAAAATACAGAGAAGACACGATTAATTATTATGACGTGACACCTCCATGTTTAAAAACGACAGGCGAGTCTGCAATACAGAGAAGACACGATTAATTATTATGATGTGACTACTCCATGTTTAAAAACGACAGGCGAGTCTGCAATACAGAGAAGACACGATTAATTATTATGATGTGACACCTCCATGTTTAAAAAATGAAATAAATAGTATTCAATTAAAAAAAAAAGATTTAACTATTTGATAAATTTTGGAGAAAAAAAAAGACAGACGGAAACCAGAAGAGACTGGAAAACTACTGTATTGAATTTCTGGCCGGCGTTTCGACTCTGCACTGGTCTCTTCAGGGCAAAAATACATAAAAATCAGAAATACAAGGGTATTTATACTCCTTGACGTAATTTACACAGAAGGCTTCCATCAACAATAGTAGTCTTCGGTGAAATGTTCATTGTGGATTTTGAAGAATTCTCTTATTTGTTACTATAGGCACAGTGGTAACATCAACAATAGTGGAATCAAAAGAAATCAGGAGAAAAAATGTAAGTAGCAATATCCAATATATTGAAGGTTATGTTAAATGCCAATTCATGTCACAAAAGATGACACGGAATCTAGAGGTATACCACACCATTTTTTAGCGATAATAGACTCTCCTTGCAAAAAAACAACCCAAAACAATAAGGGAATAAATTTGAATAAAACACCTAGGACCTGTATCATTAGTTTCGTGACATGTGTAAATGGCGTCTAGATGGTGTGTCTAGTTTTATAAGAACTAGGCATTAGCCTTCATTTTGTCCGTTCTTGCTTGCACTGTCTAACACTTTTGTCACAAAACTAGTGAAACAGGTCCATGATGTGTAGATTTGTCTAATTCTTATGTCTGAGGTCTGTCTTTTCCTAAGGGCAGCTACTTATGTTGTCACGAAACTAGACAACCCCAATGTCTGTATGGTGTCACAGACATGTCACGAAACTAGTGAAACGGGTCCATGACATTTAGATTTGTCTAATTCTTATGTTTGGGGTCTGTCTTTTCCTAAGGGCAGCTACTTGTGTTGTCACGAAACTAGACAACCCCAATGTCTGTATGGTGTCACAGACATGTCACGAAACTAGTGAAACAGGTCCATGACGTCTAGATTTGTCTAATTCTAATGTTTGGGGTCTGTCTTTTCCTAAGGGCAGCTACTTGTGTTTTCACGAAACTAGACAACCCCAATGTCTGTCTGGTGTCACAGATATGTCACGAAAATAGTGAAACGGGTCCATGACGTTTAGATTTGTCTAATTCTTATGTTTGGGGTCTGTCTTTTCCTAAGGCCAGCTACTTGTGTTGTCACGAAACTAGACAACCCCAATGTCTGTATGGTGTCACAGACATGTCACGAAACTAGGTCCCTGTTGAACATGTCTAATTCCTTACCCCAGCCTCGTCGATCCTGTTGGCGATGTCGTTCTCGTCGTCCGTCTCCTCGAGCACGTGGTCCGACGTGCTGATGTGCTGCAGCTCGGTGGTCGCGGCGTGCTGCGTGCTGCCCGAGTCGGAGCTTGAGCTCTCCTCGGGCTCCGTCTGAATCTCCACCTGCTGTTTGACGAAGTTGATGAAGACCTGCAGCGACAAGAGACACAGGGCTCGGTTTTTATCATCCACCGCATACAAAGTGTCCACAGTAAAGCTATATGTACCAGATATGTTGTACGCTTCACCTAATACAAAGTGTCCATAGTAAACCTATATATACCAGATATGTTGTATGCTTCACCTAATACAAAGTGTCCATAGTAAACCAATATATATATATATATACCAGATATGTTGTACGCTTCACCTAATACAAAGTGTCCATAGTAAATATATATATACCAGATATGTTGTACGCTTCACCTAATACAAAGTGTCCATAGTAAATATATATATACCAGATATGTTGTACGCTTCACCTAATACAAAGTGTCCATAGTAAATATATATATACCAGATATGTTGTACGCTTCACCTAATACAAAGTGTCCATAGTGAACCTATATATACCAGATATGTTGTATGCTTCACCTAATACAAAGTGTCCATAGTAAACTCATATATACCAGATATGTTGTATGCTTCACCTAATACAAAGTGTCCATAGTGATTATAAAGATCTGCATCGAGAATCGTATAAATACACAATACGCCACGAGTTTGGTTGGGCTCCAATCGTCATCGAGGGGAAGCCGAGTGATGATTGCGGCACATCCAAACGAGTGGAATATTGTGTATTTTACAATTCGGGTGTGGTTCTGGATTTATCTCACCCCTTTCTATGACATTAAATAGCATCAGAATAATTAGTATATACTTAGCGAATCCATATGACGTCATCTCACATTCACTACACCACGGCCGTGGCGTAGTATTGTCACTTTACGGGGGTGATTGTTGAGTATTTTTTCCTAATGTTATTTCTATGGCTAAACTTGTACCAGGGGTGAGATAAATGTGTATATACCAGATATGTTGTATGCTTCACCTAATACAAAGTATCCCTAGAAAACCTATATATACCAGATATGTTGTATGCTTCACCTAATACAAAGTGTCCATAGTAAACCTATATATACCAGATATGTTGTATGCTTCACCTAATACAAAGTATCCATAGAAAACATATATTACCAGATATATTGTATGCTTCATACATGTATCGACATACCTGGTACATAAGGATATCTATTTTCCACCTAATAAAAAGTGTCTATAGTAAACCTATGGGAACTCTATATGTACATACCTGGCACATATAGATATCTATTCTGAAATGCCTATGGCAGAACACTCTATGGTTATACCACGCTAAGGGGTGTAGAATAATTTACGTTTACTACCCAAGGCTTGCGTTTATTATCCCAAACTGACATTTACTACCGAAGGTTGATATTTAGACCAATCTGATTGTGTCTTACAAAATTCATATAAAAAGTGCAGTAGGGAGAAAACAAAGAGTGTCAAGCTACTCAATAAGGTTGGATCTAGCTTAGCGTTTGATGGCGGGTAACCAAATAAGGCTATTTATTATGACTAAACTACATTTGAAGATATATAGGAATAGGGAAACCAAGTTTCTGGAGAGAGAAAGTCAAAGTTATTTGGTAAGGATTGAAAAAATTACTACCCGCGGCCAAGGACTTACCAAGTAACAAATGTGAAACTAAACGGTTACTCGGGGTCACAGAACACTTGAACCTTTAAGGGCGGATGATGCCTTAAGGCATCAACCGGCCGGGGACGGATGATGCCTTAAGGCATCATTTGCTGGATATCTATGAAATTGTGTTTCAAAAGGAAATATATTAAAAATAAAGTTTAAATTTGCACAGAATGTAGGTGTAACATCATATTTTTGAATTCTATACGATACAAAAAATAATAAGGATTACATATTACATCATGTGATAAACCTTCAGATTTTGAGTTCAGAGGGCAGTGCCCCCATCCCCTAGAACTGTACATAGTCACTATTAGCCGTCCCCAAGTGTGTAGTTCTGCCATAGGCGGCCGTCCTTAAAGGGTTAACCATACTCTGTCGGGGATGGGGAGTTAGCTCAGTTGTTAGAGCACCGGACTTGTAACCCCAAGGTTGTAAGACTTTGTGGGTTCGAGTCCAACCCCCAGCAGTGGTAGATTTACTGCTATATCAAAGGCCATCCTTCTCATATCATGTTTATGGGATGTGGTGTACAGCCACCTTTCTCCTTCACCCCCAGCAGTGGTAGATTTACTGCTATATCAAAGGCCAGTATTTCTCATACCATGTCTATATGGTGTGGGAAGTAAAAGAACTCTCACCTCGGTAAATGTGTAGGGGTGAGATTTCTACCTAAATTCATCACATAGATTCGATCACCACCCTCGTGGTGTAAAAGAACCTTGAGAAAGTCTGGAAAGGACCTATAATGGTTGACTGGACGTAAAATCAAACCAACAAACAAACAAAAACAAAAACCATACTCTGTAGATAATGAAGGTGTTCACTTACATTTTTCCAACTTATTATTGTTCACTTACATTGTCCAGGTTATTCTGGCTGATGGAATAGTCGTCGATGGCAAGGTCCCGCTGTGCCTCTTCCATCTTGGAGAAGAGGAAGGCGAGGGAGAGGTTCTCGGAGCTCAGTTCATACTGCACCACGTTGTAGTGACACTCCTGCAAACAGAGCGAGTAGAGAATTGTCGTCTGCTAGTCGAAGGACTAAAAGATCTACATTTATAGGTAGGTAATTATATAGAACGTGCTGACCATGCTGTACAAGTCACAGAATGAGATGGTAATTTAGGTTTGTATGGACAGAGGCATTTATGTTGAGTTCCATACAAACCGTGAATTATCATCGAGTTCTGTGACTTGTACAAGCATGGTTGGACGTTATATATTTACTATATACCCGAAATTTAAAAAAAAATCAATTTCATTTGGCTTAACAACCAATATTTTAATAAATGTGTATGGGTAGGTAGTCCGTATTTTCCTGTACGGACCACTGGTCCGTACAGTATTTTTATGTCATATGCCGAAACGGTGCATATTTACAGTATATACGACATGGGTATATAGTAATGACCGAAAATTGATACTCTCACTTAATCTACCTTATCATAATATAACCACAGGGTTCGTACATAGACAGCCCAATAAAATTCCAGGCTTTTTCCAGGCTTTTCCAGGATCTAATATATCTTTTCCAGGCACATAACAATCTGAATCAATACCATCTTGCTAGTGAAACAAATATGAAGACAAATAATCAAAACAGCTGTATTATTAGCAAAGAGGATTTTTGGAAGTATCTAATCCAAGTCACTGAATTTTCATAGGCAGTCATGTACCATAGTCAAGGAAAGCTAATAATGTCCAAAATTTCATAGGCTAAATAAATGTTTTTATGCAAAACTAAATTTTCCAGGCTCTTCCAGGTTTTTCCAGGCTCTCTGTAGGAATTCCAGGCTTTTCCAGGCCTGCAAAACCAAAAAGCATAATTCCAGGCTCTGTACGAACCCTGTAACCAAAACGTGAATGTCTCACTTTCGTCACTAAGTGATGAAAGACTATTCACATGTCCTGCCATACCACGACTTGATTTAATTATTTCCAGGTATATAATAGTAAGGAGACATAGTGAGTGTGTCTGAATTAGATTTTTGCTGTATTTGCGTCTTGATGAATTTGCGGTAAGATTACTGTCATTTACTATGTAATCTCCATACTGTATGAAACAGTCTGAGTTAAATAAAATTAATTGAATTGAATTAATTGAATTGAATATATGTTCCTTGTGGTAATAGGGAGCGTGTATCAACATACCCGGAGCATACAGATATTTATTATATATCCATGCAGGCCCACCATGCTTTTACATGATACAAAACTCAAGGGAAATTATGTTATTTACGGAACTCGGCCTTGGGCCCTGTTCCGTAGAAAACCACGATTCCCCATCTCGTTTTGCAGCATGTACATTATGGTCAGATCGTTCTATATAAATATCACACCACCTATCTTGTCACACAGAACACAACTCAACAGGTTCTTTGAATAAATGTTTTAGTACTTCTCATTGTGTTATACACAGGGTTCGTACATAGACAGCCCAATAAAATTCCAAGCTTTTTCCAGGCTTTTCCAGGCTCTTAATATATTTTTTCCAGGCACACTGGTCACCAAATTTAATTAAAATGTCCTTTATCTTTCTCACTACCTGTGGAATTTCAGTGGTTTGGGATAGATATCTATTTTTTTGTTTGCCACTTTTAGATATGAAGACAAATAATCAAACCCATGCCGTTTTTAAGTGTCCGTAGTTAAGGACAGCTAATGATGACCAGAATTTCATAGACTAGACAATTGTTTTTATACAAAGCTAAATTTTCCAGGCTCTTCCAGGTTTTTCAAGGCTCTGTGTGAGAATTCCAGGCTTTTCCAGGCCTGGAAAACCCAAAAGCATAATTCCAGGCTTTTCCAGGTTTTCCAGGCTCTGTACGAACCCTGTATATATATCCATGCAGGCCCACCATGCTTTTACATGCTACAAAACTCAATGGAAATTATGTTATTTATGGAACTTGGCCTGGTTCTTTGAATAAATGTTTTAGTACTTCTCATTATGTTATACAAGTTACATGTGACCAGTGGTGATGTTACATGACACTCATGTCGTCTGTCGGAGTGCCCGGGAGCAACTGCCGCATGAGGGCTTCGCGCCACCCTCTATCTGCTGTCATACCAAGAACAACAAGATCCAACGAAGCAATCAAACTTAAAGCTATAAGTTGCCCGACGAATCTGTCGGGTCGGTCAGAATCGGGTCGCTGTATGCACTTCACAGACCCGATTTTAATTGGGTCGGGCATTACTAGCATGGGGGTAATGACCGACTCTGCCCGACCATAATCGTGTCGCTGTACGCACTTCACCGACTGTTCCCGATTCTGAGAAGGCCATTTGAACATCGATGCTACCTTTCCCCTAGTCCGATTTACAAGTGCCTTATACCGATTTGTAGGGGAGACAGAGGTGATAATGAATCTGAAAACTGTTTCCGAATATCTTCCTTGGATCTAAAGTTATGAAACTTTGAATTATTTTCTATGAATCCACACCAGCGGCCTGTGGCTATTTAAACGGCCTGCTCAGAATCGGGACCAGTCGGTGAATGTGTGTACATCGAAATCTTAAGGTCGGGGAGAGTCAGTCATATCTGACGTGTCGGGAAAAGCAATAAAATCGGATCGGTGAAGTGCGTACACCGACCCGATTGACGCAGATTGCCACAGACCCGACGGATCCGTCGGGCAAGGGTAGAATCGGGCACAGCCGTCGGGTCGGTGTCTTATAGGCTTTAGAGGATCTAAATAATGACTAAATTGAACTATATATTATGTTAACCTGCAGACATTGTTCCTATGCTATTGCCAATGTAGTGACTGTCCTAGGTATCTCTGTGATTGGCATCTGCCTGACCGCACCATCTTGTTATCCCATCTCGATGTAACAACTTAGCCTACTGCTCGTATATGTCACTCTCCAAGCAGAGATCCTGCGCTCTACTTCCTGCGGCCGCTTGTATCTCTGCACTGACCTGCCTGTTTGGGACAGAATCTGTCCCATCCGCCAGTTTTTTCAAATATCCTAAATTTGTCATGGTTTGGGCAGTATTTGTATTTTACTTGTACATAGAGATACACATATTTATATGGCTAATGATTTACACTCATTCTTGTTATTTGTTATTTCAAACCAGACACAGTCTCTGGGATTACTTTCTTCAGTGGAAAGCACCTCATGTGTTGCAGGGTTTTGTTTTGTCAACAAGACCCATGTGCTCACTCGAAGGGGCAGCCTAATCAACCCACACCCAAAACAAAATGGTGAGTGAGGAATGTTGATCGAGGACTGGACTAATGAGGCCCAAACTGACACCCACACCCACACCCAAATTATTTTCATCTTTGTAGGTGAAAATGATGTGCCTGCACCGGGGTTTGAACACCCGACCTTTTGCACGATTGCCTGATCAGGCTGATGCCTAACCCATGTCTCCACAGAGTTGGCTGATGCAACACACCCCTGATACACAGATAAAACTTGATATTACTGCGCCAGTGCTGGAGCTGGTCTCCGGCAAGAGTAGAATTATAGAAGCTAAGATAGTTCTATAATTGTCTCAAGCCAAGACAATTTTAGCGGCAATCTACCGTGGCGCACCAAGACCGTGTCTATAGGACAGCGGCCATCTTTTGTCTTGAAAAAATGTCTTAGATTCTCTAAGATATCTTCGCAAATCTCAGGCAAAGACTGTCTTGACTAAAAAACAGGGCCCTGGTTCTTTTTATTCATTGTTGTTTTTCTGTCAATTTTGTCCACTTTGAGTTTGCAGTCTTTGAGGATCTGTTCTGGGTATCCTCTTTCCCTGAATTGTTTTATTTTGATTCGGACTTGTCTTTTGTAGTCTTTCCTTTTTGAGCAGATCCTCTTTACTCGTAATAGTTGTGAGTAAGGGATGCTGTTCTTTTGTGTCGAGTGCCGAGTGTCGAGTGCCGAGTCATACCTGAGATAGGTGTTTCTGTCAAACATGCGTTCCGCCAAATCAACACTCAGAGACGGCCAGAGGCGGCCGGCCGGCCGGCTGGTTTTTACACGGCAGGCCGGCCAGAGGCGACGACCGCACAGTTGCGGGCGACAGGGCTTTCAATGGGCTGGTTCAGCCGATTTGCTGATCCACCAAGCAGATTGTCCCAGCGGATCTGAGCCGATGAGCGATTTGGGCGGCCGCCATCCCCAATTCCTCCACATGGTTATTGTCCAGCCCTAACTCACTCTTGGTGGATCATGTGCCGAGTCATACCTAAGGTTTGTTTGTTTGGTTGTTTGTTTGGGTAGTTTAACATCCAATTTGTTCAATTAGACTTACTTTGGATTTGACCGAATCTATGAGATGAATGTAGGTGAGACTTCTTTTACTTCTCACACTACATAGACATTGTATGAGAAGGATTGGCCTTTGATATAGCAGTAAATCTACCACTGCTGGGGGTGAAGGAGAAAGGTGGCTGCAGTAAGACCCGAATCAACAACGTCCCATGCTCTTTACCACTGAGCTATCTCCCCACCCACCCCGGTCGCTTTAGTTATGCTTGCATGCAAGCATATCCGGTCTGCACCACAAGGAGGTGAGGCGACCAAGAGGGTAAACAGATTGGTAATTTCTGTCCACCCCAGTAGACCTAATTTAAGGTAGGTGTTTCTGTCAGTGGGTTTGGTGTATAGGTCACTCAACAGTTTTCCTCCTGCTTCCCAATTTTTGTATCTAGGAAGGCTATGGTGGTAGTTGAGGTTTCTATGGTGAACTTGATGGTTTCGTGGTAGCTGTTGAGCCACTGGAACCATTTGTCGAGTTCGTTCTTTTCATGTTCCCAAATGAAGAACATATCGTCGATATATCGCCACCAGATTTTGGGTTTCAGATGGTATGCTGCTATCATGTCCTTCTTGATTTTCTCCATGGAGATGTTGGTGTATGAGGGTGCTAGTCTCGTGCCTATCGCTGTACCTCCAATTTGAAGGTAGTTTGTTCCGTTGAACGTATGTTGTTCTTTTTTAGAATGTCTCTCAATAGTTCGACTATTATTTCATTGCTTGGTTTTTGTGTCTTACCTCTGCACTTCATTAGTTATTGTCTTACCACTTCTTTTTACCAATTCCTTCTTGGTTGGGTATGTTTGTGTATATGGCCCTACTCTATAATATCATCTGGGTCTAGATTTTCTAGCTCCCCGATCTTTTGAAGGAAGTGGTTTGTATCCTTTATGTAGGATTTTATCTTTGGGACCTCTGGCTTGAGAAAGTGGTCCATGAAGGAGGATATTGTCTCCCTCGGGCAGCCATTGGCGGATACCACCGATCTGTATGTCAGTGGAACTATCCCTTTGTGGATTTTTGGTAGGAAATAGACTTGTGGAGTTCCCGGTTCCTCTGTTTTGAGGGCCTTCCCCATTTTTTCGCTTATTTTCCTTTCTTTCACCATTTTTTCTATTTTCCCCTCTCTCTCTGTTGTGGTCTGTGGTTAGGTCTTTTTCCATCTTGGTGTACATCTTGTCGTCAAGTTGTCGTTCGGCTTCTCTCACAGCAGTATTTTTTACGACTAAAGCTCCCCCTTTATCAGCGGGTTTTATGGTTATTTCCCTGTTTTTTTAGAGGGATTTGAGAGTGTCTCTCTCTTCTCTGCTTATGTTATATTATGTGTTATGTTTGATTTTGTTGACCTTCTTGTTAATTTCATTTACTGCAATAAAGCCCTCAAGGTTGCTGCACCCCTTAGGGGCTGTCCAGTTAAATTTGGTCCCTAGATTTTTTACTAGTTCCTGATCGTGAAAACCTGAAATAACCGCCCCTATTGGGTCCGGTTCGTCGGTCTCTGCCCTGGTTTTGTTGTTGCCTTTGTCTACTTTGTCGAAATACTGTCTTATTCTGAGATTCCGTTGGAATTTATCTTGTTCTAATTTCATATCGCCTTCTTCGACGTGGGATAAAAGTCCTTTATTGAGAAGTGAGAGTTCAACCTCTGAGAGATGTTTGTCTGAGAGATTTACTATGTTACCAAAGATTACGCCATTTTCGAGTTTCCTAATTTTTGAGTCCCTTCTTTCTTTTGGGATCGGCCTGTACTGGTTTCATCCCCTACAGAGATCTTGCATTGATTTACATAGGAATCATTGACACCAAACAAGGAAGAATATGAGAAAACTGTATCCCTGTGGGCGAATTTTCATTTTACCGAACCCCTGTCCCCGGTCGTTATAACCGAGGTTTTAACGGCCGGAGGACAGGGGTGAGGTGAAATGAAAATTCAAACACAGGTATACGGTTTTCTTATTATTATATACCTTGAAATAATTAGAATAATGTCAATAATTAAGCCGTAGCAGCCGTTTTTAGACCCATTTGGGCACAGCATGGTTGAACCGAAATACGTGATACGCTCCACCCTTCAAATTCTGCCTATATCATATACATACAAAAAAAAATTCCATACGAAAAAAAGACAATTTCTCCCTGAAAACACCCCACAAGGTGTGAATGGAGACAAGACCTATAATCGATAGGGAGAGAATTTTTCAGAAACATATATATATACACCCGTCAAGCGCTCTTAAGGTAATTGAACCTGGTGGTGTAGTGGTTATAGTCTCCGTTTTGGGGTCCGAGGGTCGGGGGTGCGAACCCCGGAGGCATCATATCATTTTAAGTTTTTCTTTTTAAATAAAAAGGAACACACTAGTGGACCGCGAATGCATAATGATATATAATAAATTTTTAAAAACTAAGAAGATGTATATTAGTTTTACGTGTAAACAATATGTCCTTCGCTGTTTGTTTACATTTTGACGCTTTGTTTACATATATTCATTAGCCTATAGGCTATATATCCTGTCGGACAGTCAGTAGGTTTGCTTCCACCACCGTAGTGATCGGCAACCATAATTACCCTTTCATGTAAACCTATGAAAGTATATATCATCTGCAAACTTAAAACAATCTGAATTTGATGCTGTAATTATCAAAACGTTATTCTAATATTCCGAATTTTGACGAATTAATCAAAAATAAAAGTAACAAGTGATTTTCTCTTACACTTTGGTGAAGGGTAGGCGGCTATGGCATAGGGAAGTAAAGCAACTGGTTCAAGTCTCCAAAAGATGGGTTAAACCGCTTTCTATGGTGATTCCTTTGGTACTTTGCTGTAATTCCGTAATTCATGTGTGTAATCTGCATTTCGATGGTGTACATGCCTCCGTTCACATTAACTCACGATCTATTTAGCGCTAATCGAATCGATGTAATCCGTCCGCCATTTTGTTTTTGCCCGTGAGTAGCCTACCCACTGCGCATGCGATGTAATACGCTCACACCCTGAATGTATGGTGAAATACGCTCCACCCTTGCCGAATTTCATTAATACTATATGTCTATCAGCGGGTAGTAAATACGTTACGTTCGCTAATAGGTATATAATAATATATCAAACTTTTATTTAGCTTGCTTAGCAGACTTCATTCAGGCACACTAACCACGTCTCCGTATATTACACCAACCACCTTGAGCGTGGCCTTCTTCGAACTTACTCGGAACATATTTCTTTCAGGCACACTAACCACGTTTCCGTATATTACACCACCCACCTTGAGCATGGCCTTCTTCAAACTCGCTAAATATTTCCTACCGAAACAACTCAGAACAGACTCCATTCAGGCACACTAACCACGTCTCCATATGTTATTACACCCCCCACCTTAAGCGGCCTTCTTCGAACTCGCTAAATATTTCCTACCGAACTTACTCGGAACCTATTTCCTTCAGGCACACTAACCACATCTCCGTATATTACACCACCCACCTTGAGCGCGGCCTTCATCGACTCTGTCAATATTTCCTACCGAAACAACTCGGAACATATTTCCTTCAGGCACACTAACCACGTCTCCGTATATTACACCACCCACCTTGAGCATGGCCTTCTTCGAACTCAGTGAATATTTCCTACCGAAACAACTGGGAACATATTTCATTCAGGCACACTAACCATGTTTCTATATATTACACCTACCACCTTGAGCATGGCCTTCTTCGAACTCGGTGAATATTTCCTACCGAAACAACTCGGAACCTATTTCTTTCAGGCACACTAACCACGTCTCCGTATATTACACCACCCACCTTGAGCGCGACCTTCTTCGAACTCGCTAAATATTTCTTACCGAAACAACTCAGAACATATTTCCTTCAGGCACACTAACCACGTCTCCTTATATTACACCACCCACCTTGAGCGTGGCCTTCTTCGAACTTACTCAGAACATATTTCCTTCAGGCACACTAACCACGTCTCCGTATATTACACCACCCACCTTGAGTGGGCCTTCTTCGAACTTACTAAATATTTCCTACCGAAACAACTTGGAACATATTTCATTCAGGCACACTAACCACGTC
Source organism: Alentia gelatinosa (assembly GCA_950022655.1). Classification (NCBI taxonomy): domain Eukaryota; kingdom Metazoa; phylum Annelida; class Polychaeta; order Phyllodocida; family Polynoidae; genus Alentia; species Alentia gelatinosa. The sequence goes on along the minus strand of OX465593.1, from coordinate 33,830,347 downwards.
TCTGTGTATTACACCACCCACCTTGAGCGCGGCCTTCTTCGAACTCGCTAAATATTTCCTACCGAAACAACACGGAACAGACTCCATTAAGGCACACTAACCACGTCTCCGTATATTACACCACCCACCTTGAGCGCGGCCTTCTTCAAACTCGCTAAATATTTCCTACCGAAACAACACGGAACATATTTCATTCAGGCACACTAACCACGTCTCCGTATATTACACCACCCACCTTGAGCGCGGCCTTCTTCGAACTCGCTAAATTTTTCCTACCGAACTTACTTGGAACATATTTCCTTCATGCACACTAACCACGTCTCCGTATATTACACCACCCACCTTGAGCGAGGCATTCTTCGAACTCGCTAAATATTTCCTACCGAACTTACTCCGAACATATTTCCTTCATGCACACTAACCACGTCTCCGTATATTACACCAACCACCTTGAGCATGGCCTTCTTCGAACTTACTCAGAACATATTTCTTTCAGGCACACTAACCACGTCTCCGTATATTACACCACCCACCTTGAGCATGGCCTTCTTCGAACTCTCTAAATATTTCCTACCGAAACAACTCAGAACATATTTCCTTCAGGCATACTAACCACGTTTCCGTATATTACACCACCCACCTTGAGCGCGGCCTTCTTCGAACTCGCTAAATATTTCCTACCGAACTTACTCGGTACATATTTCCTTCAGGCACACTAACCACGTCTCCGTATATTACAACACCCACCTTGAGCGTGGCTTTCTTCTAACTCGCTAAATATTTCCTACCGAAACAACTCGGAACATATTTCTTTCAGGCACACTAACCACGTCTCCGTATATTATACCACAAACCTTGAGCGTGGCCTTCTTTGACTCTGTCAATATTTCTTAGCGAAACAACTCGGAACATGTTTCCTTCAGGCACACTAAGCACGTCTCCGTACATTACACCACCCACCTTGAGCATGGCCTTCTTCGAACTCGCTAAATATTTCCTACCGAACTTACTCGGAACATATTTCCTTCATGCACACTAACCACGTCTCCGTATATTACACCACCCACCTTGAGCGCGGCCTTCTGCGAACTCGCTAAATATTTCCTACCGAAACAACTCGAAACATATTTCATTCAGGCATACTAACCATGTCTCCGTATATTACACCAACCACCTTGAGCGCGGCCTTCTTCGAACTCGCTAAATATTTCCTACCAAAACAACTCGGAACATATTTCCTTCAGGCACACTAACCATGTCTCCGTATATTACACCACCCACCTTGAGCGCGGCCTTCTTCGAACTCGCTAAATATTTCCTACTGAAACAACACGGAACAGACTCCATTCAGGCACACTAACCACAACTCCGTATATTACACCACCCACCTTGAGCGCGGCCTTCTTCGGACTCGCTAAATATTTCCTACCGAAACAACTCAGAACAGACTCCATTCAGGCACACTAACCACGTCTCCGTATATTACACCAACCACCTTGAGCGTGGCCTTCTTCGAACTTACTCAGAACATATTTGATTCAGGCACACTAAGCACGTCTCCGTATATTACACCACCCACCTTGAGCGTGGCCTTCTTCGAACTTACTCAGAACATATTTGATTCAGGCACACTAAGCACGTCTCCGTATATTACACCACCCACCTTGAGCGTGGCCTTCTTCGAACTTACTCAGAACATATTTCTTTCAGGCACACTAAGCACGTCTCCGTATATTACACCACCCACCTTGAGCGTGGCCTGCGGGAAGTGTCGCGTGATGAAGCGGACGACGGCCTGCAGCTCGTGGTCGTGGTTGGGCCCGTTCACGCGCACCGACACCGTGTAGCCGTCCCCGAAGCGGTTCTTGAGGTGCTGGATGCTGCCCAGACACTTGAAGCGCCCGTTGACCATGATGGCGAGCCGCGTGCACAGCGCTTCGCACTCCTCCATGCTGCAAACGTAAACTCCATCTGTAAATTCTCGGGAATTTTATATTTTAATAAAAAATATTTTGTTTAATTTTGTTTATTGGTTACTTTCAGATTTGGATTCAGGCAGGGATGGAGGAAGGCAAGGAGGCAAGGAGAGAGGGAGGCAGGGAGGGAGGGAGGGAGGGTGGCAGGGAGGGAGGGAGACCCCGTCCGTCCCTCCCTTCCCCCAGGTCCCTCCCTCCACCGTCCCTCCCTCCCTCTTGGCCCCCCGCTCCCTCCTGGCCCCCGGTCCCTCCTGGCCCCCCGTCCGTCCCTCCCCCTCCCGTCCGTCCCTCCCCCCCCGTCCCTCCCTCCCCCCGTCCCATCCCCCCCTCCCTCCCTCCAGTCCCCCCTCCCTCCCATGCCCCACTCCCTCCTGGCCCCCCGTCCCTCTCTCCCTCTCCTGGCCTCCCTTCCCTCCCGTCCCCTTTCCCTCCCATCCCCCGTCCCTCCCATCCCCCGTCCCTCCCACCGTCCCTCCCTCCCTCCTGGCCCTCCGTCCCTCATCCCTTCCCCCGTCCCTCCCTCCCCCCGTCCCTCCCTCTCCCCGTCCCTCCCTCCCTCCCCCCGTCCCTCATTTCCCCCGTCTCTCCCCCCTTCCCGTCCCTCCCTCCCCCTGTCCCTCCCTCCCTCCCTTCGTCCCTCCCCCCTCCCTCTCCCATCCCTCCCTCCCTCCCCCCGTCCCTCTCTCCCCCCGTCCCTCCCTCCCCCGTCCCTCCCTCCCCCCGTCCCTTCCTCCCCCCGTCCCTTCCTCCCTCCCTCCAGTCCCTCCAACCGTCCCTCCCTCCCTCCTGGCCCCCCCTCACTCCTGGCCCCCGGTCCCTCCCTCCCCTCGTCCGTCCCTCCCCTCGTCCGTCCCTCCCTCGTCCGTCCCTCCCTCCACCCGTCCCTCCCTCCTCCGTCCCTCCCTCCTCCGTCCCTCCCTCCACCCGTCCCTCCCTCCTCCCGTCCCTCCCTCCTCCCGTCCCTCCCTCAACCCGTCCCTCCCTCCTCCCGTCCCTCCCTCGCCCCGTCCCTCCCTCCCTCTCCCCGTCCCTCCCTCCCTCGCCCCGTCCCTCCCTCCCTCGCCCCGTCCCTCCCTCACCCCGTCCCTCCCTCGCCCCGTCCCTCCCTCCCTCCCTCGCCCCGTCCCTCGCCCCTCGCCCCGTCCCTCGCCCCGTCCCTCGCCCCGTCCCTCCCTCCCTCTCCCCGTCCCTCTCCCCGTCCCTCCCTCCCTCTCCCCGTCCCGTCCCTCCCTGGCCCCGTCCCTCCCTCCCTGGCCCCGTCCCTCCCTCCCTCTCCCCGTCCCTCTCCCCGTCCCTCCCTCCCTGGCCCCGTCCCTCCCTCCCTGGCCCCGTCCCTCCCTGGCCCCGTCCCTCCCTCCCTGGCCCCGTCCCTCCCTCCCTGGCCCCGTCCCTCCCTCCCTGGCCCCGTCCCTCCCTCCCTCGCCCCGTCCCTCCCTCCCTCGCCCCGTCCCTCGCCCCGTCCCTCGCCCCGTCCCTCCCTCCCTCGCCCCGTCCCTCCCTCCCTCACTCCTGGCCCCCCCTCCCTCCCGGCCCCCCGTCCCTCCCTCCCCTTGTCCGTCCCTCCCTCGTCCGTCCCTCCCTCCTCCGTCCCTCCCTCCACCCGTCCCTCCCTCCTCCGTCCCTCCCTCCTCCGTCCCTCCCTCCTCCATCCCTCCCTCAACCCGTCCCTCCCTCCTCCCGTCCCTCCCTCGCCCCGTCCCTCCCTCCCCCCGCCCCTCACTCCCCCCGTCCCTCCCTCCCCCCGTCCCTCCCTCCCCCCGTCCCTCTCTCCCCCCCCCCCTCCCTCTCCCTCGCCCGTCCCTCCCTCCATCCCCCCCTCCCTCCCTCTCCCCCCCTCCCTCCTTCTCCCCCCCCTGGCCCCGTCCCTCCCTCCCTGGCCCCGTCCCTCCCTCCCTCGCCCCGTCCCTCCCTCCCTCGCCCCGTCCCTCCCTCCCTCGCCCCGTCCCTCCCTCCCTCGCCCCGTCCCTCCCTCCCCCGTCCCTCCCTCCCTCGCCCCGTCCCTCCCTCCCTCTCCCCGTCCCGTCCCTCCCTGGCCCCGTCCCTCCCTCCCTGGCCCCGTCCCTCCCTCCCTCTCCCCGTCCCTCTCCCCGTCCCTCCCTCCCTGGCCCAGTCCCTCCCTGGCCCCGTCCCTCCCTCCCTGGCCCCGTCCCTCCCTCCCTGGCCCCGTCCCTCCCTCCCTGGCCCCGTCCCTCCCTCCCTGGCCCCGTCCCTCCCTCCCTCGCCCCGTCCCTCGCCTTGTCCCTCCCTCCCTCCCTGGCCCAGTCCCTCCCTGGCCCCGTCCCTCCCTCCCTGGCCCCGTCCCTCCCTCCCTGGCCCCGTCCCTCCCTCCCTGGCCCCGTCCCTCCCTCCCTGGCCCCGTCCCTCCCTCCCTCGCCCCGTCCCTCGCCTTGTCCCTCCCTCCCTCGCCCCGTCCCTCCCTCCCTCGCCCCGTCCCTCCCTCCCTCGCCCCGTCCGTCCCTCCCTCCCTCCCTCGCCCCGTCCCTCCCTCCCTCGCCCCGTCCCTCCCTCCCTCGCCCCGTCCCTCCCTCCCTCGCCCCGTCCCTCCCTCCCTCGCCCCGTCCCTCCCTCCCTCGCCCCGTCCCTCCCTCCCTCGCCCCGTCCCTCCCTCCCTCGCCCCGTCCCTCCCTCCCTCGCCCCGTCCCTCCCTCCCTCGCCCCGTCTCTCCCTCCCTCGCCCCGTCCCTCCCTCCCTCGCCCCGTCCCTCCCTCCCTCGCCCCGTCCCTCCCTCCCTCGCCCCGTCCCTCCCTCCCTCGCCCCGTCCCTCCCTCCCTTCCTCCTGGCCCCCCATCCCTCTCCCTTCCCTCCCTCCCACTCCCGTCGCTCCCTCCCCACCGTCCCTCACTCCCTCACCCCGTCCCTCCCTCCCTCTCCCCGTCCCTCCCTCCCTCTCCCCGTCCCTCCCTCCCTCTCCCCGTCCCTCCCTCCCTCTCCCCGTCCCTCCCTCCCTCTCCCCGTCCCTCCCTCCCTCTCCCCGTCCCTCCCTCTCCCCGTCCCTCCCTCTCCCCGTCCCTCCCTCCCTCTCCCCGTCCCTCCCTCCCTCTCCCCGTCCCTCTCCCTTCCCTCCCTCCCACTCCCGTCGCTCCCTCCCCACCGTCCCTCACTCCCTCTACCCCGTCCCTCCATCCCCCTCTTCGTCCCTCCCTCCCTCTCCCCCGTCCCTCCCTCCCTTTCCCTCCCATCTCCCGTCCCTCCCGTCCCTCCAGATGAAACTTTAACGAACCTGTGCGAGGTGAGAATGATTGACCGCCCGCTGCTGACCAGCTCCAGTATCAGGTTCCAGAGGAAGCGCCGTGAGTGGGGATCCATGCCTGTCGTCGGTTCATCCTGAAAGTCGGGCGAAAAGAATATGTGTCATAACTTGGAAAGTTTCTTTCCTCACGAAGATTAATTAATTAATCAATACGTTGAGTTTTTGAATTACCTACTGCATCACTCATCCCATCATTAAGCTTGTATTCATCACTTATCATCAATAAACTGAATCAACTGAAACGGAACGAGTCTGGTTTTGTGTGGTTAACACCAAACATACTTTTAAAATTCTAATTTAGTGTCCATCGAAGACAGAGTTGAAGTTGCTAAATCTCTAGAATGCCTTTTCATATGAAATATAAAACAGGATGGGTCAAGGTGAACAATCTCATCCCCTAAAAGCGATAACATCACATGCCTTGACCTAGCGAAAATTAATTAAGATGCCTGATGAGTCAGAACTGGATGAAACCTTGACTTACTCCCAAACAAATCTGTAAAATTGAACTGATTTTCATAGAGAAATATGCTTGGTGAACAATACTCCAACACTGTACTGTGCTGGAGAGTTACATGGCGATGGCTGGTTCTCATGGTAGCGGTTCCCATTTTGTAGTAGCTCCCTCCCTGTCTTGATGTTGATCGTACGGCAGCCATGTAGTGAATGGCATGTTTACCCTCATTATCACTCACTCTAGTTCCCGGTCTGGCCACATGGGGGCAGGGCGCTCTGACATGACACTGACACCTGAGTTGTTGGTGACATGAGCGGCCTCATGGAGTCTTGTCTATTTATACGATTCTCGATGCAGTTCTATATAAATATTACGTTTATAGATTGACAGTGAATGGCCTACCAGGAAGATGACAGGAGGGTGACCTATTAAAGCGATGGCTGTTGACAATTTCCTTTTGTTGCCACCGCTATATGTCGTGGAGGGTTTGTCGGCAAGTTCCGTGAGTCCCATCTTCTGCAGCACCCACTCGACAACCTGTCCCAAAAAACATTATCACATTTAATTATAATATCAGCCACACCACACACTTAACATCATATCCCGCTAATTATAATCACATTTAAATACAGTGCCTGCCACTCCACACATTCAACGTCATGTCCCTCTAATTATAATCATATTCAATAACCCTGTCAGCGACTTCACACACTCAACATCATGTCCTGTTAATAATAATCACATTTAATCACAGTGTCAGCCACTACACACACTCAATATCATTTACCGCTAATTATAATCACATTTAATTAGTGTCCGTCACTACACACATTCAACATCATTTCCCACTAATTATCATCACATTTAATAACCCTGTCAGCCGCACCACACACTTAACATCATATCCCGCTAATTATAATCACATTTAATTATAGTGTCAGTCACCCCACACACTCAATATCATGCTCCGCTAATTATAATCACATTTAATTATAGTGTCAGTCACTCCACACACTCAATATCATGTCCCGCTAATTATAATCACATTTAATTATAGTGTCAGTCACTCCACACACTCAATATCATGCCCCGCTAATTACAATCACATTTAATTATAGTGTCAGTCACTCCACACACTCAATATCATGCCCCGCTAATTACAATCACATTTAATTATAGTGTCAGTCACCCCACACACTCAATATCATGTCCCGCTAATTACAATCACATTTAATTATAGTGTCAGTCACTCCACACACTCAATATCATGCTCCGCTAATTATAATCACATTTAATTATAGTGTCAGTCACTCCACACACTCAATATCATGTCCCGCTAATTATAATCACATTTAATTATAGTGTCAGTCACTCCACACACTCAATATCATGCCCCGCTAATTACAATCACATTTAATTATAGTGTCAGTCACCCCACACACTCAACATCATGCCCGCTAATTATGATCACATTTAATCATAGTGTCAGTCACCCCACACACTCAACATCATGCCCCGCTAATTATAATCACATTCAATTATAGTATCAGCCACTCCACACACATAACATCATATCCCGCTAATTATAATCACATTTAAATACAGTCTCAGTCACTCAACACACTTAACATCATACACCGCTAATTATAATCACATTCAATTATAGTATCAGCCACACCACACACTTAACATCATACACCGCTAATTATAATCACATTCAATTATAATATCAGCCACACCACACACTTAACATCATATCCCGCTAATTATAATCACATTTAATTACAGTCTCAGTCACCACACAGGCTAAACATTATATCCCGCTAATTATTTTATTAGTGTCAGCCACTCCACATACTCAATATCATGTCCCGCTAATTATTATCATATTTAATTATAATGTCAGCCACTACACAGGCTTAACATCATATCCCACTAATTATAATCACATTTAATAACCCTGTCAGTCACTCCACAACTTCACTTCATGGCCCCGCTAATTTCATTTTGGTTAATGTTGGCCTTCTTCAGGTATCAACATTGGCCGAAACGTTGTGCCCAAACTCAAGTATAAGCAACAAGTATCATTAAATACCAACTTCAATTTAAAATCAGGAGTGTTTTCTTGTGATTTATATAATATATACAATTCTATCACGATTCCTATCATGTTGTATCTTTATAAGATCCCTCAGCTCTTGGAGAAAACTACAGGGCTAAGTTGGCGTAACAACTCATGCCATCATAGATAAAAGAAGTTGTTTTTTTTCTAAATCCTAGATAAAAGAAGTCGGGAATATGAGGCTGGAACACTTCTACACACATATTTTTTTTTTTTTTTTTTTAAGTGTTTTCTGCCACGTTTTCTAAATCCTAAATTTAAAAAAACAAAACAACATAGAGATAAAAGAAGGTTGTGAAAGAAGACAAACATCTGATCTACGAGCCATCTTCAATACCCTACTACGGCAAAAGGACTATCAAACAAGACTGTTCCTGGTACTACACTACAACACCACATTATACAACTATCACCACCTAGCCAGGATGGAAATCTTATATACAATACCCTAAACGTATTTAATGATTCGTTTTGTACTTAACCCTAAATGAGTAAATTTAATGACTCAATGAGTACCTCAGTATAACAATCAGTGACAGATTAACCTTGATAAAGACTATGTAATGGTCGAAACGTCAGTTCTACAATCTGAAATAAATGCCTACATTAATTTGATACCAAAGTGGTTGTGCTGTTTTATCTTTTATAATATCTTTAAAAAGAATGTAAAGAGCAGTAGGAAACTCACTTGTGGCATCTCGCTGTAGGGAATTCCTCGGAGTAGAGAATACAGTCGCAGGTGCTCGCGCGCAGTAAGTTCATCGTAGAGCGCGTCAAACTGCGGGCAGTAACCCAGGTTCTGCTGCACCTTACGCAAATCTCTCAGAATGCTGCAATCAATAAAATATATACACTTATTATGCACTTGCATTTTGAAATAGAAATAATAATTAATTACTATGAGATCAAGGAAGCCCCCCAGGAGTTGGAAGGAATTGGAGGTATAGGGGAGGGGGAAAGAGAATATTTGGGTTCCCATAAGAGAAACTTATACAAGTTTTGTGCATATATTACAAGTCTTTGATTACTGGGCCTGTCAGGTGTTTGGGGAAGTTCATAAAGTAGTTTGTCTTTTTTAAATCAATGTCAAAATACTAAATAATAAAACTAGGATATTGCATTACTATAAAACTTGGCCAGAAAAAAAAGAAATCATATACCTATCTGTACTTAATTATGGTTCCATCTAGTGTTGGTTTGATATACTACAGGCTCCATGTTCAAAGTGAGACTGAGCTTCAACCAGATACTTAGTGTTCTTATAAGGATATAGGTATAGGGCATGTGCCAATATGCTTGGAGAGTGACAGGAACTAAAGTCCTCTGGGGGAACATGACTGCACTAAAATTCAAAGATGGCTGATACCCCCCCCCCCCCATGCTCTCAAATTAGGCAAAAATACATGAATATCATGCCAAATACAAGTTTAACCTAAATAATGACACTTCCTAGAGGGTAAGTAACTGTTAGTGCCACTTATGGAGATGGTAAATGTTACACTAATGCTCACTGTAAATCAATATTGAGTAAACATCTGTTTTTTTTGTGGTTTTTTTCAAAGGCCGCTGTATCAATACATGCGAGAAAGTGGCATGCAGATATTGCATTCGCCTGAACAAGAGTGGAGAAATAACCTCCAACTCTAACAAACGCAAATACCAAACCAAACACAACGTCAGTTGTCAGAGCTCGAATCTCATCTATTGCCTCTCGTGTAACCGATGTGGCAAGCAGTATGTGGGACAGACAAAGCGACGCTTGATGGATCGCTTCCAGGACCACTACTACAAAATAACCAATGCCCGCTTAGATACCGACATAGGGGCCCATTACAACACCGATGGCCATAATGGCCTCGATGACGTAACCATCACCATCGTGGACTTCATCCACATGGCCCCAGAGTCCAGAGGAGCAAAACTGCTCCGGAACAAAATTGAGAAAAACTGGATTTTTAGGCTCAGAACCCAAATCCCAGATGGTCTCAACCTGATAGATGCTCCGATCTATCAATAGATTTCGGACCCAACGTGGGTGTCCCCATTTGCCTCGTCCAAAAAATTTTTCTTTTTACCGGAACACCTAACGACGGATCCGACGTCAATCTACATACAGAATACTCTGAGGTAGACCCCATGGCGCGCCCACACTCCGTGAACCACACGGAGGCCTTGATAAAGCCCCCCACTGAATATCTATTCAATGGGCACAGATGCACATATATTTTTTGTTTTTTATTTATCATCCTATGATGCCCGATGAGCTGCTTGGCAGCGAAACCTTGCTCAAGATCCTGAAACACAAGAATCCCTTGCTTATAAAGTGGCCACTCCAGGCCACACACGGCAAACATCAATTTGTTGACAGTTGCCACCCTTCCCAGATCGCTGGGATACAGGATTTTGTAGTCACAGCTATTGCCATACATACAGTGATGTCACAGTCATGAGCACGCCATGGTTACGGCGATGGTAGAGAACGTTTTGCGCTCTCACTTCAAGGTAGCATCTCCCTGGAGGCAGACATTCCAGCCTCGTACAGAAAACATTGAGTAAACATCTGTTTGAGTATGCCCATTTCACTCAAAATCCCCCCCACTTTCAACAAATACTTGAATATCTCAGTAAATATAGAATCTACCTTGAAAATTCCACTTCCTAGCACCTACTGATTTTATTCTCTTTCAAATGAGGCATATCATATTATGATTGAACGAGTTTTAGGGGTAGAAATATGCGCATAAAGGAGTTCATAAAAATGGACCTGTGACTACAAATGTCCCCCCCAAACTGAATTCACTATTATTTTAAAATCCATACCAAAATACTAAATATCAAAACTGTATGGCATTGAACCACCATGAAACCTTGTGTCCAAAACAGAAATCATATTCCTATCTGTACTTAGTTAGCTATAAAAGGCAAAAATGTGGTCAGGTCACTTAGTGACTTTACAAGCAGTTGTACTACAGTAGGCTATAGCCATAACCTAAAGACCAACCGTCCACCTGCTAATAAATGCAACAAACGACGGTTTCTGGACAGGCAGCTCTGTAAACCACTCAAGGTTGACGCACAGTAATACACTCTCTAGCACTCACTATGCGTCAACTATTAACTGCAGTCAATAAAATATAGGGCACATAGATATTGTGTTAAAGAGGCGGCCATCTTGCCCCCAGGCGCTAAACAAAATGGTGGTGGGTCCAGTTATCAATGGATTTAATTAAAACTATCTTTAATTTGTTTGCCATAAAAGGATTTTAGCCTTGTCTCACGATTATTTATAAATTATGACAGCAAGAAAATAGTGGTTGTCCCCTAACTACAGTGGTACTATATTACAATTTCATCTTGGATGATGGCAGAACTAGCAATCACTCTGTGACCTATATACAAGTCTTCATTAAACACTTTTTCTGTAAATTTAATTACTCCTGTTTCCTGTTTTTGACTCATTCAAGCATAAATTCACCTGCTTAAGAGGGATGGAGGTTGGGAGGCGGAGGGGACATTTTTATGGTACAAAAGGCCGAGAATGATCGGAGACAACTAAAAAATCTAGCCTGTATTGGCACCTGCATTGGCATTTTAACTATGGTCTCACATATTATCCATCCTTTCCTGACAAGTGGCATACTGTTACTGTTTCATTTAGGTATACACTATTTTTCCATGGGCACTTTTTTCTGTATGCGCAGGTTTCGCAGCCCATAGCAAACAACATATCTTTGCTCCGGGTATGGTAATACACACTCCCTATGTGTTTTCTGTGGACATTTTGTATTAGGTGGATTATCGTAAAACTGGATGAGTTTTAATCTTGACCACCATATGCCACGACTGGAGTTTGGCATAGTGACTTCATGAAGCGAAGCCGAGTGAAGTCCAGAGCCAAAACTCCAGGAGTGGCATGCGGTGGCCACGATTAAAACAAATCAGGTTTTGATTTTATCCTACCCCGTGTCCTCGATTTTGGAATATTATGTGATAACAATTCTGTATGCCACTAGTGGCATATAAAACTCTGTATGCCAGTCAGCGTGGCATATGGAAACTCAATGTTAATCCTATGGGATTTTATATTAGGGGTAAGATAATTACCTGTACTGGTTGAGGGTGGCAGTTCCTGCAGTGGGTTGGAGGTCGCCGGTCAACATACGGAATGTGGTAGTTTTACCGGCACCGTTCACACCGAGCAGCCCGAAACACTCGCCGTGCGGTACGCCCATACACAGCCGGTCCACCGCCAGGTGTCGCCCCAGTTTACGCGTCGTGTAAATCTGTAAGCAACGAGAAATCTTTGTTAAACAATATCATCATGCATACTACGATTTTGCTATGATTAACACGTCGGTAAGCTGTGTAACACACAAATCAAAATTGTGCGGAAACACAAACAAGGCAGTTGGCTGAACGCACCTTAGTGAGATTCTCAACACGGAGCACATTATGGTTCACGTATATATATATACGTACAGTAGAACCCCGCGTAAGCAGACACCCTCCGTTCCGGGCCAATGTGTCCACTTACGCGAGGTGTCCGCTTACGCGAGGTTAAAATAAACATCTAATAGAGGGAACCGTTCCGAGCAAAGGTGTCCGTTAACGCGGGGTGTCCGCTTACGCGGGGTGTCCGTTAGGCGGGGTTCTACTGTATATAATCATTATCAACACAGTGAACTACATGCGGAAACACAAACAAGGCAGTTGGCTGAACCCACCTTAGTGAGATTCTCAACACGGAGCACATCACGGTTCACATTTATATATATATATATATATATAAATATATATACACATATATAAACGTTATCAACACAGTGAACTACATGCGGAAACACAAACAAGGCAGTTGGCTGAAGGCACCTTAGTGAGATTCTCAACACGGAGCACATCACGGTTCACATTTATATATATACAATATATATATAAATATATATACACATATATAAACGTTATCAACACAGTGAACTTCATGCGGAAACACAAACAAGGCTGTTGGCTGAATGCACCTTAGTGAGATTCTCAACACGGAGCACATCACGGTTCACATTTATATATATACAATATATATATAAATATATATACACATATATAAACGTTATCAACACAGTGAACTTCATGCGGAAACACAAACAAGGCTGTCGGCTGAATGCACCTTAGTGAGATTCTCAACACGGAGCACATCACGGTTCACATATATATATATATATATAAATATAAATATATATACACATATATAAACATTATCAACACAGTGAACTACATGCGGAAACACAAACGAGGCAGTTGGCTGAACGCACCTTAGTGAGATTCTCAACACGGAGCACATCACTGCGTCCACTCCCACGCAGCACGCGACGTCGTTCTGTTGTGACGTCACTGTCCTCATTGTGACGTGTGCTCGATGGCAAAGAAGTACGTCGGCTGGAGTGGAAATACACAATATTTAATGCAGTTTTCTCCTGATATCTAGGAAAAAGTTTGCTAATGCTAAGTTTTGTGGCATTATACAGAAATAAAAAACTCTATTTAATTGATACACATATAGGAGATATAGCCTTCAAGGCTTGATTACAGTTGGCTGAATTGGTGATTTATTTGTTTGTTTGGGTAGTTTAACGTCCAATTAGACTAACTTTGGGTTTGACCAAATCTATATGATGAATGTAGGTACAAATCCTACCCCTACACATTTACCGAGGCGAGAGTTCTTTTACTTTCCACACCACATAGACATGGTATGAGAAGGACTGGCCTTTGATATAGCAGTGGAGAAGCTATATGAAAAATGATTTCGTAGAGACAAAAAGAGATTGTTCCTTGGTAAAAAATACGGAGAAGCCCACACATTAGTACTTTTTAATATTTTTTTAATATATATTTATACACTTTGTAAACATTGAGAGACTGACCTCTTTCTGCAGTAGAGCGCCACATGCAGAAACTCACACATGAGCGTGATGAGGAAGAAGAGGAAGCCGATGATGGCCATGGCAATCAGGTTCCGTAACGTCAGGTTCCACTCGAACGGAGACCGCATCTTGTGGTACTGACCTGTGAGAATATGATGTAATACTGCTATAGCGAACATATTATTATGATGAGTGCTCAGTGGCTAAGTGGTAGGGGTGTTCGCCTCCAGCATGGGAGATCAGGGGTTCAAACCCTGATCGGGTCATACCAAAGACTTACACGAAAATGGTACCCACTGCCCATTTGGCTTAACACCCGCTATTAGAATGAGGAGTAGGGGCAATGGCCCGAATGGAAGAACAGCTGTATAGCCAAATTGGGTGATTGTGTAACACAATATTCCCTAAATAAAAATTGCTAAAAAAAACAAATAACTTTTCTACAAATCATTTGTGGTGGCACTGGGCTGTTTTGTGTGGTGTGCCACGGGGAGGATGGGTGAGCACCGCAGTGGACACCGGAGTCTGGCAGGTGGCATGGTGGGGTCTGGCAGGTGGCATGGTGGGGTCTGGCAGGTGGCATGGTGGGGTCTGGCAGGTGGCATGGTGGGGTCTGCCAGGTGGCATGGTGGGGTCTGGCAGGTGGCATGGTGGGGTCTGGCAGGTGGCATGGTGGGGTCTGGCAGGTGACATGGTGGGGTCTGGCAGGTGGCATGGTGGGGTCTGGCAGGTGGCATGGTGGGGTCTGCCAGGTGGCATGGTGGGGTCTGCCAGGTGGCATGGTGGGGTCTGCCAGGTGACATGGTGGGGTCTGGCAGGTGGCATGGTGGGGTCTGCCAGGTGGCATGGTGGGGTCTGCCAGGTGGCATGGTGGGGTCTGGCAGGTGGCATGGTGGGGTCTGCCAGGTGACATGGTGGGGTCTGGCAGGTGGCATGGTGGGGTCTGGCAGGTGGCATGGTGGGGCCTGCTACCACATAATGTCCACTCTCCAAGCATAGATCCTGCAATGTCCTGCTTGTTTGGGGTAAAATCTGCCCCAAACCAATTTTTTATATATCCTAATTTCTGAGCAATTTGAACAGTGCTTTATAAATTAATCATTTAGAGATATGTATTGCAAAAAAATATTGTGCCCGCAAACCCCAAAAGGCTGAACGCGAACAAAGAATTTTTACATAACACATACAGGAAGGTATCTAGACTGCAGATAACAATGGTGTAAGAAGCAGGTATCTATGATGTAAGGGTGGTGATCAAATCTATGTAATATATTTTGAAAAAAACTCATCCCTACACATTTACTGAGGTGAGAGTTCTTATACTTCCTACTTAACATAGACATGGTATGAAAAGGACTGGCCTTTGACATAGCAGTAAGTCTACCACTACCGGGGATGGAGAAAGGTGGCTGTACACTACACCACATAGATATGGTATGAGAAAGACTGGCCTTTGATATAACAGTATATCTACCACTGCTGGGGATAAAGGAGAAAGGTGGCTGGGATTACAAGACCAGTGCCTTAGCCACTGAGCTAACTCCCCACCCTGACAACAGTGTACGGCACATGATCCACCAAATCAACGCTCAGAGACGGCCAGCTGGCTGGTTTTTAAAGGGCCGGCCGGCCAGAGGCGACGACCGCACAGTTGCGGGCGACAGGGTTTTCAATGGTCTGGTCCGGCCGATTCCGGCTGATTTGCTGATCCACCAGGCAGATTGTCCCAGCCGATCTGAGCCGATGAGCGATTTGGGCAGCCGACGTCCACAATTCCTCCACATGGTCATCGTCCAGCACTAACTCACTCTTGAAGGATCATGTGCTTTAGAAGCAGGTATCTATTTCGTGAAACTGACCTGTCTTAAAGAAGTACTCGTTCTTGTACTCGTTGAAGGCGATGTCCATGAGGCCTCGTCCCAGGCAGTAGTTGGGGAAGATGAGGAAGACCGTCTTCAACGTCTCGTGATACTGCGCCAAATTCTGTGAAATCAAGTCAAATATCTATGAGGGCGTGTAACAAGGCAGCTTTGCGACTAACGAGCATTTTAATGAAAATTAAAAAAAGACAAAAAACACTACCTCCAAGTGGGGGGTACAGCCATGGGCACATATGTACCCATATGTGAAGTGACGCGGCATATACTTTGACAAACCAAATTTTTTTTCCAAGGGCCGGAACCAAAAATTTTGGGCCGACGAAACAAAAAAATTTTGTTACACATATGTACCCATATATATGAAGGTGTGTAACCAGGCAGCTTCGCGACTAGCAAGCATTTTTTTATGAACAATTTTTAAAAAAAACCGGAAACCTCCATTAGCGTTGAGGTGGAAATAGATCTACACAGAAAAAATTGAACCACTAAAATATGTATAAATTTGGAGATGTTTAAACCACTTTTCTATTGATGTGAATGAGGTTCAGTTAATATCTTTATGTTAATATATTTTTGTTTGTTTCTTTGTTTGTTTGAATGATTTTACATCTGGTCAACCATTGGACGTACAATCATTCAAACAAACAAACAAAACATAAATATATCTTTATCTTACACATGGACACATAATTACATACGGTGAAAATTAAAATGTGCATTTCCATGGAAAAGTGAATAAATTGATAAGATGTGGCTATGATACCTCTTAGTAAGCCAGATGCTACCTTGATAATGACAACTTCCTGTCACTTTTGAAACAACTTTTGTAACAACAAGCGCCACAACCATGGGAAACGGTCATCACCGTGTTCTCACTCTCCAGTACAGTATTGGTGTATTTGTTCAAGGAAATCTATCAGAATTAATAGATCTGAATTAAGAATACGAGGCACATACACTTCTTAACACAGCCGGAAAAAATAAATAAATTAATAGACCTGGTGGGGAAAGAGCAAGGTTAAATTGGTAGGGATGTCCATTAGTTTGTAAGAGAAAGGTGATGTGAAGATTGACCTTGTCATTGAGCTGGAAGATCTCGAGGAGGTAGCTGGTGATGAGGCAGGTGATGCCGATGAACAAGTTGATGACGATGAGGAAGATGTAGGCTGTGCTTGGCTCCTCGAAGACGAACGAAGCCGGGTACATCATGGGTGTGATCGACCAACTGTGAAAGCACAATCAGAGTTATTATCATTCCCATGATAGGCTGACTGCTAAAATATGACTCAGGGGAAACTATGTTCCGGTGAGAGAAACCCAAAATTACGAGGTAAGGCCCGGAAAAATTACTACCCCAGGCCTTGGGCACGGGAGGTAACTTTTCGGAGCCTTACCGAGTAACTTTGATTTTCTCCCTCCAGAAACGTGGTTTCCCTATTCCTATATACCTTCAAATGTAGTTTAATAATGATAAATAGCGTTATTTGCTTACCCGCCATCAAACCCAAAGCCAGATCCAACCTTATCGAGTAATTTGAGACTCTTATGTTTTCTCCCCACTGCATTTTTCATATGAATTTTGTATGAGACGATCTGATTGGTCTAAATGTCAACCTTGGGTAGTATACGGCAACCTTGGGTAGTATGCATAAGTTACTCCATCCCCCAGAACGTGGTGTAAGCATAGAGTGTACGGCCATTGGTACATAGGAATATATAGTTAACCCTTTAAGGTTGAATGATGCCTTGAGGCATCAAGCGGCCCTGGCTGCAAGATGCCTCAAGGCACAGTTCACAGGTATCACAGTTTATCTCAGCATGTAAAAGTCCATGGGCTTAACATTAGGAACTCATACTCCAACCGGCTTGCAAGTATGGTAACTCATACTCAATTGGCGATAAACAGATGAATATTTCCAGGCTAAGATCAAATCAGAAATATATGTGGGTTTGGTCTGAGTCCCTAATCGCAATCGCTTTTGGAGTTCTTCAGAATATTCACTCGGCTATCGCCTCGTTCATATTACTGCATACTCCAAACTCGATGGAGAAGGGGGACACAGGCCAAAGACTCATCAATTTCTTTTACAGTATTTGATATTAGTGTAGAATTGTTCGTTCTTATAATGTTCGTTCTTATTATGTGATTAAGTACAGAATTGGTACTATTACTTATTTACAAATTTTCAACGTCATGTTACTATAGAATATATATATATATATTAAATGGAGGAACTGTTTCTACATTGATTACAAAAATTTGAAAAATTGGTCTCACCCATAGAGCAGGAAAAGTGAGACAACAGCTGGAAAGTTGGCCTCAGACACGTAGGCTGGGATGTCGAACACTTTGAGGATAATGATGCAGCATAGCGCAGGGATAAGGTAGTTACACTGCAAAATAATCATCAATCGTTAATATACAAACAATATACAAAGACAGGAAACAATCTGAGATGAGGTATTTACACTGCAAAATAATCATCAATCGTCAATATACAAACGATATACAAAGATAGGACACATTCTGAAATGAAGTAGTTAAACTGCAAAATAATCATCAATCGTCAATGTAGAAACAATATACAAAGACAGGACACACTCTAAGATGGGGGAGTTACACTGCAAAATAATCATCAATCGTTGATATACAAGCGATATACAAAGACAGGACACACTCTAAGATGAGGGAGTTACACCGCAAAATAATGATCAATCGTCAATATACAAATGATTTACAAAGAAAGGGCACATTCCGAAATGAGGTAGTTACACTGCAAAACACACATCAATCGTCGATAAACAGACGGTATACAAAGAATGGTTTTAGGTTTTAGGGAAAAATTGTCCCTAAAAACTAGGTTCTACTAGGTTCTACTTGTTCATCTGGATTTTGACAAAACTTACCAGATCCCACGTAAAGTTGGCCAGCCAGTAGATGACACGGTTAATGCCCGACACGAACTGCAGATGCTTGGCTTTGGTGTATCGCTCGTAGACAAGGAACAGGACGAAGCTGGCGGGCACAAAGGACATGGCCACGATGACGAAGATGGCGATGAGGACGTCTGAGCCGGTCATGCTGCAGGAAGAGCACGTCAGGTTAAACACGATAAGGACAGGCACAGTCACATCTTAAACTGCGTACGCGCTGACCTCAGCTTAAACATGTCTGACACAGTCACATCTTATACTGCGTACGCGCTGACCTCGGCTAAAAAATGTTACGAAATATTCACATCTCATACTGCGTACGCACTGACCTCGGCTTAAACATGTCTGACACAGTCACATCTTATACTGCGTAGGCACTGACCTCGGCTTAAACATGTCTGACACAGTCACATCTCATACTGCGTACGCGCTGACCTCGGCTTAACCATGTCTGACACATTGACATCTTATACTGCGTACGCGCTGACCTCGGCTTAAACATGTCTGACACAGTCACATCTCATACTGCGTACGCGCTGACCTCGGCTTAAACATGTTATGACACATTGACATCTCATACTGCGTACGCACTGACCTCGGCTTAAACATGTCTGACACAGTCACATCTCATACTGCGTACGCACTGACCTCGGCTTAAACATGTCGGACACAGTCACATCTCATACTGCGTACGCACTGACCTCGGCTTAAACATGTCTGACACAGTCACATCTCATACTGCGTACGCTCTGACCTCGGCTTAAACATGTCTGACACATTGACATCTTATACTGCGTACGCGCTGACCTCGGCTTAAACATGTCTGACTGAGTCACATCTCATACTGCGTACGCTCTGACCTCGGCTTAAACATGTCTGACACAGTCACATCTCATACTGCGTACGCTCTGACCTCGGCTTAAACATGTTACGAAACATTCACATCTCATACTGCGTACGCGCTGACCTCGGCTTAGATATGTCTGACACATTCACATCTCATACTGCGTACGCGCTGACCTCGGCTTAGATATGTCTGACACATTCACATCTCATACTGCGTACGCGCTGACCTCGGCTTAGATATGTCTGACACATTCACATCTCATACTGCGTATGCGCTGACCTCGGCTTAAACATATTAACATCTGACACATTCATATTTCATACTGCGTACGCGCTGATCTCGACTAAAACAAGTTATCATCTGACACATTCATATTTCATACTGCGTACGCGCTGATCTCGACTAAAACAAGTTATCATCTGACATATCCACATCCCATATCACATACACGCTGACCTCAGCTGAAACAAGTTATCATCTGACATATCCACATCCCATACTGCTGACCACAGCTTCAACAGGATGATGCCCGACACATCCACGTACGACACTTGAGTATAGCGATGTACACCACAGGTATGTAAACAGATAAATCTTCCAATCTTTATACTCAGAAAAAATATCTTATTCCATAACATGCATTTTGCTGTTTTCATTCTTACTTATTGAATACCTGAATTTCTCATTCTTTAACAAGAAATTTTGGAAAGAACTCTTTCATTTCTGTGAATGAGCTGCTGGCCTGATTACTGCAAAAGAGGGTTAGATGTCATACTTACAGTCTCTTGAATTAGCTTGAAACTAATCATGATATATGACACAGAAACACACATGCTGTTATCTTGATGTCAAAGTTCGATATTAACAGATTTGATTAGTATATTAATAACTAATAGAGACTAAATATGACTTAATAAATAATCACATGCTGTCAAGAAACATTTTCGGCTTGCACAAACAATTCAGGGCTGTGTTCAATGTTTGTTTTGTTTTTTTATTTTATTGTTGTTGTTTTTTTTGGGGGGGGGGAGGAGGAAGGGAAGGGGCTGGGTTAAGCCTTGGAAGCTCAATTTTAGATTTAAGTTTCAGGGAAATGGTTTACTGTAGTCAATTTTGCTTGCTGTATTGGAACCCTGCGTTAATGGGAGAGTATCCACTTCGCCAATGTACTACTTCTGGTAAGTGACGTCAACCGCTAGAAAATTATCAACGATGTTGCGCACGTTAGATATAACACTGGAAATGTGACAAGTGCTACAAATAATGATAAAACACTCTGCATACTCCACGTTCTATCTTCAGTTGACTGTGGCACAAAATGAACATCATTTACCGGAAACAGTTAAAATAGTGTGATTCGGTAAATTGGAAACTCAGCCATTCTACTTACACCGACAATAAATACATGCACTTTTGGTACGCAAGATCCACTCGCTAAAGCTATAGTGAGTACGAAAGCAAGCTCTCATGCGAGGTTTTGTCCTAAAGAAAAAAGCGGGGTTTCACAGTACTGAAACTGAAAAAAGTGGATTTCAAATCTTTTTATTTTTTAACAAATTTGATTTTCATGGAAAAAGGGAAAAGGGAAATCTGTGGACTTATTGAAGGAGGTTGGTGTGAACACAGCCCGGACGGGACAGAGCATGCGGGGTGAGACTTAAGAGTAGTGTTAATCTTACATATAGTCGTATGTGTGCAGAGGGTCGGTGTTGTCCATCGGGTGATTGATCACAGTAATGCCTGCAAGAAGGAGTTAAGACACTCAACACTGTCCAACCACTTCACTAACTGCACTGCGCGAAAACCACCAGTTTATTCATATATATACGCCATCGCGTAAGTGCATGTATCGGCTGTATATTGACACGTTTCCTCTTCTATATGTCAGCGTAATGGCTGTATTTGCCGCAAAGCGTATATGAAGAGAAATATTGTGTGCGGGACATGTATATGTGGGTCGTATACATTTTACACATCTATAGATGAGGCGTATACAAAACGGAAAATAGGACTACCTTGTATACACAAAATCATACCTATATACGCCGGGTGTATACAAGAAAATGGTGGTTTTTGTGCAGTGCTGTGTTTTAAGATGTCTACGTCCGGTCCTGTATACTCGTCAGAGTGATCCTACTGTTGTGAACCCGTACCCAGGATCCCTAGTCCTATCGAATACTGAAGAACCCGACCCGTAGCGAAGTCGACCCGTAAAAAACTCGACCCATGACAAACTCGACCTGTTTTAAGAACTCAACCCGTAATGAACTCGACCCATTTGAAATCTTCCCTACTGAAGTATTTTAACTGTGAATAAATACTATATATAGTAGTAAGTATGTTATCTCGACCTCAAATTGGGTCTACGGTGGGGAAAAAAACAAAAAGAACACAGCCCTTAACCCTATCCCTAACTCTAACCCTATCCCCAACCCTAACCCTACCCCATAACCTAGTTCGACTTATTTTCCAGATGCGCCGGTTTATTTGTCTAAAAGCTAACTAATCAGACCTTTACATGTATATGAAACGTCTTATTCATAAGTATCTTGAACAGGTCGAGTTCTCCAATCAATTTTTCCAAAACGGGTTGAGTTCTCCTGACAACTAAGGGTCGAGTTCGTTTTGGGTCGAGTTCTCCACTAACCGTCCTTTCCACACTGATATGACCAACTTACTAGTTGTAAGTTTGATGTTATTTATTTATTTGGTTTTTTTGGGGGTTTGATTTAACGTCCAGTTAACTACAACAGATTCTCACCAGACTTTCTCATGGTTCTTTTACACCACGAGGGTGGTGATTGAATCTATGTGATGGATTCAGGTAGAAATCTCACCCCTACACTTTTACCGAGGTGAGAGTTCTTTTACTTCCCACACCACATAGACATGGTATGAGAAGGATTGGACTTTGATATAACAGTAAATCTACTACTGCTGGGGATGAAGAAGAAAGGTGGCTGTACACCACACCAAATAGACATGGTATGAGAAGGATTGCCTTTGATATAGCAGTAAGTCCACCACTGCTGGGGGTGAAGGAGAAAGGTGGCTGTTTGTTTTGTTTGTTTGTTTGGTTTGATTTTACGTCCAGTCAACCATTATAGGTCCTTTCCAGACTTTCTCAAGGTTCTTTTACACCACTAGGGTGGTGATCGAATCTATGTGATGAATTCAGGTAGAAATCTCACCCCTACACATTTACCGAGGTGAGAGTTCTTTTACTTCCCACACCACATAGATATGGTACGAGAAGGATGGCCTTTGTTTTAGCAGTAAATCTACCACTGCTGGGGATGAAGGAGAAAGGTGGCTGTAAACCACACCTCATAGATATGGTATGAGAAGGACTGGCCTTTGATATAGCAGTAAGTCTACCACTGCTGGGGATGAAGGAGAAAGGTGGCTGTACACCTCACCACATAGACATGGCATGAGAAGGACTGGTCTTTGATATAACAGTAAACTACCTCTGCTGGGGATGAAGGAGAAAGGTGGCTGTACACCTCACCACATAGACATGGTATGTGAAGGACTGGCCTTTGATATAGCAGTAAATCTACCATTGCTGGGGGTGAAGGAGAAAGGTGGCTGTACACCTCACCACATAGACATGGTATGAGAAGGACTGGCCTTTGATATAGCAGTAAGTCTACCACTGCTGGGGGTGAAGGAGAAAGGTGGCTGTACACCACACCACATAGACATGGTATGAGAAGGACTGGCCTTAGCTGGGGATGAAGGAGAAAGATGGTTGCAGTGCTATAATACTCTAACAACATGGGCTAGACGTCTTTCTTCAGGGATAAAAGTCGGGACCGAGAAAAAAAAATCGGAAATCTAAAAAAAACTATAAAAAGAATCATGTCACATTATTTTGGAACAGAATAGCTATAAAGGGGGGGAAGTTTTGACGAGAGTTTTAATAACTCTGACTTTGGATATTGAGTCGTTGCTTATTTCTATGTGATGATAAAGGGAAGTTTTGACGAGAGTTTTAACGATTAAGACTGTTCCGATATTGAGTTGCTGCTTATTTCTGTGTGTTGCGGTGATGATGAAGTGAAGTTTTGATGAGAGTTTTAACGATTAAGACTGTTCCGATATTCAGTTGCTGCTTATTTCTGTGTTGCGGTGATGATGAAGTGAAGTTTTGATGCGAGTTTTACCGATCATGACTGTTTGGATATTAAGTTGCTGCTAATTTGTGTTGCGGTGATGATAAAGGGGTAGTTTTGATGAGAGTTTTAATAACTCTGACTGTGGATATTGAGTCGTTGCTTATTTCTATGTGTTGAGATGATAAAGGGAAGTTTTAATGAGAGTTTTAACGATCATGACTGTGTGGACTTTGAGTTGTTGTTTAATTCTATGTGTTGAGGTTAACACTTAACAGAAGAAGAATCAGTCCCCACTTGTTAGTCTGAAGTTGTCAGTAATAGTCTAAAATCGTCAGTTAAAATAAAAACACCAGCAACCAAGACAATACCACGAAACAAATATAATCAAAACAGTATCAATCACAAGATATTATCACAATCAGATAAAGGAGTTAATTATGTTCAATAATTATTACATCCTACATGAGAGAAAAGAGTCATAGTTGTAGAGTAGACTTTAACATAGTCTCCAGTAAGAGATATACCAGGCACTAGTAGCGGTTACCATATTGTCAACTGTGCACGAATGACTCACACTCAAAAAAACAAACTTGTTTCTCATCACCAAGCCATGAAAAATATGATGAGGGCGCTTTTTTTTTTTTCCTCTTTTTTTTTGCTGCTGGATCAAAGATGGCTTAAAAGTGTCATAAAATGGGCTTTAGACATACAGTAAAACCCTGCGTAAGCGGTCACCCTCCATTCCGGGCCAAAGTGTCCGCTCATGCGGGGTGTCTGCGTACGCAGGGTTTTCAGATTTATACTGTCTATACATTGGAAGCATCCCTGGCATCAGGAGCTTTAATTTGATACTAAATACACATACTTTTCATAATTTCTATCAAGGTTCATCTTATTTTAACACCAAAAAAAAATCTTCTAAAATCGTTTTTGCAGATGTGCGCAGTGATACGAAACAAGTTTTTTTTTTTAGTAGCCTTACTGATTAGGGCCCTGTTTTTCAGTCACAACAAGCGTTGATAACGACATGTTTTTACTGTCAGTGTCCTATAGATCTTAGAGGATCGGCTATTCGTCGTTGGTCTAAGACACGTAGGGTGGTGTGAGGTGTGCTATAGTTATGATAATCGTAGGGTCACATGGGTGAATTTGTCGGCCAAGGTGTCGTAGCCCTAAGACATCTATGGACTTGTCATACCGAACACAGAAATTCACTTCCCGTAGGAATTAAATCATGAAACATCTTCACCAGTTACGGAAACATAATCCCTCCAAATATGAAGAAGATCGGCCGCTCTGATTCGTCGATATTCGCGTTTGAATTTCGTCGTAGTAAACGTCGGCTCTGGTGGCCAGTGTAGGCCTACTCAAGCGGTCGCTATATGAAGAAGATCAGCCACTCCGATCCGTCAATATTACTGAAATGGGTCCCTGGTTCTTTGATAGAACCTAAGACGATTCTATACTTGTTGTAACATCCGACACTTTTTGCGCCAATCTCCAGTTCCATGCTACGATACTGTCTATAGGACGGTGGCCATCTTTTGTCGTCCAAAATGTTGTGCATTCGCTGGACGATCTTAGGGTATCGTTGACTTATGATGTTGTGAATAAAAAACAGGGCCCAGCTGTACAGACTTCATTCATCATTCTCTGACAAATAAGTTCAGTTTATCACTCCATACCATGTGATTTGCTATCAAAACCCTAGTAACAAAATGACATTTCTAATAATATTCAGGCATATAACGATAATGAGACAGAGTGAGGGCGGCTGAAAAACATCTCTTCCTTGTTATTTTGGTATGATTTTGAGGTACCTCGTTCTTTGAGCTCAGTTCATCTAAATGAACCTAAACCACTTGGAACAGGTTTCTTTGGGCCACCCTAACCCAGTTTCCATATATTACCATATACTTGTGGGTGAATGTCTCAAAGTTACTGGCTGGTGTATTTTGTATTTTTTGTGTATTTGGCCCTTAAGATTAAACCAGAGAATACTTGTATCGGGTACTTTACCATATGCCGCAGGGTTGCCTCGTTCTGGCGGGAGATTTGCTCGCAGGATGGCATTGTTGAGGGTGTTCAGGTAGGCAGGGATCGAGTGGAAGCCTTTGTGGTTGTACCACACCTGCAAAAGCAGCACCAGCAGAAATGTAACTTTTTTTTTCCTTTTTTTTTTCCAAAAACTTTATTCAGTTTAACAAAATGTACAAGGTATATTTTCTTAGCGTTCATCTTCCCAGAATTATGACCATACAACATCTTCAGTTTGACAAGTGTGCTCTCTCAATTTTTTTTATTTTTGATAATGCCAGGCCTCCCAATGCCCCGCTTCCTCAATATAGGTTTTTTTAATAGGTTTTGAAAATCAAAATGTAGGTTTTTACAGGTTTTTCAAGGCCCAAAACATAGGCTTTTTTAAGGTTAACATATTCAGCATGATGGGAGTCAAAATATAGTGAATCACTTATTTTCAGTTCTTGATTACTAAAAAATGTACTAGATTGTAGGACGTCAGGATGTCTGGCTCATCAGGTTATACCCAGCAAGCACATGTGTATGCTAAGTTTCCAGCAGGCAAGCCAGACTAGCAAAGAATCACATAAGCTGTTGATTCTTAAACACTTCTAAGATCTCTTAAATAGATCAAAAATATAGGTTTTTATAGGTTATAAAGGTTTCTTGAAAAAAAATAAAGGCTCAAGAATAGAAATATAGGTTTTTATAGTTATATAGGTTTTAAAGGTTTCACTGGGAGGCCTGTAATGCCCTATATGGGCAAAGAAAGATTGATCTAACTGAGGCCTGACTGACTATTCCATCATTTGCTCACTTATGATTGCCACTCTTATATCACTAGCATATCAGCCTTTAAGGAGTTCAGATCTATGGAGAAACCAAACAAGAGTTAGTCGTGTTGTTGTTTATCGCACAACAGCAAGATCACGTATTACTGCGCGAGGCGAAGCTGAGAGCAGTAATACGTGATCTTGCCGGAATGTGATGAACAATGACAAGACTAACTCAAGTTTGGTTTAGAATTTATCCTACCCCGCCCGTCTAAATTACTTCTACATTAACAAATGACGTCATTTATCAAGTGTATCCCACTAGAGCGATATTTTTCATTTTTCTGAACTCCAGACCGAATACAGTGACCCAATGTTAAGCCTATGGAGTTTTTTATTAGGGGTAGGATAAAGCCAACGACCAAAGAAAAAAAAGTCCATAAGCAAGGAAAGCAACTGTATTACCATTTATAACGGAATTCTTACGTGTTGCTAACTAGAATCAGTGTAGTTGTGTCTTGCAGTGTGGTATCCAGTCAGAAAGAAATGTAACTTTCAAGCTAAAAATGTGAAATTTTGTTTTGGACTCAATAAGTTAGATGTTACCTGGATGATAAAAATACAACTAAAACAAAAACTTTTAATTTAGGAGACTTTTTTTGTGTTTAAAGGCTGTGCTCCATTGCGCCGATCCACTGGAGATTGATTTGGTCGCTGACCGATCAGCTCCCAGTCGCCGATAGTGGAGCTGTAGTGGAGCTAGAGTCCCGATCCCCCACTGACGGTTGGTGCTCAAACTCCTAGCAGTGCTCCACGGTGCTCTATACCGGAGAGTGAGAGCCGCTCTTGTGATAAACCCGGTCGCCGAAGTGGAGCAGCGGCACCGATCGAGGTTAGATCAAGGAAAGAACCAAGGGGCAAGAACTATCAGAGAACGGGAGGAGATAGGGTTAAGATTGCTCGGCGACCATCAATCTCCAGTGGATCGGCGCAATGGAGCACAGCCTTTGATATTAAATATATTTCATAAAAAATGTTTTCATGTCCTGTTCAAAAAGGACATTCTCAAAGTAACAAAAGGGTGGTAAAAGGTTCTTTTTCTCTTCTCTCATCAAAGTATGGATATATTTTAAAGCGTTGAACATAGAAATAAATATAAATTACTTGCTCACCTTTGCTACTCGTCGGATTGCAAGTTTGCGGAACAAAGATGTAGAATCCTTTCCAAAATCTCTTGGAACAAAATCACGCTCATTGCCAAAGGAGAATGCCCCATACCTGAAAGATAAAGAAGTGAAAGATAATTATGTCAGAAGGAAATAACCACCCCAGCAGAACGAGACGTGTAGGCAAAGCCACATTAATTATGTAGCAATTGAAACAAAAAGAGATTGAGGTGTGACCGTAAACTTGAATAGGTTATTGAATTTATCTCACCCTTCACATTGACTAATTGGCTAATCTTTGCGACATAATCCCCCCATTGAGCATTTTTTCTAAATACTCCATGGGCATTGAGTATGAGTTCCAAATGTTACATCTATAGGAGGGGGGAAATACCAGGTGTGAGATACTAAAAAAGAAACCAGCAAGTTTTGGTAAAAGTTGTCGTTCTCCATGAGTTTGATGCAGAGTGATATGAACAAGGCGACAGCCGAGTTAATATCATGTAGCGTTCAAGTGAGTTGTAGAACAACGACTTCAATCAAAAGGAGTCGCTTTATGTATTTATCTCATCCCTGTACACACTAAAAGAATGGACAATGGACAGGATATAGACCATGGATAACGGACTTCAATACTCATAGGGGCATGGAGAACGAGTTCTCAATGTTAAATCTATGGGGAAACAATACCAGGGGTGAGATATTTATATAGAATGACCACACTGTACAAGTTACAAAACGAGATGATGAACTGTAACTGTAAATCATCATCGAGTTTTGTAGCTTGTTCAAGCATGGTAGGTCATTATATATTTACTATATACCCGAAATTAATGAAAATGTTTAATATTTAAAATATATATGACATGGATAGATAAAGGGCTGATTCCACCAACAGGATGGATTTGACATAATATATCTTGTTATATCTTACAGTGTCGCGATATGTCGTACCTCGGTTGTCGCAAACTGTAGCCATGCGGCGTCGGGTCTATATTTTGGTGCTCCACCACCGCCACACCTCGAGACGCATCCCGACAAATAGGCACGCAATTATTCAAACCTAGCCTGACTTAGCAAGACACCCAAATCGTGGCTAATCTCGCTAGATCATGTGTGTTGGTGGAATCACCACTTAATACTCAAACTTACCGGTGTAGGCGGTACATGTCAGTAGTGTGCAGGTAGTACTTCTGCTCGTCGTCTCCTGTGATGTCCTGTACAATGTCACTGGTCACCAGCTGGAAGTAGGGTGGCCGCTCGAAGCCCGAGTTGTCGCAGATGAAGCTTCGCGAGTCGGAGGTGCAGTAACAGTCCGGGTAGTACTTGTGTTGGACAGGACTTCTCGTCACTGAAACCATTCAATGCAGGATACCATTGCTTTTATGAGAAAATAAGTTTCAATAAACAAATAGAATGAGGGGATCTTTGTATTCAGTGTCCCTTCCATCCATTTTATTGATTGCACCATAAATTGCAATAAACCTTTCTTGGAAACCTCTGTAGGCAGGGTCATGGTGATAGATCACAGCAATGCAAGTAAATGACCTGATATGGCACAACTATGGTTATTTAGCGAACATTAAACTCAGACATTATAAAGTATGTCACCTGGTATGGCTTGGCTGTGATTATTTAGTGAACACTAAAATCAGACATAGTAATGTAGATCACCTGGTATGGCCCAGCTGTGGTTATTTAACGAACAATAAAATCAGATATGATAGAGAATGTTGCATGGTATGGCACTGCCATGGTTATTTACCAAACACTAAAATCCGACATAGTAAAGCATGTCACCTGGTATGGCACGGCTGTGACTATTTAGCGAACACTAAAATCAAACATTGTAAATTAGGTCACCTGGTATGTGGGCACGGCTGTGATTATTTAGCGAACACTAAAATCCGACATAGTAAAGCATGTCACCTGGAATGGCTTGGCCGTGACTATTTCGCGAAAACTAAAATCAGACATAGTAAAGGAGATCACCTGGTATGGCACGGCTGTGACTATTTAGCAAACACTAAAATCAAACATTGTAAATTAGGTCACCTGGTATGTGGGCACGGCTGTGATTATTTAGCAAACACTAAAATCAGATATAGTAAAGGAGATCACCTGGTATGATCAGGCTGTGGTTATTTAGCGAACACTAAAATCAAACATTGTAAATTAGGTCAACTGGTATGGCACGGCTGTGACTATTTAGCGAACAATAAAATCAAACATTGTAAAGCATGTCACCTGGTATGGCCCGGCTGTGGTTCTTGCCCTTGCCGGTTTCTGTGTCGGGAGCATCAGTCGGTAGAGGTGGCACGAAGTTCTCGAGGGGGAGACCTTTCTGGAAAACGCTCTGACAGCTGGGTTCAAAGTACTGGTCCAGCAATTTGAAGTTGCGGTAGGTGAAGTTGAGCTGCCGAAGAATGGCTTCATCGAAGGAACTATTGAACGGTGTCTGCAGTAAACATGTAGCTGACACTCCGGATGGCAGTCGGAATGTCTGAATGATCTCGCTCGGGCTGGCATCTTGCGACCATGCTGGCACTTCGGGTTTCGGCGCAGTGTTGGAGTAGGGAATGAAGTTGCCGCGAGGCTGGGTGTAGTTGAAGTACATGGCGGGACTGAGAACCAGTGGTGGCGGGTTCTCCACTTCCGGTGCAGTCAGGGCTACTGTCATAGCCACACACACAAAGAGCGCTGGTAACAAGATCTGCGAGAAGAGGCCTTTCCAGTTCCGGCGGATGTAGACTGCCCGCTTGACGAGAATGGCGGCAAACTGCTGCATGAGGAGCAGGTGCCCCTGTACGGTGTAGGAACCCTTGCCATCCTGCGCCGGCTGTACGCAGCCTGAAAATAACACCACAGAGTGATATCAACTCACATTATCCTACCCCTAATAAAAAACACCATAGGTTTAACATTGACTCAGTGTATTTGACGGAGCATTGAATAAAGTGTTATTTATGCACAGAGGTGAATAAAAAAAACCAGACCAATCAGGGACGAGATAATGAAAGTAGAACCGGCAATATTGATAAATGTGGCCATCCTCCAATGAGTATCAACACGCTACTAACATGGATAATAGGCCTTTTTCTGTAGGCCGGTGTCGCACCTTATCTCCTTAGTTACGCTACAGCTGAAGCCAAACATTCACCTGGCAACGTATACTTTAGCACTGGAACACTGAGTGTATGAGCGTAATATGTTAATAATACCCGTGTATATTATTTCCAGAGAAATAATAACAACTGCATTGTATTCTATGGTATTCCAGGTCAACTCTAGTATGTCATACATGCATATTGCCTCAATAATACTCTAGATATAGCATAGATAACATAGGATGACCGAAATTGAATATACATTAATACATTGGCAGGCTTAGCTATTATATGCTTATCTTTCTCCAAGTTAAAACCAAAACAATTATCAGCTATAAAGTTTTGATAGTCCAGATCCGTTGATACAATGCCTTTAATTGTTCTAGCAGTCCAATCTGTCCCAAACCAATACTACTGCAATCACACCCACCGTTCACACTTTAGCTGTGAATGCTATATATCTCTATATGAATACCGATGGACTCGGGCGTGTTTGTCCGAGCGGCCGCATAACTAGACAGTGGGCTGTTAGGCGGCGCTGAACGGCAACACCTGTATTACCTGTCCATCGTGGCATAAAGATTGACAAGGCACTCTATTGCTATTCCAGATCAAAGTTTCATATACCCATTATACTTAAGCTGAGTTTTGAGCATTTGATCATTTATGTTTATTTAAAGAATGTTGTTGAAGCCACTAATTCACTAATAATTATTTCTTTTGTATATAATCCTTAAAGTTGCCTGGAGGCATCATGCATCAGTAGCCATAGAATGCCTGGAGGCATCATAATGCAGTAGCCACAGTGTGCCTGGAGGCATCATGCTGCAGTATCATGGAGGTATCTTGCTATAGTACCTACAACGATCCCTGGAGGCATCATGTTGTGATACTCAAGGGAATGCTTGGAAGCATCATGCTATGATAAAAAGACTAAGTCATTGTATAAGGGGTGGAAAGGTCCTATTTATTGTATACAGTCGGACGATGTACTATTGGGTTTAAGATAAAATATATATACCTTACTGGTATGTACTCGCATACCACATTTCTTTCAATAAAAATATTTCACGAGCTTGCAGAGCCAATGGAATATTTTTATCAAAAGAAACAAGGTATACGAGTACGTACCAGTAAGGTAATACATTTTTATTTTATCATTTACCTTCAAATATAAGTGTTTGATGAATTACATATGGAAATGTGATGACATCCAAGCAGGATTCAAAGTGTGCTGGTATATCTGTTGACAACCTACTTGAAGTAGAGCTTGGGATACTCTCAAGCACATTTTCTACTTTTATTTTTCTTCAACTCCTGTGATCCTTTGCACACATAAATTATGAGAGTGCTGCAAGTCATTGTCAAAACATCACAAGTAAGTCAGTGCGATATCTTTTTTACCAATCAGAACGTGTTTTCAAAGTAGGGTGGTACATCATTATATACCACCATACTCTGCTGGTATACATTTAATACCTAAACCCTAGCAGAGGTTGGTATTTGTGTAACGTTCTGGTACAGGTATATAATTTTAGCATTTACCGACTAATCCGTGACGGAGTATTGTGGATCGCATCTGGGTACTTACCACCTATGCCTGTAGTCTGGGTTGCGGCTCGTGTCTGTTCATCATGCCGTGTGTTGATGTCCAGTAGCGGCACGTCACTCTGTGATGAAGCCCGGCTGGCTGGCCTGTCCTCGTACTCTGCCTGAGGTCCGCCCGTCTGTATGTCATTCATCTCCACCTGACTGCCCGGACTCAGGTCCAGCAGTAGGCTGGACGAGGAGCGGCTCGACACTTCCGACTGGTCATCCGCCGGTCCCGAAGACTCCATCGTGTCAGGGTCGACGCCATCTTGTTGAAGCTTCTCGCTTTGGTCGATGTCCTCGTCATCTGTGATACAGAAATATGTAACCAGTGCTTTCATCTCAAATTTTGACAACAATTTTTAGTCGAGGTGAGAGACTTGAATACTATATTGAATGTAACATGGAGTGATGCTAAAATTTAGCTAAAAGAACAATGGCTAAAAGAATTTCCCTGAATAAAGAGAAGCTACGTTCTGAAACCAGTTGAGTTTGGATGCACAGCTAGCACTTTCAGCAGGGATAGCTGTGTAATGGTTTACTCTCAGCCGATACATGTTTTGTGACCTGACCATAGTAAATCTATAAAGAATAGCTGTGTTGTGGTTTACAATTAGCCGATACATGTTTTGTGACCTGACCGTAGTAAATCTATAAGGTATAACAGTGTCGTGGTTTACAACTAGCTGATACATGTTTTGTGACCTGACCATAGTAAATCTATAAAGAATAGCTGTGTTGTGGTTTACAATTAGCCAATACATGTTTTGTGACCTGACCGTATTAAATCTATAAGGTATAACAGTGTCGTGGTTTACAACTAGCCGATACATGTTTTGTGACCTGACCATAGTAAATCTATAAAGAATAGCTGTGTTGTGGTTTACAATTAGCCGATACATGTTTGGTGACCTGACCGTAGTAAATCTATAAGGGATAACTGTGTTATTGCTTACCGTTTGCCAAGGCCTGCTCAGTTACTTTCAGGAAGACCTCTTCGAGGGTAGTGTCGACGACTCCATAACTACTCAGACCGAGCGAGGCAAGACTTTTGTCCAAAGCTGTGAACAGCTTTTCAAAAGCACCTGGAATCATAACAAGTAAATTATTAATTAGAAGAAGTGCAATATCTCACTGAAACTCCCCGAAGAAAAATATCAGTATCACTGTTGTATGTGCCAGGCCTCAGATCTGATTCATGAACAGAAGAGAAAAGTAGATATAAATAGAACATTTTTTTATGGTCACATGTACTATACACAAACATATACTTGCTTATTCCCAAAAGGATGAAACTACTGTTTACTGAGCGAAAACCCTCAGTTTAAGACTTAAATTCGAGGTTGCCATCGAAAGCAACAAATAGTGGATACTGAGTGACGATTTTGTTTGTTTGGGTAGTTTAACGTCCATTTTGTTCAATAAGACTTACTTTGGGTTTGACCGAATCTATGAGATGAATGTAGGTAGAAATCTCACCCCTACACATTTACCGTGAGAGTTCTTTTACTTCCCACACCACATAGACATGGTATGAGAAGGATTACGCTAAACTAGGTTACGTCCACCTATCCATCTTTACCGTGCAGGAAAAGTGGTCAGTCTCACCTTTCTTGGCCTCTTCAAATGGCAGGATGTAGTGAAGCTCCTGTGAAGTCTCAGACTTGACGTATGCCGTGCTTACGTGGCGTAAGATGAATGACGTCACTGTGGATTCTGGGCAAGGTGTCGCAGGCGTGCCATCACTGTCGACGTTCTGAGACAGTGTGTCTGTAGAAAACAGTGAATGATGTTAACAATTAAATCAATTCTCACTGCATCCTGAGATGGCTTGTCTGTAGAAAACAATCACAGATGTTAACGATTAAAACAATTCTCACTTCATCATGAGACAACTTGCCTGTAGAAAACAGTGACAGATATTAATGATTAAAACAATTCTTTCCACATTCTGAGACGGCTTGTCTGA
The DNA here is from genome assembly GCA_950022655.1 of Alentia gelatinosa. Lineage (NCBI taxonomy): Eukaryota > Metazoa > Annelida > Polychaeta > Phyllodocida > Polynoidae > Alentia > Alentia gelatinosa. The sequence goes on along the minus strand of OX465593.1, from coordinate 33,796,218 downwards.
AGGAAACAGTGAGAGATGTTAACGATAAAACAATTATCACTGCATTCTGAGATCGCTTGTCTGAAGAAAACAGAAAAGGATATTAATAATTAAAAAATTCTCACTGCATCTTGAGACAGTGTGTCTGTAGAAAACAGCGACAGATGTTAACGATTAAATCAATTCTCACTGCATCCTGAGATTCATCTTACTTGTTGCAAATTTTCTATAAATAGATAACAAAAAAGGAAATGAATAAAGGAAATTTATTTTAAAGTAACCTTCAGATACATAAATACTTTACATACATTTCTTTTAGATTAGATTTTTTAAATTTTAGCAGAAATTAATTTTGTTAGCGGGTCTTACCAATGCTGACTGCATCATCAAAGTTGGTTGCCTTGACCAGAGTCAGGTGATAGCCCTCTCCGAACATGTTCTTCAGGAAGAGCGAGCCGCCGCAACACTTGAGCTGACCGTTAGAGATGATGGCGATCCGGTCTCCGAGAATATCCGCCTCATCCATGTGGTGTGTGGACAGCAGGATGGTGCGGTCTGACGGAAAATACACCCAGGAAAAATTACTATATGGTGGTCTGACGTAAAATACACCCACATGACATTATTCTAAGAGGGTATGACGGAAAATAAACCCACATGACATTATTATAAGAGGGTCTGATGGAAAATTCACCCACTTGGCATTATTCCTATATACCTATGGCTGAACACTCTATAGTTACACCACGCTACGATGGGTGGAATAACTTACGTTTACTACCCAAGGTTTACATTAAGACCAAACGGATCATCTCTTACAAAATTCATATGAAAAGTGCAGTGGGGAGAAAAGATAGAGTGTCAACTTACTCGATAAGGTTGGATCTAGCTTCGCATTCGATAGTGGGTAAGCAACTAATGCTATTTATCGTTATTAAACTACATTAGAAGGTATATAGGAATAGGGAAACCAGGTCTCCAGAGAGAGAGAAAGTCAAAGTTAATCTGTAAGGCTTGAAAAAATTACTGCCCACGGCCAAGGCCTGGAGCAGTAATTTTTCTGCTCCTTACCTCATAATTTTACCTTCTTCTCACCGGAACATAATTTCCCTATATCCTAAGGGGGTTTGACGGAAAATATACCCACATGGCATTATCATAAGGGGATCTGACGGAAAATACACCCAGGAAAAATTACTATATGGTGGTCTGATTGAAAAAACACCCACTTGGGGCTTGCCATTGAGGAATTTTAGCCTTGTCTCAACATTATCTATAGATTATAACAACTGATAATAGTGGTTGCCCTCCCCCCCGACTAAAGTTGCGCTATCTTACTATTTCCTGGCAGAACTAGCAATCACTCTGTGCCCTATACTAGCCCCCTTTAGTGAGGTGTCCCCTTAAGTGAGGTGTCCCCTTAAGTGAGGTGTCCCCTTAAGCAGGAGCCCCCTTAAGCGGGGTGTCCCTTTAAGCAGGGCGTCCCAGAGGTGGGGTTTTACTGTACCTTGTTTGTACTTGATGAGGAGGTCCCATATCTGTCGACGCGCATACGGGTCCACACCAGCTGTCGGTTCGTCCAGGATGACAGTACGCGAGCCAGCCACGAAGGCGATGGCGACCGACAACTTACGCTTCATGCCTCCGGAGAGACAGTCTACAGTGCTGTTCTTCTTGTCAGCAATGGCAATGTCTTGAATCATCCTGCGACAGAAAACAAACCCATCTGATTACCTAAAGTGATCTTTGATCTCGATGTAACGTAGGATACCGTAAAAGTGTTCCCTGATGCTGTTCGACAAGTATCTGAAAAACTCAGTCTGCTGAGAGTTACTTTTTGCTAGATAAAAAATTTTAAAATTTTTTTTTTTAAAAAAGTGCTGGTTCTTCCCAAGTCTTGCTAGGTTTTGAGTAATAGTGTGCATTTTTGCCACGACCCATCAGTTTGGATAAGCACCTTCACTGTGATAGATAGCAATATGCCACAATATGTCAGTAGTCGATCGCAAGGTGTCACATTGGTGGAGCACCAAAAAACCATAAATCTTCGCAAAAAAAAAACCACAAACAATCGCAGACGACGACTTGGTAAAGGAGGTAAGACAAATCGTTGGTTGCGACACTTTGGCTGATAAATTCACCTACAATAGCCTGGATAAGACTTATGGTGATTTATGGTAATGACTTATGTGAATAATAAAGAAAAAACATTTCACCCATTATCACTTTTTTTGCCCTGCTCATGCATAGTAACAACATGCATGTGATATATCAACATACTCTGACATCATGAAATAGTTAGGTTTGATCCATCGTACTGATAGTACTTGAGGAAAACATAATGAGGTCGAGGTTGGCGTAGCTGAACATGGCTTGGTACTTCTGAGACCACATATTTTCCAATGTTGTTATGCATCAAATGCATGAAAAATATTGATAACTAAAATATATTAAAGGCATATCCTACAATTCATGGTGTCACCACCTAGTGAATTTCAAATTTCCCATTCATCCATTGAAATTGGTAATTTGTGGCATATTCGAAACTCAAAAGAGCAAAATTTGAGTTTTGTCAGGTTTGACCTAACCCAATATAATTCATTTGCTTAATCTATATAGGAAATGTACTGAAAAATATGGTTGTCTTCAATTCTTTCAAAAACAAGGATGGTGAACTATGATTTTAAAAACCTAAATAGGTAGTACTATACATATACTATATTCTGTGAAAGTTTGAGGAAAATGACATGGGTTTAACTATGTGAAAAACGACTTTTTAGAATCTCTAAATATTATAATATAAAATTATCTTAATATTGATATATAAATCAAAAACTAGCATGGTGAGCTCCGATTTTTAAGTTAGATATGTGCCCTACAATAAATGGAGATCATTGTAATCAATTTTCAGAAAAATGACATGGGTTTTAATTTTCACACCAAACTGTCTGATATGCCTTTAAGGGATACTTACGTTTCCATCTCATTAGCGATATCTTTTGACGGCATTCCTTTGAGACGTGCGTAGAACCAGAGATGTTCCTCTACTGTCAACCTGGAAATCACAGCAAGGCACTTACAAGAGTGATATGTCTTTATCTTTAAGTACCATTATCATAGCCCTAATAAAAAACTGTCATTGATTTAACATAGGCAAATTTTATGTGGTGTGTCGTGACATGAAGTAAAATTTATGTACCTAGAGGAATAAAAATATTAACCAATCAGCGATCAGGAATTATTCACCTGTGTCAATAGTTCCGGCTGTAGAGCCGAAATTCTGACAGCTGTCAAACATGGACGGAATCGAGTCAGACTATCCTAATATCATAAAGTCTTGGAGACGGGGTAGGATAAATACGAAACCAAACTTGAATTAGACTTGTCAGTGTCTATGCCACTCTGGTCAGGTCTGTTTCTCACTACGCTCAGCTAACGCTTCACGTAGTAATACACAACCTTCAAGTCATGGCATAAACACTGACAGGTCTAACTGTTGTTCGGTTTCTACTAAATATGTCACTTTTTCTAGAATGTTATCTACATGTAATTATATAGAACGACCTGACCCCACTGTACAAGCTATAAAACAAAATGAAAATTTAGGGTTCGTTTACGCCAGGTTCCATACGAACCGTATATCGTCATCGAGTTTTGTAGCTTGTACAGCATGGTAGGTCGTTATATATTTACTATATAGCCGAAATTGATGAAAAATTATTAACTTAATTTGGTCTAACAACACGTTTTAATCGAACAGTGTACGGGAACAGTGTTCCATATTTTGCCGTATTGAACACTGTTCCGTATGGTGTTTTTACGTTGTAAGTAATATTACTATATACCCATGCCATATATACCGTAAATACGCACCGTTTCGGCATATGACGTAAAAATACTGTACGGACCGCTGGTCCGTACACTAAAATACGGACCACCTTGCCATACACGTTTATTAACATATCGGTTGTTAAAAATTAAATTACTTATTATTTTTTTTTAATTTTGGGTATATAGTAAATATATAACGTCCAACCATGCTTGTACAAGTCACAGAACTCGATGATAATTTACGGTTTGTACAGAACTCGGCATAAATGCCTCGGTCAGTACAAACCGTAAATTACCATCTCATACTGTGACTTGTACAGCATGGTCAGGACGTTCTATATAAATACTGTGATATTATTCTTTTCTCCTGGAGGAGGTTTTTCCTTTTATTTGCGAATATTGTAGAAAAACCTTTCTAAAAAGAATTGTCGTTCTTTTTATTCCAAGTGAAAAAAAAGACAGTGGATTTCCTGTCATTTGACAATCTAACTTTGTGGAAAGTTAACTTCTAAGAATTCCTGTACACATCAATCTACATGGCAGTGAAAATATAGACTTTTTATAGGTTATATAGGTTCCTTTGAAAAAAAATAAATGCTCAAGAATCAAAATATAGGTTTTTATAGGTTTTATAGGTTTCACTGGGAAGTATGCATATTGTGTAGCAGAGACATACAGTAAAACCCTGCTTAAGGGTTCCGAGCAAACTGTGCCCTTAAGTGGGGTGTCCCCTTAAGTGGGGTGTCCCATTAAGTGGGGTGTTCCCTTAAGCGGGGTGTCCCGGAAGCAGGGTTTTACTGTACATTCATCTCTATCATACGATAAAACTCACTTGTCAAAGAGCACGTTATGCTGGGGACACATGCCCAGACTCTTTCGGATCTCCTCCATCTCTGTGCGGATGTCGTGGCCGTAGACTGTGGCGTAGCCGCTCGTAGGAGGGAACAGCCCTGTGAGGATGGACCTGCCAACGACAACAACAGCTTTACAGTTTCACCATGTAAAAACAACATTTTCAGTCAATGTTGTCACAGATGTTGATGCAAGAGAAGCAATTCATGGTTAGAAAATTATCGGATATGAAATCAGGGATGTCAGTTGGTGTCAAGGGAAAAAGTGGAAATATTTTTCATGTGGATTTTTCTGCCTCAGAAAGACCGTGAAAACCTGGATAATATGTCCTTGTTGGCCATGGGATGGGACTGAGGGAGGTTCAAACCATTGTTTTATTAACGTAAATGAGGCTGTATCAATATTATCTTTTTTTTTTACGGAAGGAAAAGTAATCACATATACTGAATATGAAAAAGTGGATTTCCACGAAAAAAAAAGGAAAACTAACATCTCTGTGAAATTCATATAATGACAGATGAACTAAAGAACAATGAGTTTCATTTTGTGCATGGACTTTGAATTTAGTATGGTTAATGTTGAATGCCGAAATAACAGATAAACTCGCTAGACCTCTTAACCCTTTCACTACGCTGCATAGCACCAAATACACACCCTGAAATACACCGCTGCAGTACCATATTCACCCTTGTAGTACGCTGGCGCTTTTCTCAATATCCACAGTGATGTCATTATATCACACCTCCATGGTAATCCAAAATGATTAGGATGTTATATAATAGTAATGATATTAACTATGATATAGTTTTACATAGGTTAGAAAAATATCATCAAAATATTCACATTATTTCATTAAGAAATAGCAATAACTTAAATTTCGGAAATGATGCCTCCAGGCATCATAGCGTACTATGCTCGGGAATGCCTCCAAGCGTCATAGGGCAATAGGCAGGGGATTGCCTCCAGGCGTCATACCGTAGCTAATGGGTTAAGAGGGGAAGGCAATGATTTGTAATAGTGGGTGTTACTGGCCCTTTATCTTAGACTGGTAGAAACGTCCATACATTAGGAACTCATATCCAACAAGCTTGCGGGTACGGTAACTCATATTCAATGGGTGATAAATAAATAAACTTGTCCAGGATAAGATCAAATCAGAAACACATTCATTTTTTTTTGGTTTTTTTTTTGCATATGCCTTTTTTGTCATATGCCTTGAAACAGCCTAACTGAAAGATGCCTGAAGAGTCCGATTCGGATGAAACCTTAGAGCCCCACCCCATACCTTGTCAATTGACAGTGTCTCAAACCAAAAACCTGCTTGGTTCTATATACATTCACTCAGAAAATATGCTGTGAGAATGGTCACGCCAGTGTGATGTCACTGCCGTGTAGGGTGGTTGTTATGCCACATTGTTCTTTCAACAATGTCTCCCGGGAGATTGCATAGCAACGGTTTGGTTCTGACATGTAGTTGTCATTCTCAAGGTAGCATCGGCTGTGTGTAGAAGTGTTCCCGCCTCATATCCTAAACAGAAACACATTCATGCTTGTTCTAAGTCTCTGATTGCCATCTCGTTTGGTGCGCTTTAGAATATTCACTCGGCTATCACCTCGTTCAAATGCCTGTATGCTCTAAACTTGATGGCAAACGGGGACATAGACCAAACACTCATCAGTTTCTTTCTTTTATCTCACCCCCGGTACAAGTTTAGCCATAGGAATAACGTCAGAAAAAAATACTCAACGATCACCCCCGTAAAGTGACAATACTACGCCACGGTCATGGCGGAGTGAATATGAGATGACGTCATACGCTATAAACCAATTGGATTTGCAAGTAATTTGAATCATTCAGATATTGTGATGCTATTTAATGTCAATGAAAGGGTTGAGATAAATCCAGAACCACACTTGAATCGTAAAATACACAATACCCTGCTTGTTTGGATGGGCCATAATCCTCATGCGACTTCGCCTCGATGACGATTTCGGCCCATCTAAACCCTTAGAGTATTGTGTATTTATACGATTCTCGATCCAGTTCTATATAATTATATGATTCTCGATGCAGTTCTATATAAAGACTTACATGGTGGTTGTTTTGCCGGCGCCGTTATGACCCAGGAAGGAGGTGATCTGACCTTCATACAGGTTCAAGGTCAGCCGGTTCACAGCCAGTTTCCCAGTCTTGTATTTCTGAAAACAATAAAAGTATTTATTTACAATTAGTGTGAAAAAAGCTGACTTACGATTGACTATATTAATGTGTTAGGAAATAATGTTATTCGCTTGACTGTAAGTTAAGTATATATTACAGAATATTATCCTATCCCTAATATAAAATCCCATAGGCTTAATATTGAGTTTCCGTATGCCACGCTGACTGGCATACAGAGTTTTATATGCCACTAATGGCATACAGAATTGTTCTCAAGTAATATTCCAAAATAGTGGAGACGGGGTAGGATAAAATCAAAACCTGATTTGTTTTAATCTTGGCCACCGCATGCCACTCCTGGAGTTTTGGCGCCAGACTTCACTTGGCTTCGCCTCATGAAGTCACTATGCCAAACTCCAGTCGTGGAATACGGTGGCCAAGATTGAAACTCATCAAGTTTTACGATAATACCTTATAGATATAAGGATAAATATAAGAACATCGGGGATGATACAGTCACCCAAGTATAAATGATTAAATAAGAATGTAGGGAAAGGACAGACTGGCTGACAGGGCTGTGGGTATATTCCGGGTATGGCCAGCCGTTTCGCCGACCGAAACTGTCGCGGTTTTAGGCCTTTTTTCCATAGGCCGGTGTCGCACCTTATCTGCTTAGTTACGCAAACCCTGAAGCCAAACATTCACCTGGCAACGTATACTTTATCATTGATTCACACAGTGTATGAGCGAAATACGTTCAGAATACCAGTGCACATTATTTCCAGAGAAATAACAGTGATTGCATCGTATTCTGCGGTATTCCAGCTCCAATTTGGTGTATCATACATGGATATCAACTCAATGATACTTTAGATATACCTTAGATAACACAGGGACACCAAAACTGCATGCACACTAATACATTGGCAGGCCTAGCTATAGCATGCTTATCTTTTTCCAAGTTAAATCCAAGATATTTATCAACTATAAAGTTTAGACAGCTCAGACTTGTTGATACAATACCCAAGTTTGTTACAAGAATCTAATCTGTCAAAAAACAACACTCCTGCAATCACACCCACCGTTCACACTTTAGGTGTGACTGCTGTGTTCCCTATACACAAGTGGCCGGACTCGGCCGTGTTTGTCCGAGCGGCCGCGTAACTAATCAGTGGGGCGTTAGGCGGCGCTGAACGGCAAAACCTGTATTACACTGGTATTCGTGTGGGGGTGGGTGGAGGGTAAATAAGACGGATTGTGACGTACCTTGGTGAGGCCGTCAATACTGACGCCTCGCACCATGTGTGACGGCTCCGGTTCAAAGTTCTGCCCCAGCTCTGAATAAAAACAGAAACCATAAAGTAGTTTGTACAAGTACAACTCAACAGCTTCTCAAATAGGTTTTGATGGGTGCTTTATTAGTATCGACAGGCGTACACAACGTTTCGGCAAGAGTAGCCTATTTCAAGTTCGAGCTCTAGATAAGAATGTAAACATTTTATTTTTGGTACTGTCTGCCTGGTATTTGTACGGAAGATCAACTGCTACTGAGTACGCTTGCCTTTTGTTTAATAAATACTTTTTCATTTAAAAAAGAAAATCTTTCAAGTTTTAATTTCGAACCCCACACCACGGAACAGCTAAAAATGTGTCAGGAAATCCTTAAAGGCATATCACGGACTTTGAAGACCGTATATATGTTGCCCCCCCGACTACAGTAGCGCTATCTTACAATTTCCTGGCAGATGATGGCAGAACTAGCAATCACTCTGTGCCCTATATTATCATATACCTGTGGTAGTATATCCCACACATACGGCCCGCTCCTACCCATGTCGTATTTATATCCATACGACACCTAGGTGACGTGTACGGGGTATGTATGTGGTGAACGGGGCATGTACGGCGGCGAAATCCAAAAACTCGCCCAAAAGCAAAGTTGAAAATTAAATAATATAATATAGTATATAATAATACAAAAACAGGCATACTGTGTCTGTACGTGATAAATACTTGGTAAAATTTACGATAAAATGAACCTCTGCCTTTGGCATCGCTTTGTTTTATTGTCAATTTTACCACATATTTATCACATATAGCCACAGTAACCCTGTTTCCGTATAGACCCTATTGAGGTATCCCAGAATTCAGTCTGTTTACAGGTCCTGGTGTGCGCTTGTTACCGATGTTGTATGGTGATAGAACCTTGAACCGTAACCCGAAATTATTGCAGTTTAACGGTTTTTATAAATCTTCAAATGGGAAATCCGATGTCAAAAATGGAAATTTCAGCTATTTCTACGTATCAATCCGAAATTATATTCAGTCTTCAAATATAAATGAGAAAACTATGGTTCATGTGGTCGCGGTGTGGCCAGCCACTCGCGAGCAGAACTTGTATTTACCCTGGGCGATAATAGGGAGACTAGTAACCTCTGGAGGGCATATAGAACTGCATTGAAAATAGTATGAATACACAATACTCCATGAATTTGGATGGTCCGCAATCGTCATTGATGCGTCTGCATTCAAACAAGTTTCCGCAGATGGCAGACTAAAAACGAATTTTTTTTTTTTAAATCAAAAGAATTTAAAAAAAGGAGATCTTCCATCTCTGTGCTGGACTCACCTTCAGCGCGCACGAGTGCGCATGCCTGGTCCTCCTCCATGACGGAGACGACATGCCGGCTGCTGTGACAGCAGCAGGAGTCGCTGTCAAGTCGTACCGGTGTGCCGCACCAGTAGGAGCGGGTGAGCGGGAAGTACCACGGCTTGGGCAGCCCGAACGAACCTGCATGAGAAAATTAAGACGTTTTACACTTTCTTACCTCATATGTTATCGTAAAACTGGATGAGTTTTAATCTTGGTCACCTTATGCCACGACTGGAGTTTGGCATAGTGACTTCATGAGGCGAAGCCGAGTGAAGTCCGGAGCCAAAACTTTTCCAGGCTCTAATATTTGTTTTCCAGGCACATAACAATGTAAATCAATACAATCTTGCTAGTGAAACAAATATGAAGACATATAATCAAAACAGCTATATTATCAGCAAAAAGGATTTTGGAAGTATCTAATCCAAGTCATTGAAATTTCATATCGTTCAGGTACCATAGTTAGGGAAAGCTAATAATTCATAGACTGAAAAAAATGTTTTTATGCAAAACTAAATTTTCCAGGTTTTTCCAGGCTCTCTGTAAGAATTCCAGGCCTGGAAAACCCAAAAGCATAATTCCAGGCTTTTCCAGGTTTTCCAGGCTCTGTACGAACCCTGTATTCATTGTACCTTGCGAGCCTAGTCTCTTTCACAGACACTTGGAGGCGCGCAAGGCAGTCTGACAAGGGTCTGTTGGAGTCTCGTGGTAGAGGTAGGGAATTCCATACCCGGAAGCAGTATGGCGGCGATAATGACGTCACATGTTTATGTACAGGCAGTAGACAGAGTAAAAATTACCTCAGCAGTTTGAAAAGGAACCGTAATTTTTTCAAAAGTTTTAAGTTTACCAATGAATAGTATATATGAAAATGTATCAGTAGAGCACAGACTTCCAAATCGGTTTTGATGATTAGAGAAGTTAATTCATCTGACAGCTCCCATGTGAGTGTTTGTTGGTCATTCCCTGGTTTGAATCTGTACTATTTATAGCTAGGCCAACCAGAAAATTCCGATACCAGCCAATCAGCACCCAGCCCTGGTAGACTCCTAGTGACCCTTGTCAGCGTGCCCCGTGCGCCTCAAGCGGTCCTGCAAGAGACTACTTGTGAGCCCTCCCCTGATAGGTCAACCCAGTCACATGGGTTGATCTGGTCTCTCCCATTGGTGCAGTTTCCAGACAAAGAGAGGCGGGAAATCGTTTAGACCAATGAAAAGATCTCTACTATGGGGTAATGCCTATGGCAGGGTGCCAGTCCCATAGGGTGTGTGGCTGCTGCCATCTAGTGGCCATTCCAATATTAGTTCCTACCCTTGACCTAGGTGGCCAGAGGTAGTCTTTTGGTCTTTTCTGCAAAGTGGGGATTGTTTCTGTATTGTGAGGTGGGTTCTATCCGTTTCTCACCATACCGGCAGTTTCGATTATAGTTAATCTCCTTCAGGCTATCATTGGCTGATCATTTTAGGGGCCCAGAGGTGGTCTGGGGCAGATTGGCTTCACTACACCTGTCTTAGGTGTTGGTTTTCAGGTACTAGAGTACCCACATTGTGTGTCGCTGTGCGGATACCGGGCTAGTTCCCTCTACCAGGTTGCAATCTACAGATAAAAATATTTCACGAGCTTTCAGAGCAAGGAGAATGTTTTTTACAAAAGAAACAAGGTATGCGAGCATAAACCAGTAAGGTAATAAATTTTTATTTATTAGGTACCTTCAAATACAAGTATTTGATGAATTGCATAAGGAAATATAACAACGTCTGAGCTAGATTCAAAATGTGCTGGTACATCTGTTGACAACCAGCGAAAGTCAAGCACAGAATATGCTCCAAGCGCATATTTACTTTCTTTTTTCCCTTCAACTCCTGTGATCCTTTGCATGCATAAATTAGCAGAGTGCTGCAAGTCACTCCCAGCACTTCAAAAGTAGGTCAGAAATTTTTTTTTCAGCCAATCAGAATTTGTATTCAAAGTAGGGTGGTACATCATTTTATACCACCATACTGTGCCGGTATATATTTAATACCAATACCCTAGCAGAGGTTGGTATTTGTGTGACATTCTGGCACAGGTATATAATAAATGTAGAAATCTCACCCCTACACATTTATCAAGGCGAGAGTTCTTTTACTTCCCACACCACATAGACATGGTATGAGAAGGATTGGCCTTTGATATAGCAGTAAATCTACTACTGCTGGGAGTATGTATCCTATATCGATTCGGCCATGACGTCGCCATGACGTTGTCGCATAGCAACCTGCATACTAGCAACCTGTTAAGTTCTTATGAAACAGGGGGGAAACGGGCGGGACCAAAACATAGTGGTTGAAGTTACCAGGAAAAATTACTGCCCTCGGCCAAAGCCTTGGGCCGTAATTTTTCCAAGACTTTCTTTCACCTGAACATAGTTTCCCTCTATTCCTTCATTTAAATTCGTCCACAGGATGATTTTAAAGTGAAGCTACTTGACTGCATTTGGTGGTGTGTATTTTTTTACTGTTGTGGCTACATATCTATCATATTTTCTGTACTGATATCATAACATATATATGCAGGGATGTCAGTTGGGGTCATGAGAAAAAGAGAAAATATTTTTCATGTGGAATTTACTGCCACGGAGATACCCAAGAAAACATGGAAAACACATGAAATAGGATTGGGGTGTGTGGGGAGGTTCAAACCACTGTTTTACTGGCGTGGATGAAGCTAATTGTATACTTTCTTCGGTATATACATAAAAAATAATTTCATTTACTGTAAATGAAAACAAAGATTTCCTTGGAAACAAGGAAAACTGCCATCACTGTATACGTGGGACTGATTGCTATAAGAAAATACGTAAATTCACTGGAAGATCCACGTTCTCTTTTGGCTTAACCCAAATATAGTAAAGCCGGGGACACACCAAACGATAAACGCAGTAATTTCCGTAATCGCCAACACAAAATGGCGTGTATATGAGCTATTACTCCATATTTCACCTTATTATTGCTTCTGAGCCGCTAGATTATCGGTGGTAGATATTACCATGAAATAATATCTCACTTACCCAGCGTTTACATTAGACGACGAAATACGTGGTGACTATAGATCGTCAGCCAATGGTCGTCAGGCGGTGGCAATGTCCACCGCAAAAGTCATGGAAGTCAGAATTTACCCAAGCATTTACACTGACGACTATGAGTTTTCACAGAATCGCCGCCTATGTTGACAACTAATTCAAACCTGCTTGAAATAGTTGCCGGTGTCACAGAGGGTCTAATAGTCGTGAGGTTGTGCTTTATTGCATAATCAGACGTAATCAGACGATCTGCTCTTGGCGTTTATATACTGCCCAGGGACCTGTTTCAGAAGTTTCATGACATGTCTAGATGGCGTCTGTGACACCATACAGACAGATCACAAGACTGCAATCAATGACACATGGAATTTCACTCACTTCCCGCAGGAATTAAGCAATGAAACTTTAACACGAGTAGGAGATACATATAACCTATAATCGTTCCAAATATGAAGAAGATTGGTCCCTCCGACCTACTGATATTTGCTAGACTTTTTTCGCTGTTGCTTGCACTGTTGGTGCCGCTGTTGATGTCTGTCTAGGCCTAATGTCACGAGCCTACTGAAACAGGTCCCAGTTGTTGCCGTTCAACGCCGCCAAACGGTCCACTGTCTAGTTACGCGGCCACTCAGACAAACACCGCGAGTCCGGCAGTATTCATTTAGAAACACACAGCAATCACACCTAAAGGAAGGTATTGTATTAACGAGTCTGGGCTGTCTAAACTTCATAGTTGATAATTATCTTGGTTTTAGATAGAAAAAAGATAAGCATATAACTGCTGGCTCTGCCAATTTCAGTGTCCCTTCACTGGCTTGAGTGTGTATTCAGTTTTGGTGTCCCTGTTTTATCTAAAGCCCAATGCCCATCTACCGATTTCGGAACATTCATGTACCTTTGTCGGCGACAAACGGACGGTAATTTGTCTCACCGAAGGCATCCTAACGGAGTCGGCCATAGTCGGTAGATGTAGGACAGCAAGGGTTAGCCAACGATTAGTAGACCGATTTGCTTAGGACTAATATCCACCACCCCATCTCTTCAATGTCCGCTGGTCGAGAGAAGGGTTACATAATTTGCCTGCGACAAGTTCACCGACTCCTATACGATTTGGGAACTAATCGCTCAACCCTGAATCGGTAGATGGGCATCAGGCTTGAGGTATATCTAAAGTATCATTGAGATGATATGCATGTATGATACACCAAATCGGAGCTGGAATACCATAAAATACGATGCAATCACTGTTATTTCTCTGGAGATAATGTGCACGGGTATTATGAACGTATTACGCTCATACACTGTGTTTATCAATGCTAAAGTATACGTTGTCAGGTGAATATTTGGCTTCAGTCGTTGCGTAACTAAGGAGATACGGTGCGACACTGGTGTGTGGAAAAAGGCCTATTAGACGATTGCTAGACGTTTACGGCTAAAAGTTGTCAGGTTCAAGAATCACCGCCTATAATCGTCTAGTGTAAACGCTGGGATATGCGCCAATTTATTTTGACGATTCCGGAGATCGCTGCCATTTCTCGCTTGGTGTGTCCCTGCTTTTATTGATTTCTCTAATTACATCTAGAATCAACCTCTTCATAGTTCAGTCATGTTCTGGTAAGGGGGATTGTTGGTTTGTTGGTTTGATTTAACGTCCAGCTAACCATCACAGGCTCTCACCAGACTTTCTCATAGACCCTATTGAGGTATCCCAGAATTCAGTCTGTTTACAGGTCCCGGTGTGCGCTTGTTACCGACGTTGTATGGTGATAGAACCTTGAACCGTAAATTATTGTAATTTAACGGTTTTTATAAATCTCCAAATGGGAAATCCGATGTCAGAAATGGAAATTTCAGCTATTTCTATATATAAATCCGAAATTATATTCAGTTTCTTCAAATATAAATGGGAAAACTGTGTTTCATGTGGTCGTGGTGTGGCCAGCCACTCGCGAGCGGTACTTGTATTTACCCTTGGCGATAATAGGGAGAATAGTAACCTCTGGAGGGCGTATGGTTCTTTTACACCACAAGGGTGGTGATCGAATCTATGTGATGAATTCAGGTAGAAATCTCACCCCTACACATTTACCGAGGTGAGAGTTCTTTTACTTCCCACACAACATAGACATGGTATGAGAAGGATTGGTCTTTGATATAGCAGTAAATCTACCACTGCTGGGGATGAAGGAGAAAGGTGGCTGTACAACACACGACATAGACATGTTATGAGAAGGATTGGCCTTTGATATAGCAGTAAATCTACCACTACTGGGGTTGAAGGAGAGAAGTGGCTGCAGGGGGACCCGAATCAACAAAGTCTGACAACCTTGGTATTACAATTCCAGTACTCTTTACCACTGAGCTAACTCCCCACCCCGGTTGCTTTTGTTATGCTTGCGTGCAGGCATATCCGGTAATGCCCCAGTCACACTGGCGTAAAAAACGGCGTTTTCCCATTAATGCCCCAGTCACACTGGCGTAAAAAACGCCGTTTTTCCGTGTACGCACGTCAACGTTCTTCTACGCATTTTAAAATATACAAATGCGCGATAATGCGCGGGAAAACGCGGAGATGCGTAAATGAAAGTCGGAATGCGCCGAAAGACGCCACAATACGTAGAGAAGCGTAAATAAACGTTGATGAACGTTGAGAAGCGTACTAAAACGTTAAAGCAATGCCAACAGATGCGTTCCAAATCCGTAGCTAATACGTACTCCCCACCAATTTAAATACGTAGAAGAAACGCCGAAATTTACGCCAGTGTGACTGGGGCATTACCGGTACGCACATCTACGTTCTTCTACACATTTTGAAATCTACAAATACGCCGCAAAACGCGGAGATACGTAAAGGAAAGTCGGAATGCGCCGAAAAACGTCCAATACGTACAGAAGTGTAAATAAGCGATGATGAACGTTGAGAAGCGTACTAAAACGTTAAAGCAAAGCAAACAGATATGTTCCCAATCCGTAGCTAATATGTGGTCCCCACCAATTCAAATACGTAGAAGAAACGCCAAAATTTACGCCAGTGTGACTGGGGATAAAGGAAAGTCGGAATGCGCCGAAAAACGTCACAATACGTACAGAAGTGTAGATAAGCGTTGATGAACGTTGAGAAGCGTACTAAAACGTTATAAAGAAAAGCAAACAGATACGTTCCAAATCCGTAGCTAATACGTGGTCCCCCCCAATTCAAATACAGTGAGTTCCAAGCGGGGTGTCCCCTTAAGCGGGGTGTCCCCTTAAGCGGGGTGTCCCCTTAAGCGGGGTGTCCCGGAAGCGGGGTTCTACTGTACGTAGAAGAAAGCCAAAATTTACGCCAGTGTGACTGGGGCATAAGGGGGATGAAGGAACACTCTCAACTAGACCCACTTAATTGTACTGACATGTTTTAATTAGAGTAAGCTCTTAACCACGAATTCATCAAGTCGAACCATGCAGTATTAATACCTAAAATTAATCTCTTTATTCTACTTCTATGCCTGAGTGGTGGCTGTATTGTGTAGGCATTCGTCGTCCATTGTTTTACTGTTATGAATACTGCATTTATATTGTATTCACAAACGATTCACCCCACCAACCTTCTCTTAACTTCCATGTGTATTTTTGTCCATGGACTGATGTCTCTGTTATTACTGTCCTATGTCTGTCCTGTAAATTGGTAAACTAATCTAATGTATTATTATATACCTGTGGAAGTATATCCTACACATACGGCCCGCTCCTACCCATGTCGTATTTATATCCGTATGACACCTAGGTGACGTATGGGGTATTATTATATACCTGTGGAAGTATATCCTACACATACGGCCCGCTCCTACCCATGTCATATTTATATCCGTATGACACCTAGGTGACGTATGGGGTATTATTATATACCTGTGGAAGTATATCCTACACATACGGCCCGCTCCTACCCATGTCATATTTATATCCGTACGACACCTAGGTGACGTACGGGGTATGTATGTTCCGTACGAGGCATGTACGCCGGTGAAATTAAAAAAAAACTCCCTCAGAATCAAAGTTAGAAATTGGATATTTTAAGGTATATAATGATACGAAAACAGGTATACTGTCTGTACGTGAAAAATACTTGGTAAAACCTAAATAAGTTGTACTGAATATGTATTATATTCTGTGAAAATTTGAGGGAAATGACATGGGTTTTACTATGTGAAAAAATACTTTTTAGAATTTCTATATATTCTAATATAAAATTATCATAATACTGATCTATTAATCAAAAACTAGCACAGTGACCCCTGATTTTAAAGTTAGATATGTGTTCTACAATCATTGACATGGGTTTTAATTTTCAAGCCAAATTGTCCGATATGTCTTTAAAAGCCCCCAATGAGGGGGAATAAAAAAACCTAATAAAAATTGTGCAGTAAATATAGCAGAAGCGACATTTCCCTGTACCATGTCCATCCATGTGTGGGGACTGTTTTGTGTGGGAATTCGTCGTGCATTATTTACTCTGCTGAATACTGCATGCTCCCTGCTCCCTGCGGGAAGGAACGGGAAGACGGAAAACGTGGCCGGGTACCGTAAAACTCCGCTTATACGCGGGGTGTCCGCTTACACGGGGTTTTCAAGTTTCCGCTGGTCCAATAAGCAACTGTTACATATCTATATGTAGGGGAGATAGAGGCGATGATAGATTTGAAATCATTTTTTCAATACCTACAATTGGGTCCGAAGTTATTAAACATTTATTTACAAAATTTATTTTCTATGAATATACTCACGCACATTCATAAAAAAACAAAAATTAATCTATTTCTGTTAGGGTGTCCGTCAGAGGTGTCCGCTTACATGGGGTTTTAGGCCTTTTACGCGGGGTGTCCGCGTACGCAGGGTTAAATTAAACATCTAATAGACGGAAAAAATTTCCGTTCCGAGCAAAAGTGTCCGCTGACGCGGGGTGTCCGCTTACGCGGGGTGTCCGCTGACGCGGGGTGTCCGCTGACGCGGGGTTCTACTGTATATTAGGTGTTTTAGAAATTACAAGGTTGGCAATCAGTTAGGCAATAGATAAGCCAGCTTAAGTATGAGACTCTGTTCACTTCGCAAGATGATCGGTTTTATGATACAAAATGTACATGGTGAAGCATAGCGTAAGAACCTTTGGAAAATGTTTGGCTAAAAAAGTAGATAAAAGATAATCGTCTTATACGGGGGGTTTTACGGTACGACAGACAGACAGACGGCCTCCCCCCGCTGCGTTGCCGTTGTTGACGTGTTGCTGAGGTAAACACATCCTGGTTACGCACCCTGGTTACGTTTGAGGTGAATGTCGACACAGATTTGTACACACATCAGTCGTCATGGTCCACTGCACACCAACGACCTGCCACGCCATGTCATGGGTGACCCGCATATGTCTAAAGAGCCACCCGCCACGCCATGTCATGGGTGACCCGGGGAGCCAGGCTTCGACAACCCACCGAACCGGGTGACGTGTATGTGTCTGGGAAGCTAGGCCTCGACAACCTGCCACACCGCGTCACAGTTGAATCATATATGTCCAGGGAGCGGGGCGTTGACAAACCACCACAGAATGTCAAAGGTGACCAGCATGTGTCCAGGGAGCCGGGCCTCGATAACATGCTGCACCATGTCATAGGTCACCTGCATGTGTCCAAGGAGCCGCGGCTTGACAACCCGCCACACAATGTCAAAGGTGACCCGCATGTGTCTGGGGAGCCAGGGGCCCATTTAATAATCTAGGATCGTACACGTAGACCCTTTCCTGTATGCCATAGAGACCCAGGTACAATGTGGATCAACTTTACACAACATTCATAGACTAGCTTATGGACTGCTAATACCGTCTTAGAGACTTAAACATTATAAACGATAACCCTTGTACCAGGTACAGAAAAGGGTCATCATGTACGATCCTAGTTTATTAAACATCTCCCAGGCCTCGACAACCCATCACACAATGTCACAGGTGACCTGTAGGTGTCTCGGGAGCCGGCCCTCGACAACCTGCCACGCAATGTCACAGGGGACCCGTATGTGTCTGGGGAGCAGGGCCTCGACAACATGATGCATGTCACAGGTGACGCGTATGTGTCTGGGGAGCCAGGCTCAGACAACCTGCCATGCCATGTCAGAGGAGACCCATATTTGTCTGAAGAGCCAGGCCCTGACAACTTGCCGCACCAAATCACAGGTGGCCCGTATGTGTTTTTTTTTGTGTTTTTTTTATCAGATTTTATTGGTTCTTTTCCATTTTACACTGTATACAGACTGTTTCAGGATATTCATTAATCACAAGAGCCAATAAAAGAAACCTGTCAGCATTGCCAGGAGCCAGGTCTCGACAACCCGCTGCATCGTGTCAAAGGTGACCCACCAAGGTCTGGGGGACCAGGCCTTGAGAAACATGCCACACTTTGTTACAGGTGGGGCCGGGTAGGGGGGAGATGGGGCAGGGCGAGGCAGGGTGAGGCAAGCTGGGGTAGTGCAGGGTTGGGGCTGGTTAGGGCAGGGTGGGTCTATAGAGGAAACCTATGAAGGTTCATGGGCAGAGCTCGTATCCCGTCGAGTTTGAATCGCATAGTAATTCACAAGGCGAAGCCGTATGACTTACTAATACTTAGCGATTCCTGTGAGATGGTATCGAGCTCTGACTATGAACTTGAATAGATTTCTTAATTCATCTCACCCTTCACATTGACTAATTGGCTAACATTTGTGATGTAATCCCCCATTGAGTATCTTTTTTCTAAATACAGTACACTTTGGCCCGGAACAGAGGGCGTCCGCTTACGCGAGGTGTCCGCTTACGCGAGGTGCCCGCTTACACGGGGTTAAATAAACATCTAATAGAGGAATCCGTTCCGAGCAAAGGTGTCCATTAATGCGGGGTGTCCGCTTACGCGGGGTGTCCGTTAGGCGGGGTTCTACTGTACTTCATGGGCATTGAGAACGAGTTCCCAATGCTAAGTGTATGGGGAAAAATGTACCAGGGGTGAGATAATATCGTAAAACTGGATGAGTTTTAATCTTGGCGACCGTATGCCATGACTGGAGTTTGGCAGAGTGACTTCATGAGTCCGGAGCCAAAATTCCAGGAGTGGAATGCGGTGGCCAAGATTAAAACGAAGCAGGTTTTGATTTTTTCCTACCCCATCCCCTCAATTTTGGAATATTATGTGATGACAATCCTGTATGCCACTAGTGGCATATAAAACTCCGTATGCCAGTCAGCGTGGCATACGGAAACTCATGTTAAGCCTATGGGATTTTATATTAGGGGTGAGATAACGGGCGGGGAGGGTTGGGCAGTTCTGGGCAGAGCAGTGGGCAGTGGGCCGTCCAGTGAATATTGACTCATTAACACCAAATCGATACAGGCTCAATATCTATTTTTAGCTCTGACATTCAGAGCAGAGAGGACTATACCGTATGTATGTGGCCTAAGCAGGTCACATGATCACTAAACCAGGTTCCTGTACCACTGTACTGCTGAAGCCAGGAGGGGATAACCTAATACAGATACAAACAACTAATACAGATATAAGAAAACTGATACAGATGAGTGGGAAAGAAATTCTATGTTTCTGCTACTGAACTGAGATATCTCAATAAAATATGTTGTATCAAATTCATTAAAATAATATAGATAGTTATTGAAGGAAGGCAGACAAGAAGTATGGGGGGAAAAAGGGTCTTCTGGAAGGTGGGAGGTACAGAAGGAGTGAATGAGAGTAAATGAAGGACAGAGAAAGAGGGGAGAAGGAGAGCGAGTAGGTGGGGTGAGAAACAGAGGAATGATTGAGGCAGGAGTCAGAACGGAGAGAGTGAGACAAGGGAGAGTGTAAAAGGAGGGAGAGTGAGAGAGGAGAGTGTGAGAGGAGAGAGTGAAAGGAGGGAGAGTGTGAGAGGAGGGAGAGTGTGAGAGGAGGGAGTGTGAGAGGAGGGAGAGTGTGAGAGGAGGGAGAGTGTGAGAGGAGGATGAGTGTGAGAGGAGGGAGAGTGTGAGAGGAGGGAGAGTGTGAGAGGAGGGAGAGTGTGAGAGGAGGGAGAGTGTGAGAGGAGGGAGAGTGTGAGAGGAGGGAGAGTGTGATAGTAGGGAGAGTGTGAGAGGAGGAGGAATGTCAAAGTAGGGAGAGTGTGATCATAGGGAGTATTTAAGGAGGGAGAGTGTGAAAGGAGGGAGAGTGTGGAAGGAGGGAGTGAAAGTAGGAAGAATGAAGGGAGGGAGGGTGTGAAAGAAGGGAGAGTGTGAAAGGATGGAGAGTGAGAGGAGGGAGAATGTGAGGAGGGAGAGTGAGAGGAGGGGGAGTGGGGAAGGAGAGTGTGAAGGGAGGGAGCTTGTGAAAGGAGGGAGGAGGGAGGGAAAGGAGGGAGGAGGGAGAGTGAGAGGAGGGAGAGTGTAAAAGGAGGGAGAGTGTAAAAGGAGGGAGAGTGTGAGGAGGGAGAGTGAGAGGAGGGAGAGGAAGGAGAGTGAGAGGATGGAGAGTGTGAGAGGAAGGAGAGTGAGGAGGGAGAGTGTGAGGAGGGAGAGTGTGAGGAGGGAGAAACCAAACAGACTATATGACTGTGTGTGAATGGAGACTGACGAGCCCCGGGCTGCTGAGCAGTGCGCCTGTTGCTAGGGCCGTCATGGTTGACTGACTGAGTGGCTGGGGGCGGGCGGGCCGTGCTGGGAGGCGTTGATTAATTATTGAGGCGCTGTTAGAGGCGTGGCGACCTGGCTGGCTGCAGCTCACCCGCCTAAAGTCTACCGCAGTCTCAGGGGAGGTGTGAGCAGCGCCTGTCAACAAACATCACTCCCAGCGGGGAATGTGTCAGGCCATTGTCGTGTGCTCATACCAGGTCGGTGACAGTGACTTACCACTAGTCGTCTGACAGCTGCATGGACCGTCTCCTATCACTAGTCGTCTGTCAGCTGCATGAATCGTCTCTTGTCACTAGTCGTCTGACAGCTGCATGGACCGTCTCCTATCACTAGTCGTCTGTCAGCTGCATGAATCGTCTCTTGTCACTAGTCATCTGACAGCTGCATGGCCCGTCTCTTGTCACTAGTTGTCTGTCAGCTGCGTGGATCTGCTACTGTCACTAGTCGTCTGACAGCTGTGTGGATTGTCTCCTGTCACTAGTCGTCTGACAGCTGCGTGGCCCGTCTCCTATCACTAGTTGTCTGACAGCTGCGTGGCCCGTCTCTTGTCACTAGTTGTCTGTCAGCTGCGTGGATCTGCTACTGTCATTAATTATCTGACAGCTGGATGGACCGTCTCCTATCACTAGTTATCTGACAGCTGCATGAACCATCTCCTGTCATTATTCGTCTGTCAGCTACATGGACCGTTTCCTATCACTAGTTGTCTGATAGCTGTTTGAACCCGCTACTGTCACTAGTTATCTGACAGCTGCGTGGACCGTTTCCTGTCACTAGTCATCTGTCAGATGCGTGAACCATCTCCTGTCCTAGTTATCTGACAGCTGCGTGGATCATCTCCCGTCACTATTTATGTGTCAGCTGTGTGGACCGTCTCCTGTCACTGGTTATCTGTCAGCTGCAGGAATCTTCTCCTATCACTGGTCGTCTGACAGCTGCGTGAATCGTCTACTGTCACCATTTATCTATTAGCTGCGTGAACCGTCTCCCGCACTGTTTATCTGACAGCTGTGTGGATCGTCTCCTATCACTACTCGTCAGACAGCTGCCTGGACCATCCCCGTCACTTATTATCTGACAGCTGCGTGGACCCACTACTGGCACTAATCGTCTGACAGCAGTGTGGACCCGACACTAGTCATCTGTCAGTCTACTGTTACTAGTCGACGGTCAGTTGACAGTTTACGGTGAACTAGTGAACACAGAATGCCACTGCAGACCTGAGACTACTCCAGACACACCATGTCCCGAGCCGGTCGTACAATCCCTCTGAAAGTGTTGACAGTCATCTCCCTCCTCTGTCAACCTCCGCTCCTCCACTCCCAGGACCCCCCACCGGAAGTGACGACCGACGCGCCGACGCAGCCGCAAGATGGCACCTGTGAGACGCCCGGCACGTCGGTTCCGTCCCCCATCACCATCAATACGTACGGCGGATGTACTTCCGGTACCGGGGACGCCGGGGACGCCGTCAAGGACGACGTGCAGCGTCTGACGTCACGAGTGGTTCGGCTGGAGACGGCAGTGACCGCGCTCGGCTCCGGGGGCTCCGGGGGCTCCGGGGGCTCCCCCTGCCCCAACCTGCAGCCGTTTGGCATCCAGCCTTTCACTGGTGAGCCTTCCTTTTTTTAATTTTTTTAAAATTTTGAATAAATTCTTTATTGGTTCATTTCTCTCTTTGGTATATACATTATTATCTCACCCCTGGAATAAATGTCCATAGGCTTAACATTGTGGAACCCGGTTTTTTTTTAGTTTTTTTTTAGTTTTTTTTATTCATTTATTGGCCATTTCTGTGCAGTACAGTTCTTCCAATGGACATGCCCCTACGAGTATTGCCGTCCGTTCTCCATGGTATAGATTCTGTGTGTTGCCCATTCTTTTAGTGTGTAGAGGGGTGAGATAAATACAGAAAGCAACTTGTTTTGGTCAATTAACTCGTTTGAATGTTATGTGATATTCACTCGGCTGTCGCCTTGTTCATATCACTCTGCATCAAACTTGTGAAGAACGACGACTTTGACCAAAACTTGTTGGTTTCTTCTTTAATCCGTCGTAGTACATATATCCGTTTTCCAATAAAGTGGCAAAGCCATCAGCCTTTCGGCTGGTTTTCATTGGCTTGCCAGCGATGAACCATCCCGGTTGGTTTAGAGTTTGTATCAACAGTAACAATACCATGTAGAAAGGTATAATCGTACACATATACAGCTTACATATTATTATATACCGGTGCACGAATGTCTCATATACGCCCTAGTAGTAATGATTTCATTCGTCCACACTGTGGCGTAATATATATACTACTACCTTCTGTACCACGTGATCACTCATTCTTCTATTTAGTTAGTTGTAGAATGGTATTCTTAATGATTTCTAGGTATATAATAATAAAGAGACACGGTGAGTGTGACTGAATTCCATCTGTTCCTCGATATTTTGGTCAGAAATACTCTCATTCTTCGAATTCGGTAAGTGTTTCTGACCAAAATATCTCTGAACAGATTCCATTCAGACACACTAACCATGTCTTTCTATATTCCACATTAATAATCGGCTTTAGTCAGATTTGGGGTACATTATGTAAAAGGATATTAATAGTAAATCACAAGTTTATCCGGGGATGTAGATCAATAATATCATAGGCTGGAAAACCTATAAGCATAATTCCAGGCTTTTCCAGGTTTTCCAGTCTCTGTACGAACCCTGATGATAGTTATCAGGGTTTTCATATCAGGGATATCAGTTGGGGTCAGAAATAGAAAGTGGAAATTCCCGTCTCAGAGACTGAGAAAAGGTACGCCCTTCTGACGTTACTAAACTCCCTAATATCGCCCTGGGTAAGTAAAGGATCTGCTCCTGACTTGCTGACTGTACCACGGCTGTCCCCCAATGAACCACCATTTTCCGAAATCTAACTGGAGAAACTGAATATAATTTGGTATGTACAGTAAAACCACGCCTAAAGGAGACCCCGTGTAAGCGATCACCCTGCGGTAATGGACACCTTTGCTCGGAACAGATCCCTCTGTTAGATATTTATTTTAACCCGGTGTAAGCGGACACCCCGCATAAGCAGACACTTTGGCTGGGAATGGAGGGTGTCCGCTTATGCGGGGTTCTACATTCACTAAGATTCCCCTTGTCATGTGACCTAAAGAATCTCATCATTACCTTAAATATATTCTAATAGCTTTCTTCTGTGAAAATAGCATTTCTATTTACTGCTGTAAATCAATGGATTTTATAAAAAGTAAAATTTTGAAAAAAAAGCTTAATATCTTTTAGGGCTTGCCATGGAGGAATTCTAGCCCTGTCTCAATATTATCTAGGTATAGATTATAACAACTGATTTCAACGGTTGCCTCCCGACTACATTGGTGCTATCTTACAATTTCCTGTAAAACGTTAGGAACTCTTACTCAATGGGCGATAAACAGATAGATATTTCCAGGCTATTACAAGATCAGAAACATTTTCATGTTTGATCTGGGTCCCCATTCGCCATCTCGTTTGGAGCACTTCAGAATATTCACTTGGCCATCGCCTCATTCATATTACTGCATGCTCCAAACTAGATAGCGAACATGGACACAGACCAAGCATTCATTAATTTCTTTCTTAATATTATTTTTTAGCTTGCCATAGAGGTGTTATTGCCACATACTGTTAATCAGTTTCTTTCGTCTTACTGTTCAGACTGTGATGACATAAAGGCTAACGGAACCACGACTGACGGAGTGTACGAGATCCGGCCTCGCGGCTCGCCATACCCCTTCAACGTGGTGTGCGAGTTCACCCCATCCCGCACCTACACCGTCTTCCAGTCCCGACAAAGCGGCCTCGTCGACTTCCAACGCAGCTGGGCTGAGTACCAGCGAGGCTTCGGCAAGTTGGAGCTTGGGATGAGTTTCTGGGCTGGGCTCGATCCGCTCTACTTCCTGACCCGCCAGCGCCAGTACGGTCTACGAATAGACCTGACAGACTTCAGTGACCGTCAGCGGGTGGCGCAGTACGACGCCTTCTCCATTGGGCCTGAGAGTGACCGCTACCGCCTCAAGGTCTTCTTCTACAATCAGGTGTTCAGCACGGCCGGGGATGCCCTCAGCAATTACCACAACTACATCCCCTTCTCCACCTTCGACAATGACAACGACTACGCGTCGCAGAATTGCCCGCTGGAGCATGGCGGCGGCTGGTGGTACCGTGACTGCGATAACGCCAATCTGAACGGTATCTTCCACGACACGCCCAACCTGGGCAGTCAGCAGGAGACGGGCATCGAGTGGGACACCTGGCTGCCCATGTACTCTCTACGCAGGGCCAAGATGAAGGTCTTCCGCAAGTTCCCAGCAAGCACCAACATCATCTGGCCCTGATCAAAACCATCCCGCAACTCTACGACTGACACTACTATTGTACAAATCTGAAATCTGAATAGACTTGACGGACATCAGTGACTGCCAGTGGGTGGCGCAGTACGACACCTTCTCCGTGGAGCCTGAGACTGACCGCTACCGCCTCAAGGTCTTCTTCTATAATCAGGTGTTCAGAAATCTGAGATGCACAGTGACATTATTAGGAATAGTCCAATCATCATCATTAACATCAATTTATCATTAATTTCTCATATTGTTCCCCTCTTTTGGGACCACTGGTGAGTGTTAGAATTGAAACTTGTAAACAGATCTGTGCTTATACCTACCGAAATGAATAAGCACATTAATTTTTTTTTTTTTAAATGTTCAATACGAGACTCCGTCTACCCTTGGCAGAGGGCGCCACCAGCCCCTGACTATGAACAAGTGGCGCCCCCCTGTGATCTGGCTCTGAATTATCAATGACTGGAATAGCATGGAGGTTGGCTGGGCCGGAAGCCTGGCCTATGTCCTCCTTATATATCAGGCCAGGTAACGCCCGCCATTTTTCTAGTGCATTATGGGACGTAACTGAGCTGGTTCCCTGTCATGCAGAAAATATTCCTATTACGCTGGTTCCTACACAGATGGTTCCTTGGGTCTAGGGGCCCAGCAAAATTTAGCTGGTTGCCCCTTCCGCTGCGAATGTCCAGAGAACCAGACTAAGTTCAAGGTCGTTTCAAATCGTGCGTTGCCTGTCCCATTATTCACTTTGGCAGGGAACCAGTCTAGGAGGTTGACCGATTGCCATCTCGTTTGGAGCGCTTCGGAATAGTCATTCAGCTATTGTGTAGTTCATATTACTGCGCGCTCCAAGCTTGATGGCGAATGAGGACACAGATTAAACACTCATCAGTTTTTTCCTTAATCCTCAATGTTTATATTTTCAATTATCCCTTAGTGTAAAATTCTTATAATGTATATCATGCAGTAGATCCCCGCTTAAGGGATACCCCACTTAATGGGCCACTTTTGATCGGCCCGAAATTTACTTTTCCTGCTATGAGATTTTCTGATTTTACCACGCTTAAGGGGACACTTTGTCTCCCTACTCCTCATCCTAATGGCGGGTGTTAAGCCGAATGAGCATTGGGTACCATTTTTGTGTAAGTCTTTGGTATGACCCGACCGGGTTTTGAACCCCTGATCTCCCATGCTCGAGGCGAACACCCCTACCACTTACCACTTAGCCACCGAGTTGTGGTTTCTTCATCCTGGATGAAAACTCTATGGCGTTTTCTGACCCTTAACTCACCTGCTACATGGACTAAGCTGGACTGAATTACGCAACCACTGCTACATTAATTAGGTGTGACCACAACCATGGAAACCCAGAAACATTGAAATTCTCTAACATTACAAGGTGCTAGGTAAGTTGTTGCTTGTTGTTGAGGATGTTGCCGCACTCCTACTGGTGTTGAAGGTGCAGGGATGTCAGTTGGGGTCAAGGAAAAAAGTGGAAATATTTTTCATGTGGATTTTTCTGCCTCAACGAGACAGAAAACTTGTATAATATGTCCTTGTTGGCCATTTCATGGGGATGAGGGTCTGTTGGGAGGTACAAACCACAGTTTTATTGGCGTAAATGAGGCTAAATCAATATTATCTTTGTTTTACTAAGGAAAAGCAATTACATAAACTGAATATGGAAAAGTGGATTTCCACGGAAAAGTGGAAAACTGACATCTCTGAAGGTGGTGTGGTGTATCGACACAATGTCCATGCGACTGGAGTTGGTGGTGTGCGAAAGGCGGAGTACAGCGTGAGCGTCTCATAGAAAATACTGATTCCACCAGACTAAGGCCACTCAAAAAAATACCTTGTTTCTCATCACCAAGCCATGACAAATATGACAAGGGCACTTTTTTTCTTTTTTTAGGCCAGATCAAAGATGGCTTTTGAAGTGTCATAAAATGGGCTTCAGACATACAGTAAAACCCTGCATGAGCAGGCACCCTCCGAAAGTGTGTGTTTACGCGGGGTGTCCGCTTATGCGGGGTTTCCAGATTTTTGCTAGTTATACATTCATTGCATTCCTGACATCAGGAGCTTTAATTTGATACTAAATACACATACCTTTAATAATTTCTATCAAGGTTCATCTTTTTTTTTTTTAAATAAAAAAATCCTCTAAAATCGTTTTTTCTGATGCGCACGGTGATGGGAAACAAGTTGGTTTTTTTGAGTGGCCCAAGATTTTATCAAAAAGTTTCTGGTCTCTTTGGAATATATCAAAGAATATTGTATAATATCTCGACATGGTGAATGTACTTGCACGATAAATTATATTAGTGCCCAAAATTACCAGAAAAAAGTGGGCGCTTCCACCGCCAGCTATGCATATGCTATTTTCCAGATTTTCCCTGATCCCGCCGATCTCCATTTAGGCAAGTTTCAGTTGCTTGGTGGAATCAGTGCTTTAGAGTGCCTCTTCAGATATTTCTAATGCGTGTAAAATAAATGTACTCCCTATTACAATGTCCATATCCATATTAAATCCATTTTTTTAAATGTGAATAACAAAACTTTTGCATTCGAGTCAGGCACCGCAGTCCCGGTGGGGTGTGGGGGCTGGATGGTTCGATCGAAAACTGACACCATTTTTTAGAAATGTATTTAACATTGCAAGATGCACATCAATATGCAATTTATGTGTATTCTTGATATCTCAAAGTTCACATCATAATGCAGATCTACATCTGCAATATAAGTGCACAAATTCTCAAAATTCCCATCATATTACAAACTTATCTGTGCAATTTTCCACATCTTATAATTTTGTTTGAATCTATCAGACATGCATATCATTATACACAGCTATATGTGGGACTTGAATGTACCTAACATTTCAAAGTGTGCTTCATAATGCCAATTTACATGTGCGACATAACTTTAATATCCATTGTAAACAAAGACCCCTTTGAAAAATGGGGACTCCGTAAACGATGACCCATTATATAAAACCTGTCAGATACCATAACTGTGGTATATGGATTCAAACCTGTGGTATACAGCTTAAAAGTCATGGTATACGGGAAAAATAGTCCCTTTTTGCTATAGAGCAAAGACATACAATTGAATATAGAAATTCCTGGGTTTAATCAAATGAAGAAAATGGATGATAATATAAAGAGACGTCACGAGTTTGAGTCTGAGTTTATTTATGCCACGCATTTTGTTGGCTCCATAATTTTACGAGTCGAGACGAGTGACATTATGGAGCTAACAAAATGAGTGACATAAATAAACTCAAACTGAAACGAGTGGCGTCTAGATTTTATCCTACCCCGTTTCTACATTTTTTCAGTATTAGAAAGTAGTGGCATAAACAACACTTTATGTCACACCCAGTGACATAAACAAATCCCATGTTAAGCCTATGGCGTTTTTTATTAGGGGTAGGATAGATACAGATACCTGACATTTCGAAGTGCACATCATGATACAAAGTTATGTGTGCCACCTGAATGTACCAACACCTCAAAGTGCTCTTCTTTTGCACATCAAATGTCGGCAAAAAAAATTTGTGTTATTTTGCCTGTGGAGTAGGCTTTGTACTGGAGTTTGAAGGTGCAGGGCAAAACCCACATTCCTATATACCTATGGCCCGAACACTCTATGATTACACCATGCTATGGGGGGTGAAATAACTTACGTTTAATACCCAAGGCTGATGCTTACTACCCAAGGATGACGTTTAGACCAATCAGGCCGTCTGATTCAAAATTCATATGAAAAGCGCAGTGGGGAGAAAACATAGAGTATCAAGGTTGGATCTGGCTTAGCGTTTGATGACGGGTAAGCAAACAACGCTATTCATCATTATTAGACTACATTTGATGGTATATAGGAATAGGGAAACCAAATTTCCAGAGAGAAAGTCAACTTTACTGGCTTAGAAAAATTACTTGCCGAGACTTTGGCTGCGGGCAGTAATTTTTTAGAGCCTTACCGAGTAACTCTGACTTTCTCTCACCGGAACATAGTTTCCCTTGAATAATAGTGGTGCGTGGTGCTTCATTGACAGTGGGGAGTTGATGAGAAGCTACTTTACGAACAGCATTTTTTACAGAATGTTCTCTCACGAAGAAACACAGACGAGTTTATTGTTACTTGGTCTGAAGCATGTAGCATAATAATAATAATAATAACTGAGAAACAACTGTGCCATACATATTGCCCTGTTTGAATGTCTTAACTAGATTTATATTTTGTGCATCTCGGCTTTCCCGATAATCTCATGTTGCGCATGCGTGTTAAATGCATGGCCCGCCCCCTGGTGTTGGTTGTTGTGTTATTGTTAGATGCTTGTTGGGAGGTGGTGACCTTTGTGCACTTAGAAACCCGCCATCAGAAGTTCGTGTGAGCGATTACTTGTCATTTTATACTTGTTCTGTTATTTGTTGTGTTTACTGCTATGGCTATGATTACTGTGATACCTCAGCCTATCCCCAGCCTGACTGCCATTATCTGAGCCTAACCTCAGCCTCGCAGCCACTATCTCAACCTAACCTCAGCCCCGCTGCTACTATCTGAGCCTAACCTCAGCCTCGCTGCCACCATCTCAGCCTAACCTCATCCTTACTGCCACCATCACAGCCTAACCACAGTCTCGCTGCCACCATCTGAGCCTAACCTCAACCTCACTGCCACCATCTGAGCCTAACCTCAGCCTCGCTGCCACTATCTAAGCCTAACCTCAGTCTCAGTTCCACCATCTCACCCTAACCTCAGTCTCAGTTCCACCATCTCACCCTAACCTCAGTCTCAGTTCCACCATCTCACCCTAACCTCAGTCTCAGTTCCACCATCTCACCCTAACCTCAGCCTCACTTCTACTATCTCAGCCTAACCTCAGTCTCACTGCTACTATCTCAGCCTAACCTCATCCTCGCTGCCACTATCTCAGCCTAACCTCATCCTTACTGCCACCATCACAGCCTAACCTCAGCCTCACTTCCAACATCTGAGCCTAACCTCAGTCTCACTGCCACCATCTGAGCCTAACCTCAGTCTCACTGCTACTATCTCAGCCTAACCTCAGCCTCAGTTCCACCATCTGAGCCTAACCTCAGTCTCAGTTCCACCATCTCACCCTAACCTCAGTCTCAGTTCCACCATCTGAGCCTAACCTCAGCCTCAGTTCCAACATCTCAGCCTAACCTCAGCCTCAGTTCCATCTAATGAGCCTAACCTCAGTCTCAGTTCCACCATCTCACCCTAACCTCAGCCTCACTGCCACTATCTCACCCTAACCTCAGTCTCAGTTCCACCATCTCACCCTAACCTCAGTCTCAGTTCCATCTAATGAGCCTAACCACAGCTTCACTGCCACTAACTCAGCCTAATCTCATCCTCACTGTCATCATCTCACCCTAACCCCAGCCTCTTTTCCATCAATCGAGCCTAAACTCAGCCTAATTATCACCATCTCAGCCTAACCCTGGCCTTATTTCCATGAACTGAACCTAATCCCAGCCTCACTGTCACAATCTCTGCCTAACCTAGCCTAACCTAGCCTCACTCCCACAATCTCAGCCTAACCTCAGCCTCAGTTCCATCTAATAAGCCTAACCTCAGCCTCACTGCCACAATCTCAGCCTAACCCAAGGCTCACTGTCCATATCTCAGCCTCACATGTAGCTGTGGCAACCACCTTATTTAGATATCGCTATATGTTATGTCCTGCATCGAGCTTTCATTATTACTGCGCAATGTCTCGCGATGCTTCGTTCCAGGTCACATGGTTTGAGAATATTTCCATGACAACGGATCACATGACCTGCGTTTACAAGCGAATAATGGACTATAATTAAGATGATGAGTGAGATTGTAGAACTGAGTGTGTGAACTTCATGCAAACCCTGCATTACAAACAACAGAATTTATATCCATACATTTACAGTTGATTTCGATGTAGAACTGATATCAATAGTGAGCCAAAGTGAACCCACTAAAACCGTAGATACCCGTGCTCAAAACACCATTTCTGGAGGCCAGTAAGAACGAGGCTTAGTGCTAAAGCTAGAAGGCTAGAATTTCGTTTTTGGTTTGATTTGTTACTATTGAAGAGTATTTTACTACATTTGTCTGTGAATAAGTCTGTCTCAAAGCTACGATGACAGTTGTTAAGTGTATCAAAAATGTGCATTTTAAGATTGGAGAATGACACATATAATCTTAAACCTATATTGTCAAAGTACTGAGCGTCTATCTCCGGAAATGGTGTTTTGTGAACGGGTATCTGCGGATTCAGCGGGTCCACTTTGGCTCCCGATGCTTCCTACGCAGACTCTGAGTATTCCCGACTATTTCTTGTGTATCAGTGTAGTTAATAAAAGTCTGTTATTCTCAATCTCTTGGTTCTACGTCGATCGTTATTCTGATTCAGTCTCAAATGTAAAACAGAATCTGAGTGCTTTCAGTGTCAGTGGTGAGAGCTGAGTGATTTTATGTGTTGGGGGGACAATTGATGCTGGAGACATCACTTTACATAATGTGTCAGTCAGTCGATACACACCACAGCCACCTCCAGCCACACCTCCGATGTGAAACCGTCGGCTTTTAGGGAACCCAGAACGACATGCATCTGCACTTTAATACACCTGAATAATGATGACACCACGACCCCCCCTCCCCACCTGCATGGAGTTGTCCCTCTCCCTTCACTGCCATATAAGGAATACAGAAGGCATGGATTGACCCAGCAGCCAATGACTGTATTCAGAGCAAACCACGACCTTCACCCTGACCTCCTTACATAGTGTTGATAGCGCCTTGGGACGGTTCTACAGTCTGTAGTTGACCTGAATCGAGTGGGCCTAAACCACCCTCCAATGAGAGCCACTTTGTAATTTCAGATGGTAAGAGGTGCTTCTACCAAGTGACGGTGTTCATTACGGGGTTGTGTGTTGCTGTGGGTGGCAGTAGTGGGTGCTGCTTATGGGATACTGGTTGTTGTGGGTGGCAGTAGTGGGTGGTACTTATGGGATAGTGGTACTTATGGGATGGTTGTTGTGGGTGGTACTTATGGGAGTGTGGTTGTTGTGGGTGGCAGTTGTGGGTGGTACTTATGGGATGGTGGTAGTTGTGGGTGGCAGTTGTGGGTGGTACTTATGGGATGGTGGTAGTTGTGGGTGGCAGTAGTGGGTGGTACTTATGGGATAGTGGTACTTATGGGATGGTTGTTGTGGGTGGTACTTATGGGAGTGTGGTTGTTGTGGGTGGCAGTTGTGGGTGGTACTTATGGGATGGTGGTAGTTGTGGGTGGCAGTTGTGGGTGGTACTTATGGGATGGTGGTAGTTGTGGGTGGCAGTTGTGGGTGGTACTTATGGGATGGTGGTAGTTGTGGGTGGCAGTTGTGGGTGGTACTTATGGGATGGTGGTAGTTGTGGGTGGCAGTTGTGGGTTGTATTTATGGGATGGTGGCAGTTGTGGGTGGCAGTAGTGGGTGGTACTTATGGGATCGTGGTTGTTGTGGGTCATAGTAGTTTTTGGGTTTGGTTTTTGTGGGTTGTATTTGTCGTGTTAGTTGTGGGATGGAGGTAGTTGTGGGTGGTTGTTTCAGGTGATAGTTGTTGGAGGTAGTTGTTGTGGGTGGAAATTTTGGGAGGCAGCTGTTGTGGCTGGTAGAACTTGTTGTGGAGGTTGTTGTTGTGGGTTGCAGAATTTTGTTGTGGGTGGTAGATATAGGAGGTAGTTGTTGTGGGTGGCAGAACATATTGTTGTGGGTAGTTATGTCTTGTCTCATATGAAAGTCTGTTTATTTGTGGGTATTTTTCTTTTTACATAGTGCAGGTTTAAGAAAAAACCTTGTTTCATATAAAACTCTATAAAAGTCAGTTTTTAAGTGAATATTTTTGGGGGGTATTTTGTTACATGTGAAGGTTTAAAAAACAGTCCCATACAAAACTCTATAAAAGTCTTTTTTGTGTGTGTATGTTTTTTGGGGGTATTTTGTTACATGTTCACGTTTAAAAAAGACACCTCGTTTCCTATAGAGAGAACTCTACAAAAGTGTGATCTTTTGTGTATGTTTTTTGAGGTATTTTGTTACATGTGCAGGTTTAAAGAAAAGTATCATATAAAACTCTATAAAAGACCGGAAGTGAAAACAGGAACCTCCCCGCACAGAGGCATTATGGGAGTCTCCACCACTATATACGGTCCGTGGTAATATTGAGTTTTCTCCGGTGTTCTACTCTCCCCCCCCCCCTACTCCTACTCTCAGCTATTTAAAGTAGCTGGCCCGGCCTCCACTCTACGAATACCAATCAATAACCAATCAATAAATATTAATCATTGATCCCCGCTTGTCACAGCACGACCTACATGTCGCATGTAAAGTGCACGCGAGCAACCAGCTCCGGTATTGACACGGAAATGGTATTCTCATTGGGCGCGCATGCGTAGAGTCAGTGCCGTGTGACAGCGCTCTGATGGGGTTCTGTTAGGGTGGAGGGGTAGGGGTGGTGTAGGGGTGGTGGTGTAGGGGTGGAGGTGTAGGGGTGGAGGTGTAGGGGTGGAGGTGTAGGGGTGTAGGTGTAGGGGTGTAGGTGTAGGGGTGGGGGTATAGGGGTGGTGTAGGGGTGGTGTAGGGGTGGTGTAGGGGTGGTGTCGGGGTGGTGGTGATGGGGTGGAGGTGTAGGGGTGGAGGTGTAGGGGTGGAGGTGTAGGGGTGGTGTAGGGGTGGAGGTGTAGGGGTGGTGGTGTAGGGGTGGTGGTGTAGGGGTGGTGGTGTAGGGGTGGTGTAGGGGTGGAGGTGTAGGGGTGGTGGTGTAGTGGTGGAGGTGTAGGGGTGGTGTAGGGGTGGAGGTGTAGGGGTGGTGATGTAGGGGTGGTGGTGTAGGGGTGTTGTAGGGGTGGTGGTGTAGGGGTGGTGTAGGGGTGGAGGTGTAGGGGTGGTGATGTAGGGGTGGGGGTATAGGGGTGGTGGTGTAGGGGTGGTGGTGTAGGGGTGGAGGTGTAGGGGTGGTGGTGTAGGGGTGGTGGTGTAGGGGTGGTGGTGTAGGGGTGGTGTAGGGGTGGAGGTGTAGGGGTGGTGGTGTAGTGGTGGAGGTGTAGGGGTGGTGTAGGGGTGGAGGTGTAGGGGTGGTGATGTAGGGGTGGTGGTGTAGGGGTGTTGTAGGGGTGGTGGTGTAGGGGTGGTGTAGGGGTGGAGGTGTAGGGGTGGTGATGTAGGGGTGGGGGTATAGGGGTGGTGGTGTAGGGGTGGTGGTGTAGGGGTGGTGGTGTAGGGGTGGTGGTGTAGGGGTGGAGGTGTAGGGGTGGTGTAGGGGTGGTGGTGTAGGGGTGGTGGTGTAGGGGTGGTGGTGTAGGGGTGGTGGTGTAGGGGTGGAGGTGTAGGGGTGGTGGTGTAGAGGTGGAGGTGTAGGTGTGGGGGTGGTTGTGTAGGGGTGGTGGTGTAGGGGTGGTGGTGTAGGGGTGGTGGTGTAGGGGTGGAGGTGTAGGTGTGGGGGTGGTTGTGTAGGGGTGGTGGTGTAGGGGTGGTGGTGTAGAGGTGGAGGTGTAGGTGTGGGGGTGGTTGTGTAGGGGTGGTGGTGTAGGGGTGGTGGTGTAGGGGTGGAGGTGTAGGTGTGGGGGTGGTTGTGTAGGGGTGGTGGTGTAGGGGTGGTGGTGTAGGGGTGGAGGTGTAGGGGTGGAGGTGTAGAGGTGGAGGTGTAGGGGTGGTGGTGTAGGGGTGGTGTAGGGGTGGTGGTGTAGGGGTGGTGGTGTAGGGGTGGTGGTGTAGGGGTGGAGGTGTAGGTGTGGGGGTGGTTGTGTAGGGGTGGTGGTGTAGGGGTGGTGGTGTAGAGGTGGAGGTGTAGGTGTGGGGGTGGTTGTGTAGGGGTGGTGGTGTAGGGGTGGTGGTGTAGGGGTGGAGGTGTAGGTGTGGGGGTGGTTGTGTAGGGGTGGTGGTGTAGGGGTGGTGGTGTAGGGGTGGAGGTGTAGGGGTGGAGGTGTAGAGGTGGAGGTGTAGGGGTGGTGGTGTAGGGGTGGTGTAGGGGTGGTGGTGTAGGGGTTGAGGTGTAGGGGTGGTTGTGTAGGGGTGGAGGTGTAGGGGTGGTGGTGTGGAGGTGTAGGGGTGGAGGTGTAGGGGTGGAGGTGTAGGGGTGGTGGTGTAGGGGTGGTGGTGTAGGGGTGGAGGTGTAGGGGTGGTGGTGTAGGGGTGGTGTAGGGGTGGAGGTGTAGGGGTGGTGGTATAGAGGTGGAGATGTAGGGGTGGTGGTGTAGGGGTGGTGGTGTAGGGGTGGTGGTGTAGAGGTGGAGATGTAGGGGTGGTGGTGTAGGGGTGGTGGTGTAGGGGTGGTGGTGTAGGGGTGGTGGTGTAGGGGTGGTGGTGTAGGGGTGGAGGTGTAGGGGTGGTGGTGTAGAGGTGGAGATGTAGGGGTGGTGGTGTAGGGGTGGTGGTGTAGGGGTGGTGGTGTAGGGGTGGTGGTGTAGGGGTGGTGGTGTAGGGGTGGTGGTGTAGAGGTGGTGGTGTAGGGTGGTGGTGTGGAGGTGTAGGGGTGGTGGTGTAGGGGTGGAGGTGTAGGGGTGGTGGTGTAGGGGTGGTGGTGTAGGGGTGGAGGTGTAGGGGTGGTGGTGTAGGGGTTGAGGTGTAGGGGTGGTGGTGTAGGGGTGGAGGTGTAGGGGTGGTGGTGTAGGGGTGGTGGCGTAGGGGTGGTGTAGGGGTGGTGGGGGTGGAGGTGTTAGTGTGTGAAGGTGGGCACAGAGAGGGGGTGGGGGTGGCTATCGTTTGGGGGAATTATAGAGGAAACCTATTCAAGTTTAGGGTCAGAGCTCGTATCCCATCTCGTTTGAATAGCGTAGTAATTCACAAGGCGAAGCTGCATGAATTCATGATGAAATTTGTTGTGGCTACGAGTCTTTGATTTGATACGTGTGGCGCCACCTGGAGAACCAGAAATAAACCACACAGACGCTGTTGACGGTTGTTGTTGTGTGGTCTCTATGGCAACGTGTGAGTCCCGGATACCGATGTGAAGTGGTTCGTTACAGTCGACCTTCTCTCGACATAAAAACTCCCATCAACATTCTCCAAAACGAGAAGCAGCTTAATATGACGTGGCAGAATCCTCTGTGGCAATTTGTAAAAAAAAAAAAAACTATGAAGAGAAGCAAGGATTTGGAGAGAGAGAGGCAGAGAGAGGCAGAGAGAGGCAGAGAGAGGGAGAGAGAGGCAGAGAGAGGAGGTGGGAGGGAGAGAGAGAGAACCAGAGAGGGGACAGAGAGAGGGACAGAGAGAGGCAGAGAAAGGCAGAGAGAGGGGCAGAGGGAAGGGCAGAAAGAAGGGCAGAAAGAGAGGCAGAGAGAGGGGCAGAGAAAGGGGCAGAAAGAAGGGCAGAGAGAGAGGCAGAAAGAAGGGCAGAGAGAGAGGCAGAGAGAGGGGCAGAGAGAGAGGCAGAGAGAGAGGCAGAGAGAGAGAGGCAGAGAGAGGCAGAGAGAGGGGAAGAGAGAGGGGCAGAGAGAGGGGCAGAGAGAGGGGCAGAGAGAGGGGCAGAGGGAGAGGCAGAGAGAGGGGCAGAGAGAGGGGCAGAGAGAGGGGCAGAGAGAGGGGCAGAGAGAGGGGCAGAGAGAGGCAGAGAGAGGGGCAGAGAGAGAGGCAGAGAGAGAGGCAGAGAGAGAGGCAGAGAGGGGGGCAGAGAGAGGGACAGAGAAAGAGGCAGAGAGGGGCAAAGAGAGGGGCAGAGAGAGGGGCAGAGAGAGGGGCAGAGAGAGGGGCAGAGAGAGGGGCAGAGAAAGGGGCAGAGAGAGAGGCAGAGAGAGAGGCAGAGAGAGGGGCAGAGAGAGAGGCAGAGAGAGGGAGGCAGAGAGAGAGGCAGAGAGAGAGGCAGAGAGAGAGGCAGAGAGAGGGGCAGAGAGAGGGGCAGAGAGAGGGGCAGAGAGAGCAATATCTAGTGATTACGTACTTTTTTACCGGTTACAGGGAGCTTATAAAATGTATCAGAACACACGAGCGGTAGCAATCCGCCATTTTAACATTTTTCATCCAGATAAAATGGCGGCCTCTCAGCCAATGAGAATGCATTATTTTCTCAAAGCATGCCATAGTGGAGTCAAAGCATGCCATAGTGGGGTCAAAGCACCCAATATATATCTGGGTACAAAGCTACACGGCGTACTATGCAATATGTACAGAATTAGTACACCCCAGCAGCAATGTGCATTTACACTGAATTCGTGCATAGGTATATTATAAGAGGAATGGAACTTGACAAAATATGACAGATGACTAAAAATCCCGCATATAGACAAAGTAAATACATACACAATAGTGACTGGTTCTGTGTACGAGTGGTCGTAATCTCCGAGTAGTTGACGCGTAGTAATATCCGAGCGATTAGCGAGGATACACTCGTATACAAAACCAGCCGTTATTGTATTTATTACCTACACCTACAAGATTAATAACTTCTTTTTTTTTAACATAGTTACGGTGGTTAGGTACAGTTCTAAACTGTTATTCAATGTAGCATCAAGCTAGGGGACAGACTTAGCCTAGTCTTACATTAAGATTAATAACAAGTCTATTGCACTTAAAAGGTTTCTGTAAGCCATTTAGTTCCAGACACCACAGCACTGTCGAGCATGGCAGTTGAATTGAATAAACATTCAAGAATCTTATTTCGAAGTACATGATGATTCAACCTGACATGCCAGAATCTCCGGGTAGCCGATTCCAGGCACTCTATACATTTCCTATGGAGACTCCGTATTAGGTGGGTAATAAACTGAAATATATGCTGGTTCACTGGTTATCTGCAAGTCTGCCAGTGTGTTTTCTGGGAGATTCCCCAGATGCTGTGAGGCAGCTTATCAGTCATCATCGCTGTGATACACTTTCCTGGGTTGATGTTTTCAACACCATCAGTCATTAGCACTCAGTTTCACTTTCCTAGGGGGACATTTTCAATGTATCGGTCATTATCACCCTGATACCTTTACCTATGTGGACATTTTCTACATATCGGTCATTATCCTGCAATACCTTTACCTAGGTGGACATTTTCTACATATCGGTCATTATCCTGCAATACCTTTACCTAGGTGGACATTTTCTACATATCGGTCATTATCCTGCCATACACTTTCCTAGATGGACATTTTAAACATATCGGTCATTATCCTGCAATACCCTTACCTAAGTGGACATTTTCAATACGGTGTTAGTATCCTATTTATCATATCCATCATATATCCTTATGTAAACCCGCCTTCCTGGGCCTTGCTGACCAGTGCGGGGAGGGCTGTTGCCCCTAGCAACAGTCCCCCTCCCCCACACACTGCTCCCACACACACAGTGTGGGTCAGTATGCTCTGGTCAGCCGACAAATACAGACGTACAATAAAGCTACAGAAGGAATCCAGTCGTCTCTCTACTATTAAGGTACTTTCTGATAGATTACTCTATCGGATCGTGTCAATATCGGTCATTATCCTGCAATACCCTTACCTAGGGGGACATTTTCAATGTATCGGTCATTATCATCGAGATACACTTCCCAGGTGGACATTTTCAATGTATCGGTCATTATCCTGCGACACACTTTCCTAGATGGACATTTTCAACATATCAGTCATTATCCTGCGATACACTTTCCTAGATGGCATTTTCTACATATCAGTCATTATTCTGCGATACACTTTCCTAGATGGACATTTTCCACATATCGGTAATTAAAATGGCGATACACTTACCCGGGTGGACATTTTCTATGTACCGGTCATTAACAGGGCAATACCCTTACCTGGGTGGACATTTTCGATGGACCGGTCATTAAAATGGCGATACACTTTCCTAGGTGGACATTTTCTACATATCGGTCATTATCCTGCCACACACTTTCCTAGGTGGACATTTTCAACATATCGGTAAATAAAATGGCGATACACTTACCCGGGTGGACATTTTCGATGTACCAGGTGAGGAGTCCATAAAAGAGCGTGTCAAAGAGCATCATGAGCAGCACCATGAGCAGGTTGTACTCGTCGCTCTCC
Organism: Alentia gelatinosa; assembly: GCA_950022655.1. NCBI lineage: Eukaryota > Metazoa > Annelida > Polychaeta > Phyllodocida > Polynoidae > Alentia > Alentia gelatinosa. The sequence goes on along the minus strand of OX465593.1, from coordinate 33,756,635 downwards.
ACCGGCGAGATGTAAATGTTGGACCACTGCACGCCAACTCCCACAATCTCATAAAAGGCGAAGTACTTGGACCCCAGTCCAAATGCCGTAGTGGAGAAGAGAGACTGAAAAATAAAAATAAACAATGTTACAATGTGGACTCATATTTTTATTACCCACCCAATACGGAGTCCCCATACTAAGCCTATGGAGCCTCCAGATCACTACTGAGTAGAATACGGAAAGCTGTATTCTTCTAGTAGAATATGGCTTTTTTGGCCACCTGACGGGCATTATAGGAACTGTTTATATAAACAATGCACGGCACTTGCGTCGAATTTCTAACTATTTACAAGATTTTGTTCCTAATAATTAGTGGAAAGGTGCATACTTAATACAACATTACCATGATTTCGATCTGTGTGGCCGTATTCTCCTTGTAGTTGACAATACACAATACTCCTCGCTATCGCTCAGAGTTTTACTTCACGTCAACTACGCGGAGAATATGGCAACTCAGATCGAAATCATGGTAATATTGTGTATATCTCACCCCTGGAATAAAAGTCCATAGGCTTAACATTGGGAACTCGTTCTCCATGCCCCTACAAGTATTGCAGTCCGTTCTCCATGGTCTATATCCTATGTGTTGCCCATTCTTTAGTGTGTACAGGGGTGAGATAAATACAGAAAGCAACTCATTTTGTCCAAAGACGTCATTCTCCAACTCGTTTGAATGCTACATGATATTCACTTGGCTGTCGCCTCGTTCATATCACACCGCATCAAACTCCTGGAGAACGATGACTTTGACCAAAACTTGTTGGTTTCTTCTTTAATCTTCCCCCCCCTGATAGATACAGATGTGAAGAGGTGGTGTTTCTTTGTGGTTTACAGGAATATCAGACAATTTTCCTTGAAAATTATAACCCATGTTAATATGATGATCTCCATGTGTTTTAGAATATATAGCTAAACTAAAAAAAGGGGCTTACAGTATTATTTCTTTATTCAAAAATCAATATTATGATAAAATTATAATAGAATAAAGTCACCCTTTTTGAGTGACACATACTGAGTGACACATACTGATTGACCCTTTCTGAGTGACACATGCTTAGTGACACTTTCTGAATTGGTTGGTTGGTTTGATTTAATGTCCAGTTAACCATTGCAGGTTCTCACCAGACTTTCTCATGGTTCTTTTACACCACAAGGGTGGTGATCAAACCTATGTGATGAATACAGGTAGAAATTTCACCCTTACACATTTACTGAGGTGAGAGTTCTTTTACTTCCCACACCACGTAGACATGGTATGAGAAGGATTGGCCTTTGATATAGCAGTAAATATACCACTGCTGGGGGTGAAGGAGAAAAGTGGCTGCAGTGGGACTCCAATCAATCCAGTGCTCTTTACCACTGAGCTAACTCCTCATCCCGGTTGCTTTAGTTATGTTTACATGCAAGCATATCCAGTCTGCACCACGAGGAGGCGAGGCAACCAAGAGGGTGAACAGATTGGTAATTGCTGCCCACCCCAGCAGACCCTCCTTAGAATAATGGTCACTGGTGGGCATCGGAACTATGGAGCAAAGGTGGAACTGGTGGACAGGCATTGTTCAGACTAGCTGCTGAGCGGCACCAGCTGCAAATTGTATGTGGCATCGTCGATGCAAGCCAGTCTCACTTCAGTTTCCCGTTGTGAGTAAATTTGGCTATATGGAATACAGCCTAAATAAATCATCAATACTTGCTGACAAAGAAGAGTGTGGAACTATTTTGTTATAATAATGAAAAAACATTAAAAGTTAATGATAAAAAAAAGACTTACAGCTATAGATTTGGCCCAGGCAGGGATCTTGTCGCCAGCAGCCTCCTCACGGATGGCTACGTACATGTAGGGCACGTAGCTGAGGAAGTATACGATGCCGGCACAAGCTGCAGCCAGCTTAGCCTTAGAGTAGAGAACGCTGACGAGGAACCTGCACAACGAGAACAAAGTATTAAGGCAAGTAGCTGAGGAAGTATACGAAGTATACAATGCCGACACAAGCTGTAGTCAGCTTTACCTTAGAATTGAGGTGCATAAATGAGGAAGTATATGATGCCGGTGCAGCCAGCGTAGCCTTAGAGTAGAGAACGCTGATGAGGAACTTGCATAACGAGAACAAAGTATTAAGGCAAGTAGCTGAGGAAGTATACGAAGTATACAATGCCGACACAAGCTGCAGCCAGCTTAACCTTAGAATTGAGGTGCATAAATGAGGAAGTATATGATGCTGGTGCAGCCAGCGTACCCTTAGAGTAGAGAACGCTGACGAGGAACCTGCATAATGAGAACAAAGTATTAAGGCAAGTAGCTGAGGAAGTATACGATGCCGGTTTAGGCCACAGCCAGTTTGTTCATAGGGTAGAGAACACTGACGAGGAACCTGCATAACGAGAACAAAGTATTAACGCAAGTAGCCGAGGAAGTATACAAAGTATATGATGCCGGCACAAGCTGTAGTCAGCTTTACCTTAGAATTAAGGTGCCTAGCTGAGGAAGTATAAGATGCGAGTGCAGCCAGCTTAGCCTCAGAGTAGAGAGCACTGACAAGGAATCTGGACAACAAAAACAGATAATTATGACACATAGCTGAGGCAGTATACGTTGCCAGCACAGGCCACAGGAACCTAAACAAAGAATTAATGCATGTAGCTAATTAAGTATACGATGCAGGTGTAATGCGATGAGATGTTACCCTGTGATAACACATTATTATCACTCAATAGTATCTGGTACACATGTGCGAGCATGCGCAGTGTTGGAGACCACAATTGGAGAGTGAACAATTTGCCGAAATTAAGCATATCACGACATATCACGACATGTAATTCTCATGTCTAAATACTATTCTTTTCATTTATTTACATTAAAATCACATCAATATAGTAGTACGTCCAAAAGTCCATGATATCAGAACAGAAGAATGTGTCCAGACACATGCGCGTATTGAGTGGGCGATAAGAACGTGTTATTGCAGGGTAACATCTCATCGCAGCACACCGGCACAAGCTGCAGCCAGCTTAGCCTTAGAGTAGAGAATGCTCACCAGGAACCTGGACAATGAGAACAAAGAATTCTTACTGCAGAGGAAGAATAGCACAAGGATGGCAGTTAGAGTAAGAAAACTAAAGAACCTATTTTTGCGAAACCTTGTTATTTATCCTTACTCAGAAGACTAAGATACTGGCTAAAATGCTCAGGGTTGTTGTTCAACTCTATGTGATGATTTATTTCCTGAAATTCTAAAATTAACATGTGAAATCTCATACTGAGTGATACATCTGAAGAGGGTGGTTGGTTGATGATGATATCAAGAGTTAGGGTCATATCGTGGTGAGATTGAATCTACAAGCTCAAGGTGACAGACGTGCAGGACATACAGGGGCATGGACTAGAGGGAAACTATGTTCCGGTGAGCAAAAGTTCAAATTTACGAGGTGAGGACCGGAAAAATTACTGCCCAAGGCGTCAGCTGCAGGCTGTAATTTTTTCGGCCCTCACCTCGTAACTCTGAACTTTTGCTTACTGGTACTTGGTTTCCCTATTCCTATATACCTTCAAATATCAATAAAGATGGTTATTTCTTTATCTATGATATCCCCAAGAAAATTGGCCACCCTTATCGAGTAACTGCAACAGCTATGTTTTCATCCCGGCGCTCTTTATATCACGTGGTCAGCCCGGGACGAAAACATCAGCCAGGGACAAAACATCCCCCTCACTACATAACTCATAATTACTGCACCCCCAACAGCAGTATGTAATTATAGAGTGTTTATGTAGTTTTACGTCTCAGTAGGCTAGTTACGTCCTTTTGAGACATGGAGGTTACTCACGAGAAGGAGATGGTCGCCATGGTGAATGTCTGCAGCGTTAGGAAAATAAGCCACGGGTCGGAGTACTGCAGCACTGCGCCGTGATGCAGCATCAGCGTCAGGATGCCCGTCGTCACCGACATCTGCACGAATGACGTCAGGAACCAGGCCAGCCAATGGGCGGAGTTGTAGAGTCCCATCATCTTCATCACCTGAGGATGGCAATAAGAGATTACTGAACAGTCCCCGAAAACATCGATTGTGATTCATGCTTGTTTGTAGTTTGTTTGTTTGACTAGTTTCATGTCTCGGTAGGCTAGTCCCATTCTTTTGAGATTGACTCATTGGTTCATCTATCTGGTTCTGGAAAGGTATACTAACTCAACTGTGGTCTGCTTGTAGCAGTGGGATCCTATGCCTGTTTTATAGTGCTGCCTCACTGAAGGGCCGTGCCGCAGAACATTGACACAACACTCCGCTGGTCACATTATACTGACAACGTAAACCAGCCATGTGATCTATGTGATTTTTCATATTAGATAATCAGGGTTTACAGTAGAGCAGGACAAAACAGTCAAAAACTTGTTGAGCCATGTAGCGGATGCCTGGGGATCCAGCCTCAATCTTACACTGGTTTCCCAGTCATACATTATTCAGAGGTAGGGTATCAGTCAACTTTCCCCCAATCTACCCAATAGCATGGCTGAAAGTATAAGTTGAAGAAAGCCACTCTGTAATGAGGGTTACCAACCCAGTCAGGGTGTCATAATTTACATTAGAGTTTAGTGGTTGTCAGGCAAGGTGTCATAATTTACATTAGAGTTTAGTGGTTGTCAGGCAAGGTGTCATAATTTACATTAGAGTGTAGTGGTTGTCAGGCAAGGTGTCATAATTTACATTAGAGTTTAGTGGTTGTCTGGCAAGTGTCATAATTTACATTAGAGTTTAGTGGTTGTCAGGCAAGGTGTCATAATCGCCATTAGAGTTTAGTGGTTGTCAGGCAAGGTGTCATAATTTACATTAGAGTTTACTGGTTGTCAGGCAAGATGTCATAATTTACATTAGAGTGTAGTGGTTGTCAGGCAAGGTGTCATAATTTACATTAGAGTTTACTGGTTGTCAGGCAAGATGTCATAATTTACATTAGAGTGTAGTGGTTGTCAGGCAAGGTGTCATAATTTACATTAGAGTTTTGTGGTTGTTAGGCAAGGTGTCATGATTTACATTAGAGTTTATTGGTTGTCAGGCAAGATGTCATAATTTACAATAGAGTGTAGTGGTTGTAAACCCGGGTGCATGCTCTTACCTCTTTGAGGCGTTGCTCCTTCTCGTAGACGATGTTGCGGACCAGCATGGCGACAGTGTACACCCATGAGATGGTCAGACACAGAGGCATCACGTGCTCGATCATGAACAGGAACCTGCAATTCAACATCAAAGTGATAAGTTCTCGTCTCGACATCCCTATTGTGACCAATCATATTGGTTTTTGCGAAGAGATGAATCATCAAAATTGTCCTATTTATTAGTTTCAAAAATAAATGAATTGGAGGAGTAACCATTTTGTAGCAGCTCCTCCCTGTCTTGATGATAACCGTACGGCAGCCATGTAGTGAATGGCACTTTTACCCTCACTATCGCTAACTCTAGTTCCCAGATTGTCCATGTGGCGGCACTGTCCCCGTGGGCAATGACAGTTGTTAGTGTCATGAGTGGCGCTTGCAAGCTTAACCCTTTAAGGACGCATGATGCCTGGAGGCATCACCAAGCTAAATACGCATGATGCCTGGAGGCATCACCTAACTAAAGAAGCATGATGCCTTGAGGCATCATTGTACCAATATTAAGAAAAATGTTTTAACAAAGAAATAATAGAGTAACATTCATGAAATCTTCAGAAAATGTAGATATAATATCATATTTAGTATTTCTATTAAAAAGAAATAAAATATATAGGATTATGTATCAAATTGCATGATTACAAACTTGGATATCAGTTTTAACTATTATGTGGCCGTCCTGTAGCCAGACAAACTACCACCAGCACCCGTCCTTATGGGAGTAGCTGGGCCCCAGGCAGCCGTCCTTAAAGGGTTAACCTGCAGCAAGATGCCTCCCACCATCATTAAAATCTGTTAAGTGCTGATTCCACCAACACGATGGATTTGTCGTGATATATCTTGGTATGTCTTGTAGTGTCCTACTGTGTCGCAATGTGCCGTACCTCCTTTGTCTCAAAACGTAGGCGTACGATGTCAGGTTATGTTTTGGTGCTCCACCACCACGACACATTGCGACAAATAGGCACGCGATTATTCAAACCTAGCCCAATTTAGCAAGACAACTAAATCATGACCATTCTCGCTATATCTTGTGTGTCGGTGGAATCAGCACTTTCAGCTTTTGACTCTCAGTAGTGCCACATACTCTTGACTCTGAGTTCTTACTCCCTTACTCTTAAGGTCTACCCTGGCCTAGGTTGGGCTCTAGACTTTACAATAGGACTGAAGAATGGTGCAGTGTTATATGTAAACTGTTAGTGCTAAGTTATTTCAACAATGCAAAGTTTTCCATCGCTAAAGATAATCAGTCTTGCGACCGGTGTGAGGTACCTTTACAGCAATAATCCAGGTAGATCATCAGGACATTTCAGGTAGATCCTCATCATTCATTTATGTTTACAACAATCAGGTGAAAATTCACGGAGATATAACCTTGAGATGACATAATAGAGCATCCACTCCTTTTGTCAATCCAATCGCAAGGCTATTGATCTGCTACAATTTTCAAGTTGACTAGTTGACAAGACGTCGCCTTGCTTTCTCTGTCAGACTATATTTTTAAGAAATATAATGATGTTATCTATAAGTAAATTCCCTGACAAATCACTATCATTGGAAAAATAAAACGTTCCGTGTTTTTCCCTTACGTTCTACAGCCCCACTTGGTGAGTTATCTTTAAAAGAATTCATCAAATCACAATTTCAGATTATTATGACATGGCAATAACACCTCTATGGCAAGCCAGATTTTTTTTAATTCAAAAACAAAAAGTGCAATCGCAATTTTTTTTTAAAATTCAATCGGAATTTCATTTGTGAAATATCGTATTCTGAATCTCTTTTTTTTTTATTTGAATTTTTTTTTATTTGAATTTTTCTTTTTTGGGTGAGGGGTGGGGGGTGGGGGGGGTGTCAAGTTGTGGGTGAGGAGGGTCCTACCTGTCCTCCAGGTAACACGGGTACGGGAACTGGTGGATGTAGCTGCCGGGCTCCACCACGTCTCGCCCTGCCACGATGTCGATGATCGCTCGCTCCATCACGTCCTAGAGATAAATAAAAACTTTTTTATTTACTCTTTTTTTAAAGACAAAAACACTATCCCCTGTGATTACTAGACCGATGGCATCACGGACCAATGGCACCTGGACTGATGGCACCTCTTCGGACCGATTCTTCCTAGACTGATGGCACCACTCACTAAGACCAATGGTTATTGCTGGGTTATACTGTCTACACAACTTTTCAACTACCAGTTATATTATATTTTCATATTGTAGAATTCATGTGATGATTAAAAAAAAGGGGGGAAAAAACGGCGCTGGCCAACCGCGGTCCCGGACAGCCATACAATGGGCAAACCATGACTTACCCCTTACCCGTACCCTAACCCCACCCTACCCCTGCCCGTCTGAAATCAGTAAAGAACACCTGAACACTAAACTGGCAACACTGTTATTACATGTCTATTATATATTAATATTATATATATATATCAAGTGGTTCCCTTGTTCAGGTAAAAAGTGAGGTGGTGCCATCAGTCTAAACAAGGGGTGCAATCAGTCTAGGAATGGGTGCCTGGACTGATATCAGTCCAGGTGCTATCAGTCCAGTTACCTCCCCCTCCGTACTCCAATATAATTTTCTCTTCACATTTACATTGATCTCCAGAATGACCCTTGGGGTGTCAACGAATCCGGGAAATCCGGGAACGTCCCATGCCTGTGAATAGAGTGAGCAACGAGAAGGGTGAGTGGGTTCTGACCTGGACCCAGACGAAGCCGAACTGGTAGTAGTTGTAGCCCCAGTCCATGGGTCCCGGGAACCAGTACCAGGGTCGCACGTGGCGCGTGTCGTGTGTGAAGGTGGCGTTCTGCCGGATCTTGTAGATGATGTGCGGGGGCAGAGAACCGTCCTCCTGAACGTTCGTGAACACCACACCTAGAAAAGACACGCAACAATGTAAACAAATGTTGGTGAACACCACACCTAGAAAAGACACGCAACAATGTAAACAAATGTTGGTGAACACCCACCTAGAAAAGACACGCAACAATGTTAACAAATGTTCATGAACACCACACCTAGAAAAGACACGCAAAAATGTAAACAAATGTTGGTGAACAGCACACCTAGAAAAGACACGCAACAATGTAAACAAATGTCCATAAATACCACACCTAGAAAAGACACGCAACAATGTAAACAAATGTTCGTGAACACCACACCTAGAAAAGACACACAAAGATGTAAACAAATGTTCGTGAACACCACACCTAAAAAAGACATGCAACAAGTTACATAAATGTTCGTGAACACCACACCTAGAAAAGACACGCAACAATGTAAACAAATGTCCATAAATAATGTAGTTGAACGAGGCACACAGTGCGAGCGACTGCTGATGTATGACAAAGCCTGGTCCCGCGGCTCCGTTCGTCGGGCGCGGTGCGTGTCAGGCCGTTCGTAAGTCCTTCACCCATTGGTTCTTGTGATCATGTGTACAAGTTAATGTCTTTTAATTGGTGGTTTTTTATGTAAACCCAATCGGATCCCCTCTTTCTGTTGGTGGTAGGCATTACCCTGTTCACCTGTGTTTTGGTGACAGTTCTGCCACGGTGTGGGGGTTTGTTTCAACTGGTCCCCTACCTTATTCTGAGGTGATACTGTTCCCTGCAGAGGTTAGGGCTGCACACTCACTTCCAAAAGTTGTGTCTTGCCAGTTTAGGGTGTTTTTTGTTTGGGATTCTCTTTCTTTCGAGGATCCCTACATCAGCAGTTTCGATCTTCGATCTCGTCAGGCTTTTTTGCAGCTGTGTGTGGGAAAGGGCATCTAAGTTTATTTTCTTATGATGATTTCCCGACTTATTTGAATTACGGCCCTACGTCAGGCTTTTGTCATACCATGTTCGCTCGGGTGTATGGATGTTTATAATCATGTGTATGTAATCTTTTCCCGTTGTTGAAAGCAACGTCGTCATTTTCAACCCTGGTGGGGGGGTTTGACTCCGTGTTTTCCACAACATATCGGAAATTTTTTTCCATAAATACCACACCTAGAAAAGACACGCAACAATGTAAACAAATGTCCATAAATACCACACCTAGAAAAGACATGCAACAAGTTACATAAATGTTTGTTAACAGCACACCTAGGAAAGACACACAACAATGTAAACAAATGTTAATGAACACCACACCTAGTGAAAACATGAAACAAGTTACACAAATGTTCGTGAACACCACACCTAGAAAAAACACACAAAAAGTCATACAAATGTTCATTAACACCAAACAGGGAGAAACACAAAACAAGTTACACAAATGTTTGTAAATGCCATATGTATAGAAACTCCAAACCTAGAAAAAAGTGTGCAACAAGTTACAGAAATGTTTGTAAATACCACAACTAGAAAAACATGCAACAATGTAAACAAATGTTCATGAATACCAAAGCTAAAGAAAACATTCAACAAGAAGGACTGTTCTTTGATAGAGCAGTAAGTCTACCACTGCTGGGGATGAAGGAGAAAGGTGGCTGTACACCACACCACATAGATATGGTATGAGAAGGATTGGCCTTTGATATAGCAGTAAGTCTACCACTGCTGGGGATGAAGGAGAAAGGTGGCTGTACACCACACCACATAGACATGGTATGAGAAGGACTGGCCTTTGATATAGCAGTAAGTCTACCACTGCTGGGGATGAAGGAGAAAGGTGGCTGTACACCACACCATATAGACATGGTATGAGAAGGACTGGCCTTTGATATAGCAGTAAGTCTACCACTGCTGGGGATGAATGAGAAAGGTGGCTGTACACCACACCACATAGACATTGTATGAGAAGGATTGGCCTTTGATATAGCAGTAAGTCTACCACTGCTGGGGGTGAAGGAGAAAGGTGGCTGTACACCACACCACATAGACATGGTATGAGAAGGATTGGCCTTTGATATAGCAGTAAGTCTACCACTGCTGGGAATGAAGGAGAAGGGTGGCTGTACACGACACCACATAGACATGGTATGAGAAGGACTGGCCTTTGATATTAAGAAAGAAATTAATGAGTGTTTGGTCTGTGTCCTTCTTTGCCATCAAGATTGGAGTGTGCAGTAATATGAGAAAACGTGGTTACTGAGCTCGTACGGGTGGCCGTTCGAGGTCATTTGAAGAAAAAATACGGCCCGACGCCGCAGTTATGAATGGGTGAGAACGACCATTTTGTTTGTTTGTATTTGGCACGGAAACTGTTCTCGCGCTATCGCGATATTTTACGTTAGCGGGCCGTAGTGTCTGTAGCAGCGGGACGTACGTTTTTACATGCTTAAGCCTATGAGAATCACTATGTCCTACTACACGGCGGGCCCGAACAGAATTTATACGATACCCCTAGCAGCGGTTAGTATATCATAGACGTTCGCCCATAGGTGTATAGTAATATGAACGAGGCGATCTCTGAGTAAATATTCTGAAGCTCTCCAAACAAGATGGTGAATGGGGACTCAGATCAAGCACAAATATGTTTCTGATTTTTTTAGCCTGAAAACATTTGTGTTTATCACCTGTTGAGTATGAGTTACTGAACTCGCAGGCCTGTTGAGAATGAGTTCCTAATGTTAAGCCTATGGACGTTTATACCAAGATATAGCAGTAAATCCACCACTGCTGGGGATGAAGGAGAAAAGTGGCTGCACACCACACACCACATAGACATGGTATGAGAAGGATTGACCTTTGATATAGCAGTAAGTCTACCACTGCTGGGGATGAAGGAGAAAGGTGGTTGCAGTGGGACTCAAAACCCATAACCTCATGAAACTTATTTTTTTTTAAAAGGAAAGAAAAAGAAGAAGAAAGAGGACCATTTATGAGTATTGTGAAAGTACGTACTGGCCAAAACCGTGACATTGTCAAGGTATGCCTGGTGCAGGACATAATCAACGAGGTCACGTTCAGTTCGGAAACCGCGGAAGATGTTGAGGCTGATTCCATCGATGAGGGAGAGCCAGCTGCAGGCGGCATTGTCGACACTGGTGAGTTGCTCGTAGAAGTACGCTCGGCGTGCCACGGATGCATTCTCCATGAATGTCAGCACATCGGTGTTGTTCGAGAAGAGCCGGGCCACCTGGGGGTGGCTGCGCATCTCTCGTTGCATCTGTCAACAATTAATCAAAATTATTCGACATGCATCATCATCTGTTCACGAATTATATTTTTACAAGGTGCGATAAGTGAAACAAATGAAGGCATCATGCCTATTATTATATACCGGTGCACAAATGTCTCATGTTTATGCCCCAGTAGTAAAGATTTCATTCGTCCACACTGTGGCGTAATATATATACTACTACCCTCCGTACCACGGGATCACTCATTCTTCTATTTAGTGAGTTGTAGAATAGCATTCTTAGTGATTTCTAGGTATATAATAATAAAAACATAGTGAGTGTGTCTGAATTACATCTGTTCCTCGATATTTTGGTCAGAAATACTCACCTCATTCTTCGAATTTGGTGAGTATTTCTTACCAAAATATCTCTGAACAGATTCCATTCAGACACACTAACCATGTCTTTCTATATTACAGCATATTGATAAGGCATTTCTTTTCAGCTCAAAACACACCTTTTCTTATTATCACAGACCTAAAAAACACAAGAAAACGCTATTTTATTCATTATAATGAATATTGCACCTCTCTGATTTCCCGAAGGTTGGTTTCGGTGGAGTTTTTGTCAAGGTAGTCGCGTATCTGTTCGGAGACATTCAGCCACTTTCGCGCATACTCTGAGACCCGGTCGATGAGGGCGAAGGACTCGTTGGCTTTGCTGATGATGTGATCAGTGTCAGTGTTGTTCGGGGCGTACAGCACCTTCGGGTTACTGTACAAGACATGGATGAGGATTCCGATGTCCATCTTCTGTTTGGAGGTTAGTCCAAGGTCATCTGAAAAGACAAATGACTTGCTACTCAGGCTTTTCTTTATTAGGTTTTTCTGTAAGTTGCACATAATTGTTAACTAATGTTATGAGACTGAGTTTCCTGCCCTCGGTATTTCTCATCTGCACTATTTGATACTGCACTATACACATATCATTCCAAAGACAGCCTCACCAATTTTGATTCAATAAGTACTCATTGAAAGAATTATTTATTCAACTATTTATTTGAAAATTAAAAAATGCCTTAATGCATTGTCCAACCATAGCCTGGCAATGCCTTCAGGCATTTTCCTTCCTTAATCGTACAATTTTGTGGGAAAGACTTCTTCCCCTCCAGAAAATCGTGCCCAGATTTTCGCCAATTTCACCAATTTACCCGTAAAAAAATTCAATCGTACAATTTCCCTAAATTGCTATTGTAAGATGAACAAAAAAAACAAGCCAAATAAAAAGGAAGTAAGAGACCTGTATGATCAAAAATATTGTAAAATACTCAACCCTCTCCCCCATCCCTCTAAAAAAAAAAAACAGTATGAAGAAAGCAGCCCCTGCCTTACCTAGGTCCATGTCGTCAGAGAATTGGTCTGGTCTGAGCGGAGGTTTCCCGCAGATGGTCTGCTGCATGGCCATCCAGAGGCGCAGCAGTCCAGCGTACTTGTTCTTCTTGTGTTTGGGTTCGTCTTCCGAGTCTCGCTCCTTGCCCGCCTTCTCGCCAGACTCCTGAGACAGTGAGAGAGAGTCGACCATCAGCATCCTGAGCTAACAGCGTGACGGGTGGACCTTGGTCCAGACCTCACGTCACATTGTTGTGAATATATCTATTCAGGTTTCATGTAAGTGAATATATCTGAGCTTGTTCAACTTAAGTTGATATATCTAACTCATATCGGTCTCTCCCAGGCTTACCTCCGCTAGCTGCGTGGCGGGTGGACCTTGATCTGGGCCTCGCATTGTTGTGAATACAACTATTCAGGTTGTATGTAAGTGAATATATCTGAGCTTGTTCAAAGTAAGTCGATATATCTAACTCATAGAGCTTTTATCACATTGTTGTGAATATATATATTCAGGTTTTTTACGTAAGTGAATGTATCTTCCAGGCTTACCTCCGCTAGCTGCATGGCGGGCGGACCTTGGTCCAGACCTCACGTCACATTGTTGTGAATACATAGATTCAGGTATTATGTAAGTGAATATATCTGAGCTTGTTCAAAGTAAGTCGATATACTTAACTCATATGGGTCTCTCCCAGGCTTACCTCCGCTAGCTGCGTGGCGGGCGGACCTTGGTCCAGACCTTGCGTCAGATTGTTGTGAAAACATCTATGCAGGTTTTATGTAAGTGAATATTACTGAGCTTGTTCAATGTAACTTGATATATCTAACTCACATCGGTCTCTTCCAGGCTTACCTCCGCTAGCTGCGTGGCGGGCGGACCTTGGTCTGGGCCTCGCGTCACATTGTCATGGTTGGTGGCGTTGAAGGCTGTGACGGTGTTGTTCACAGTGGAGTTGTCAGTCTCTGGGCAGGCATCCTGAGGTAGACTGGCAGCAAACTCGCTCAGCTCCGACAGGTTCTTCTCAAAGAGGATAAACTCTCGAAGCTAGGGGGGAAAAATTGTATTATCTTCTTTAATTCAGAAATTTAAACAACATAATGTTTTAACTTTAGATATATGGAAAATGTTATTATCAACACAGAGCTAAAACTCAAGATATAGAATCTTAAAAGATTCTTACCAGATTCTTACCAGATTTCTAAAATAAACAAAAAAAAATCTCCACAAGCAGTGGATCCGATTACGCGACTCACATTTCTGGTGAAGGTCTTCACGCGGCGCTGTGCTTCAGTCAGGTTCAGTCGGTCCAGATGTAGCTGTGGAGAGAATGAATGACACCTCAGTCATGTGAAGTGATACCGGATGATAAGGTGGGTATTTACCTCGACGGGAAGGTCATGTGATATCAGAAGTTTAATTAACAATGATAAGGTGGGCATTTACCTTGATGGTAAAGTCATGTGATATTTGGGAGTTTGGAAAAAAAAAGATATTTGGGAGTTTGCTTAATCATAATAAGTCGAGTAGTTACCTTGATGGTCAAGTCATGTGGTATTAGGAGATTAATTAACGATGATAAGGTGGGTATTTACCTTGACGATAAGGTCATGTGATATTTGGGAGTTTAATTAACGATAATAAGGTGGGTATTTACCTCGACGGTAAGGTCATGTAATATCGGAAGATTAATCAATGATGATAAGGCAGTTATTTACCTTGATGGTAAGGTCATGTAATATCGGGAGATGAATCAATGTTGATAAGGCGGTTATTTACCTTGATGGTAAGGTCATGTGATATCAGGAGATTAATCAACGATGATAAGGCAGTTATTTACCTTGATGGTAAGGTCATGTAATATCGGGAGATTAATCAACGATGATAAGGCGGTTATTTACCTTGATGGTAAGGTCATGTAATATCGGGAGATGAATCAACGATGATAAGTCGGTTATTTACCTTGATGGTAAGGTCATGTAATATCGGGAGATTAATCAACGATGATAAGTCGGTTATTTACCTTGATGGTAAGGTCATGTAATATCGGGAGATGAATCAACGATGATAAGTTGGTTATTTACCTTGATGGTAAGGTCATGTAATATCGGGAGATTAATCAACGATGATAAGGCGGTTATTTACCTTGATGGTAAGGTCATGTAATATCGGGAGATGAATCAACGATGATAAGTCGGTTATTTACCTTGATGGTAAGGTCATATGATATCAGGAGTTTAATTAACGATGATAAGTCGGTTATTTACCTTGATGGTAAGGTCATGTAATATCGGGAGATAAATCAACGATGACAAGGTGGGTACTTATTTTGATGGTAAGGTCATGTGATATCAGGAGTTTAATTAAAGATAATAAGGTGGGAACTTATTTTGATGGTAAGGTCATGGGATATCGGGAGATTAATCAACGATGATAAGGCGGTTATTTACCTTGATGGTTAAGTCATGCGTGTCCATGTGGGCAGCTAAGATGTGTGTGAAGCGTGACCACTGCTCATGGTCCATGTGGCATAGAAAGATAGATATGTTCACCTGCAACACACGAGAAAATTATCAAACATGAATCCAAAGAAGTAGAGAATACTGGCCAGTACAAACAGAAAATATTAAAAACTGAAACTACACAGTTGACAGTACATAGCATTAAATACAAGTAACTGACAGGGTCTGATAGCTTCCTATCGGTGTCTTTACTTAAAGGCTTGATTCCATAAAGCCGATTTCACTCCCGATGCGGTCAAGATATACTCAAGTTTCAGTCCTGCCACCAAAACTGGCCTCCAAAACTTGCCTATGTCTGGTCTCTGTCTGGAGGCCATCGCACAATGGAATAGGGTACGAGTGCGTCAGCACCACAACTGGAGTAGATCTTGACCACATCGGGAGTGAAATCGGCTATATGAAATCAAGCTTTTACCCTAAGGACAGGCATCGGTGTCAGACCTGTGTACTAGTGCCAGTGTAAACCGTCCGGGTCGGGCACATTATTGTCTGAGTTCATAATTTCATTGTTTCATTACAAGATATGATATGTCATCCTTAGTTCTTTTTGATTAGGTTACAAAGCAAAAGCCTTCTGTGTATGAAAAAAGAAATTTTGCCTAAAATTTAAATCTTGGTGTGTTACAACTACAGTAAAACCCCGCTTAAGTGGACAGCCTCCGTTCCGAGCAAAGTGTCCCCTTAAGTGGAGTGTCCCCTTAAGTGGGGTTAAACTAAATAAAAATATTTGTTCCGAGCAAATTTCCCCTTAAGCGGGGTGTCCCCTTAAGCGAGATGTCCCAGAAGCAGGGTTTTACTGTATATTCTATGATCATTTTGTTTGTATTGCTCAATTATTTTCTTTTTAATAACAATATTGATGGTATATATTTGGCGTACGAGTTTCGGCTTGTCGGCGGGGTCCTGCGGTGTGAGGAGATGCGTCAGCTCCTCTTTATCGTCCTCCTCACAAATCACGTGATGCAGCGTGCGCGGTGTCAGTAACAGTCTCTGAAATCATCAAACACGTCAAACTTAATTGTACAAAAAATTGTATGTATACAGTTGATCAATAAACCCCAATGGTAACTGTTCTGTGATCGATTCCCGTACCTCAGGAATTTGTAACCATTGCACATAACCAACATTTCCACATAGTAGTATGAAAAGTTTTTTCCCCACACACACCAAAAAAATACTACTCAATATGTTGATTAACTAAGTTCAGACAACACCACAACATTTGAGTCTGATCACCTTGACACCCACAAAGCTTATTAAGATGCCTGACGAGCCGATCTTGGCAAAACCTTGATAAATTATCCCACATGGCAGGATCCTGGGATCCCCCATTTCACTGCACAGAGAAACACAGTGTAATACTGCTCATAATCTCCACAGATCACTGTAGAGACACTAGGGAGACGGTTGTTGACACTATGACGTCACGCTGACAGTGCACTATGGTTACAGTGGTAAGGGGCAGTTCTATAAACTGCCACTCAAGGAAGCATCGCTCGGGGAGAAGGATGTCGCCTCGTCCTGCATTGATTAATCGTAAACTTATATGACAGTTGTTTGTTTGGTTTAATGTCCAGTCAACCATTACAGGTTCTTTCCAGACTTTCTCAAGGTTCGGCTTTTCTCACTGCTTTTACACCACAAGGGTGGTGATCGAACCTATGAGATAAATTTAAGTAGAAATCTCACCCATACACATTTACCGAGGTGAGAGTTCTTTTACTTTCCACACCACATAGACATGGTATGAGAAGGACAGGCCTTTGATATAGCAGTAAATCTACTACATCTGGGGATGAAGGAGAAAGGTGGCTGCACACCACACAACATTGAATTGGTATGAGAAGGACTGGCTTTTGATATAGCAGTAAGTCTACCACTGCTGGGGACGAAGGAGAAAGGTGGCTGCACACCACACCACACAGACATGATATGAGAAGGACTGGCCTTTGATATAGCAGTATGTTTACCACTGCTGGGGAAGAAGGAGAAAGGGGTTTGTTTTTGTTGGTTTGTTGGTTTGATTTAACATCCAGTTAACCATTACAGGTTCTTACCAGACTTTCCCAAGGTTCTTTTACACCACAAGGGTGGTGATCGAATGTATGAAATGAATTTAGGTAGAAATCCCATCCCTACACATTTACCAAGGTGAGAGTTCTTTTAATTCCCACACCACATAGACATGGTATGAGAAAGATTGGCCTTTGATATAGCAGTAAATCTACCACTGCTGGGGATGAAGGAGAAAGGCAGCTGCAGTGGGACTCCAACCCACAAAGTCCCACAAAGTCTAGCACCACTGCTAGAATAACACTTCTACACAAAGCCGATGCTGTGAATCTTGAAAGTTACAGTTTCCGGTCAGAAAAATACAACAAATTTCAAATTTTATTTTAGTGTAACACATCTTGGACAAATTCAATGGACAAATGACCTACATAAAAACTATAAAGGCTAACTTTACTGGTAGATATACAAAATACATGGTCTCAAATTGACCAACAGCTTATACATAACTCGATATGAATTCATCAAAACTTTTAATTCTTGTTAAAACCTAAGAAAATAAACCTCCACCGAACAGTCAACATGGATTTTATTTTAGCTGATTTAACACCCAAAAATTGTAAGTAATTTTAAGGCTTTTTGTGCTTTATACTATTTTACCCACCTCCAGTGTAGGAAATGATCATCTGAAATTGGTTATTATAGAGGAAATCTATGAAAGTTTAGGGTCAGAGCTCGTACCCCCATATTTTCCTAAATATCTCATGGGCGTTGGATATGAGTTTCCAATATTAAGTCTATGGAGGGAAAAAAAGTGGTAAGATAAATCAACACAAACACTATGGTGATATTTGGAAATATTAGAGGGAAAGTACGTTCCGGTGAGCAAAAGTTCAAAGTTACTCAGTGAGGATCAGGAAAATAACTGCCCAAGGCGTCAGCCGTGGGCAGTAATTTTCCCGATCCTCACCGAGTAACTTTGACTTTTGGTTATCGGTACTTGGTTTCCCTATTCCTATATACCTTAAAATATCGATAAAAATGCTTGATTCTTTATCTAAAACCATAAAAATGGTGACCCTTATCGAGTAACCACAACAGCTATTGTTTCGTCCCGCTCCTCGTCAGAGCGGGACGAAAATATGAGAGCGGGACAAAACTGTCAACCTCGACACATGACTTATATTTAATGCATCCCCCAGCAGCGGTATGTAACTCTAGTTAGTTCGCTAATGGGTACATAGGAATTCATATTCCTATATCCACGTCTTTTTCCCCCGTATATCCAGGGATATCAGTTGCAGTCTGAAAATTGTTTCTTGTCTACTCCAGCATCCAGTTAGTCTTAAAAAAAATTGTTTTTTTAAAGTAGAAACATTTTTGTTGTGGAGTTTTTCTACCGAAATGAGACCGGAAACATAGAAAACATGTCATTGTCAGCTATGGCATGGGGCTGAGGGGCTGTGGGGTCAGGAAGCTGAGGGTGTTATTTCTGTGAACAACTTCTTGGGAAGCCCGTATAGGGGACAGAGCCATTGTTAGTTCATGAAGCAGTCACTAGCCTGATTAGGTGGTCGGGTGACAAAACCTGTATTCTGGCTCTTTGTTCTTACGAAATTCAACTGCCTTTCAATGCTTTAGCATGGTTCGGTTGACTCTCTACACCCATCCCAGAGCAGGATGACATAATAATTAAACCCAAGACACAATATTTTCCACATGGAACACTTTATATGCATATGTGAGCAAGGCTAGAGTTGTGACACTTTCCTATTATCACTCACTTCTTTTGCACCTCTATTACTGAAGAACACCTAGTTTTGCACCTCCATTAGTGAAGAACACCTATTCGGGGGGCGTCATGGCAGCGCCCATGGATCATAGGCTATATGCCGTATAGGTGAGTATGTTCTATCATAGATCTACATGTTAACGTTTGTGTAAGCTTGTTAAGTTGTATGTGCATATGTTAAATTATGATTGGTAATAAATATAACAATTAAAATGAAAACCCACTTAAACATCCACATGTTAACCCGCCTGTGTGTTTGTTAATTTAGACATTTCTGTTTTAACTTACATGGTTGCTCGATAACTCCTGAAAAATAATATACAGGTTGCGATACTTCATTTCAGTGATTTCATTATCCACCTTTCATCTTAAGATCCAAAAATATCAAGAATTTACCGCAAATCGCCATTTTGGATCATAAAAAATTCTATGTAGGTGACGGTTAGACCGGGCACCCACCAACGCCGATACACACCGATACAAAATGACCAAATCGTAGCGTATCGGGAGGTATATCGTAGTGTATCGGTGTGCGTCGTAATGTGTTGGGAGGGTGCATGAAAAAGGTACCATGGTCCCGATACACCCGGATATAGCTCACGACACCGCCAGCGTAATCAACCATATTTCCTTTATAATTCCAGAAATAATGCATATTTATGATTTATATTTTACCTGTAGATACAAAACAATATTATGTGATATTTCATAATAGTATTTAATGAAAAAAATCAGTAAAATGATCGATTTGAGACCTTTATCTATTATCAAATTTGACCATATTTGCAGAGCGACATTATCATTATAGATTCTAGGTATTCCGAAAATTTCATAACTTTCCGTCGATTATTTCATATGATTTCCCGTTCAAAGCTTACAATCGACACACGATCGAATGTTGTAGAACCTCTATGATACAGGCTTTTATCGTAGCATATCGCTGTGTATCGGTAGCATTATCATAGAAACCTGACTAACTGCCCCGATATGCACTACGATTTCGCTACTATCTGGATTTTGTATCGGGAGGTCAATATCAGCCTATATCGGTGCATATCGGGGGCCCAGTGGACACCTCACTTATTGTTTATATATGTAGCCCCTAAAGTTTCCGTGAGGTTGCAGCATGGACATTTCCGTTTATCCTACCCCTAATATAAAATCCCATAGGCTTAACATTGGGTTTCCGTATGCCACGCTGACTGGCATACAGAGTTTTATATGCCACTAGTGGCATACAGCATTGTTATCACGTATTATTCCAAAATCGAGGAGATAGGGTAGGATAAAATCAAAACCTGATTCGTTTTAATCTTGTCCATCGTATTCCACTCCTGAAGTTTTGGCTCCGGACTTCACTCGGCTTCGCCTCATGAAGTTACTTTGCCAAACTCCAGTCGTGGAATACGATGGACAAGATTAAACCTCATCCAGTTTTACGATAGTATCCTCTTAGGACACAAGTAGCCTTAGTCGACAGCAATACACATTCTCAATGTGTTTTCAATGGCGACTCCGTATCAGGTGGACAATTAGAAGGAAAATCATGAAATGAAAATAATGTGATCCGTACTCCACGAAGTTTGACTCTGGAGTAATTCACAAAGTGAACCGGATTGAATTATGTAGTGTTCAAATGAGGTGGATTGCGGACCACATTATTTTCCTTGAGAAGATTTTGATTTGATTTCATCCTGTATACATGGTCAGGAATATTATTAATCAATAAAATAACTCACCCAATTAGCCATTGACTATTGGGTACACTACCTTCATGGCCGTGGAGTATGATTTCCTAACATTAAGCCTATGAAGAAAAATAGCGGGTGAGAAAATAAATAGGTTTACACTCACTGTTTCTATTTACAGTAGTAAATCTGAGAAGTCACGAAGCGTTACCTTCAGTAGATCGACCAGTAGGTCAGGACTGGCGTCCGGGCTCCGGCCGAGTCCAAGCAGTGTGGCCAGCGATGAAGCTACCATACGCTGGTTCAGGAGGCCAGGGTCTGCCTCCAAGGCTCTGTACAGAAGTCCACGTCCCAGCTTTACTTTCCTCCTGCTGTCTGCGTACACCTGTCGCAAAGAGGAACACGGTTAAGAACAAAGGTTAAAATCTATCGAAAATATGCTCCAGTCACAAAGTGGAAAATGATTAACAGCACACGTTGTAAACCATTGAAAATATGCTTATGTCGCAAATTGGAAAATGATGAACAACACACATTGTAAACTATTGAAAATATGCTCCTGTTGCAAAGTGGAAAATGATTAAAAACACAGGTTGTAAATTATTGAAAATATGCTTATGTCGCAAATTGGAAAATGATGAACAACACACGTTGTAAACTATTGAAAATATGCTCCTGTCGCAAAGTGGAAAATGATTAAAAACACAGGTTGTAAACTAGGAAAATATGCTTATGTCGCAAAGTGGAAAATCATTAAAAGCGAAGGTCATGAACTATTGAAAATATGCTCCTGTCGCTAAGTACAGAACGATGAACAACACAGGTTGTAAACTATGAAAATATACTCCTGTCACAAAGTGGATAATAATTAAAAACACAGGTTGTTAACTATTGAAAATATGCCCCAAATATCCCTAGAACATTCTTGAAAAGTTTCATTAAATGGAAATTACTGACAAAATTTTTAGTGTCCTTCAATACAACTACATCATATTATATGTAAAGCTGCAGCTCACTTCGTCTTCGCCAAGGTCAGTGAGTGTGCGGGGAATCTGCTGAGACAGCACGTCACCCACGAGTCTCTGCGCAGATGCACCGACGTCATCTGGACTGACGTCATCAGGGCTGCCGTCCTTCGGGCTGACGGCTTCTGCTTGGTCATCCAAGCTCCCGATCAAGTTCCTAGTGAACCTCTGAGATACGCTCCTTCTTCGTCTTCGATGCCAGTGATTTATGTCGTTCGATTCCTCCATGTCATATCCAAACAGTAGTCGGTATAACTGTATGAAAAAAGCAAACAGAATTAGAATTGCATGCTCTGACAGGTTTAGCTTTCCACTGGTTGTAAGAGACTCAGACTGAAACTCAGCATCCTAAAGGTAGATTTGTCTTTTTTTCTATTTGGTATTGAGTACGTGGCTAGGTGTTATCTATAGGGCAGCTACCGCTTGAGTGAGCTTGATGTTGACATCGGCTGACGTCACATGTCTGTTCGTTTGATTATGACATTGTTGACAGCGGCGTCATCGTGGTGATTTGCCTAGTGTCAAGTTGTTGACACATGATTTGCGGAGATGGGTTGTCATGTGTTGAACATGGCAACTACAGCGGTTTCATCCATGGGAATCCTCAGGCTGCACGGATGGATGTGGATTAAGTTTGTGTTCAAAAAAAAAAAAAAAAAATTCTATTTGGTGTTTTGTTTGCTACTTTTTTTTTACTATCGACAGTTGTATTTATGTTGTACAGTAAAACCCCGCTTAAAGGGGCACCCTCCGTTCCGAGCTATACGTTCCCTTAAGCGGGGTTCCCCTTATGTCCCAGTTACAATCTGCTGAGACATTTGGCAGGAATCCTCCAAGATCTCCTTGGTCCTGAGTTAGATCTTATCCTCCAGCCCCAGGATACATCCTGGATTATTCAACAGCACCCAGAAGCCGTTGGTCGGGAGGAGCGTATTTTCAAGGGTTTTTTGGGCGTTTTTTTGAAAATTATTTATTGTGTCCATGAGAAACCGTTCACAGATTAAACTTCTGATCTCTTTCATACACCTTGATATATCTTAAAATCATATGAAATTACCTTTAATCGGAATTCAAAGTATAATATAGTTACCTACTATATCTAAAACGTTAGAATTTCGTCGAATCCGCTTGAAGTTGCTCCCTCACATAGAGACATAGTTAACCAGACCTAGGGCTGGAGAGTGAGGGGCCACGAGAGTGAGAATCTCGTGCAGTACTTAACTGAATCCTGCTATTTTTTGTGTGTTTCTTTACACAGATGTACTTCTATCCTTAAGATTTGTTTTGAGCTGTACTAAAAACAAAATTTAGAACTGGGAGCTGTTTCAATACCATAGACTTCACTCGACTATTGAAACAGCTCCCTGTACTTTTCCGATATCCTTTTCTTGAGAGAATGAAATGAGATCACATTTCGCTGGTAGTCGGTAGAATCGGTGTCACATGAAATGATGGTTGGGAACTAAATGATAGTTCCAGGTATTAATAGTAGGGGGCACCACTAAGCCACTAAGTGGGTGGGGAGCCACAGAGTAGAGAGAAGCCATGACGAAGTCGCTAGTATAGTATACAAAAAAAATAGGGAGCAGAGGTAAGAATGTCTAAGAACAATGTGCACAGGTGTATAATAAGTACCATGGTACTGGAGTTATTTGTACCACCATTAAACCTGTCCAAAACAGATATCATATTCCTATCTGTACTTAGTTAGCTATAAAAGGCAAAAATGTGGTCAGGTCACTTAGTGACTCTACAAGCATGTGTACTACAGTAGGCTATAGCCATAACCTAAAGACCAACCGTCCACCTGCTAATAACTTCCTTATGGTACTGGGGTTATTTGTACTTAAGTTTAGCTACTAGTTTCGGTCTGTGTGTTTGGACTTCATCAGGGTTTTTGTCTAATTGACTAATTATAAGTTATATGGAGGACAAAGCCCCTGCTCCACCACAGTTCTCACAAGTGTTGGAGTTTATAATAAAAAAAATCACTAAGAGAAAACAGAGATGACTCACCTCTTGCATGTTGATGCTTGCATTTCCGACAGCTCTCAGATCATCCGCTGGGATCGACAGGTTGCGAATGAGTGACTCCTGAAGTGCCGACCAGTTGTCGAACAGTGTGTAAATTTCCAGGTCTATGAGAGAAGAAATACCACTTAGTACTAATTCAGTCTCATGATGTATAAATCTCCAAGTGTACGAAAGAATAAATACCACTTAGTACTACCTCACTCTCATAACATAAAATCTCCAAGTCTACGGGAGAATAAATACCACTTAGTATTAATTCACTCAATGAGTCTACGGGAGAATGAATACCACTTAGTACTAATTCACTCTCATAATGGATAAATCTCCAAGTCTACATTAGAATATATCCCACTTAGTACTAATTCACTAAATGAGTCTACGGGAGAATAAATACCACTTAGTACTAATTCACTCAATGAGTCTATGGGAAAATAAATACCACTTAGTACTACCTCACTCTCATAACATACAAATCTCCAAGTCTACGAGAGAATAAATACCACTTAGTATTAATTCATTCTCATAATGTATAAATCTCCAAGTCTACAAGAGAATGAATACCACTTAGTAATTAATTCACTCTCATGACATGTAGATCTCCAAGTCTAAGAGAAAAGTAAAACCTAGTAATAATTCCCAATTGCAATGTGTCTATGAGACAAAAAGAGCCCTATAGAACTAATTCCCTAATGAGGTAAATTTCCAGGTTTATATGCTAAGACAGTATTAGCCGTCCATAAGGTCGTCCATAAGTGTTGAATAAAGTTGACCCACATCGTCCCTGGGTTACTAGGAAAACGAGGAAAATAAATGCAGTTTCAGATAAAAGTGGTTGAATACTCCTCGGAGTTGACTCTGTGCAATATACTCGCATGTGCTCGGATATTACTATGTGTCAACTTTTCAGAGCATAGGACCGCTTGTATCTGAAACCAGTCAATATAAGTTGATTTTTTTTTTTAAATAAAAGTTGTTCTGGATGAGGCTAGGTATGTGTTCTTGGGCAACTACCACTTGAAATTTTTCTTTTTAATAAAAGTGAGAAAAAAAAGACCATATGTATATGGTTTAGAGGTAGACTACCTTGTAGCTGGGTGAAGATGATTTTTCTTTTTTTAAACAAAAGTTGTTCTGGACGAGGCTAGGTATGTGTTCTAGGGCAACTACCGCTTTAAATTTTTTTTAGATAAAAGTGAAAAAAAAGAAAAGCACATGTACATGTTTTCAAGGTAGACTACCTTGTAGCTGGGTGAAGATGATTTTTTTCTCTATTTTAAACAAAAGTTGTTCTAGACGAGGCTAGGTATGTGTTCTAGGGCAACTACCGCTTGAAATTTTTTTCAATATAAGTGAAAAAAAACAACACGAAAAGCACATGTATATGCTTTAGAGGTAGACTACCTTGTAGCTGGGTGAAGATGATTTTTTCTCTATTTAAAAAAAAAGTTGTTCTAGACGAGGCTAGGTATGTGTTCTAGGGCAACTACTGCTTGAACATTTTTTTTAATAAAAGTGAAAAAAAAGAAAAGCACATGTATATGCTTTAGAGATAGACTACCTTGTAGCTGGGTGAAGATGTGGTGCAGCGCCGCTGGGTCCTCGATGATGCTGCGGTAGAGTGCTGGAAGACGGTCCATGTCGCCCGGGGTGAAGGCCGGGTCGAAGAAGTTGTTGTGATGCGCAATCTCACTGAACTGCGTCAGGAACTTGGCCGCTCTACAATACAAAACACCTCACATTGAGTCCCACACCGGGCCTTCGTAAAGAAAAATGGTATGGTAAAGCTCACCAACCAACCAACCAGGAAGTGGTTTACTTGTGGTTTTTTTTTTGGTTTTTTTTTTACGGATACGGAGGATTTGCACGAAGGACAAAAATTTCCTGACGAATGCCCTCCATAAGGCGTTTCACTTCAAGGCAAGAGGATACCCACCTAAGCTAATAGCGGATAGCTTAATACGAGCATATCGCAAACCCCGACCGGTCTGGCCACCACCCACCAAGAGTGAGGAGAAAGATCATCCCTTAGTGTTGGTAACCACATACCACCCCACATTTAATGCAGTACGGAAAATTGTGATGGGGAATTGTGATATACTGTCCCGTTCAGCCGAAATCACATCCCTACACAAACAACGGGTTGTAGTAGGCCTCAAGAGACCACCCAATATCAGGGATATACTGATATGGGCGAAGGTCTCTTATCTTGAGAAATGGCAAGGGAAAAACATCCTAGCTATATCAGGTGCTCCGTCGAAAACTTCGAACGAGTGCACAAATGAAAACTGCCATTACTGTATGGCACTTGATACCAGTGGGAGGATCACATCCTCCACCTCAGGTAGAGAATATTCGGCGAAACACAATGTCTGTTGTCAAAGTTCGAACCTCATCTACTGCATAACATGCAAGAGATGCAAAAAATCAGTACGTTGGGCAAACGAAACGTTGCCTTATGGATAGATTCCAACAGCACTTCTATCGCATCCAGTATAACATGGTGGAAACCAACATGGGCTTCCATTTCAATACCGATGGCCACATGGGACTATCGGACGTATCCATACACATCAAAGATTTCATACACCGCTCCCCCCATTCGGAGGCAGCAACCACACTGCGAAATCGCATTGAACGGAATTGGATGTTCAGACTGAAAACCCAAATTCCATTTGGTCTAAACCTAATAGATGCACCCAACTATTAGTCACCAACACCACACCACCCCCACCCCCTCGTGGGTCGCAGCCCTATTGCCTCGTCTAAAAAATTTTAATTGATTACTGGACTGTGGACCTAAAAATCAGAACACTTCCATTCCCTATAACTCATAGGGTGGATGCTTTTCCGATTGGGTTAAAGGATGGTGAAACCATTACTGTCTGAATTACAGTGTGGAGGTTGCACTATCTCCAGTAGGTCTTTCTATTTCTAAATGGATTGGGATGGGCCGAGATGAATCATCCCGTCCCCAAAAAGTGATAATATCACATGCCTTGACCTAGCCATACTAATTAAGATGCCTGAAGAGTCCGAACCGGATGAAACCTTGACTTATTCCCCACCAACACTGTTAAATTTAACAGTATTCCACCAAGAAATCTGCTTGGTGCAAAAATCCCCAACACTGTACTGTGTTGGAGAGTGAGAACACGGTTACAGCCGGTTCCCAAGGTGGCGGCGATTGTTGTTACATAGGTAACGATTGTTAGCCTGGAGATAACATAGCAACCTGGTTCAAAAGTGACAGGAAGTTGTCATTATCAAGTTAACATTGGCTTATTACAGAGGTGTCATAGCCACGTCTTACTAATTACTTGTGGTTTTTAGAGCATGCTGATTTACTTGTGGTTTTTAGAGCATGCTCATATACTTCTGGTTTTTAGAGCGTGCTCATGTACTTGTGGTTTTTAGAGCGCGCTCATATTCGTTGCCTATAAAAGGTTAGGAGTGGTTACATACACTTTCAGCGTGCTGACAAAAATCTATCCCTTCACTATCTGCGTGCTATTCCTAGTGTTATTGGATAATGAGCAGGGTGCCAGTGTCTGAGGGTCTTAGAGGCATGCCCGGCTGACCATAACCAATCACTCAAGACCGAAATACCTCATTGACCCACTGTTACTTGATATGTTTTTATCCTAGACTCAGGCAGTTAGAGAAAGGGCAAGTTGACTGGGTGCAAGTGGGTTACAGAAAACAATCCATATACTGAATATAACCAAAACCTTTTAGTTGCTATTCATATAAAAATTGCACGCTCATTAATCAATGATGAACATACATTTGCTCCTAATTTTATCTATTAAGCAGATAATTGATGAATATTGACGGTTTTCCATTCATTTTCTTTAAAAATGTTTTATAGGACAACGATTCACCAGTTACAAAAACTATGCAGTCTACCATCAGTTCCTAGAGGTATATGTGATAAACAAGAGACATGAGTGAATGTAATGAAGTAGGTAAAGGTCCAGACATAAAATACTACTGTTACAAAAGTTTTGTTTTTGTTTGTTTGTTTGGTTTGATTTTACGTCCAGTCAACCATTATAGGTCCTTTCCAGACTTTCTCAAGGTTCTTTTACACCACTAGGGTGGTGATCGAATCTATGTGATGAATTCAGGTAGAAATCTCACCCTTACACATTTACCGAGGTGAGAGTTCTTTTACTTCCCACACCACATAGGTTACAATAGTTGTGACCTTGTTCACTATTATCCTATTTGGATATTATTATATACCTACGTCCGAATGTCTATTAAATACTGCCTGCTGCTAGGGGTGCAGTAATAATAATGTTTGTGCCCGCTGTGACTGCGACTTTGTATGTCATTAAAATGGTGTTTTTTCACCAATTAAAGGTATATAATAATAAGCAAACGTCCTCACTGTAGACGAAATAGTTCTCGTTCTCTCGTTTTTTATACTGCCTTCCGCCTATGGCATCAGGCATTATGAAATCAATGACTGACCTCGAACAGGAACCGTTTCGTCCACAGTAAGGACGTTTCCTAATATTCTCGAACGAAGCTAGTGAAGATATGACTATGTCATTATGCTACCACTGTGAATGACGGTTTGGTTGAAGGACCGTGACATCAATCAGAACACTATTGCATGGCAACAGTCACACACGCTACTGTCACTTGCTTACGGTGTCTGCTGTCACTTGCTTTTGATGGCAACCTTGATTTTGCGGTCAAACTGATGATTTTAACTCAATAACCAGTAGTTTCATCCTGTAGTGAATCATCAGGCAAATGTTTGTGCACAATATTTGTAACAATTTGTAAGATTAATTGCGCACCCCTCTCATAAGATCTCACACTCTCTAAGTAGTATTCTGTACAAAGTTCTCACTAGCCCTATGGGAGAATACTTCTTAACGAACTAGGCTTAGAGCCTTGAGAATCCATTGACCTGCCTCCCATGCTAAACACATACACCAGATTCCTATAATAATGCCACCTAGCGGAAATACTGTGTACTTGGCGCCCTAGTGGCTTTATTTAGATTGGAATACAGTATACCACTTAGAGAGTGTGAGATCTTAATAACTTGTAACCCCAAAGTTATAGGACTTTGTGGGTTCGAGTCCCGCTGCAGCCACTCTTCTTCTTCATTCCCAACAGTGGTAGTTTTACTGTTAAAGCAAAGGTCAATCCTTCCCATACCATGTCTCTGTGGTGTGGGAAGTAAAAGAACTCTCACCTCGGTAAATAGATATCGTCAAAAATTATCTCTCTGGCCATGTGTAAATATGAAGCCCAATTATCAAACCCATGTATAACTAAAAAAAATTTTATGCAAAACTAAATTTCCCAGGCTATTCCAGGTTTTTCAGGCTTTCTGTGAGAATTCCAGGTTTTTCCAGGCCTGGAAAACTCAAAAGCATAATTCCAGGCTTTTCCAGCTTTTCCAGGCTCTGTACGAACCCTGAAAGATAGATTTCTACCTAAATTCATTACATAGATTCAATCACTACCCTAGTGGTGTAAAAGAACCTTGAGAAAGTCTGGTGAGAACCTCTAATGGTCAACTGGACGTTAAATCAAACCATCAAACAAAACAAAGGTAGACGAGGGGAAGTACTCACGTGGCGTTGGGCATGTTGATGTAGCCCTCGTTGTCAAGCTCGCCATGCGCGCAGAATGCCTGCATGATGGACATGACCCCAGCCGACGGCAGAGGGCGCGCTGTGAAATACTCTGCAGGGAAAATCACCAAAATACACATAAAACAGGGATGTCAGTTGGGGTCATGAAAAAATAAGGATATATGTTTCATGTGGAATTTACTGCCTCGGAGAGACTGAGAAAACATGGAAAATATATTGTTATTGGCCATGGAATGAGGCTGGAGTGTGTGGAGAAATTTTTCTATTGGTTTGAGTAAGGCCCTATTTTTCTCTTTGCTTTACAAACAGAGGGGAAAGTTTCCATTCCACGCAAATTAGCCCCTTAGTTTCCCCCATAAGCGGGGTGTCCCAGAACTGGGGTTTTACTGTAGGTGTTTTTGCTAAGTCTTGTTAGAACCTAGACTAAAACACAAATTCAGACCCACAGACATGATCCAAAATATTACATATACAAAAGCACAACCACACACTTAGACAACAAGAAGCAAGACACATAGACATGATCACAACAATTACATATACATAAGCATAACCACACATGTAGACTAAAGTGGTGATTCCACCAACACACAAAATCTAGCGAGATTAGTCACAATTTGGGTGTCTTGCTAAGTCGGGCTAGGTTTGAATAATCGCGTGCCTATTAGTCGCGATGTGTCTTGCGGTGTCACGGTGGTGGAGCACCAAAATATACACCTGATACCGCATGCCTATGTTTTGCGTCAACGAAGGTATGACACATCGCGCCACTGTAAGATATTACCAAGATATATCACGACAAATCCATCCTGTTGGTGGAATCAGCCCTTAGGCAGGGTGGCCCCCTTAAGATGGGTGGCCCCTTAAGCGGATGGCCCCTTAAGCGGGGTGGCCCCTTAACCCTTTAAGGACGCATGATGCCTGGAGGCATCACCGCACTAAAGACGCATGATGCCTGAAGGCATCACCGCACTAAAGACGCATGATGCCTTGAGGCATCATTGTCCCAATATTAAGAAAAATATTTTAACAAAGAAATAATAGAGCAATATTCATGAAATCTTCAGAAAATATAGATATAATATCATATTTAGTATTTCTATTAAAAAGAAATAAAATATTTATGATTATATATCATATTGCATGATTACAAACTTGGATATCAGTTTTAACTATTATGTGGCCGTCCTGTAGCCAGACAGACTGCCACCAGTATCCATCCTTATGGGAGTAGCTGGACCCCAGGAGCCGTCCTTAAAGGGTTAAGCGGGGGTGGGCCCTTAAGCGGGGTGGGCCCTTAAGCGGGGTGGCCACTTAAGCGGGGTTAAAATTAACTCTCAATAGAGGGAAAAATTTCCGTTCCGAACAAATTGATCCCTTAAGCGAGGTGCCCCCATAAGGGAGGTGTACTGTACAGAAACACAACCACACACGTAGACTAAGACGCATGATGGGATAACACACAGACTCACTTGCTCCGACGGCGCGTGGTGGCTGGTCCTTTCTGATCAGGATGAGGATGACGAACAGTACAAGTGGAATGAAGAGCTCGAACATCAACACGAACTGAAAAAAGAAAAGCAGGTGTTTTCTGTAAAAACAATATATATTACTATATACCTGTGAGCGAATGTCTATGAAATACTATCGTAAAACCGGATGAGTTTTAATCTGGGCTCCCGTATGCGACGACTGGAGTTTGGCGTGGTGATATCACGAGGCGGAGCCGAGTGATATCCGGAGCCAAAACTCCAGTCGTCGCATATGGGAGCCCAGATTAAAACGAATAAGGTTTTGATTTTATCCTACCCCCTGTGAACGATGTTTTTATGTGAGGATGATAACAAAAAAACACGATAAAAGCTTTCTGAAGTCCTCCATATAGCTCTCCTTGCTGCTCTGAAGGTGCTTGGAACTACTTTCAGCTGCTGATCTCTGATTGGTCCATTTTTTGTATGCTCCTAGGAGCTTTTTATCCGTATGCGACATACGGGCGCATACGGAAAGTCAATGTTAAGCCTATGGGATTTTATATTAGGGGTAGGATAATACCCGCTGCTAGGGGTGTAGTATAGATAATGGTCATGCCCGCTGTGACAGCGGGCCGTAGTGAATGGCATAGGCTTTGTACAGTTAATAAAACTGCGTTTTAAACGAGTAGTAGTTATATAGCAATAAGAAAACGTAGTGACTGAGTCCGTCTGGTGTCCGTTCTTTGGTCATTTGATGAAAAAATACAGCCCTCCTGCCTGCGGCGTCAGGCCATATTTTTTCATCAAATGACCTCAAACGGCCACCTGTACGGACTCAGTAACCACGTTTTCTCATATTAACATTTTTGCCTAGTAGGTTATCCTTTAATCAACATACGATCCGAAGGTATATTGTGTACACATAGAATTGACAGTACTGTAGGTATGGGTGTTTTCGTACATGTCATACAATATTCTAGTTATAGGTGTGAATACACTTTTTTTTTTTTTTTATAACTTTATTCATTCTGCCAGAGGCAGGTCTTCCATGAACAGTGTGAGAAAACTTGGAACAGTAAAAATCCATAGAAAAACACAGGTAATTAGGTAATTGATGATAGTAATGAGGATGGAAGTACAATGATTAGTATTGCGCTCACTAATCAAAGTTCATGTTATCTAGTTCAGTCTCTGCTAGTTTTTTATAGCTGGTTTTATTTGGAGCCAGTTGCGTTTATGGGCATAGCTTGTTCCAGAGCGTTTCGCCTCTGAAACTGGGGCTTTTCTTAAATCCATTGTTTCTGAAACGCAATTGCTTAAACCTAACTTTTTCATCACTGTGCGTCCTACGTACAGATACATCAAGATTTTTGTCATCCTTTGATCGTTTATAAATAAGGCTTAGCAGCTGCCGATCTCTTCTATGCTTGAGATTCTTTATTTTGCACACATTATGTAACTGATTAACACCCATGTACTTGATGTACAATACTGTAGGTATTAAAAAAGAAACCAACAAGTTTTGGTCAAAGCCTTCGTTCTCCACGAGTTTGATGCGGTGTGATATGAACGAGGTGACAGCCAAGTGAATATCATGTAGGGTTCAAACGAGTTGCTGAATGATTTCTTTGACCAAAACGAGTTGCTTTCTGTTTTTATCTCACCCCTGTACACACTAAAAGAATGTACAACACACATGATATAGACCATGGAGAACGGACTGCAATACTTGTAGGGGCATGGAGAACGAGTTCCCAATGTTAAGCCTATGGATATCTATTCCAGGGGTAAAATAAATACATAATATTACCATGATTTCGATCTGAGTGGCCATATTCTCCACGTAGTTGATGCGAAGTAAAACTCTGAGCGATAGCGAGGAGTATTACGTAGTGTCAACTACAAGGAGAATACGGCCACACAGATCGAAATCATGGTTATGTTGTATTTATTACTCACCTTTCGAGTAATTATTAGGGAAAAAATCTTGTAAATTTGATGTAAGAGCCATGCATTGTTTATATAAATTAGTTCCTATAATGCCCGTCATGTGGCCCAAAAACCCATACTCTCCTATGAGATTCCGGAGGTCTGTATTCTACTCAGTAGCGATCTGTAGGCTCCATAGGATTAGCAGGGAGACTCCGTATTAGGTGGGTAATAAAGGTGTGTACGCACTGGATGTAAAAGATCAAAAAGATGTAGAAATCCTATCGAACCCGCACTCCCCCTGAATAAACAGATGTCCACTCTGTAAATGAAAACTTGAACACTTTATTCCTAATAACTGTTCGACGTTTCGACCTACGAGGGTCTTCTTCAGGACAGGAAGTGAAGGAAGGTAGAGAACGATCCTTATATTTATAATAAACACCCGGTCATCTCATTATGGTGACCAAAGCCCGAGGGCCAAAAACATTTTCAAATCACATTTTGGTAATCAGACAATAAGAGGTGATCTCAAATAGGGTCCAGAACTAAGAATGTTAAGTCAGGTAAGAAGTTCATGTATCCCAAATGTCAGTAATATATAAAAAAAACTCCAGTAACTTACTGTTGGATGTAAAATAGTAAAGATATATACACAATATTGACTGGATTCAGATACAGACGGCTGTATGCTCTGAGGAGTTGACCTTTAGTAATATCCGATTGTATGCAAGGATATTGCATAGGGCCAACACAGAGGAGCATACAACTGCTTCTATCTTAAAACCAGTCTATATTGTATCTATTATCCACCTTTATCTAACTGGTGGTGTGCCAAATTTAGTTCACTTTGGTTTTGCACAATATCTTATTCATGCACACTATTTTCTATGGACACTATATATTCAGTTGTGTATACCTTGGATGTACACTACTGTAGGTATATGCACAATATCAACTGGTTTCAGGTACAAACGGCCGTATGCTCCATGGAGTTGACGCGTAGTAATATCCGAGCGTATGCGAGGATATTGTCCAGAGGCAACTCCGAGGAGCATACAACCACTTTTATCTCAAACTAGTCCATATTGTATTTATTATCCACCTTTAACTGACAAGTGGCATACTGGTATTAGTTAGTTTAGGTGCGCACTATTTTTTCATATGCACTATTTTTCCGTATGCGCCGGCTTTTGCAACCCGGAGCATACAATATTGTCCATACACACTCCCTATATCTTTTATATGGACACTTTGTATTGGGTGGATAATAATATCAAGAAACATTACGAAATTTCATACAATTGTTTATATGGAATGAGTTGTTTTCGCGGAATGATAACACGAAGCGGAGCTGAGTGATATCTGTAGAAGAAGACAACGATTGTATGAAATTAAGTGACGTTTAGATTTTATCCTGTCCCATCACATGTTTTTAACTTCATAGGTCACCTGTGGCATATAAATATTATATGGCATAACCGTGGCATACAGTAACTCCATGTAACACCATAAATCTCCATAGACTTAACATGGTGTGACTGTATGTCACGGTTATGCCATAAAATATTTATATGCCACTGGTAACATATGAAGTTAAAAACATGTGACAGGGTAGGATAAAATCTAAACATCACTCAATTTCATATAATCGTTTACATGCCATTCATTGTCTTCCACTACAGATATCACTCAGCTCTGCTTCGTGATATCATTCCGCAAAGACAACTCATGCCATATAAACAATCATATGAAATTTCGTGATGTTTCATGATAGTAGGAATAGGTGTGTACACACAGGACATAATAGGTATACTTGCGTAGACTGATATGCAGTGGTATGTACACATATTGTCCCTCTAGTCAACAGGTTTTATTACTTATACAACTTTCTGGAGTGTATAAAATATCTCCTGAAGCAACCAATAACATATAGGCACCACTTACAACCTATCTTCCATTCAGTCAATGAAGTGCAGGGCACATCAAAAGTTGGCTCTAAGTAACTAGACCTGAATTAGAATCGTAAAATGACTTCAGTGCAATTCTATCTTATACTAATTTTGAAGAAATGATGAAAAAGAGACCACTAGATATCAATCCATTGGTATATTATCAGTAAGAATAAGACGGTATATAATATAGACCCCATTTTAGGTTGTATAAATGATGTCTTGTAAAATTCTCATAAAAAAGTCTGTAGCGGTTATGGACTAAGAAGCTATATAAATTTCTTTGTGTTTGTTGGCGGGTTGCGCTAGGCCTGGGAAGGAGGCGTTTATTGACTGAGGCTCCTCAGTTGGCGTGCGGGGAGCAATCAATAGCGGTTAGTCAATAAGTTACACGGCTCGGAGCACACGCCGGCCAGACAATAATGACCGATGAGACAGAGACACGACTCACCGGCTTAACCGCCTCGCTACGAGCCCGTCACAATGAGATGGGTTTACCGCAGTATAATGACAGTCTAGATGGGTTTACCGCAGTATAATGACAGTCTAGATGGGTTTACCGCAGTATAATGATAGGCTAGATGGGTTTACCGCAGTATAATGACAGGCTAGATGGGTTTACCGCAGTATAATGACAGTCTAGATGGGTTTACCACAGTATAATGACAGTCTAGATGGGTTTACCGCAGTATAATGACAGTCTAGATGAGTTTACCGCAGTATAATGATAGGCTAGATGGGTTTACCGCAGTATAATGACAGTCTAGATGGGTTTACCGCAGTATAATGACAGTCTAGATGGGTTTACCGCAGTATAATGACAGTCTAGATGGGTTTACCGCAGTATAATGATAGGCTAGATGGGTTTACCACAGTATAATGACAGTCCAGATGAGTTTACTGCAGTATAATGACAGTCTAGATGGGTTTACCCCAGTATAATGACAGTCTAGATGGGTTTACCGCAGTATAATGTTAGGCTAGATGGGTTTACCGCAGTATAATGACAGTCTAGATGAGTTTACCGCAGTATAATGACAGGCTAGATGGGTTTACCGCAGTATAATGACAGTCTAGATGTGTTTACCGCAGTATAATGACAGGCTAGATGGGTTTACCACAGTATAATGACAGTCTAGATGGGTTTACCACAGTATAATGACAGTCTAGATGAGTTTACCGCAGTATAATGACAGTCTAGATGTGTTTACCGCAGTATAATGACAGGCTAGATGGGTTTACCACAGTATAATGTTAGGCTAGATGGGTTTACCGCAGTATAATGACAGTCTAGATGAGTTTACCGCAGTATAATGACAGGCTAGATGGGTTTACCGCAGTATAATGACAGTCTAGATGTGTTTACCGCAGTATAATGACAGGCTAGATGGGTTTACCGCAGTATAATGACAGTCTAGATGGGTTTACCACAGTATAATGACAGTCTAGATGGGTTTACCCCTGTATAATGACAGTCTAGATGGGTTTACCCCATTATAATGACAGTCTAGATGGGTTTACGGCAGTATAATGATAGTCTAGATAAGTTTACGGCAGTATATGACAGTCCAGATGGGTTTACCGCAGTATAATGACCGTCTAGATGAGTTTACCGCAGTATAATGGGTTTACCGCAGTATAATGACAGTCTAGATTGGTTTACCGCAGTATAATGACAGTCTAGATGGGTTTACTGCAGTATAATGACAGTCTAGATGGGTTTACCGCAGTATAATGACAGTCTAGATGGGTTTACCGCAGTATAATGATAGTCTAGATAAGTTTACGGCAGTATAATGACAGTCCAGATGGGTTTACCGCAGTATAATGACCGTCTAGATGAGTTTACCGCAGTATAATGGGTTTACCGCAGTATAATGACAGTCTAGATTGGTTTACCGCAGTATAATGACAGTCTAGATGGGTTTACTGCAGTATAATGACAGTCTAGATGGGTTTACCGCAGTATAATGACAGTCTAGATGGGTTTACCGCAGTATAATGACAGTCTAGAAACCCGTAACAGTTACGCATCTCAGTGGGTGAGATGTCGTACGAGCCCGAGACAGGGAGATGAGTTTACCACAGCACAATGAGTCTAGGAACCTGTAAAAGTTAAGCATCTCAGCGGGTAACATGTGGTACGAGCCTGGCACAATAAGATAGGCTTACCGCAGTAAAATGACAGTCTAGATGGGTTTACCGCAGTATAATGACAGTCTAAATGTATTTACCGCAGTATAATGACAGTCTAGATGGGTTTACCGCAGTATAATGACAGTCTAGATGTGTTTACCGCAGTATAATGACAGTCTAGAAACCTGTAGAAGTTACGCATCTCAGTGGGTAAGATGTGCTATGAGCCCGTCACAATGAGATGGGTTTACCGCAGTATGACAGTCTAGATGGGTTTACCGTAGAATAATGACAGTCTAGATGGGTTTACCGCAGTATAATGACAGTCTAGGATCCTGTAAAAGTTGCGCATCTCAGTGGGTAAAGCCTATAAGACACCGACCTGACGGCTGTGCCCGATTCTACCTTTGCCCAACAGATCCGTCGGGTCTGTGACAATCTGCATCAATCGGGTCAATGTAAGCACTTCACCGACCCGATTTTATTGCTTTTCCCGATGCGTCGCACATTCACCGACTGTTCCCGATTCTGAGCAGGCCGTTTGAATAGCAATACTATGTCTTATATAGAGGTGTAGGGGAGACACAAGCAATCATAGATCTGAAAACCGTTTCCTGATATTTTAAATATACCAGAAGTTACGAATCTTTGCATTATTGCCTATATATATTTATCACCCGACCCGCATCCTTTGATCTTATCCCGGGTAATTTACGAGGTTATAAAAGGATGAAGTGTGGTCGGGAATAGTGTAGATGTTGATGTCTTATAGGTATCGGGGCGGGGCGGAGCTGGGGCAGGGGCTGGGGCTGGACTGGGTTGTATGGGCCTTGCTGGACTGGGCTGGGCGGGGCTGTGACTGGGCTGGGGTTGGGCTGGGGCCGGGACCAGGGGTTGGGTTGGGGCTGGGCAGGGGCTGGGCTGGGGTGGGCTGGGGTGGGCTGGGGTGGGCTGGGCTGGGCTGGGCTGGGCTGGGCTGGGTTGGGCTGGGCTGGGTTGGGCTGGGATGGGCTGGGGCTCGGTCTGGGTCTGGGTCTGGGTCTGGGGCTGGGGCTGGGGCTGGGGCTGGAGCTGGGGCTGGGGCTGGGGCTGGGGCTGGGGCTGGGATGGGATGGGCAGGGGATGGCCTGGGCTGGTATGGGCTGGGCTGGTATAGGCTGGGCTGGGCTGGGTGGAGCGGGGCTGGGCTGAGCTGGTACGGGCGGGGCTGTGCACTATGCACTTGTCCTATATTATGTTACGTCTATCGAATTAACATCATATAGAAATAGTGGAAACATATGAATGCATAGTATGACAACCTGTATAAAGGAATGAATGGTCATGTGACCTGCTGATGTAAGCAGCAGAGGAGTATACCTGCTGAAGACGCCTACTATGAACATTCAATGTGTGAATCCATCGGTTCTGTGAGTTGCCTACAGACTGACGTGTGGGTAACTGACTCTCAGTAGACAGTGCACAGAACATGCGGACTGAACTATTAAGATCAACTCAGGGGCACTAGGACTCACGGACTGAATCCAACTGAAATATTAGGAACTGAAGTGAACAACTGCAAAGGAGAACATGAACTAAGAACGATTGAACTAGACATTGGATATTTGCAGACAATAAGCTGAAATTTATTATACAGTTTGTACCAACACAGTTGACAAGATTGATACATTGCTGTTGATTAATAATCCATGTAACATGTAAACTACAGATTGCTCTCAGGAGATTAAAACGATTAACTTTACTTGTATTGTTCCTCATTCCTCCTCTCAGGTCATCGAGATGTGAAGTCACTGTGTCTCGGTGACTATGCTAAGCAAGTAGTTCTACCTAAAATCCTGACTTAACCTAGGAAACAACGAAGGACTTAAGATAATGAGCTAGCTACCTAAACAACTACTTAAGGGCCAATAATTACACCCCCACTACGGTGCAGCTGGGCTGGGCCGAGCCGGACTGCCAGTAAGGTGATTTTTTAATAAAAAGAATACAAAGTCTTTATCTTTTCATCAAATCAGTTCCTTCCATGCAAGCATGTTGTTGGATAGCAGTAGCTGCAGGGCCTCGGAGGTATGTCTGTCTGTTGGGGGTTGCCTTGACCTTTTGAAACAGTATGAAACCTGGAGGCATCACCCTGCTCTAGACGCATGATGCCTCAAGGCATCACTCATATTTAAAGCCCTACTCCTCTGTGAACTCAGCAGGTCATGGCTCAATGCACACATATATTTAGCTACCTGAGGGCATAGGAAACGTTTTCAGATAGCTTCATGATGATAGCTTCATGGATGAGTGCACACAGACCTGTCTGCATGCTCCCTAGCCGTGTGGGGGACATAACTTTGTTTCTATGTGCACCAATAAAGTAGGTCAAGCCAATATCTGGTGGTAAATGATATTGCAAATAATTTTACAAACCAATATAATTTGACTGGTTCTTGACTGATTCCTCGAACAAAGTTATGAACCATTTTGACTTCTATTTTTGTGTAAATATCCTGAATAAACCATCCACTCATGCACCTGCTGCCTCCCACCCCCCCC
Source organism: Alentia gelatinosa (assembly GCA_950022655.1). NCBI lineage: Eukaryota > Metazoa > Annelida > Polychaeta > Phyllodocida > Polynoidae > Alentia > Alentia gelatinosa. Next base: position 33,717,286 of record OX465593.1, on the reverse strand, counting down.
CCCCCCCCACGCCCCCTCACATTACGAGATTTAGAAGAAATACATGAATAGCACATCAAATATGTATTTTACCTAAATAATGACACTTCCTAAGGTGTAAGCAACTGTCAGTGCCACTTATGGAGATGGTAAATGTTACACTAATGCTCACTATAAATCAATATTGAGTAAACATCTGTTTAAGTATGCCAATTTCACCCAAAATTTCCCCCACTATTAACAAATACTTAAATATCTCAGCAAATATAGAATCTACCTAGAAAATTCCACTTCCTAGCACCTACTGTTTTTTATTATCTTTCAAATGAGGCATATTACATTATGATTGAACCAGTTTTACTGGTAGAAATATGTCCATAAAGGAGTTCTTAAAAATGGACCTGTGACTCATAAAGTCCCCCCCCCCCCCCCCAACTGAAATTTCTTTTTTCTGAAAATCCATGTCAAAATACTAAATACTAAAACTGTAAAATATTGTATGGCCACAAAACCTTCTGTCCATAAGAAACCATATTCTTATCTCTACTTAGTGAGCTATAAAAAGCAAAAATGTGGTCAGGTCATCTAGTGACTCTACAAGCATGTGTACTACAGTAGGCTATAGCCATAACCTAAAGACCAACCGTCCACCTGCTAATGAATTCAAAATATATGTGACAATAAAGCCCATAATCTCTGGTTTGATATGCAACCTTTTAAAAATCTGTAACTGTTTTCAGTCCCCATTATGGTTTCGTGGCCTATAGTCATGCTGCAGGAAGAAAGACGGGGTTTGTATGAATAGGTTTGCACCTTATTGTAAGCAGCACGTCAGATTATCACATTTTTGTATTTGTAACATGTAGGCGTACTGATGTAGGATTCTGTGGTATAATCTTACCCCTAATAACAAACGCCATGGGCTTAACTTTGGGTCACTGTATTCAGGCGAGCATCCAGTAAAGTCTTATTTATTGCACGTGGGTAACAAATGAATTATTGGGGAATTATTGGGTAGGAAAAATACCAAACTAGACTCGAATTAGTAGTGTTAGTGTTTATACCACTCTGGTCGCGTAGTAATTCACGACCTGCCCATCGAGCGATAAACACTAGCACTACAGACTCTCGTTCAGTTTCTACTAAGTCCAGTCATCTGTAATAAGTTCTTTACTGGAGTGACTCCAGGAGGTTTGATACTCTCATCAGATATTGATTTAGACACTTGGAACTTGTAAGCTATGTGATTTAGATACTAAGGTAAATTGTGTGATATGTACTTCATACGGAGTTCACAGCTAAAATGCCTAAAGCTAAGTCAAAGGGACCGTTCATTATTTACGGCAGGGGGGATGAGCTATTGGAGGAGGGGGGGAGGCAGTTTATATGAGGGTATTTGCCTAGGGGGGCAATTTATTTAGAGGTATTTGCCTGGGGGGGGGGGGGCATTTTATTTAGAGGTATTTGCCTGGGGGGGCATTTCATTTCACAGTATTTGCCGGGTTGGGGGGGGGGGGGGTGTCATTTTGCTGCATTTGCCAGTGGGGGCATTCCAATATCAATGATTTATGTTTTTACAATTTACCCATATACAAGGTTCTAGAGCTGTGGATTTTGGATAATCTGTACAATTAAGTAATTTACATATATTTAAGTATGGTGATTGTGGCAGAGAAGATAATAAGTGAGTTAACGGACCGGTACTGTAACACCTGGCAGTGCCATGTCTGTGGAGTGTGGGCTCATCTTACTAAGACTTCTTGTCATTCGCCATGCAAGAGCTTTTCTGAGATAATATTCAGTGCAATGTTTTTCAACGATCATATTACTAAAGTTAGCAGCAAAATTGTTGGCCTGTTGAGGCAGAGACTATCACAGTGTTATTGCAGATTCTTGTATTGTCATTTATGTCCGGAGTAATCTGTAAAGTTACCATAAAGGTACATATTTTCAACAAATAAACCCAGATAAAACAACAGCTGCCTGAAGAAAATATAAGCTGAATGACAGTTCCTGTGATGAATGCCTATTTTGATTAAATTCTCTCAAGAAACTCCCAAATCACCACAATAACGTTACCCAAGAGATAATACCTTCAATTGTTTATTGATGTATCAATGCGAGAACATTCTCTGGATTGAGCTCATTAGAATTGTCATACTTTGTCATAGGATTGGCCTTTGATATAGCAGTAAATCTACCACTGCTGGGGGTGAGGGAGAAAAGTGGCTGCAGTGGGACTCAAAGTCCAGTGCTCTTTACCACTGAGCTAACTCCCCACCCCTGTCGCTTTTGTTATGCTTGTACGATGCTTGCGTACAAGCATATCCAGTCTGCACCATGAGGGTGAACAATAAAGGGGCCTACATCATGTACATGTGTTTATCCTACCCCTAATAAATAACGCCATAGGCTTAACATGGGATTTATTTATGTCACGGGTAGTGACATAAAGTGTTGTTTATGCCACTACTTTCTGATACTGAAAAAATATGGTAACGGGGTAGGATAAAATCTAGACGCCACTCGTTTGAGTTTGAGCTTATTGATGCCACTCATTCTGTTGGTTCCGTTAGGTCACTCATCTTCGATTCGTGAAATTAGAGAGCCAACAAAATGCGTGGCATAAATAAGCTCAGACTCAAACTCGTGACGTCTCTTGATATTATTAGAAAGAATCTATTTTAGGCTATTGTCTAGGGGAAGGGGAAGGGGTTTTAATTTTTAGGTATTTCCGAGGAGGGGGGTTATTTTGGGGTATTTCTGAGGGGGGGAGGGTTATTTCAAGGTATTTTCGAGGGTGGGGGGGGGGGGGAGGATTTCATTTGGAGGTATTTCTGAGGAATGCTTCCTAAAATAAACAAGACTCTGACCAATTCATCATGTTCATGTCAGATGTGCTACAACCGTATTGACAATTTCTAGCATCTGATAATTACCACAGCCTTCCTCAGGAGAGTTTATGAATATAATCTGACATATTAAATCTACTGAATATTTGACCCAAGATGCAAACAATGTGGTAATTACTATTTACACATAGTACTAGTAGTAGCCTACCCAAATACACCATCAATTCTAGCAGCTGTTTAGTTTACTCTTCTTAATATTAGTTATATTTTTCCTCTCTTGTAAAAAAAAACAGTTTCCAACCTCGTGGTGTCCAATGAACACGTGATAAATTCCACTATAAGAGTATGAACTGAACTGACTTACTGGACTCCTCTTTTTCAGTGTCAGGTTCTTCCATAGTAGAATTCTGAGCTGCAGTAGGTAGCCCCCCATCGTTGTTGATGTATGTGTCAGCTGCTGCTGTTGCTGCCGTTATTGTTATTGACTGGGTAGGCTGCCCTGTGGGACTCTCTCCCTGCTGGCAAGCCCAGTGTCAGTGAGCTGCCTTTGCGTAGCGGAGGTGGGTAGAAGGATGCAGTCAGATCCTTTCTCTTCTCCCAAGCCTACATGATAAAGACACAGAGACCAGCAATGATTAGTGGCCTCTCTATATCATTCATCCTTGTTGGCAAATCGACGCCATTTGTGATGATGTCAGATTGCGCGCGTCGCCTCGAGATGGCGCCACTCACTGACTGGTTCTCCACTGATCCATCAGATGGCGCCACGTGGTGCTACTTCACAGAAACCGCAGTTAAAGGGGAAAGAGCTGGTAAGATCTTCATTCATTCTCAGATTCAAATCAAAATTGACTTATTACTGATTTACTATCGGTGGTTCTAGGTGCCACTTTTCTGTTTCCGTTTAGATATGAAAGATTTATGCTTGATGGCATAGATTTGTGCCGAATCGAAGGGCGTAAATCTAGGCCTAACTCTATTTATGCCACTCGAGTGCAGGTCGAGTTTTGGGTTTGTTTACATATTCTGTGACAGTGTTCACGTGTGAACTTAGTCGATGACCACATTGTTTGTAAAATAAAGAGGGCCTCTTTTTCTGTTATGATACATGCCTCTCCCATAATCTGGTATTAAAGAGGAAAACTTGACCGGCCATTTCGGTATGAGCGATAATGGGGGATGCTGTCATTTAGTCCCTACGGACTACCGTAAGAACGCTAGTGATCGTCGTCCCCTGACTCCCTAAGCCGGGAACAAACCCACATTTTGAGGGGCAGGTTGTCGTAGACACTCTATCTGACTCCGTGTATACTCTGTGTACATATCTGACCTTGCTCCTTGCCGGTACGGACGCCATTATGATGACGTGACTGGTCAGTTCGACCGGTCACGCCCCTCTCCTGGTGACCCGGGGCCCGTTTTATTTTTAACTCTAATTGGGGACGACAGACCCGACGAAGGAGAGCTCCACGGACGACTCTTTCAGCGAGAGTTCGTCAATCGCCTTTTATTACTCCTATTGTCCATAGGGAGATAAATCCTCCTTCATAGTCTAGTTTGATCTAGTTTGGAGAAATTTGATTGTGTTTGTTTTATGCATTTCTTTGTATTGTTTATTTTTAATCACACCCACAAACCTAAACACAAAGTCGAGACCTCCCTCCTGAGTAGGTAGAATATTAAGTGATTGTATACTGTCTCAGACACTACTGGTATATATGGCCAGTTAAGTATAAATAGCATATTGAACGTCATGCTGTCAACCTTGTCATGACCTTGAAAAACTCCAGGACTGAGCCATGCTTTCTTCTACTTGTATTTTCAGCCAACGACGATGGCTGAACTTTCACACCACTGACCAAATGAACGCTGAATGAATCCAGTCTGCACACCGGAAGTGGATCAGATGGCGCACGCGCAGAGGACTATCCTCCTCTGACCTTCCCGGGTTTGACCTCTGTGACCTTGATCTCTACGTCTGACCTTCCTGGATTTGACCTCTATGGCCTTGACCTCTACGTCTGCCCTACTCTGACCTTCCCGGGTCTGACCTCTACGACCTTGACCTCAACGTCTGCCCTACTCTGATCTTCCCGGATTTGACCTCTACGGTTTGACCTCTACGACCTTGACCTCAGCGACCTTGAACTGCATGGCTCTGACGTAGCCGGACGCGTATAGGAGACGCCCGCCATGTTGGAGTGGGTGGCTCCGGAGAAACGCCGCTTCTTCGTCGTGGTTATCGGCGTCCTCCTTCTGGAGATAGTGCTCATCGTGCTGATCATGCGCTCTGAGCACCGGCGGTTCGCCGTCGTCGAGGCGTCCATGGCGCTGCAGGCCAACATGGCAGACGACATTCAACTTGGCTACGACGATGACGTCAACAACAAGCCGCCAGAGTTCCTGTGAGGAACGCCGCGTTCCGCCAGTGTCTTCCGGTTCCGGGGGCAACATGGCGGCCGCACCTTCCCGCACCTCCGCCAGAGGTCACTCCAACATTCCTCCGGGTTTCCGGCGTCCGCTGGTGACGTCAGACTGTGTGAAACCGTTCACGTGACGTCACATCTCCGAGTTCAACAAAACAGAAACGAACACAAAAAATATCACCTGTCTCTACAGATTTGTCTCACTTTAGACAGAGATAGTGGTTGTGTTATGTGGTAATGTGTGAGTGGCATGTTAATCCTACCCCTCATATAAATACTCCATAAACTGAACGTGGTGTGACTGTATGCCACAGTTATGCCATAAAATATTCATATACCACACTTGACATGTGAAAGTGAAAACATGTGACGGTAGGATAAAATCCAAACGTCACTCAATTTCATATAATTGTTTGCATGGCGTACATTGTCTTGCACTACAGATTTCACTCAGCTCTGCTTCGTGATATCATTCCAGGAAGACAACTCACGCCATATAAACAATCATATGAAATTTTATGACGTTTATTTTGTGTGTTATATCACAGATTATATAGCTATATATAAGTTATATTGTCGGGTTTATTACTGAAATTGGACCAGGTGGCTCCTGATACCTGAGGTAGGCACTGGAGCTGTGTTGAAGACCTCAAAATGTCTCCGTGTTCACAAAATCATGCTATTTTACAAGGATGTCAGTTTTCAATGTTTCCATTAAAATTCATGTTTTCATTTTCAGAATAAAGAATTATTTTTCTTTATGTAATAGTCACATACCAACTACTAAATAACCCAATTCAGACACAGCCCACGGTCCCCTACTGAACCTTCCCACTCACCCATGTTAAAACCTGAGCGTTCCCTTAATCCCTTGATTTGATTTCCCCACTGTAATGCATATGTAATGCGTAAACCCTGTATTGTAATTAAAAATATTCCAATGTTTTTTTCTGACCCCAACTGGCATCCCAGATTCTAACCTTTTCCGGTAAGTGATGTTCATTTTGTGTCACAGTCATTTGGAGATGGGACTTGAAGTGTACAGCAAATAGTACATCGGCAAAATGGAAACTCAGCTGTGTTTTCGAGTTTTCAGCATGTGACATCTTTTAGGTCACACCGGGAGATAAATTCAAAGCAAGCTGATCTCAGAAAACTTTGCTGAATAGTGAGTTTGTCAAAATAGTCAATATGTGAGAGATTTGTCTCGCAAAACCTGTGTCTAATTAACCTGTAGAAAATTACAAAATACATCTGAGGTGATGCAACTACATTATACTCAATATGTCAGAGTCAGTACTTATTCTGCACTGCGGTACCACAATGTTTTGAACAGAGATGTCAGTTTTCCTGTTATATCCGGGTTTCTGGTATTGCTAGCTTACTAAGGGTTGATCATGTTAGAGATGAATAGTGGATATAATTATGAGTGGGATATTTTCCGGTTGTTTCCGGGATTTGCTAGTGTACTAAGTCATGATTATGTTCGAGATAGATAATGGATACAATAATGATTGGGATATTTCCCGGGTTTCTGGGTTCTACTAGTGTACTAAGTCATGATCAAGTTAGAGATAAATAGTGGAAATAATTATGAGTGGGATATTTTCCAGTTGTTTCCGGGATTTACTAGTGCACTAAGTCATGATCATGTTCGAGATAAATAGTGGATACAATAATGATTGGGATATTTCCCGGGTTTCTGGGTTCTACTAGTGTACTAAGTCATGATCAAGTTAGAGATAAATAGTGGAAATAATCTTGAGTGGGATATTTTCCAGTTGTTTCCGGGATTTGCTAGTGTACTAAGTCATGATCGTGTTCGAGATAAATCGTGGATATAATCATGAGTTGGATATGTCCAAGGCATCTCAGACTGTCGGATGGATTGTAGGCATGTCAGTTTTCCATGGAAATCCTTGTTTTCGTTTCCATTGTATAAAATTATTATTCTTGTATAAAACAAAGATGGTATAAACTGAGCCAATAAAACAGTGGTTTTAAACTTCTCAAACACCCTCGGCCCCATCTTATTAAAGACCAACATTGATGTGTATTCCATGTTTTCTGTCTCAGTATTCCACGTGAAAAATAATTCCACTGTCTGTTTTCCCGACCACAATTGACATCCCTGCGATTGAAGTATTAGGTCGTGTATTCCAAATTTTAGACCATGCACTACCCACAGCACAGTCCAATGGGGTAGTGTGTGTGTGTGGGGGGGGGGGGCGGGTTGTCGTGCTTCCACAGAAAATTTTGAGAAAAAAAAATCCTTAAACAGAGCATTCTGTTACATTCTGAGGAGGATTTATCTTTCACAAACTCAATTGTTCACTAATATGATTCCATGGAATGTTTTCTTTTTATTATTCATTATCATAATTTTAATTCATGACATGAAGACCAAGATGTAAAACACGGTTTCGGTCAAGCTATGCGTAAAGTATTCGGCCATGTATTCCGAAACTTGTCGTGCAGATCACGACAACACGACTCGCAGTGATTTCCACGACCAGTTTCCAGAAATCATGCTCTGTAGTCATCACATAAATAAATAGTATACATACAGCTTCATTGTAGTATATAAACCTTTTTTAATATTTTGGATATGACTGGAAACTCATTTTCGAGATAGTAACTATCTGAGATGGTCAAGGGCTGGTTCCACCAATGTGATGGATTTGCTGATATATCTGGTTATATTTTACAGTATTGCGATATGTCTTACCTCCTTTCCTGTGACACGCCCTGCGATGGTTTGTGTATTTTTTAGCAATGATGTCTGTCTAATATGTAGCTCCACAACTGCGACACCACGCGATCTATTGCTGACATATCTCGGCAAGAGCATGGCAAAGGTGCTTAACCAAACTGATGGTTCGCGGCAAAAATGCACATAATTACTCAAAACATAGCAAGATTTAGCAAGACAACCAAATCGTGACAAATCTTGCTATATATTGTGTGTTGGTGGAATCAGCACTTTAGACGGAAGCATGGGCTGTGTATAGAAGTATTTTGTAGCTATATCTTATAAGGTTGAGGGGGGGGGTTTCAATTTAAGAAAAAATCTTTTTCGGGGGACATCGGCTTTATCGACATAACATATTGACATTAACTCCTCATTTCAACAGAATGTATTAGTGAGATAGAATATCCTGATGCTAGGTTAGGTATAGATGGATGATTAATTTATTGATTGTATAATATATCTATTACGTCGGTAATAACTCAACTCGTTCATGCACTGTGTCTGAAGTCATGTGACCACACCGCCATTTCTCCGTCATTCCAGGTAAATATGAGTGATGAATTATTGATGATTAAAAGAGAGCCGCATTCCTTTCACTGAGTGGTATAAAGGGCTGATTCCACCAGCACGATGTCTTTTTTGTCTCGCAAGGTTGGGCTGTGTCTTGTAGCATCTTGATGAATCGGGATACATCTTGTAAGATCTGGTTGTGCACTTTTCCCTATGTGTGTAGCCCATATTATCGCTCAACGGGGGCTATTCCACTGCTGAGATTCAACCAGATCTTCGCACACAATTCATCCTGACCTAGCGAGTTAACAAATCAGCCGTGATCGGGCTATATCATATCCTAGTGGAATCGCCCATTTAATACACAATATTGACGGTATCAGATACAAGCGGCTGTATGCTCCAAGGAGTTGACACTTAGTAATATCCAAGCGCAAGTGAGGATATTGTGCAGGGTCAACTCCGAGGAGCATACAACCGCTTTTATCTAAAACCAGTCTATTGTATTTATTATCCAACTGGGTGCATGCCAATTTTAGTTCACTTTAGTTATGCACCATTTATTCATATGTACTATTTTTCCGTATGTGCTATGTTTTGCAGCCTGGGGCATACAGTATATCTGTATGCGCCGGGTATGCTTATACAGAGTTCCTATAGGTTTACTATGGACAATTTGTATTAGCTGGAGCATACAACATATCTGTATGTGCCGGGTGTGTCCATATAGTTTCTATAGGTTTACTATGGACAATTTTTTTTAATAGAGGTTTACTATGGACACTTTGTATTAGGTGGATGAGAGATATCTGTATGCATCAGGTATGTTCATACAGAGTTCCTATAGGTTTACTATGGACACTTTGTATAAGCCAATAATGGTTCTGTGATTGGTGTTCTGTGAATTCCTTCACCTTTCCTGAGTGATGAGAATAAGTTACACTCGATATTTGGACTGGATTTGTATATTTTGAAATCCTTGCTCAGTGATACAAACTGATGATCTTCTCCATTCCAACTTTAATTAGGAAACATGTATCTTACTCAGAACTTAATGAAACTGATGTCTATCCATTGTTAGTGGGTTTTTTTTAAATCAAGTACTCACGAATGTACTCCTCTCCACATCGATTTTAAATTTACTTTCTTCAAGAGGATATAGAGACTAACATTTTATCATAGCCTGGTATAAATGTCCATAGGATTAACATTAGGAACTCATACTGAACTCGCTTACGAGGACGGTAACTCATACTTAATGGGCGATAAACAGATGAATAATTCCAGGCTAACATAAAATCAGAACATATTTGTGTTTGGTCTAGGTCCCCGTTCACTATCTCAGTCGGAGCGGTTCGAAATATTTACTCAGCTATTGCCTCATTCATATTTCTGCGCGCTCCAAACTCCAAAATTAGATTCTCATCACACTCACTGTTGTTCGCAGGCATGGGATTTCTCCGGATTCCCAGATTTTGTTACGTCCCAAGGGTAATTCTCGAGATCAACACCCAAATACACAGACTATGGAAACTCCTTATCCGCATTTTTGTAATTTTCATTTTTTTAAAAAAAATTTTCTTCAGATGATTTCATTCTCTACCAGGGTGCAGTGCAGCCCTATTTTCAGTAGGCTCCAGGGTCGGTAACTCTTTCTTGTACTCAGCACATTTTTATATAGAACGTCCTGACCATGCTGTCACAGAACGAGATGGTAATTTATGGTTTGTATGGAACGAGGCATTTAGGCTGAGTTCCGTACAAACCGTAAATTATCATAGAGTTCTCTGACTTGTGCAAGCATTGTTGGACGTTATATATTCACTATATACCCGGAATTTAAAAAAATCATTAATTTTATTTGGCTTAACAACCAATATTTTAATAAACGTGTATGAGAAGGTAGTATTTTCCTGTATTGACTTGTGGTCCGTACAGTATTTTTACGTTATATGACAAAACGGTGCGTATTTACAGTATATACGGCATGGATACAGTCAATAAAGTAACAAATTTGCATGCCTGTGTTAGTATCAAGAGCATTTAACTTCAGAAGTATGACTCAGAATTCAATGTGACCTCATTTACCATTTACTTCACCCCAGCTTTGACATCAGAAAGTCAAAAAGTAGACCAGAAAAACGTTTTGTTTTTCAGGGGCCATCCATAAAAGTAGCAAGGTGCTTCCAGGGTTAGTCCAAAAGCGAGGGGCCCGGGGGAGGGGGGGGGGGGAGGGGTGAAGACTTAATTTTCTATACCAATATACGCAGCTCCATAAAAAAAATGTTTGGGTTTTTTATACAATGATAAGAAGAGAAATTGCCAGGAATAGATGTGTAGATTGCTTTTGAGCACATGCCTCTCTATTATATTCCCAGTAAGTTTCCCTTTTCTGTATTCTGTATGAAGGGTGCAACTGGCAGAAATTGTACAGTCTCAAATGAGGGGGGGGGGGTGTGTGAAAAAATTGCGTGTATGATTTCTCGATGGCCCCTTATGAGAACTTGTATAAAACAAATAGGTAGTTTAATGGGTAAATTATGTGGGCGGCACATTTATGTTACAGTATTCAGTCAACTCTGGCGTGTCCGATGAAGTACGACCGCTGCGAGTGGTGACCAAAGTTTGAACAAATCTAGTCACGGTCTGTTCTTATGTGAATGTTCATGTCAGTGCAATGTTAACGAAGTCAATAAAATATGATGCTGTAGTTTACAGAAAGTGTCATTATTATTATTATTATTATTATTATTATTATTATTATTATTATTATTATTATTGTCACTATTTAAAATGAAATGTGTTTAGTTAAAGTTAATGTCACTTTAAAAAAGCCGAAAATCAAGTCTGACATGGGAATTACCATACACAAAAAAAACTGTGCTGATGTTCTACATTAAAGTACTGATTCTCCCGGACAAGTTTTATCGGAAAGTTCCTGGTCTTTTTGGAATATATCAAAGAATATCTCTATATCGTGAATGTACTCACAAGATCAACAGTATTAGCGACAGTTATTACCAGAAAAAAAGTGGGCGCTTCCACTGCCGGCTATGCTCATTGGATTTTCCCTGATCCCACCCCAATTTCTATTTTGGCAGGTTTCAGTAGCTCGGTGGAATCAGGGCTTAATGACACATTTTTTTAAACTTTATAAGTATGATAATAGAAGATTAAAAAATTTAAAATTATCTCAATAAACTTTGTGAATATGAGACAGTGTAAAGGTCTGGTTCCACCAACACAATGGATTTGCCGTGATATGTCTTGGTGTATCTTGTTAGATCTTACAGTGTCGGGATATGTCATATCTCCGTTGTCACAAAACGTAGCCCTGCGGTGTCGGGTGTATGTTTTGGCGCTCCAGAACCGCAACACCTCAAGACATATTGCGACAAATAGGCACATGATTATTCCAACCTAGCCTGACTTAGCAAGACACCCAAATCATGGCTAATCTCGCTAGATCCTGTGTGTTGGTGGAATCACCACTTTATCACAAACTTGAGATGTCAAATTCCCTGACATTTTCCTACTTTTCCATAACAAATGAAATGAAATTTTTATCATAAATGACCTTAAAGCCATATTTTCCATCTATTTATTTTGTGATTTTATGCATTGATATGAGAATCTCAATTTTTTATTTTTTTTGGTAAATCCCAATTTTCCTGACAATTCTTGAACAAATGAATTCCCACGATTTTCCCCCGATGTTTGTCAACCCTGTGAGAACACACAACACACGTCTTGACTGAGCAGATGGCAGTTTATTCGTCAGTTTACACATTTACTGATATCACCAGAACCATGTGTCCTCATATTCTCTCAATGATCACCTCAGTCTGAAGATTCATGATTATTATTTATATTGCTATACGTAAACTTTTCAAATAATTCCAGAATGAGAATGTGTCTAATACAAATTTGACTTATGTTGGATGTAGTGAACCTGATTGCGGATATCGCCGAATCATCTCATCACATTTTACTATTCGTGCATTTTGTGTAAAATCACCATATTACTTTAATCAGTAAGGATTATGTAAATCTTGACCGTAGCTTATCTTGCATGCCTACACCTGTAGGAATAGTTACCTCAAACAAATAAAGCGGGACCAGGCAGCAGACCAGCCTCAGTCGAGCTTGGATACATTTCGAAGAAATCGGGGCCCGATTTACGGAAATCGGCGCCCCGATTTACGGAAATCGGCGCCCCGATTTTCTCGAACGAGTTCCCAACATTTCATGTTTTGACCTGAATAAAAATCTATCCGAAAAAAAAGAGGATAAAATACTTGACCTTAAAAGCACATAAAAAAACTGAAAAATCTGATTTCCTTCGCAACATAAGTGTATATCTATCCATTTAGATTTTCATCAGCAACCCCAGGAGGCGGATATAGATGAATACAATATGTGGGATCCTGACAATTTGTAATCTGATGAATTTGGTTTCTTCTAGTGATACAATATCAGGCAGTAATAACTTCAGAATCTACACATAACAGGTAAAAATAAAGTACCTCCATTTAAAGACCAGACAATGAGTCAAGATGAAGACAATGAAGTGACATTCTGAGTAAACTTACATAACTACTTCCACGTGATTTTGTTACCTGTTTTATGCGAATTACCATGATTTTCTTTGATTTTTCGTGATTTAACCCTTAAGCATTCAGATACCTCAGGCACGGACCTACTCCCTGAGTTCATATAGTGCTTGACCAAGATAGCACTGGTGTCTGGATTTTTAGCAAAACTGTGACTTATCTCCTCTCTAATCTCTCAAAAGGTGATAAATCAGACAGCTGGGAAGGTCATTAACACCCCCTATCGCCTCTAGCGATACCCTACACCGTACAAGATTCCTTGGGTGCCTTTAAGAGAAGATCTCATGGGATAAATCGGCGGCAATTTCAAATGTGTAGGGCAGCCGTTTTGGGGCGGATTGGACACTTCAGTAGGGGTCCACACAAGCCAGTTTTGGGGCGGATTGAATGCTAAAGGGTTAATAGCCTTTGTCATGAAAGCTGACTTTAGAAAGCAGTTTAACGGTCCGATGAACATAGCAAATTAACGTTGTATAAAGCTAAACTTACATTATAGACATTAATTACATAATATTTAGATTCATAGACATATTCTTAAATAGAAGTCCTACAGGCATGAATACACGCATACATATTAAGTATATACAGCTCAACCTATCACAGCTTGATATCTCCTCAAATGTTTTTAAATATACTGAAATGCCTATTATTGCGGTACTTCAAGAAACTTTCTCATATTATCATTAATATCATAATACATTGTAAATGCACAGGAATTGGTTTACAGAAGAAAACATCATGATACGTAATGATATATCATGCTACATCGTGATATTTTTGCGATACTTCAAGATGCATCAGGATACTTCACAAGAAGTTGTGATACGTAATACTAAATTATGATAGTGTTACATTCCAATTTCTCTATATGGGAATAATATGTGCACCGTCCCTTGGCTTAACAAATTATGCTGGCTCTGCGTAACACTCTGCTGGAGGCACACATCGGTTATGATAAGCACGGTCGCCCCCACACGGTAAACACGGAGCTAGGTTTTAGGCAACATCTAGATGTATTGCCAGACTGCAGCTAACGGTCATTGCAGTAACACCAGCAATAAAGCTTGTAACAGGACAAAGTCTTAGAGTCACTCATTTAGATTACTATCCATACACTTATAATAGTAACAGGGATCGGGATCGGTATCAGTGATCACTGATGATTAATGACTTCGCTTCATTGACAGAATACCTGAATCGAGCCTCCCTCACACATGTATCCATGAAAAGGAGGGCTCTATGTCTGACTCTCCATGATGCAATTTCGGTCGTTAACCATCACTAGTCACAACCTAATACCCACACCCCCAGATGGTCATGTAACAAGTTGTTGCAGAGGATAACATAATGTGATGTCTGAGACAGTTTTATCATACTGCTGTGCACTATCCGTTCCAAAATATCTTGGATATCAGATATTGATATCTATATAAGTTCAATACTATATTTCCTGAAGCATCCTGATACATCTTGATAGTCCTGCCCTGTTGATACTCTTTGTGGTGCCTCACGATACATCATAATGATATCATCTTGATGTAGCATAAGACATTGTGATAATAACATGATATATCGTGAGACGTTGTGATAATATTATCATGATGTATCGTGAGATGTTGTGATAATATTATCATGATGTATCGTGAGACATTGTGATAATATTATCATGATGTATCGTGAGATGTTGTGATAATATCATCATGATGTATCATAAGACATTGTGACCATAACATGATATATCGTGAGACATCAGGACAATATTATCATGATGTATCGTAAGACATTGTGATGTTATCATATCGATGCCTCACTAGGCTTTGCGACAAAGCATCACAAAATCCAACATAACACGACTTTTCCATAAACCTGCAAAAATACTCTGATGACTATTTCCATGAGAACGCAGCACATTTTTTTATATTCGGAGATAACTTGTGTTCCTGTGTGGATCAGGGAATCCCTCGGGGGATGATGAAGGACAGCCGGTCACCGGTCTCACCCCACGCCGCGCGGTTAAGTTGGAAGGTGGTGACCCATGCCACTATAGCGCCTGTCCACAGCAGCGCCCCTATGAGCGACCGTATGACGTCTGTAAACAGAGACCAAAAACATTAGGTACAATAGTTATGCCGTAGTCACACTGGCGTAAAAAACGGCGATTTCCAGTGTACGCACGTTTACTTTTACATATCATCATGTCTTGAAACATGTGACTGGGGCATTACAATGAGTAAAAAATATTTTTGATTTATGCCGTAGTCACACTGGCGTAAAAAAAAAAGTGATTTCAAATGTACGCATATCTAGAAATATGTCGTAGTATGTGGCAAAATGCGATGTTACGTAAATGTAAGTCGGAATGCATAATAAAAAGCCAACAAAATATAGCAAAAACAGAACTAGTTTTAGATATTTTAAACTTATCTCTGCATTTTTTTCATGTGTAAACGAACACCAAAATATCCCTTAATAAGTCGCTAGTGTGTGAAAAGAGAGGTAGAGAACTAACAGGTTTGTATTTCCGACTGATCAGAGTTAATGTTTGAGGAGTAAGGTAGAGATCTTACATGTTCATATTTGCGGCTGGTCAGAATTAATGTTTGAGGAGTAAGGTAGAGATCTTACAGGTTTTTATTTGCGGCTGGTCAGAGTTAGTTTTTGAGGAGTATGGTTGAGAACTTACATGTTCGTATTTGTGGCTGTTCAGAGTTAGTTTGTGAGGAGTATGGTTGAGAACTTACATGTTCGTATTTGTGGCTGGTCAGAGTTAGTGTTTGAGAAGTATGGTTGAGAACTTACATGTTCGTATTTGTGGCTGGTCAGAGTTAGTGTTTGAGAAGTATGGTTGAGAACTTACATGTTCGTATTTGTGGCTGGTCAGAGTTAGTTTTTGAGGAGTATGGTTGAGAACTTACATGTTCGTATTTGCGGCTGGTCAGAGTTAGTGTTTGAGAAGTATGGTTGAGAACTTACATGTTCGTATTTGTGGCTGGTCAGAGTTAGTGTTTGAGAAGTATGGTTGAGAACTTACATGTTCGTATTTGTGGCTGGTCAGAGTTAGTGTTTGAGAAGTATGGTTGAGAACTTACATGTTCGTATTTGTGGCTGGTCAGAGTTAGTTTTTGAGGAGTATGGTTGAGAACTTACATGTTCGTATTTGCGGCTGTTCAGAGTTAGTTTTTGGGGAGTATGGTTGAGAACTTACATGTTCGTATTTGCGGCTGTTCGGAGTTAGTGTTTGAGGAGTGAGGTTGAGAACTTACATGTTCGTATTTGCGGCTGTTCAGAGTTAGTGTTTGAGGAGTATGGTTGAGAACTTACATGTTCGTATTTGTGGCTGGTCAGAGTTAGTGTTTGAGGAGTATGGTTGAGAACTTACATGTTCGTATTTGTGGCTGGTCAGAGTTAGTGTTTGAGGAGTATGGTTGAGAACTTACATGTTCCTATTTGTGACTGGTCAGAGTTAGTGTTTGAGGAGTATAGTAGAGAACTTACATGTTCGTATTTGTGGTTGTTCAGAGTTAGTGTTTGAGGAGTATGGTAGAGAACTTACATGTTCGTATTTGCGGCTGTTCAGAGTTAGTTTTTGAGGAGTATGGTAGAGAACTTACATGTTCGTATTTGTGGCTGTTCAGAGTTAGTTTTTGAGGAGTATGGTTGAGAACTTACATGTTCGTATTTGTGGCTGTTCAGAGTTAGTTTTTGAGGAGTATGGTAGAGAACTTACATGTTCGTATTTGCGGCTGTTCAGAGTTAGTGTTTGAGGAGTGAGGTTGAGAACTTACATGTTCGTATTTGCGGCTGTTCAGAGTTAGTGTTTGAGGAGTATGGTTGAGAACTTACATGTTCGTATTTGTGGTTGTTCAGAGTTAGTGTTTGAGGAGTACAGTTGAGAACTTACATGTTCGTATTTGTGGCTGTTCAGAGTTAGTTTTTGAGGAGTATGGTTGAGAACTTACATGTTCGTATTTGTGGCTGGTCAGAGTTAGTGTTTGAGGAGTATGGTTGAGAACTTACATGTTCGTATTTGCGGCTGGTCAGAGTTAGTTTTTGAGGAGTATGGTAGAGAACTTACATGTTCGTATTTGCGGCTGTTCAGAGTTAGTGTTTGAGGAGTATAGTTGAGAACTTACATGTTCGTATTTGCGGCTGTTCAGAGTTAGTGTTTGAGAAGTAAGGTTGAGAACTTACATGTTCGTATTTGCGGCTGTTCAGAGTTAGTGTTTGAGGAGTATAGTTGAGAACTTACATGTTCGTATTTGCGGCTGTTCTGAGTTAGTGTTTGAGGAGTAGAGAACTTACATGTTCGTATTTGTGGCTGCTGCTCATAACTCTCCTTGAAGAAGGCCTCGCGGAAAAACCAGACAGTGTTGATGAACCAGAGGAAGGGAAGGAGTGCGAACCCACCTGCCAATATCCACGTTCAAACATGTCAGTCAGGGTCAGGTAAAGGTGGAAATATTTTACATGTGGAATTTACTGCTCAGAGAGAGAGGGTCTCTCATGATAAATTGATGATGCACATACCACTTGGAATTTTGTTTGGCATTGGGGGCAAAATGGCCACCCCAATGCAACAATAGCTCTTTCAGGTCTCCAAGTACACCTGTTCATCAATATAGGTTTATTCATAGAATTTGAAAATCAAAATATATGCTTTTACAGGTTTTTTTAAGCCAAAAACATAGGCTTTTATAGGTTTTAAGTTTTAAAATATTCCAGCATGATGGAGGTATAATACAGCAAATTGCTTATCTTCGCTTCTTGATTTCTAAACAAAAGTTACCTAGTACTAAATTGCAGGACGTGAGGATGTCTGGCTCATCAGGTTATACCCAGCAAGCACAAGTGTATGCTGAGTTTCCAACAGGCAAGTCAGACTGGCAAGAAGTCCTACAAACTGGTGATTCCGAAACACTTGTATGATATCTCAAATACACTGATAATGTGTATTCTTTCATTTCACAATCTGACTTTGTTTCAATTAACTTATAAAATTTCCTGTATGAATCATGGCAGTGAAAAAATATTGGTTTTTATAGGTTATATAGAATACTTTTCTTTTTTTTTAAAAAAGGTCAAATGTTGAAATATAGGTTTTTATAGGTTTCACTGGGAGGCCTGCTCTATGCTGCATCGGCTGAATACACAACTTACAGACATTTCCCTCTCTAGGAGAGAAAGGTGCCCCTGGTCTGCATCATGTTCACTGGATTTGTGATTCAAAGCAATAACAATTATCTCTTCTAAAATTCTGTGTGTAATCAATTATTAGTTGTATAGTAAAAAGGAGCAAAAATCCAATGGCTTAGTCTTTCTCGATGTATATTCAAACCTAGAACCTTGGTTCCACCCCTCACTTTTGCAATGTATTATCTTTTGCAATGTATTATCTATATATTAGTCTAAGACAACCATTCCTGTATTTATTACCTCATCAAAGTTCTGTTCAGTTTCATGTTACACACGGATATGGAAGAACGACAATTGTACAGTCGAATATTCAGTGAATAAACGAATAAAAAAAAAATTATAAATCAATAGACCTAAATATTTCATCTTAAAATAAAAAATCAATGAGTCCTATTCAAACACACCTAGGAAGCAGTGTCATTTACTTTTGAAATATTCCATTTTTAAAACTGCTTCATGTCTAGAATGTTCAATGGAATTGTCAATGTCCATTTTAGTGAATACAAATAAACTTGTTTGTCAAAGTGCTAACTAAGTAAGTAAAACAGACTCAATGACATAACTATGGGAAACTCAAATTTATCACAAACTTACCATAGTAATACTTTTTGCATAAATTCAGTTTTTCTTCATTCTTTACTCGTCGAAGATCCATCGTTTAAACTGAAAAAGGATCAAATGCAAATGTTTAAAAAATACGCCACATGTGGCCCAACAAATAAAGTATACAAACAATAAAAACTGCAGTTTGTGGATTATAAAGATAGAAAAGTGTTGGTACAATTCAGATACAGACATGTAACTCAGTCGAGTCTAATCAACTAAACAGAAGCATGGACAATATAATGCGAAGGATCCTTTGTATTATATTGTCCATGCTTCTGTTTGGCTGATTTTTGTTATCCGAGACCATGTTCCTGAGGGGGTCTGGGAAAACTTACTGAGCAGTCTAGTGTAGACTGTGTAAGGCCATGGGAAGTCCTAGTACAGATTACCGTCTGAGCCTTTTTGAAAAATGATGAGGCATTTTTTCATTATATTTTTTGTACTACAACCATACACGCCACATTAGCGCATCATAAGTTACTGGGGGTTCAATCATAGTCCAGAGCCAGTTATACACAAGCACAAAGACTTTAAATTCATGGGATGTAAGGTGGTGTATGTCTATGTGGGTTTAGGTGGTGTGTCTGGGGGTGTTGATGTGTAAAACCTACTTGTTTTTGAAATAATGCATTTTTTAATAATGATGAAATGTTTCATGCGGCCCCCTTTAAAGGCCTTCCCATGGCCTAAATTTCTAATAGTGATGTCACTGGACTGGGTTCACAACGAACTAGTTGTGGATCACAACCGAAAGGCATTAACTAGAGTTAAGGGTCGGATCAGTCTAGTAGTGACGACCCAGACAGCTACGTCTAGAGGGTTCATGGATGCCTTGAGCCCGGGACGATTCGAGCCCTGGACGCCTTGAGCCTTTCTGTGGACGCCTTGAGCCTACCTTGTAGACGCCTTGAGCCTACCCCATTTTGGTTTCCTTGAGCATCTAAATGTAAAAAAACTTTGAAAAGTGTACTTATAATGGTTTATAGTCATATATACTCAACCCTAACCCGCTAATCGGAACTAAAATGAGGTAGGCTCAAGGAGTCCACGGGGTAGGCTCAAGGCGTCCACGGGGTAGGCTCAAGGCGTCCACGGGGTAGGCTCAAGGCGTCCACGGGGTAGGCTCAAGGCGTCCATGTTTTCGCGCTGACAGGAGGCTCAAACGGTAAAAGGCTCAAGGCGTCCAATTCCCGTCTAGAGTATAGGGTCATACTTGTCTGACTAAATAGACCATCTCGTCTGAACTAGCTAGTTCAGAATGTATGATGATTCGCACTGGAAGACGATTCGCACTACTACTCAGATGATGCGCACTAAGAAAGCAACACTTGATAACGATGTAGGATAATAGAAAAAATTGTCAGTTCTTCACCAGCAGACTAACTTTACTCAGTTACTAACTTACTTGAAATTACCTAAATTATTGCCAGTTTTTGCGATTAAAAACAATCTTGAGTGTCAACTTGTCAGTGTAAACGTGTGGGCCGTCGCTCAGAGTTGACGGGCCGTCGTTGTCGGTAGCGCGAATTGACGGGTCGTCGTACATTCGTCGGTGTAATCGCATGCTTACCTCTGCCGATTTTACCCATAACGGTAATGGGAAATATTCCCTTAGAAGTTAGAATAGAAGTTAGATAATCAAATTCTAATCTTATAAGTTATAGACAAGTTTTCAGCGGCCTGATGTTTTAGTGCGAAACGGCATGGTTTGTTATTATTTTGATGTCCAGTGCGAATCGTCTTGTTTACAGTGCGAAACGGCCGGTGCGAATCGGCGGACAGTGCGAATCATCTGATAGTGATACCCGTCTGACAGGTCCGACCCTGTAGTACTCGAGTATCTGAATATCTGAACTGAACTGAAGTGACAAAAACGGATGACGTCAAGTGCAGCCGGCAGAGATTTACATAAACAATAGGCCTATAGACAAATACAAGAGATATTACAATACAACATAAATGTCCTGTTCATGATACTTACACGGGTGGGACGTATGTTGACGGAGAAAACCTGAAAATTGTCACTTTACCGTCTCTGTAGACGTTTAACAACAAACCGGAAGAACGAACCGGAAGTAGGGATATGTTGACATCACGAACAATCTCGCTAAATGCAATATATTTAATGATATAAATTCTAACTGATTTCTTATTAAAATGGGTTCCTTTATCGAAATAGAGAATACAATACTGAATTCATACATTTAAAACTTTTTATGAAAAAAACATAGACGTTCGTTTAACGTTCGCACAGGGCACTCACAAACCAAGATGGCGGAATACTTGGCGTCAATTTTTGGGACAGAAAAGGATAAGTAAGTATACAGACTTCAGGTTCCACTTGTGTTGTATTTTCTGGTGTATAACAAGTCAGCCTTTACCATAGAACGTCCCTGTATTAAATTGTTGGTCTATGATATCGGAAAAGTACAACAATTACTCAATAATATATGCCGGTCCGTCAAGTTCTTGTTGTTGCTGCTGCAGTAAAGCCAGGCTGATTCCCTTTCGCACGAGGATATAAAAGTTTGTCCCGTACGGTTACACTATTAAAGTCTTCCCAATAAACTGTAGCATGAGTCTTATTTCTAGTAGTAGCTAATAAGCCAGTATTAGTACTGTGTATTAGTAGAAGTTAGAATTAAGGCCGGGGAAAGTTGAGAAACTACCTCTCGCATGCCGGTTTCTACATGTCGGCAAAGGCCCAAAACTATCAAATCTGCTGTAAATACATACTTTTTTATTTCGGAAAGATTGCAAATGTGTCATACTACACTTAGTACATACATAGAATCAAAGTCATGAGAGTGTCTTCCTCAAGAAAATCAGAATGATTTATTACTGACCGTCATAATTATTGTGATGAAAAGGGCATAAATCACAAGGGCACAATCATAGGTTTTCCTCTGACTGAAACCCGATGTAAGCTGTGAAATCAGTATGTTGTCAAAATAAAAACGGTACATTTAGCTTTCAGTTTAGGTAAGAAATTTACATAGAATAGCTGAAAATGCATGAGCTTCTGGGGGGCTTTGACTCAACACTCAGGGCTCTGTCCCCGGACCTCCTAGGGTCTGTTCAGGCTCAAACTATTTGATACTATCATTTCAAGATTGTTTGTTATTTCCAACCCCACGCCTTATCTCATCCGTCCCCTACAACACTCCGTGTTGTCCTCGGTAAATTCTCAATTTTACTTCAACTTACCTTGTAAGTCTCCCAAAATTCTACTATTAACCAGCAGATTACTATTCCTGTGGTTTTATATCTTTGAGCTATTGATTAAACATGTGTTTCTATTTTTCAGGGTCAACTGCTCCTTTTACTTTAAGATAGGAGCATGTCGCCACGGAGAAAGATGTTCGCGTTTACACAACCGACCGACTTTCAGTCAGACAGTGCTGATACAGAACCTGTATATCAACCCTCAAAATACAGCACAGACTGCCGACAACTCACACAGTAAGTTTGATCACACCATATCCACCCCAGCAGTGGTAGATTTACTGCTATATCAAAGGCCAATCCTTCTCATGCCATGGCTATGTGGTGTTTTGTACAGCCAACTTTCTCCTTCATCCCCAGCAGTGGTAGACTTATTGCTATATCAAAGACCAGTCCTTCTCATACCATGTCTATGTGGTGTGGTGTACAGCCACCTTTCTCCTTCATCCCCAGCAGTAGTAGATCTACTGCTATATCAAAGGCCAGTCCTTCTCATACCATATCTATGTGGTGTGGGAAGTAAAATAACTCTCGCCTCGGTAAATGTGTAGGGGTGAGGTTTCTACCTAAATTCATTACAGAGATTCGATCACCACCCTTGTGGTGTGCAAGAACCTTGAGAAAGTCTGGCGAGAACCTGCAATGGTTAACTGGACGTTAAATCAAACCAACAAACCAACACCGTATACACCCCCAGTCACTCCTACATAATACCCACACAGGAAGTCTGGACACACCCCTTATCTAACCCCTGGTATTTTCGTCCTATAGGCTTAACATTGGGAACTCGTTCTCCATGCCCCTATGAGTATTGGATTCCATTTTCCACGGTCTATGTCCTGTGTGTCATCCATTTTTTAGTGTGTACAGGAGTGAGATAAGTACAGAAAGTGACTCGTTTTGGTGAAAGACGTTGTTTTCCAACTTGTTTGAACACTGTGATATTCACTAGGCTGTTGCCTCGTTCATATCGTTCAGTATCAAACTCATGGAGAACAACGACTTTTACCAAAACTTGTTGGTTTCTTCTTGAATACACCCCTAGTCACAATTTTTAAATAGAAAAATTATTATTGTTTTCCAGAAAGAAGGCCTTTGCTTCATATTGTAATGATAGTTATAATAGACTTAACATAAATGAATTTTCAGGTGACACCCTTCTAGATGCATCCAATCAATAGATACAGATTTTATTTAGACTTAATGGTTTCTTTTTTAAATGCTAGAACTTTGTAAAATGTCCAAAGTCTGAAACAGCCTTCAAATACGAATATCGCTGTAAATTTGTTAAACCATAACTCGGTTAATGCGATAGATGAATAAGGTGGTATTGCAGATGTAAAAATATTTCTTATTTTCCAGTCATGCTGTCCGACATGGAAGCCCAGGAACATTTTGATGAGTTCTTCGAAGAGATCTTCACAGAAATCGAGGATAAATATGGCGAGATTGAGGAGATGAACATCTGCGACAATCTCGGCGACCACCTGGTCGGCAACGTATACATCAAGGTAGGTGTCGGATGGAAACCACAGTATATCTAGACAGGCTCCAGTCCCTGTATCCTACGGCTACCCTCCTCGTTGGGATACAGGGACTGGTACAATCGGTAACGGTGTAGGATTTCTGCCGCTGTCTAGCTTCAGCATTCCCAACACTCTCCATACAGATATCCTGGCTACTGGTCAGGATATCTGTGTGGAGATTGTTACCCTCCCACTTTGATCTCAATCGAGTCACAGTTAGGAGCAGGTGAAATTTATTGCTATGACAACAGAGGCAGCCAGGGAACTGGAGAAGGGAGGTGTAGAAGGAGGTATAGGGTTACAGGGAGTAGCTTGGGGCCATAAACAGGAGATTTGGTTCATAGTGGACAAGTCTTTGATTCATGGGCCAGTCTGAGAAGTATACAAACTTAAATGAACTTTATTCTTATTGTTTTGAATCATTTAATAAATGACTATAATCAAAGACTTGAGCAAGTCTACAGTATATCCTGCAGAACTGCCAAGAGCTACAAGCAAGTAAAAGGAAATACTTGGAAAAATAGTTACCACATGAAGATGTTGTTTGAGACTATTCCAAAGAAAGGTATAGAGTGCTTTTTGAAAGAGAAATGTCTTTTTGATAGTGTATGAAATGATTGAAAAGAATCCACTGAAATAAGTCTATAAAAGAAAAGGTTTAAGTGTTTGATGGGACCAGTGTCGCTGCCTTCGAAACTCTATAAACCAAAAAGAAACTCTCTATGCAAGTTCTTCTACGAGGCCATGTGCCTGTTGTCTGTGTATGTAGATACAGATTGACTCTGTGCTCTCTTTCTACCACAGTTCTGCTACAAGGCTGTTCCCGTTATCTTTATGTAAATACAGATTCGCTAAGAGTTCATTCTCTCCCCATACCAGTGTCTGCTACAAGGCTGTGTTCCTGTAGTCTGTATATATAGCTACAGAATCACTCTGCGTTCTCTATTGTTCCACAGTTGTGCTACGAGGCCGCATGCCTCTTGTCTATGTATATTGATACAGATTCTCTCAGTGTTCTCTCTCCATACCACAGTTCTGCCACAATGCCATGTGCCTGTTGTCTCTATATATGTAGATAAAGATTCACTCCATGTTCTCTCTCTCCCCATACCACAATTCTGCTACAAGGCCATGTGCCTGTTGTCTCTATATATGTAGATGCAGATTCACTCCATGCTCTCTTTCTCCCTACCACAGTTCCGCTACGAGGAGGATGCGGAGAAGGCGGTCGCTGACCTCAATAACCGTTGGTTTAATGGGCGACCCATCCACGCAGAACTCTCACCGGTCACAGACTTCCGCGAGGCCTGCTGTCGCCAGTACGAGATGGGGTAAGTCTCAGCCTCTGCCATCTTTAGTTTTACTACATGGGCCTCAGCATGCCACCTAGAGTATACTTCTTGTTACTGGTCGGTCAGAGGCCAATGGAGATATGGTTCCCGCCAGGTACCAGCAGTGGCTTCCTTGCGGTAAAACCACTTGACAGTGACTCAACTCGATCCCGCTTTTTCAACGAAAATTAGGAGGATAATATAAGTTGAGAAGCAAGTCATCGATCCCCCTAAAAGCATTATACTCCGTCCCTAACTGAGTAGCTTTTTGAAGTCTTGAGACACTGGGTTTGCACTGCATTTACCGAACCAAGTTTTCAGCCAGTGTTAATTAGTTCAATTTCCCAGTCCCATGCCTGGTTATTTTTATAAACCTGTGCAAAAATATTCAAATGTCCATGTATATTTTATACTCTTTTGTAAGTTTCTATATTCATTGGTTATCAATATCTTTATTGGTTATCAATATCTTTGCCCTTTAGAATTGTTAAATATTTCCCTCTGAATATAATATCAAAGCGATAGACTACTACTTGTGCAGACTTTATGTGCGACTGTCTGCCCTGTGGACAAAACAAATTAAGTAATAGTCGAAGAAAATATTCAGGGAACTGCTTCTCACTGTGAGATATATTTATAAAGAATGACAGGAAAAACATACTAGATTTCCTTAGAGAAACAAATATATTCAATGAAATATAGATTGAAAACTATTAAATAATGAATATTCCATGCCTATTCAATTGAAAAGTACTACATTGTGTAAGATGAGAATGCAGAATGTTAAACTAACCCTATCTACCTAAAGTGGTGATTCCACCAACACACAAGATCTAGCGAGATAAGTCACGATTTGGGTGTCTTACTAAGTCGGGCTAGATTTGAATAATCACGCGCCTATCTGTCGCAATATGTCTTGAGGTGTCGCGGTGGTGGAGCACCGAAACTTACACCCGATACCTCGCGGCTACGTTTTGTGACATAGGAGACACGACATATCCAGACACTGTAAGATGTAACAAGATACACCAAGATGTATCACGGCGAATCCATCGTATTGGTTGAACCAGCCCTTAACCATCTACTGCTTATACCGTCCTGAGCATACATACCGTGTTTTAGTTCATACACTGTGACTTGTAGAGGGTTGACTAGAAGGTTTATTCGGGGTTGATGCTCACTTTTTGTTGTTTTTCAGAGAGTGCACACGAGGAGGATTCTGTAACTTCATGCATCTCAAACCGATATCACGAGAACTCCGCCGACAGCTCTATGGCCGCAGTCGTCGCCGCAGCCGCAAGTAAGTATTTTATTACTGTATACCTATGGGCGAATGTCTCACTTTTACTGACCAGGAGTACAGGTTCCGTTCGGCACTGAGTGACGAAAGAATATCCATACGTCCCTCCGTACCACGTGACCACTCATTCTACTATTTAGTGAGTTGTCGAATTGCATTTTTAATGATTTCTAGGTATATAATAATAAGGAGACATAGTGAGTGTGACTGAAATACATCTGTTCCTCGATATTCTGGTCAGAAATATTCACCTCTTTCTCTGAGATCGGTGAGTTTTTCTGACCAAAATATCTCTGAACAGATTCCATTCAGTCACACTAACTATGTCTCTATATATTACTTTACCACTTACTTACCTTACTACAGGACTAAAAGTACCATGGTGGTGTTGAAGCTCAGTAAATTAAAACCTTATCATGTTACTGTCGCACCTCCTTATTTTACTGCAGCACCATACCACAATACTGCTGCACCTCAGTAAATGAATGCAGCACCTTACGACAGTTTTATTGCACCTCACTAAATAAAGTGCTTATTCCACCAACACACAAGACGTATCGAGATTAGTCCTGATTTGGTTGTCTTGCTAAATCGGGCTAGGTTTGAGTAATCGTGTGCCTGATTGTCGCAATGTTGAGGTGTTGGGATGGTGGAGCACTAAAACATACACCCGACACCGCACGGCTACGTTTTGTGGCATAGGAGATATGACATATCCCGACACTGTAAAATGTAACAAGATACACCAAGACATACCATGGCAAATCCATTGTGTTGGTGGAATCAGCTCTTAAGTGTGACGCAATACTGCAGCAGTAAGTAAATTACTACTGCCGCAACCTCCCAACACACCAACGCGCCATTGCCTGGAGAATGACTATGTGTTTCCAATGTCTTTTTTGGTCACACTATTAAAGGCAGTTAATTCCTTATCGACCCTTTAAGGACGGGTGCCTGGGACCGTCCTACTCTAGTAAAGACGGGTTCTGGTGGCACTTTCTCCCCCTAGAGGACTGCCACTTGATGGTTAAAACTCATAATTCAATTTGTAATTACGTAATATGATACATAATCATAGATATTTGGTTTCTTTTGAAGAGAATACTAAATATGATGTCATGTCTACATATTGTGAAGATTTCATGAATATTGCTCAATTATTTCTTTGTTAAAACAATTTTGTAAATATCAGAACAATGATGCCTCAGGGCATCATGCATCTTCAGTGTGGTGATGCGGAGGCATCATGTGTCTTTAATGCTGTGATGCCTCCAGGCATCATGCGTCCTTAACCCTTAAGGCGTCCTTAACCCCTAAGGGCGGATGATGCCATAAGGCATCAACCGGCTGGGGTCGGATGATGCCTTAAGGCATCATTTTTAAGGCATCATTTGCTGGATTTTTATGAAATTGTTTTTGAAAAGGAAATATTTTTACAATAAACCTGAAATCTGCACAGAATGTGAGTGTAACATCTTATTTTCGAATTCTAGATTATAAAAATAGAAATATTAAGGAAAACAAATTACATCACGTGATAAATCTCTGAATTCTGAGTTCAGAGGACAATGCCCCCCTCCCCTAGAACTGGACACAGTCACTAGTACCCGTCCCCAGAGGTGTAGTTCTGCCATAGGTGGCCGTCCAGAAAGTGTTAAAGGGTTAAGAATATTTCCTCTGTCTCTTTATTTTTTTTCATGACTCCAACTGACATCCCTGCGAGTGTATGTTGTATGGAAGAACTACCCCTGTGATAGAACTGGTAAAAAAAAAAAAAAAAAAAATCTCTGACAAATAAATCTTGTGTCGCAGGTCGCGGTCGCGGTCACCACCCACACGTCGCAGTCGCAGTCGCAGTCGGGAGCGACGCAGGCCCGAGCGTTCCCACAGTCGTGACAGACGCCGGAGTCGTAGCCGGGAACGCAGCGGACGATTCTAAACGCCGAGCGCGGAACGCTCGCTCGTTCGGCCATCTCCGTGAGCCGAACATGCCCGAGGGTCCAGCTTCTTTTAATCTCCTCTTACCTGATGTTGTCACACGAGTAAAGTGCGGGTTTCTTAGCCATGCCACAGTAAAAGACTCCAGTTCTCTAAAAACACATGTGAAAAGTAGATAGAAATAATAAATATTGATGTCTTGGAATTTTAAAAATGACTTGGGTTTTGTTTTATTCTAATCGGAGATTTAGTTTATTAAGTTACCTATTTTTGGGTGAGACTATTTTATTGGCTTGCTGGGAGATTTTTTTTTTTTTTACGATTATATACTAGTAGAAGCTTTAAAGGCATATCCTACTATTTACGGTGGCCCCACCTGGTGAGTTCTAAATATTGTCGGTAATCAGTCAAGACTGGTTCCTCGGGTTTCATTCTATTATCGTACCCCTAATAAAAAAAACTTCATAGGCTTAACATTGGCTGACTGTTCTGGCGAGCGTGCAGTAAAGTGTAATTTATTGCATGCGGGTAACATAACCTATTGGAGACAGGGTAGGATAAATACTGGTGAGTTTTAGATATTGTCAATTATCAGTTCCTTGGGATTCATTCTAATACAAATTGAGTAAATTGAACGGTTTGTCCAGTCCTAATTGGTAAAATAGGCCAATTAACATTTGCTTGATTTACAGGAATGTACTGGAAAATTGGTTTTCTTTAATTATTTTAAAATCAAGGACTGTGACCTATGAATTTTAAAACTTGAATGTGTCATACTATAGAGAAACAGGCTTACTGTCTCCGTACGGATAAAATACGCGGTAAAATTGGCGATCAGATGAACCGATGCCGAAGGCAGAGGTTCATCTGATCGCGGATTTTACCAAGTAATTTATCCGTACGGAGACAGTCAGCCTGTTTCTCTATTATTATATACCTTAAAATATCAAATTTTTAACCTTGCCTTTAATTTCCATAAATGTCCCTAATACTCACAATTAGCATAGACGAGGCTTGGGATCTAGTTCTTTTTTGTATCTTTTTTTTTATTCGGAAAAGGTTGGCATACAGTATTGTCTTCGGTCTACCACCAGATCCGATAGTAGGATTGGATACTCCTGGATATACGAATGTGGTACATTTCTGATATCTGTTATTTGAATATTAGCATTTATAATATTTTAATTTGATATAATGATAAATTATGATAGATATAGTATGAATATACTAGTTAGTAAATATGAAGGATTGATATATAAGTATATTAATCAATAAAATTGACCTTTGGAGATACTTTCTGCAGGTACTAAGAAAGAAACTGATGAGAGTTTGGTCTATGTCCTCGTTCGCCATCAAGTTTGGAGTGTGCAGTAATATGAACGTGGCAATAGCCAGGTGAATATTCTGAAGCACTCCAAACGAGATGGCGAATGGGGACTCAGAACAAGCACGAACCTGTTTATGGTTTTATCTTAGCCTGGAAATAGTTATCCGTTTATCACCCGTTGAGAATGAGTTACCGTACTCGCAAACCTGTTGAGAACGAGTTCCTAATGTTAAGCCTATTGACATTTATTCCAGGCTAAGATAATTAGTAGAAACCAAACAAGAGTTAGCCTTGTCAATGTTTATACCACTCTGGGCAGGTTGTGTATTACTACACGAGGCGTTAGCCGAGTGTAGTGAGTAGAACTTCCTGATGGCTATTTTTTATCATTGATAGATCAAAACATCTCTTCCCCCATGCGAGTTTTTCAGAGATGAACAGTTATACTAACGGGAATAATTACATGTAGAGTTGGGGTGTTTCTATTATTTTATTTTTATTTTAATAAATCAAACAAACACTAATTTTCTGTAAGTACAGATTGTTTATTCACATGAAAAAAAGTAGTTCATAAAAAAAATCACTACCGCAAGATTACCAAGTGTAAAAAAGATTTCATTAATTTGATATTGTCTCAATGCGATATATTTGAGCATTTGGCACTGTCATCTTTACTATACAGTGGGACAGCATTACATGCCTTTTTTTAGAGTGGGCCACACACTTGTATACTCTGCTTAACCCTTTCCCTGCAGCACCCAGTTCCCCTGCTCAGCATTACACGGCAGGCATTGCCTGCGTAAACGACCCTGCTACGGTAGGCACCTTTTTGGGGAAATAGCAATGTCACATGATGTGTCATGTGATTTGAGTAATTTACGTTGGTAACTGATGATATTTTGTTATTCCAAATCAAAGGTCAATATGGCTCTTATACTTTGCCAAATTTCTTTCAAATCTAACAATTATTTTTTATTTATTGAATTTTCTACAAAGTATCAATGATGCCTCTATGATGCCTGGAGGCATCATGCTGCTGTAGCCAGGGGAATGCCTGCAGGCATCATGCTGCCATAGCCAGGGGAATGCCTGCAGGCATCATGCTGCCGTAGCCAGGGGAATGCCTGCAGGCATCATGCTGCTGTAGCCAGGGGAATGCCTAGAGGCATCATGCTGCAGTTAAAGGGTTAAAGGTTAGAGTGGTCACATAGACCTTGAGCTTGCTGCAAAAAACCCACTTCACCATCTGCGTGCTAACACTGTGATATTGTGAAAGGATCCGTGGTCCAGTGTTTCAGGGTCTTAGAGTTGTGCCCAGCTAACCATGACCAATCACTTAAGATCGGAATACCTCATCGACCCAGTGGTGCTTGATATATTTGGATCAGAGTCCGGCAGTTGAAGAAATGACGATTTGACTGGATGCAAGTGGGTTACAGAAAATGATCTGTACACTGAATATAACCCAAACCTTTTAATTGTTATTCATTCATAATTCCTTGCTCATTCATCAATGATGAACATACCATTTGCTCCTAGTATAACACTCTAGGAGTGTCTGTACTGATGACATACACTGACGGCATGTTACAACCACAGGGACTCCTGTCGACTACATGCCCTTAAAGACAAATGCTGGTAGGTATTGAAACGCCCCCTGGTTCTAATCAATAAACACTGGTGCGCCATCTGGTTTCATGAAAATGTTTCCCATAGACACCAATAGATAAGCACCTACCTTCTTCAGATGGCCTTCCCATAGAAATTAGCATGGTGACATAGTATTTATTTAGCATTTCTCATTTGTATATGTTCCCAACTATCATAATCTAGAATTATTTAAAGATAGCAAAAGAACATCAGTGTCATTTAGCAAGTAAGTCAAAATATTGCATTTTCCCATGGACACCAGTAGTTAAGCACATACATTTTCAGATGGCCCTCCCACAGAAGTTAGCATGGTGACATGCCATTTTTTTGCATTTTCTAATGGCTGATATATGGAACTTATATTATCCTGAGTTATTTGCAAGACTCAATAGAATTTAGAAATCGCCCAACTACCAGCATTTGTCTTTAACCCTTTAACAGCCACACATCAATCACCATGCACACATTTAATGTACAGCAGACCTCTGTGGTCTACGCTATAAAAATTACAAATCCTATCTATTAATAATTCATGAATCATTATCTGAACTTTCTGATATTTTACAGAATCATAAGCAGCACTCAGTTAAATATGTCTATGTAACATTTATAATGCTGGTAAATTCAGAAAAAGTGAAGAGGAACAATAAAAGAATTGTTCTTACCATGCCCATAGTAATGCCATGCTCCTGTCGTATCTACGGTAATGCGGGAATGCTATATGGCATTGCCCTATTGTATCTACTATGGGAATGCCATATGGCATTGCCCTATTGTATCTACTATGGGAATGCCATATGGCATTGCCCTATTGTATCTACTATGGGAATGCCATATGGCATTGCCCTATTGTATCTACTATGGGAATGCCATATGGCATTGCCCTATTGTATCTACTATGGGAATGTCATATGGCATTGCCCTATTGTATCTACTATGGGAATGCCATATGGCATTGCCCTATTGTATCTACTATGGGAATGCCATATGGCATTGCCCTATTGTATCTACTATGGGAATGCCATATGGCATTGCCCTATTGTATCTACTATGGGAATGCCATATGGCATTATCCTTTTGTTTATATGGGAATGCCATATGGCATTGCCGTCTGATCTACATGAATGCCACATTGCATTGCCCTGTCATATGGCATTGCCCTGTCATATCTACATGAATGCCATATGGTATTGCCCTGCCAGGAGAGAGTTAAGGACTGAAGTATATTGTTCATCCATAATTGGTATATATTTTTATCCTACCCCTAATAAAAAAAAATGCCATAGGCTTAACATGGGATCTGTTTATGTCACGGGTGTGACATAAAGTGTTGTTTATGTCACTACTTTCTAATATTCAAAAATCAGGAAAAAGATAAAAATCTAGACGCCACTCGTTTGAGTTTGAGTTCATTTATGTCACTCATTGTGTTGGCTCTGTAATCTCACTTGTCTTCGACTTGTAAGATTACAGAGCCAACACAATGTGTGACATAAATTAAATCAAACTCGTGACGTCTCTTGATATTATCAATATGCATATTTATTCAAACTTTTACTTATACTCTGTGATACTCAGCCTCTGCCCTGGTTTCAATGTATGCCCACATATAAGTGAATAATTACAATCCTTGTACTCCTTCTTCAGGATTTTCTTTAGTTGCACTCTTTAAGAATTTCATATTACGTTCAATACAATTGCTGTGCATACTTGTATAGATTACTAGAGAACATAACAATATGTGAGCGAAGGCACAGGAATGGAATCTTACACGATATGTTTTCATGCTGAGATTATATCAAAGCCAATGGGAAAACATTTTCTCTCAAATTAAGTACCAGACTTTCGTAATATAAGGAAACAGGGTCACTGTAGTTGAACGTCATACATACGGGGTATAAATATCAATTAGGTTACCCCGATGCTAAAGGTAGAGGGATAATCTGATAGACAATTACACCAACCCTGTAACCCTGTTTCATATCACATACTTTCATATCACTTTATACCGGCGAAATTTTACCTTCCGTTAAGTCCATTGAATGGCTGTATCCCGTTCTTCACAGTGTGAAGTACGGCCATTTATCTCACCTCGGTATTTTTCTCCATAGGCTTAATGCTAGGAACTCGTACTCCATGGCCGTGAAGTTTGTGTACCCAATACTCCATGGCTAATTGGGTGATTCATTTAATCAATAAATAATATTATACGGGGTGAGATAAAATCAGAAACCCACTTGATGAAAATAACTTGGTCCACACTCCACCTCATTTGACCGCAGAGTAATACACTCAGCTTCGCTTTGTGAATTATTCTGCAGTCAAACTCGGCGGTGTATGGACCAAGCTATTTTCATCTCGTGGGTTTCTTTCTAAAACTATGAAATGGATAGGAGCGGCTAGTATACATATATAATAGTAGTGATAATTGCAATGTAATTGGTCCTAAATTGCTGACTATTCCCAATATTTTCAAAGAAAATGCATAGTTTAATAGTTCTTGTGTTTTGATTGCCATGACGTTTCATATAGTGGGCGATATGAGTTCTCACATTTTCTTGTTTCCATGTGACACTAGTCAATTTGCATTCTCACATCTTTAACTTGTTACTGGTGGCTATAGGTTGTCAAGACTTCATCTGGTTTCAATGGTATACATACACAATATTGATTGGTTCCAGATACAAGCAGTCGTATGCTCCGAGGAGTTGACGCGTTGTTGCATGCTAGGATATTGCACAGAGGCAACTCTGAGGAGCATAAAACCACTTTTATCTGAAACCAGTCTATATTGAATTCATCATCCACCTTTTTTCTGACAAGTGGCATCCCGATATTAGTTCATTTTAGGTACGCACCATTTTTTCATACAGACTATTTTTCCGTATGTACCAGGTTTTGCAGCCCGGAGCATACAACATATCTGTATGCTCTGGGTATGTAAATACATGCCGCCCATGTGTTTTCTATGGACACTTTGTATTAGGTGGATGATAGATTTAAGTTGTTACATCGTTGTCCACCTGACTCTGTTTATTGAACTTACTGATGGCTATTGGTTGTCAAGTCTTAATATGGTGTCAGCGGTATACATGAGTCGTTACATCATTCTAAATCTGACTCCGTTTGCTGAATTTCCCGATGGCTATTGGTTGTCAAGTCTTAATATGGTGTCAGCGGTATACATGAGTCATTACATCATTCTAAATCTGACTCCGTTTGCTGAATTTCCCGATGGCTATTGGTTGTCAAGTCTTAATATGGTGTCAGCTGTATACATGAGTCATTACATCATTCTAAATCTGACTCCGTTTGCTGAATTTCCCGATGGCTATTGGTTGTCAAGTCTTAATATGGTGTCAGCGGTATACATGAGTCGTTACATCATTCTCAATCTGACTCTGTTTGCTGAACTTCTGGTGGCTATAGGTTGTCAAGTCTTAATCTGGTGTCAGCGGTATACATGAGTTGTTACATCATTCTAAATCTGACTCCGTTTGCTGAACTTCTGGTGGCTATAGGTTGTCAAGTCTTAATCTGGTGTCAGCGGTATACATGAGTCGTTACATCATTCTCAATCTGACTCTGTTTGCTGAACTTCCTGAACATGCGCATGAAGGACGGCAGGATGGGCTCGTCGCACACTCTCACCAGGTGGGGAAAGTGTTTCCGGAAGTGCACTGTTGCCTCCTCGAGATGGTAGTGCGGGATCTTTGTGAACATGTGGTGCATCTGTTGTAAGTAAGATCAAAGAGATTTATCAGTAACTAAATCCTATATTTTATGATATCGTACATCATTTCTCAGTCACTAAATCCTACACTCTTACATCATTTCTCAGTCACTAAATCCTATATTTTATCGGTAACTAAATCCTACACTCTTACATCATTTATCAGTAACTGAATCCTACACTCTCACATCATTTATCAGTAACTAAATCCTACATTTTATTGGTAACTAAATCCTACTCTTACATCATTTATCAGTAACTGAATCCTACATTTTATGAATGATATCCTACATCATTTCTCAATCACTAAATCCTACATTCTTACATCATTTTTCAGTAACTAAATCCTACACTCTTACATCATTAATCAGCAACTAAATCCTATCCTCTCATATCATTTATCAGTAACTATATCCTACATCCTCGCATAATCTATCAGTAAGATAATCCACTGGGCCGGCAGTATGGCATGAGAAGTGCACCGTGCAGCCACCACATAGCAATGTGCAGAGGTGCCCATGTTAACTTAATTAGAGACCGGTGCAATGGAGCAGATACATGACCACTGGCGGCAGTCACACGGCGACGAACCGGCAAAACCTAATGAATTAAGTTTCACCGGTTACCAACCACCAGCCAGCTGCTGCTGTAGGCGACCGGGCTGGTGGGTTTGTACACTATAAGGCACAGAGTGATTGCTAGTTCAGCCATAATCTGCCAGGAAATTATAAGATAGCGCCACTGTAGTCAGTGGACAACCACCATTTTTTATTGTTATAATCTATAAATGATATTGAGCTGAGGCTTGTCTGTTTGTTGGTTGTTTGTGTAGTTTTACGTCTCGGTAGGCTAGTTACATCCTTCTGAGACTGACTCATTGGTTGACCTTTCTGGTTTTTGAAAGGTATACTAACTCAAACTTTGGTCTGCTTGTAGCAGTGGGACCCTATGCCCGTTTTATAGTGAGCCGAGGCTAAAATTACTCAATGGCAAGCCCCAAATAATATTTTGGATAAAATTCATTGACAATAGCATTGACAAGCAATGGACACGCTGTGCTCTTTTGAAGCACTACCACCGGCTTTTAATCATATAAATTCTCTAAATTTGGTGGAAAAGTTGAGGTAAAGCCTGTAAAGCCTGTGGTGAGATTGTGTGATTCAAGCATGAAGTGATGGCTACCTGGTGAGTTCCGATGGAGTGAATGATGTAATGGACAAAGCCGTAGTTCCTGTCCACAGTTGACAGTTGTCCGCGAACAAAATCCCACTCACTGTCCGCGTACCACGGGATGTTTACCTGCAGATGTCAAACAGTGTCCACATGTTAGTGCGATTTCTCCTGTTTTTGAAACAGAGATGTCAGTTTTCCATTTTTCCGTGGAAATCCACTTTTTCATATTCAGTGTATGTAATTGCCTTCCCTTGTGTCAAACAAAGATAATATTGATTTAACCTCATTTACGCCAATAAAACAGTGGTCTGAACCTCCCAACAGACCCCCAGCCTCGTGCAGTGCCGGACAAGCACATATTATCCAAATTTAAAACGTCTCTCTGAGGTAGAAAATTCCACATGAAAAATATTTCCACTTTTTTCCCAGAGGATCTTTCTACCTCAGAGAGATGGGGAAAACTTGGATAATGTGTCTTTGTTGGCCATGACATGGGACTAATGGTCTGTGGGGAGGTTCAAACAACTGTTTTATTGGCGTGAATGAAAACAAAATCAATATTATCTTTGCTTGGCACAAGGAAAAGAAATTACATATACTGAAATACATATATTGAATATTGAAAAGTGGATTTCCACAAGTAAACTGACATTTCTGAATTATGGTATTGGCACAGTCAACATTTCGGTCTTTTTAGCTTTATTCGGGACAGTCCATATAATGTATTTTTTCTTATCATTCTTCAATAATCTTTCATGAAAAAAGTTTTATGACTAAAAGATGCATCAAAACTACATTAGAAATTCACTTTACAGATATTTCATGAAATGTAATGATGAAGAGCAACATAGCAAAACACAGATGGCGTATTTGGTTCTCTGTGAAGGCCTGGGGGTCGATTTTTTTTTTTTTTTGGCAATTTTTATTAGGGAATATTGTATGTTCACAATCACCGAATTCGGCTACGGACGTTCTTCCACTCGGGCCCTTGCCCCGACCCCTCATTCTTATGGCGGATGTTTAACCGAATTGGCGGTGGGTACCATTTTTGGGTAAGTCTTTGGTATGACCCGACCGGGGTTTGAACCCACGACCTCCCATGCTCAAGGCGAACACCCCGACCACTGATAAGTCTCGTTGTTTCAAACAGTGGCACCACAGCGGCAGTATGCGTTTCATTAGAAGGTGCACTCAAGCGTGAACGGCACTCGAGACATGAGCGGCACCAACAGTGGCAGTGACCGTTTCATTGGTAAATTGGCTCTCGCTGTACCTGCGACTGTGGTGCTGCTGTTGGCGAGATGGTCGACCCTCTCGTATTGATCAAAACAACCATTTTAAAACATATCATATCATATTTAATTAAAGAAAAAATGCTCCGAGCAATTCCATATGCATCTTTTACCCACATCCTGATTCTCTAATGGTCAATTTCTCTGTTAGAACTATTATACTATTCAAACCAAAACTACAGTCACTGCACTACTTGGTCAGTATGCCACTGTGCCACTCGACCATAGACTATCACTTCCATGTCTTACAAGCGAGGGCTACAATGTCTGCACCATAACTCAGTCAATAATGCATGTAGGGACGTCAAATTAACACTGAAATATGGGGAATGATACGGGGGATAATTTGGAATTATCAAATTATTCATTTGTTATTGATTTATGAAACGTTCCGTTCGCTAATCGGGGGCGGGGGGGGGGGGGGGGCTGCTTTAACCCTGATCCCAATACAGACAGCACATAATCAGGGATAAATGTCAGGACTTAGGAAAACATCGGAAATTCAAATCACTTACAAAAAGCATCATTTTTAACATTGTTTTGGAACAGAAACACTGCAAGTGTTGCAGTATCAGTACCACACCACATGGTATGGGAAGGATTGGACTTTGATATAGCAGTATATCTACCACTGCTGGGGATGTAGGAGAAAGGTGGATGCACACCACACCACATAGACATTGTATGAGAAGGACTGGTCTTTGGTATAGCAGTATATCTACCACTGCTGGGGATGAAAGAGAAAGGTGGCTGTACACCACACCACATTTAGACATGATATCAGAAAGACTGATCTTTGATATAGCAGTAAGTCTACCACTGCTGGAGATGAAGAAGAAAGGTGGCTGTGTACCACACCACACATACATGGTATGAGAAGGATTGGACTTTGATATAGCAGTATATCTACCACTGCTGGAGATGAAGGAGAAAGGTGGCTGCACACCACACCACACCACATAGACATGGTATGAGAAGGACTGGCCTTTGATATAGCAGTGAATCTACCACTGCTGGGGATGAAGAAGAAAGGTGGCTGCAGTGGGACTCTAACCCACAACCTTGGGATTACTAGTCCAGTCCAGCACCTTAAAGAACTGAGCTAACTCCCCACCCCTCTAAGACTAAGACCAGGAGAGGGAAAAAAGGCAAAGGCTGGCAGGACTCTTTGTTTTATGTTGGGAACAAGACTCAATTTAAACTACAGTAGAACCCTGCGTAAAGCATGTGATCCACCAAGAGTTAGGGCCGGAAAATGACCATGTGGAGGAACTGTGGATGTCGGCCGCCCAAATCACTCATCGGCTCAGATTGCTGGGACAATCTGCTTGGTGGATCAGCAAATTGGCCTAAATCGGCCGGACCAGCTCATTGAAAACCCTGTCACCTGCAACCGTGTGGTCGTCGCCTCTGGCCAGCCGGTCCTGTAAAAATCAGCAGGCCGGCTGCCTCTGGCCGTCTCTGAGTGTCAATTTGGTGGATCACATGCTTAAGCAGACACCCTCCCTTTCGG
The DNA here is from genome assembly GCA_950022655.1 of Alentia gelatinosa. Taxonomy (NCBI): domain Eukaryota; kingdom Metazoa; phylum Annelida; class Polychaeta; order Phyllodocida; family Polynoidae; genus Alentia; species Alentia gelatinosa. Next base: position 33,678,347 of record OX465593.1, on the reverse strand, counting down.
GCCAAAGTGTCTACTCACGCGGAGTGACCGCTTACACAGGGTTAAAATAAACATCTAATAGGGCAATCCGTTGTCCATTAACGCAGGATGTCTGCTTACATGGGGTGTCCATTAGGTGGGGTGTCCGTTAAGCCTTAAGGTGTTTTACTGTATCTTTTTTACACAAGAAAAAAAAATTTTATGAACTGGAAATGAAAACAAGGATTTTCAAGGAAAAGTTGAAAACTGCTCTCCCTGTATCAAAGTAATGATACACTCATTTTGAGTCTAGTTGGTGTTGAAATAACCTGTCACACACCTCCGAGTGGTGCAGGAATGTAATTATCACGTTGTAGCTGGCGAAGATGAACAGCGGAATGAAGTAGTAGTTGACACAGGCCATAGCTCCGTAGACGGAGGCGAGGTGGAACAGTACTGCCGCCATGAGCAGCACGGTCATCAAGGACAGGTACGTAGTGTACCTATAGCCTACAGAGAGTAAACATATATACTATAGTCAGGGATAGTTACTGTACATACAGCCTACAGAGAGTAAACATATACTATAGTCAGGGTCGTTACTCCACATATAGCCTACGGAGAGTAAACATTCACTATAGTCAGGGACAGTTACTATACATATGGCCTACAGACAGTTAACATGCACTATAGTCAGGGATAGTTACTGCACATACAGCCTACAGAGAGTAAACATATACTATAGTCAGGGATAGTTAAAGTACATACAGCCTACAGACAGTAAACATACACTATAGTCAGGGATAGTTAATGTACATATGGCCTACAGACAGTAAACATACACTATAGTCAGGGATAGTTAATGTACATATGGCCTACAGAGAGTAAACATATACTATAGTCAGGGATAGTTAAAGTACATACAGCCTACAGACAGTAAACATACACTATAGTCAGGGAGAGTTACTATACATATGGCCTACAGGGAGTAAACATACACTACAGTCAGGGGTTGTTACTGACAGATGGAGGTATCAGAGGTGTGTGGGAGATATAAGATTAGAATTTAGTAAGAAATGAAGGTGTGTGGAAGGTGTTTAGTTGGAGTCTAGTAAGAGACAGAGGTATCGGAGGTATTGAAGTTGTGTGGAAGGTGTTTAGTTGGAGTCTAATAAGAGACAGAGGTATCGGAGATATTGAAGTTGTGTGGAAGGTGTTTAGTTGGAGTCTAATAAGAGACGGAGGTATCAGAGGTATTGAAGTTGTGTGGAAGGTGGGAGGTTTGAGTCTGGCAAGAGACCGAGGTATCGTAGGTATCAAAAATGTGTGGAAGGTGTTTGGTTGGAGTCTAATAAGAGACAGATTGTTTGTTTGTTTGGTTTGATTTTACATCCAGTCAACCATTATAGGTCCTTTCCAGACTTTCTCAAGGTTCTTTTACACCACTAGGGTGGTGATCGAATCTATATGATGAATTCAGGTAGAAATCTCACCCCTACACATTTACTAGGTGAGAGTTCTTTTACTTCCCATACCACATGGACATGGTATGAGAAGGATGGCCTTTGTTATAGCAGTAAATCTACCACTGCTGGGGGTGGGACACGAACCCACAAAGTGTTACAACCTTGGGGTTACAAGTCCGATGCTCTAACCACTGAGCTAACTCCCCACCCCCATAAAAGACAGAGGTATCAGAGGTATTGAAGTTGCGTGGAAGGTGTTTCGTTGGAGTCTAACAAGAGATAGATGTATCAGAGGTATTGATGTTGTGTGGAAGGTGTTTCGTTGGAGTTTGGTAGGAGACGGAGGTATCAGAGGTAATGAAATTGTGTGGGAGGTGGAAGGTTTGAGTCTGGCAAGAGACCGAGGTATCGGAGGTATAGAAAATGTGTGGAAGGTGTTTGGTTGGAGTCTCGTAAGAAACAGAGGTACCGCAGGTATAATATGAAGTTGTGTGGAAGGTGTTTCGTTGGAGTCTAATAAGAGACGGAGGTATTGAAGGTGTGTAGAAGGTGTTTGGTTGGAGTCTAATAAGAGACAAAGGTATCGGAGGTATTGAAGTTGTGTGGAAGGTGTTTCGTTGGAGTCTAGTAAGAGATAGATGTATCAGAGGTATTGATGTTGTGTGGAAGGTGTTTCGTTGGAGTTTGGTAAGAGACGGAGGTATCGGAGGTAATGAAATTGTGTGGGAGGTGGGAGGTTTGAGTCTGGCAAGAGACCGAGGTATCGGAGGTAACGAAAATGTGTGGAAGGTGTTTGGTTGGAGTCTCGCAAGAAACAGAGGTACCGGAGGTATAATATGAAGTTGTGTGGAAGGTGTTTCGTTGGAGTCTGGCAAGAGAAAGAGGTATCGGAGGTATTGAAGTTGCGTGTAAGGTGTTTCGTTGGAGTCTAGTAAGGGATAGAGGTATCAGAGGTGTAGGGTTGTATGCATAGATCTGAGGGATGCGTGTTCAGGGAATAGTGAATTGGGATACGAGTGCCTCATGGATCTAAGTGTAGGCAAGTGTCCCAGGAGTCTGAGGAGAAAAGTGTAGAGTAGTTAAAGAGAACTTACTTCTGAAGACCCGATGATTGATGTCGAAGTGTGCCACATTACGGGGTTTGTAGCCGAGCACCAAGTAGCCGAACCAGCCCAGCCCGAAGCCGAACCCGGGCAGGACAGTACCTTAAGATATGGACAGCCAATCAGTATCAGGAAACAGTGTTATGTCCCAATTTCTCTATTTGGGAAACATACATATGCACTTTCCCATGGCCTAACTAATCAGGCTTGCTCCGTGCAATACTCCATGAGTGACATACTTTGTTTGTTTGTGTAGTTTAACGTCTCAGTAGGCTAGTTACGTCCTTTTAAGACTAACTCATTGGTTGACCTATCAGGTTTTTGTAAGGTATATTAACTCAGATTTGGTCTTCTCATAGCAGTGGGACCTATGCCCTTTTTATAGTGCTGCCTCACAGAAGGGCTGTGCTGCAGACCATGGACACAACACTCCACCGGTCACATTGTACTGACAACAGTAAACCAGTCGCTGCACCATACCAATCGGGTCAGCAAGCTGTCGGGTATGAAGCTGATCCCTGTAATTGGCTACAGATCAAGCCGGCTGACAGTTCATTTGCCAACCTCCCGTACTGGACTGTTTTGGCCACATAAGTTCTCCTTTATTCTTTTCTATAGCTTTTCGAAAATCTTTGTTTCCCGAAGAAACTTCAGAATTTCTTTCTTCCCAGTGTGGCTGAAAGAACAGGACATGGATGTTGCACATTGAATGTACTTATCCCTGCTTTTCTTTGTTGCTTGACAGTAAAGCATAAGGTGCTCAATAGAAAGAGGCACCTGATAAGACGATTGCCGCTATGCGTAAACACAGAGCTGGCATATAGCGCAGCATCTAGATGTATCAGCAGTTTGCAGCTAGCGGTCATGACGATAACAACAGCTATAGAGCTTGTAAAGTCTTGGATTCATTCACTCAGATTATTATCCTTCATACCTGATAGTAACAGCATAAATAAAATCACCTGCATAAATTCACCAATGACAGCCACTTCGCTACGTTTTCCAAAAAGGTCAGCAATTGCTATTTTTTAATGAGATGTTGCAAATTTTTGGATGATGATTTCCCAACCCATGTAGAATTATATAATGATTAATGGTATGATTCAAGAATGAAGACAAAATGTCACTCTGGCAAAGTCGATAACCACCTGCTATTACAGCCAGTGAAAATGACATTAGGATACTTTTCATAGCTTTTCCAAAACCTTGGTTTCATGAGGAGAATGTGTTTCCATCAGTGTTTTGAAATACACTTACATGGATGTTGTCCCTAGACTTTTCTTGTCTAACAATTGAGCAACAGGTGAGAAAACGCAGGGATGTCAGTTGGGGTCACGACAAAAATAGGAGATATTTTCATGTGGAATCTACTGCCTCGTCATTGGCCATGGAATGAGGCTGGGGTGTGCGGGGAAGTTTGAACCACTGTTTATTGGTGTGAATTAGGCCCAATCTCCCTCTTTTAGAAAAGTAAAGATAATTTCATAAACTGAATATGAAAACAAGGATTTCCTGGGAAAATCGATAAACTACAGTCTCTGAAATTTAAACAAGATTAATTAGACGTCGTAATAACACCTCCTGAGTAAGCCAGATGAAAAAAAATGATTTAAGGCTACTAAAAAAAACCAACTTGTTTCTCATGAAAAATATGCCAAGGGCGCTTTCTTTTTTTGCTGGATCAAAGATGACTTTTGAAATGTCATAAAATGGGCTCGACCATAGATGGCAGTGCAGAACTATTAGGTGTGCAGGCAGTATGAAGAGAGATATAAATACCACTGTTTTGGGAATACCTAGATATGCATAATACCACATTAAATGCATCCCTGACATCAGGAGCTTTAATTAGATACCAAATAAACATACCTTTCATAATTTTTATCAAGGTTCATCTTAATAACAAACAAACAAAATCTAAAAACGTTTTTGCTGATGCACACAGTGACGAGAAACAAATTCTTAAATTTTTTTTAGAAAGGAATGGCATACCTTGGCTGGCGGGGTCTGACTTGCGCACTGGGTAAAAGACCTCATCCTTGTCTAGGTTGGCATTGTTTTTGTGGTGTATCCGGTGGGTGAGCTTCCACATGGTGTAAGGACACAGCAGCACACCGTGCATAAGCATGCCGACAGCGTCGTTCAGGGCCTCGTGGTGCGAGAACGACCCATGCCCGCAGTCATGACCGATCACAAAGAGGGCAGTGAAGAGCGTGCCCTGGACGCACCAGTACACCGCCAAACAAGGATACCAGGCACCAGGTGGAGCAAATCGCTCCACGACCAGGATCCAGGCCAAGGTCAGCACCACCAAGACAAGGTCCTTGATGGCATAGTACATGGACGTGCTCACTTTGGGGTCGAAGCAGTGCTTCGGGATGATCTTCTTGATGTCGACGGCGGACGGCAGTTGACGGGGCAGCTGCTGGTCCAGGTTGGTGCCTTTAAGAGAGCTGGCGGAGCTCGCTTCTTGGTGTCGGGGGCTGCTTTTGATGTCCTGTTTCAGGTATTCCCACAGGGCCTTGTAGGTGGAGCGGGCCACGAGGACTGTGCCCGCCATGATCTTCAGCGACTCGAGGAGCACCATGATGACTGCGAACCTGTGAACAGACCGAAGAAACCATGTGTATTACGACGCGTCAACCTATCGTGGTTTACGGCCGCCTGTCCGAAAAAAAACATAGATTATTATCTATGTCTCTATCTTAATATCAGAGAATGAGGGTAAACGTCGCATTTGATTCACCCTATCAATTTTTTCTAACACTGCTATCATAACAGAGCAAACGAGATATGTATATAATACACTATCTTAATATCTGCTTATTATTTAATGTTTTTTGTTCCTTTCTAATTACCTTTATTGAAATTCGTGTGCTACATCAGTTCTTCTATTTGAAACTGTTTGTCTGCTCTGTTGCTACACCTTTTACCCAGCATGTACAGACTAGTCACTCTCTTGAAGTCTGACAAAAAAGAAATCATATTTAGCATCAGTCAATTTCTAAGAAGGGCATTGCCTATCCTCTAAAGGACTGAGGACTAAGAATACAATTCTTGTTCTTCTCTCTTATTGTTTTGTTGTTGTTTTTCGTGGGGTTTTCTTTTTAGGAGGTGGGGGGGTCAACAACTTTATTTATGGTATGCTGTATTTGTATCCTGTTTCTTTGATTGTATTTGATGAATTTGCTGTAAAATTGTTGTCATTTACTATGTAACCTCTAAACTATGAAACAGTCTGAATTAAATGAAAAAAAAGAGAATTGTTTGAGGGAAAGTTACATGTAATTTGATGTCAAATGAATGAATAAAGTTTTTGCTAAAAAAAAAAAAAGAATTGATAATACTGCATGTTCAAGTGAACATAAATTTGAGGCCTATTTAAAAAAAATAAGAGTGTACTTCATCTCATCATTTGAATCTAAATTTGAGACCTAGACTAACTTACTTTTTAACATTTCCAAAAAGGGGGAGACTTCTTGGTTAAATCACGCGCCAAATTGTGCCACACTCACCACATGTTTAGTGTCCGTTACACTCTGGTTCACAGGAAGGTGGCTGGGTAAGGTTAGTGTAGACTGGCTCCAGTCCCTGCATCCTATGGCTACCCTCCTCGCTGTCATACAGTCCCTGCATCCTATGGCTCCCCTCCTCGCTGGGATACAGTCTCTGCATCCTATGGCTACCCTCCTCGCTGTGATACAGTCCCTGCATCCTATGGCTACCCTCCTCGCTGTGATAGCCCCTGCATCCTATGGCTACCCTTCTCGCTGTGATACAGTCCCTGCATCGTATGGCTACCCTCCTCGCTGTGATACAGTCCCTGCATCCTATGGCTACCCTCCTCGCTGTGATACAGACCCTGCATCCTATGGCTACCCTCCTCGCTGTGATACAGTCCCTGCATCCTATGGCTACCCTCCTCTCTGGGATACAGTCCCTGCATCCTATGGCTACCCTCCTCTCTGGGATACAGTCCCTGCATCCTATGGCTACCCTCCTCGCTGTGATACAGTCCCTGCATCCTATGGCTACCCTTCTCGCTGTGATACAGTCCCTGCATCCTATGGCTACCCTCCTCGCTGTGATACAGACCCTGCATCCTGTGGCTACCCTCCTCGCTGTGATACAGTCCCTGCATCCTATGGCTACCCTCCTCTCTGGGATACAGTCCCTGCATCCTATGGCTACCCTCCTCTTTGGGATACAGTCCCTGCATCCTATGGCTACCCTCCTCGCTGTGATACAGTCCCTGCATCCTATGGCTACCCTCCTCTCTGGGATACAGTCCCTGCATCCTATGGCTACCCTCCTCTCTGGGATACAGTCCCTGCATCCTATGGCTACCCTCCTCGCTGTGATACAGTCCCTGCATCCTATGGCTACCCTTCTCGCTGTGATACAGTCCCTGCATCCTATGGCTACCCTCCTCGCTGTGATACAGACCCTGCATCCTGTGGCTACCCTCCTCGCTGTGATACAGTCCCTGCATCCTATGGCTACCCTCCTCTCTGGGATACAGTCCCTGCATCCTATGGCTACCCTCCTCTCTGGGATACAGTCCCTGCATCCTATGGCTACCCTCCTCGCTGGGATACAGTCCCTGCATCCTATGGCTACCCTCCTCGCTGTGATACAGTCCCTGCATCCTATGGCTCCCCTCCTTGCTGTGATACAGTCTCTTCATCCTATGGCTACCCTCCTCGCTGGGATACAGTCCCTGCATCCTATGGCTCCTCTCCTTGCTGTGATACAGTCCCTGCATCCTAAGGCTACCCTCCTCGCTGGGATACAGTCCCTGCATCCTATGGCTACCCTCCTCACTGGGTTACAGTACCTGCATCCTATGGCTACCCTCCTCTCTGGGATACAGTCCCTGCTTCCTATGGCTACCCTCCTCGCTGTGATACAGTCCCTGCATCCTATGGCTACCCTCCTCGCTGTGATACAGTCCCTGCATCCTAAGGCTACCCTCCTCGCTCCAGTCCCTGCATCCTATGGCTTCCCTCCTCGATGGGTTACAGGGACTGGTACAATCAGTAATGGTGTTGGATTTCTGCCGCTCTTTAGCTTCAGCATTCCCAACACTCTCCATACAGATATCCTGGCTACTGGTCAGGATATCTGCTGGGAGACTGATACCCTCTGACTTTGATCTCAATCGATTCACAGTCAGGAGCAGGCGAAAATTATTGCTATGACAACACAGGCAGCCAGGGAACTGGAGGAGGGGAGGGGAGAGGGGTAGGAGGAGGTATAGGGTTACAGGGAGCGGCTTGGGGGCCATAAACAGGAGATTCTGTTCATAGTGGACAAGTCTTTGATTCATGGGCCAGTCCGAGAAGGATACATACTATAAAGAACTTAATTCTGATTGTGTTTAATAATTTAATGAATGTTCATAATCAAAGACTTGAGCAAGTCTAAGGTTAGTGCAACAGTAACCCTTTCACTACGCTGCATAGCACCAAATACACACCCTGAAATACACCGCTGCAGCACCATATTCACCCTCGTAGTACGCTGGCGCTTTTCTCAATATCCACAGTGATGTCATTATATCAGACCTCTTTGTATACGATGGATAATAAAGGTTGTAACAGGACTGAATACACTTTGTTTTTCATACTATTCATGCATGTTGTGGTGTGACATGGTAAAAGGAAGTGGCTGTGCTGTAAGGATGTCGCTACCTCGGCTCACACAGGCCAGCTAGACATGCTCAAGTCTCATTATTCTGATTATGAATATCCAATAAATAATTAAACTAAATCATTAATACTTTGTATTAGGTGGATAATAAATACACAATATTGACTGGTTTCAGATACAAGCGGTTGTATGCTCCTCGGAGTTGACTCTCCGCAATATCCTCACATACGCTCGAATATTGCTACGCGTCAACTCCTCGGAGCATACGGCCGCTTGTATCTGAAACCAGTCAATATTGTGTATTTATCATCCACCTAATACAAAGTGTCCATTGAAAACACATAGGGAGTTTGTATGGACATACCCGGCGCATACGGATATGTTGTATGCTCCGGGTGGCGCATACAAAAAAATAGTGCGTATGGAAAAATAGTGCACTCTCCGCAATATCCTCGCATACGCTTGGATATTACTACGCGTCAACTCCTCAGAGCATACGGCCGCTTGTATCTGAAACCAGTCAATATTGTGGTCATCACACAGGTGCCACATGGCCACAGTGCTAATGTGTGTCACACAGATATATAGAACCTGTGCGGTGGAGCAGGCAATTTGCTCACCGCCACCGGCTGTACAGCTACTCTACAGAAAAAACCTGCTAAAAGCTGATGAAATAGCTTTTTCCTGTTACCCATTGGCAGTATCCATACAGCTGTTGTATGGGTGCCAATGTAAACCTGTTACCCATTGGCAGTATCCATACAGCCGCTGTATCGGTGCCAATGTAAACCTGTTAGCCATTGGCAGTATCCATACAGCCGCTGTATGGGTGCCAATGTAAACCTGTTAGCCATTGGCAGTATCCATACAGCCGCTGTATCGGTGCCAATGTAAACCTGTTACCCATTGGCAGTATCCATACAGCCGCTGTATCGGTGCCAATGTAAACCTGTTAGCCATTGGCAGTATCCATACAGCCGCTGTATCGGTGCCAATGTAAACCTGTTAACCATTGGCAGTATCCATACAGCCGCTGTATGGGTGCCAATGTAAACCTGTTACCCATTGGCAGTATCCATACAGCCGCTGTATCGGTGCCAATGTAAACCTGTTACCCATTGGCAGTATCCATACAGCCGCTGTATCGGTGCCAATGTAAACCTGTTAGCCATTGGCAGTATCCATACAGCCGCTGTATCGGTGCCAATGTAAACCTGTGAGCCATTGGCAGTATCCATACAGCCGCTGTATCGGTGCCAATGTAAACCTGTTAGCCATTGGCAGTATCCATACAGCCGCTGTATCGGTGCCAATGTAAACCTGTTAGCCACTGGCAGTATCCATACAGCCGCTGTATCGGTGCCCATGTAAACCTGTTAGCCATTGGCAGTATCCATACAGCCGCTGTATCGGTGCCAATGTAAACCTGTTAGCCACTGGCAGTATCCATACAGCCGCTGTATCGGTGCCCATGTAAACCTGTTAGCCATTGGCAGTATCCATACAGCCGCTGTATCGGTGCCAATGTAAACCTGTTAGCCATTGGCAGTATCCATACAGCCGCTGTATCGGTGCCAATGTAAACCTGTTAGACATTGGCAGTATCCATACAGCCGCTGTATCGGTGCCAATGTAAACCTGTTACACACTGGCAGTATCCATACAGCCGCTGTATTTTCCAATGTCAACCTGCTACCCACTGGCAGTATCCATATAGCATCTGTATGGCAACCTTGGGATTACAAGTCCAGTGCTCTTAACCACTGAGCTAACTCCCAATCCCGGTCGCTTTAGTCATGCTTGCATTCAAGCATATCCAGTCTGCACCACGAGGAGGGTTAACAGATTGGTAATTGCTGTCCACCCCAGCAGACCGCTACTGTACGGGTGCCAATGTCGCCCTGCTACCCACTATCCAGTATCCATCCGGCCACAGTACAGGCGCCAGCATCGTCTCTACGGGTATGTTTGTGAGACGCCTGGTGAGGTTGGAATCTGCCCTATCTGGTCGAACACACCCTTCACACACAGTACTGATGAGACTGAAGCTCCCTACCTGCCGTTAGACGTGTGTAGTGTGTGGGAGACCCTCCTGTGGTGGTGGGGGCTGGTAGCAGACTGATGAAGCCGTCGTGTAGGCTGTGTTTGCACCTCAGACCTCCCTCACTGCTCTCTCCCGCACTGTGTATTGACCTCCGCCGCGGAACCTTCCCCGAATCTACCCCCTCCCACCCCCCCTCCCACTCCCACCTCCCCCTCCCCCTCCCCCTCCACCTCCCAGTCCCACTACACTGGCCGCCAGCGCTACACTACACGATGCTAGCTCCGGTCTGGTTGAATCCGCAGCCGCCTTGAACGATTAGCTAGACTGGCCTCAGTCCCTGCGTTAGACTCTAGTACAAGCTGTTGTCGCCCGGGCCAGGGCACACAGGCTCAAACTAATTTTGAGATAGGGATTCCTGCCTCCGCTGGTACTAAGCTACCCTGAGTGATTTGCCAGTAACCAGAGTATTACTCTTCAAGCATAGGTTCTAAAATTCGGGGCCGTCCATAAAGTATGTATGCAGAATTTCTGAAATTTTGGACCCCCATCCCCTCTCGAAATCTTGTACATAATAGAACAAAGAGGGAGCATACAAAAAATGTCCAAAATATTTTACCCCCCCCCCCCCCCCCCATCCCCCCTCAGTCCGTATGTACTTTATGGATGGCCCCTCCACCACTACCTTGACGCAGGGCCTCTCAAGTGTTAATCACGTGATCCACCAAATCGATGCTCAGAGACAGCTAGAGGCAGCCGACCGGCTGGTTTTTACATGACCAGAGGCAACGACCACACGGATGCGGGCGACAGGGTTTTCAATGGGCGGGTCTGGCCGGAAACTGCTGATTTGCTGATCCACCAGGCAGATTGTCCCAGCCGATCTGAGCCGACGAGCGATTTGGGTGGCCGACATCCACAATTCCTCCACATGGTCATCGTCAGGCCCTAACTCACTCTTAGTGGATAACATGCTTTAGGGGAAGTCCAAATATAGTTTATTTCTTAATAAAATTCAAAAATAAAGACTTCAGCAAGTCTACTAAGAGTCTGTGACTGCCCTTCATAATCTTTCGTACTGCTTGGAGAGTGTTATTTTATAACCTCGAAGCCAATTTACAATTATATTTCCTTTTGTGTGTTTTTTCTAAAATAAAACCACCATTGAGCTAGATTTCATTATCAATTTATGAAGCTATGAATATATACCATTAGGTATCTCTGCTTTTTAATAAGAACCTACATAGAACAAAATCACCTGGTTTGAGGGGCAAAACGCAGATACCGGGTGGGATTTAACTTCCTAGTAAAAACAGAGTGGAGACAAAGGTAGTGGCCACTCCCCCCATCCCCCAACCACTCCCAGAGGCGTACACAACACGTGGTACGATGGTCTGCACGCAAGCCCCGCCCACTTCACGTGGGGTGACGTTAGCCACGCCCCCTCACCTGTCAATCAACTGCTGTCCATTCGGAAAGCAGTCATCTCCATGGTTTCGTCCCCATCGGTGTCCGAGTTATGTATATTTATTATAAATATTTATTTTGACTGGAGGCTCGAGATGGGTGGGAAGTTTTATCGTTAAAATTTTATATCCTTTATTCAAACTTTCTGAACAATCAATGAGATTAGGGCAGCGTTACAAAGAGACTAGGAGCATATAATAGATGAATGAGCGTGCAATTATAAATGAATAGCAATTAAAAGCTTTGAGTTAGATTGAGCCTATGGATAGTTTTCTGTAACCCACTTGCACCCAGTCAACTTGCCATTTCTGCAACTGCCTATCTAGGATCCAAACACATCAAGCACCAGTGGGTCTTGAGGTATTTTGGTCTTGAGTGATTGGTCATGGTCAACTAGGCACGCCTCTAAGAGATTGTGACACTGGCTCCCTGCTCTGTTCTCAATATCACAGTGAATAGCACACAGATAGTGAAGGGATAGTTTGTATGCAGTACCCTGAAAGACCTCTCTAAACTCTAGATGATGTAAACAATATGGTGAGGGTAGAGTTAATAATAGTGAGAGGCAGTTTTACAAGTAATTTGTAGTGAGGGCATTGATAATTCGTTGGTTGGTTTGATTTAACGTCCAGTTAACCATTGCAGGTTCTCACCAGACTTTCTCAAGGTTCTTTTACACCACAAGGGTGGTGATCAAATCTATGAAATGAATTTAGGTGGAAACCTCACCCCTACACATTTACCGAGGTGAGAGCTCTTTTTCTTCCCACACCACATAGACATGGTATGAGAAGGATTGGCCTTTGATATAGCAGTAAATCTACCACTGCTGGGGATGAAGGGAAAAGGTGGCTGTACACCACACCACATAGACATGGTATGAGAAGAACTGGCCTTTAATATAGCAGTAAATTTACCACTGCTGGGGGTCAAGGAGAAAAGTGGCTGCAGTGGGACTCAAATCAACAAAGGCGACCAAGAGGGTGAACAGATTGGTAATTGCTATACACCCCAGCATACCTTTAAGGTAGATAATCCTTCCTTCTCTTTTTATTTTTATAACTGATGAAAGAATCAGTTATGAATCGGATATGATCAAGACTGAATGTCAACAAACTGATACATGTAGATAAATATGAATGGAAAAGAGAAAGAGGAAGGTCTCCGTTGTTACGTTGTCCAATGATTGTAAATAACTGTTTTTAATTAAACTGTTCTTTATTATCCACCATATACAAGGACCCCATTGAAAATGTAAGGGGACTGAGTAAGCCTCAAAGCCATGGTATACGGGAAAATAGTCCCTTTGTGCTATAGAGCAAAGAAATATTGTTATACCCTTTGCTACGGCAATTACTGGGTTTAATTCATTCGAAAAGATGGATAATAAATGCAACAAACGATGGTTTTGTGGATAGACGGCTCTGTAAACCACTCAAGGTTGACGTCGTAATAATCTCGCTAGCGCTTGTGTATTCCTACGCATCAACCACTTGTGGTTTCCGGCTGACGCAACCGACCACTTTGTTTAACGAGCTGGACTTCAGCTGTTTTTCTACTATTCCTATGTACGTATTGGCGTCAATAAAGAAATTTTTGAAAAAAAAAAAAAAATGTACCCGGAACGACCGCCTTCCTTAAGAAGGAGTTTACGAATGCGCTCGGCTGCGATGGCCGTCTCCCCTGACGGGAGTTTCCGAATGCGCTCGGCTGCGGTGGCCGTCTCCCCTGACGGGAGTTTACGAATGCGCCCGGTTGCGATGGCCATCTCCCCTGACGGGAGTTTACGAATGCGCCCGGCCGCGCGGCGTCGTCTCGGGAACACGTGATGCCTGCTGCATCTTGTTGACGGCTGCCGGTACTTGGGGTCTTGTAGACGAGACGAGAATCGATTTGTGACGATACGAGCAGTCAGCTCCTAGTGCCGGCCGCTGTACGCTATGTCTGGGCCGGGTAGCACACACACCATAACGTCCTGTATTTACTTATATAGGACCACCTGACCATGCTGTACATGCCACAAAACGAGATGGGGAATTGTTGTTTTTCACGGAACGACGCCCCAGGATGAGTTTCATAAATTACACCAATTCCCATCGAGTTTTGTAGCATGTACAGGCATGGAGGGTTGTTATGTATTTATTATATACCCAAAATTAATCAAATCTCACCATGTATGGGCAAAGAAGACATGTCAGTGGGAAAGCCTGGCAGATGTTTCAAAGTGTTCAGTATAAGAGTGTACTGAACAGGGTTCAGTCCACAATTTATACTGCATTGGGAGCAGCTACAACATAATACATGTACTACTCACTCACACCCAGCACACTCACTTTCAGCCACAGCAGAAACCCAGCACACTCACACCCACAACACCCAGCACATACGCACTCAAACCCACCACAACACCCACCACAACACCCACCACACTCACTCACACCCACCACAACACCCAGCACATACGCACTCAAACCCACCACAACACCCACCACAACACCCACCACACTCACTCACACCCACCACAACACCCAGCACATACGCACTCAAACCCACCACAACACCCACCACAACACCCACCACACTCACTCACACCCACCACAACACCAAGCACATACGCACTCAAACCCACAACACACTCACCACAACACACTCACACCCACCACACACTCACACACACCACACACCCACACCCACCACACTGACTCACACCCACCACACTCTCACTCTCAGATTGACCTAAGAATAACCTATGAGTGACCTCAGATTGACCTAAGTATAACCTGTAAGTGACCTCAGACTGACCTAAGAATTACCTCTGAGTGACCTCAGATTGACCTAAGTATAATCTGTAAGTGACCTCAGACTGACCTAAGTATAACCTGTAAGTGACCTCAGATTGACCTAAGTATAACCTGTAAGTGACCTCAGATTGACCTAAGTATAATCTGTAAGTGACCTCAGATTGACCTAAGTATAATCTGTAAGTGACCTCAGATTGACCTAAGTATAACCTCTCAGTGACCTACGATAGACCTAAGTATAACCTCTGAGTGACCTCAGATTGACCTAAGTATAACCTCTGAGTGACCTACGATAGACCTAAGTATAACCTCTGAGTGACCTCAGATTGACCTAAGTATAACCTCTGAGTAACCTACGATAGACCTAAGTATAACCTCTGAGTGACCTACGATAGACCTAAGTATAACCTCTGAGTGACCTAAGATTGACCTAAGTATAACCTCTCAGTGACCTAAGTATAACCTGTAAGTGACCTAAGATTGACCTAAGAATAACCTCTGAGTGACGTAAGATTGACCTAAGTATAACCTCTGAGTGACCTCAGATTGACCTAAGTATAACCTCCAAGTGACCTAAGATTGACTTAAGTATAACCTCCAAGTGACCTCTGATTGACCTAAGTATAACCTCTGAGTGACCTCAGATTGACCTAAGTATGACCTTTTAGTGACCTCAGACTGACCTAAGTATAACCTGTAAGTGACCTCAGATTGACCTAAGTATAACCTTCGAGTGACCTCAGATTGACCTAAGTGTAACCTTCAAATGACCTAGGATAGACCTAAGTATAACCTTCAAATGACCTAGGATCGACCTAAGTATAACCTTCAAGTGATCTCAGATGGACCTAAGAATAACCTCTGAGTGACCTCAGATGGACCTAAGAATAACCTCCAAGTGACCTTAGATTGACCTAAGAAAAACCTCCAAGTGACCTTAGATAGACCTAAGTATAACCTCCAAGTGACCTTAGATAGACCTAAGTATAACCTCTGTGTGACCTCAGATTGACCTAAGTATAACCTCTGAGTGACCTAAGACCTAGGTATAACCTTCTAGTGACCTCTGATTGACCTAAGTATAACCTCTGAGTGACCTCAGATTGACCTATGTCTAACCTCCGAGTGACCTAGGATAGACCTAAGTTTAACCTTCAAGTGACCTCAGATTGACCTAAGTATAACCTCTGAGTGACCTCGGATGGCCAGAAGGTATCATATAACGACTGCAACATGTCTTGTTACCTACCACATATAAAACGTGTAATTTTCTGTGGTATCCGCTTGAAGAGTCTCCCGCATATAGAGACATAGTGAACCCGACCTAGGCCTGGAGACTGAAGGGCCACGAGAGTGAGAATCTCGTGGAGGGTTGAATTCGAACCTGATCTTCTTTTTTCTAGATCGATAGACATACGTATGCTTTCTCTCTAATGATTCATTTCAATCCATTCCAAAATCAAAGTTTACTATTGTAGTTTTCGGATCTATTTTTCTCGTGAGAAACCAATGAGATCTCAACTTTCGCTGGTAGCCCTATCAAAATTCCGCTGATTACCCTCCCCCAAAGCAGCCTAAGTATTTGGCCCAGAATGATCATCCGTCTTTGTGGAGCAGTCAACAGAGCGTTCGGCTGAGAATGCGAATATCGCGGATTCGAATCCAGCTATTGGCAGTCCGATATCTCGTTTATCTACATTTTTCCCTTGGACTCGACGAAGTCGCTAGTAGCTGTTGTAAAAACACGTCCGCTAGACTTGCAGAAGTCTTTGCGTATGGGCATTAATTTAGAAATAAACTTGCAATAAGTCGCTCATAGGTAAATCCTTTTACCACCTGACAAGACCAGCAATTGAGTGTGCTGACAAACGCTGTGTGGTTGGTGTACAACAGTTTCGCCTATCGATGGAACACGACAGTACTAAATTTTGTCTTCAACAGGGTTTGAATTGATACATAAGAAAATAAGTATATCTCAGAAAAGAGCTAAAAAAGAATAACAGGTTTGAATTCTCTACCACAAGAGAATATCACTCTCGTGGTTCGTTTGTTTGTTTGTTTGTTTGTTTGGGTAGTTTAACGTCCAATATGTTCTATTAGACTTACTTTGGGTTTGACCAAATCTATGAGATAAATTTTATGTAAAAAAAATTCCCACCTACACATTTACCGAGGTAAGAACTATTTTACTTCCCACACCACATAGATATGGTATGAAATGGATTGGCCTTTGATTTAGCAGTAAATCTACCACTGCTGGAGGTGAAGGAGAAAGGTGGCTGTACACCACACCACACAGACATGGTATGAAATGGATTGGCCTTTGATTTAGCAGTAAATCTACCACTGCTGGAGGTGAAGTAGACTGGCTCCAGTCCCTGCATCATATGGCTACCCTTCTCGCTGGGATACAGGGACTGTAACAATCAGTAATGGTGTTGGATTTCTGGCACTGTTTAGCTCCACTTTTCTGGTGGGAGATTGATACCTTCTCACTTTGATCTCAATTGGGTCACAGTCAGGAGCAGGCGAATTTTATTGCTATGACAACACAGGCGACCAAGGAACTGGAGGAGGGGGAGGGGTAGGGGAAGGAGGAGGTATAGGGTTACAGGGGGCGGCTTGAGGCCATAAACAGGAGATTCTGTTCATACTGGACAAGTCTTTGATTCATGGGCCAGTCAGAGAAGGATACATACTATAATGAACTTTATTCTGATTGTGTTTAATCAGTTAATGAATGTTCATAATCAAAGACTTGAGCAAGTCTAGGGGTGAAGGAGAAAGGTGGCTGCAGTGGGACTCGAACCTACAAAGTCCTACAACCTTGGGGTTACAAGTCGAGTGCCTTAACCACTGAGTTAACTCCCCACCCTGGTTGCTTTAGTTATGCTTGCATGCAAGCATATCCAGTCTGCACCATGCGGCGATAAGGCGACCAAGAGGGTGAACAGATTAATCATTGCTGTCCACCCCAGCAGGCCACTCTTGTGGGCCTTCAGTCTCCAGCCCTAGATTTGGTTAACTTTGTCCCTATGTAGGAGAGAAACTCCAAGCAGATCTGACAAAAAAAATGACCGTTTTATTAGAGTGTGCTCGCACGCTCTATATAAGTTGCCTATGAAAGATTAGAGTGCTCACATACACTTTCAGCATACTGAGAAAAATCCATCCCTTTACTATCTGTGTGCTATTCCCTGTGATATTGGATAGGGAGCAGGGTGCCAGTGTCTGAGGGTCTGAGAAGCATGCCCAACTGACCATAACCAATCACTCAAGACCGAAATACCTCATTGACCTACTGGTGTTTGATATGTTTGGATCCTATAGATAGACTCAGGCAGTAACAGAATTGGCAAGTTTACTGGGTGGAAGTGGTCACAGAAAACGATCCAAAGACTGAATGTAACCCAAACCTTTAAGCTTTTAGTTGTTATACATTAAATTTTTTATTTTTTCCCCCTTTTATTTGCACAAAAAGGTACAATAATGGCCTCTGCCATAGCAGGTATTCTGGCCATTCAGATAACAGGCTACGATTCGGGTCGGCAACAAGTTCCGTCTAATTTACAATTATACAATTATGTACAAGGGATGAAAGTAAATGATGAGGAATTAAGGAATTGCACGCTCATTCATCAATGATGAACATTCTATTTGCTCCTAGTATATGGTAGGCTTGTAATCAGTGTTCAGAACTGTAGCACTGCCAACACCAAATAGGAAACTCTCAAGGTATGCAGAGATGAAAACTACTGTAGTAAATTTAATCATCATCATGGCTAGACAAAAATCGTAGGAGACGAATATCTGAGTATAAACCTACAAAAAAGAACAGCCGACTTTATTACTACACAGGAATCTCACTCTCCTGGCACTTCAGTCTCCAAGCCTAGATCTGGTTAACTCTGTCCCTATGTCACCAGGAAAAACTCCAAGTACATCCGACAAAATCCTCTCATTTTATATACGGTAAGTAATTCCCAGGTGCGTTTTGTGAAGTACTTATTATGAAAATATAACCAGTATTTACTTACGTTTTTTCCCCTCTTGTGAGCTGTGATGGGGACGTGTGGAGACTTCAGGTTAGACCTTCCACGAGGTCAGGCTCTCGTGAAATGTCAGAGGAGCTGTGGTTGTACCCGGATCTAAACTGCCACTTGAAGACGACCAGAGTCCGAACACGATGTCTCTGCCTGGTTATCAATACTAAGTGTTGATTGTTTTCACCTTGTGAAGGAGCACAACGCATTACACTTCATATTGGTCTTTTACCCACCTCCCACCAGCTACCACGTGATATGCACATGTATATATATGCACAGACACACACAGACACACATGTACGCTAGGAGCAGGTGGCATGTTCATCATTGATGAGATAGACAATAATCGATGGTTTTGTGGACAGGCGGTTGACCACAAGAGGTTGATGTGTAGTGATACATGAACGTTAGCGAGTGTATTATGACGTCAACCTTGAGTGGTTTACAGAGCTGCCTGTCCACAAAATCATCGTTTGTTGCATTTATTATCCATCTTTTTGAATGAATTAAACCCAGTAATTGCCATATTTAAGGATATGACATTAGGGACTATTTCTTTGCTCTATATCTCAAAGGGACTATTTTTCTCATATACCATGGTCTTGATGCCGTATACCACAGGTTTGAATCCATATACCACAGTTATGGTATCTGACAGGCTTTATACAATCGGTTGTGGTTTACTGAGTCCCCATACATTTTCAATGAGGACTTTTTATACGATGGATAATAATGAGCATGCAATCAAGAAACATCACAAAATTTCATATGATTGTTTTTATGGCGTGAGTTGTCTTCACAAAATGATATCATGAAGCGGAGCTGAGTGATATCTGTAGTGGAAGACAACGAACGGCATGTAAACAATTATATAAAATTGAGTGACGTTTAGATTTTATCCTACCCCGTTACATCTTTTTAACTTCATATGACACCAGTGGCATATAAATATTTTGTGGCATACAGTCACACCAGGTTAAGTCTATGGAGATTTGTATGAGGGGTAGGATAAATACATGTGAATAACAATTAAAAGATTTGGGTTATATTCAGTCTATGAGGCCTATTCCACCAACGAGGCACAAGCCCAGGCAGGGCCCCTTGTGGTCGCCTATTGGTGATCGGCGGCAATAGCCGGCCCAAACCTCCCGCCGGCGGCGATAATCTGCTTGGTGGAACAGCTCATTAAGCTCAAAGGCTCCACACGGCCGGACCCCGTGCCTCCAAAACCCCGTAGCCGGCCAGAATCGGCTGACCTGTTGGTGGCCGCTGGCCGCCGGCCTGGGAACAATTCTCGTGCAATAGCCAATTTTGGAGGTGTTCCACCAAAATATAGTGATAACCACAGAGAAGGCCGGGCGGGCGGCCGGACATTATGAGCACAACGTCCCCCGCAAGCCCTGCAAGGGGAAAACTGATTCATTTGATTTTAAGCCCCCGGCAGGCCGGCCGGCGTGACGCTGAGAGCTGTTCCCCGGGAGCGCGTTGACCGCTCGCCCGCCTATACTACGATACACACCGTCAATATAGGCCCGCGGACGGTATCCCGATACGCGGACACCGATATTTCGGCAGTTGCGGCAGTTTGGGCAAAATATAAGCACCAGTGTCAGACATACACATTCATAACATCAATCCTTATCTTTGATTACCTTCATTGTACGATTTAACCTGTAATTCCGCGGTTATTTGACGTTTTCTGACCGTTCCCGTACAAATCCCGACACGCTGACACACTGCTCCGCTCGATACACGACTTTCGCGGGTTCAGAGCGTCGTAGTGTATCGCCGCACGCCGCGCCGCCTATCGGATCAATAGAGAACCGCGGGCTTGCGCGTTAGTGCCGCTAACGTCCACCAGACGGCAATAGCGAACCCGCTGCGAGTGTATCGCCGCGCCGGGTCCGGCCGGCTCTATGGGCGCTCGCAGGGCGCCTTGTGTACGCCTGTTGGTCGCCTTGTGGGGCTTTGGTGGAATAGCTCCTAGAATTTAGGGGTTGAGGGGCGGCCGGCTGGCCGGCCCCGGCGGCAAATGCCGGCTGGAAGGCAAAAACCCGCCTGCTGAGGGCCTTTTTGGTGGAATAGGCCTCTAAGGATCGTTTTCTGTAACCAACATGCACCGAGTCAACTTGCCATTTGTAGAACTGCCTGAGTCTAGGATCCAAACAAGCACCAGTGGGTTTTGATGTATTCTGAGATATACTTATTTTCTTATGTATTTCGGTCTTGAGTGATTGGTCATGGTCAGCTGGGCACGCCTCTAAGACACTGAGACACTGGCACCCTGCTCCTTTCCCAATATCACAGTCAATATATTATACTACCTTAACTGTTCAGCTGGCAGACATGACCGCTGGACAGCTCTGCCACATCTAGGAGTCCCTATGCGGGGTAAAACACACCCCCTCCCTTTTTTCATTTTTATTTTTCATTAATATTTAAAGTTTGTCTCAATTAAGATAGGAGGAAAATATTCCCACTAACTCAGCTATGGGCCGTTACCGTTCTTCATGACAAATTAAGTCAGAAGACATATTTGACCGACATGTTTCGGACCGTTTGGTCCTTCATCATCCTTTATCTCAATTAGGCATCAGAATATTTGGAGCTTATACAAAATGGTCGATTAGATCTAGTATTTGTATAAGGATGATGACATCTTTGATCCTAAGTTTCCCTGAAACTTGGTTAAAACCTGATTTAGATGCAAGCCTATTAAAATGGGATAATCATACTATTTATAGGAGGATAGACAGCCCATTGAAAACCCTGTCGCCCGGAACCGGTAAAAACCAGCCGGCCGGCCACCTCTGGCCATCTCCGAGCCTCGATTTCGTGGATCACATGCTTTAGCAGAAGCCATTAGAATTCTGGGACCTGTTTCAGTAGTCTCGTGACAATAGGCCTAGACAGACATCAACAGCGGCACCAACAGTGCAAGCAACAGCGGAAAAAGACTAGCAAATATCAGAAGATCGAAGTTGCCAATCTTCTTCATATTTGGAACAATTATAGATTAGATGTATCCCCTACTCATGTTAAAGTGTCATTGTTTAATTCCTACGAGAAGTGAGTGAAACTCTGTGTGTCATCGACTGCAATCTTGTGATCTGTCCGTATGGTGTCAGAGACGCCATCTAGACATGTCACGAAACTACTGAAACAGGTCCCTGGTGTATGGTTAAGTCATTGTATAAAGAAGACTACGCGCTGATGATATTTCCATTTACAATGGATGAGCGCGGTGCTTCTAAAGTAGAATATCCTCTCACATAACAACCACCTTGATAATACAATTTATTTACAAACATGAAACGGAGTATGAATCGTTTTAGCAGCTTTTATCTGCTATCTAAAGTCAGTGAGTAGTTGTGGGGGTTGGGTTGGGGGAGAGAAGGTATTGCATTTGGTCAGTAAGAGCACAAGGGTGAATAACTGGTCAAACAGGTTTGCTGGCTCTATGCCATATGTAGGGGGTGTGTCCCATCAGTGATCAGTGTGTCTGAATAGTGTATTTAGGTGTGTCCCATCAGATTTGAACATGTATATACCATATTTAGTCATTATTATCATCTAATAGTTTCCTTTTCTAGTAGCAGATGACAGTATCCATAACTAAGTGTCTGTTAGTTAGTGACAAGATTGATAAAGTGAATATTTTGTCCTCCAAAAGACTCTAAAATAAAAATTCAATTTTTAGGAACCAAGTCAGTAGTGGGGCAGGGGGATGATCAGACTGGGATACTGGACCCCTGCTCATTTAACCAGGCCTTTATAGTTGGTGCATGGATAGTGAAGTGCTAGATTCTTTGCAGTAAGTTGAAAGCCTGTGTGAGCATTCTAAACTCTTGATGACGTATATGAGCGCGATTTCCCGCGCTCAATAAAGGGTCGAGTAGTGGACAGTTAGTGGATAATAATGACAACCTAATACCAGTAGATGAATGTTCTTCTTTTATGAGGGAATCGGAAAAAAAATGTTTGAATCTTGTGATCAACAGGTCATAGGATGGGCCAATGAGAAACTAGTGGATATTGATTCAACCAAAGTGGAGGCATGGTATGAAGTTGATAATGCAAGGGTTAAGGAGTTGATAGAGGATATAGGGATCTATAAATCATCAGGCATCCGGAACGTCTGGGCTAGAGTCATTAAAGACAGTCTAAGAATACTGAATGTTGTTTAGATAGTGCCAAGGTATCTACATTATGGAAGACTGGACTTGTGGTCTCTATACCCAAGGCAGGTAATAAACAACGAGTTGAGAATTGGCGACCAATTAGCCTATTACCAGCCCAATCAAAAATACCCGAGCATATTATCCTTGACTTGAAATGGTAGGCAAGTTTAATGAACAATAGTTCGGATACAGGAAAGGAAAATGGATGGGAGATGCTATCATCAAGCTTTTGTAAGACATCTTTGACAGTAGAGATGACCAAGAATTAACAGCATGTTGTTATTTTGAAGTTAAAAAAGCTTTTAAATTGTATTTCACGGGAAATACTATTAATAAAGCTCACTAAATTATATAAAATTTGAGAAAACTTGGTAGCATGGTTGACTAGTTACCTAGCGGAGTGGAAGCAATGTGTTCTTTTCAAATGGGGTCATCTCAGACTCAATTAAAGTTGACTTTGGAGTCCCGCAGGGGTCCGTTCTCGGGCCTCAGTTATTTAACATCTATGTGGAGAACATGACGGAAGGTCTAAGAGAGTGTAAGGCGTTACAATACGTTGATGATTTATCATTGTACAGTGGTGGGCCCACAGATTATTTGTTTGTTTGTTTGGGTAGTTTAACGTCCAACTTGTTCAATTAGACTTACTTTGGGTTTGACCGAATCTATGAGATGAATGTAGGTAGAAATCCCACCCCTACACATTTACCAAGGTGAGAGTTCTTTTACTTCCCACACCACATAGACATGGTATGAGAAGGATTGGCCTTTGATATAGCAGTAAATCTACCACTGCTGGGGTGAAGGAGAAAAGTGGCTGCAGTGGGACCCAATCAATAAAGTCTGTGCTCTTTACCACTGAGCTAATTCCCCAACCCGGTCGCTTTCGTTATGTTTGCATGCAAGCATATCTGGTCTGCACCACGAGGAGGCTAGGCGACCAAGAGGATGAACAGCCTGGAAATTGCTGTCCACCCCAGCAGACCGGGCCCACAGAAATTGAAGTAGTATCTAGATTACAGGCGGGAGCTGATCACATTATGCAGTGGTGCATATTATCAATACCAGTAAAACAAACCAAAGTTAAAGTATGTATCACCCATTAATATTATACGGAAACTGGCTTACTGTCTTCGTATGTCAAAAATATGCGGTGAAATTAGTGATCACATACATCCCAATGCCGTAGGCAGAGGGATGTATGTGATCATCAATTTTACCAAGTATTTTGATGTACGAAGACAGGCAACCATCGTGCGGCGCCACCGTCCACACAGTGTCACGTCATGGAAGTTGTGCTTCTTGGGTTAGTTCTTTGCGCAGACACAAAAAAGAACTTTAAGTATGAACTCAGGAAGTATAGAGCCTCCAGAGGTTACTAAACTCCCAATTATTGCCCCGGGTAAGGCAAAGTTCTGCTCCCGATTGACTGGCCACACCGCGACTGCATGAACCACAGTTTTCTGATTTATAATTGGAGAAACTGAATATAATTTTGGATTTCCATGTAGAAATAGCTGAAATTTCCATTTCTGGCATCAGAATTTCAATTTGAAGGTTTCTGAAATCCAATAAACTGCAATAATTCTGGGTTACGGGTAAAGGGTCTATCACCATACAACGTCGGTAACCAGCGAAAACCGGAACTAGTGAACAGACTGAATTATGGGATACCTCAATAGAGTCTAAATGGACCGGTTAAAAGTGAGATGAAGAAGGGTTATAAATGTGCATGTGTGCTAAGTTGTGCTGAACCAGAGATATATTTTTCCTTGCTTCATACCTTCATTTCATTTCTTCTTGTTAATATTATTACTTCATAGAATGTGTAACCTCCAACTGTGACACGAAATATGTATTCACGGGAAGAGCTTTCTGTATAGTATGAAATATAATAAAGCACACAATATGAAAACTAAGAGATAAGAAGTTGAAATTCATTGAGAGGCACTTCAAAGAAACTTATATATGAAATCGCCGATATTCAGAGGAACAAAGCTGTGGAACGAGCTTCCGTGTGCCCCGCAATATGCAGACACAAAAGAGATCTTTATGTATGAACTCAGGAAGTATATGGACGGGTTAAAAGTGAGATAAAGCAGGGTTATAAATGCGCATATGTGCTAGGTTGTACTGAACCAGAGAGATATTTCTTTTAATGTTCTTACTTCATACCTTCATTTCATTTCATCCTGTTCTAATATTACTTCATAGAATGTGTAACCTCCAATTGCGAAACGAAATCTGTATTCATGGGAAGAGCTTTCTGTATAGTATGATGTGAATAAAAGCATAAAAGAAATATAAAAAAGGACACAATAGGAAAACTGTCATATCAGCAGCGGATCTTGTACCCCCCCCCCCCCCCCTCCCCACCTTGTTTACATCTTGTAAGACTGTATGCACAGTTAGGCACGGGGAGGGGGGGGGGGGGGGGGTGTTGACCTACCATATACCAAAAAAACCTAGAATTCTGTAGAAATAGACCACTCACAGGAAAAGTCTTTTGTACAAATCCTAGTCCCCACACCATCCTGCCATACATATGAATTATAGTCATGCATGTTGGTTTTTTGGGTTTTTTTTTTTTTTTTTGTTGTTTTTTTTTTGGGGGGGGGGGAGCATCCCCTCATTTTTAGAGGGGGGGGGGAGTGTCAAGGGTTGTATGACAAAATATGACAGGGGGAGGGGGAGGGACAAAAATGGTGAAAAATAGCATGACAGCATAATAGGGACAGTCCCACAATGGCCACATGATACAGTCAGATGGTTTCCATAATACTAATACAGTACTTATATATTTAATGTGGCTGGTATGGGTTGTCGTGGCCCTTCAGTCTCCATTCCTAGGTCTGGTTCACTATGTCTCTATGTGCGGGAGAATCTCCATGCGGATCTTACAGAAATTAACAGGTTTTATATGTGGTAGGTAAAGATTGCTTATCGATGAAAAAGATCGACGTGGCACTCATGACTTTCAATATTGTAACAGAAATGGCTCGCCATAGTGACTCCCCTTCATCCCCTCTCCATATATGGGCATGCCCACTCAGTGCTGCCCTCTACAACCCATAGGGGCATCCTGAATCATTTCTGACAAGTCACAGGTATTGGTTACCTACTATATTTAAAACGGTAGAATTCCGTCGAATCCGCTTGAAGTTGCTCCAATACATAGAGACATAGTAAACCAAACCTGGGCGTGGAGAATGAGGGCCCACGAGAGTGAGATTCTCGTACAGTGAAAAACTCGAACCTGGTCTTCTTTTTTGTATTTCTATACTCAGACAAACTTCTTCTCTTATGATTCATTTCACACCATGCCAAAATCAAAGTTTAGTATTGTAGTTTTCTGATCTATTTTTCTCGTAGTCGGTAAAATCGGTGTCACATGAAATGATGGTCGGGAACTAAATGATGGTTCCAGGTATTAATAGTAGGGGGCACCACTTAGTGCTGTCCCCCTATCTTTAGGGGGACAGCACTAGCACTAGTAGCAGGGAACGTACCTTGAACAGACTATAAGGGAGGGGGGTACGACGCGACGAAGTCGCTAGTACAACAGAAAACGTTCTGATTTGTGCCAGTACTACAGACTTGTGACCTCTCCCCCTGATTTCTATAGGTAAGTGTACTGGTACCATTATCATTTCTATAATTGACCTATTATCATTGCTTTTATTGTCACTTGAATACAGAGATCCACATTAATATATTCATGTGTTTTGTTCCTTTGTCTCGCCTGTACAGAACAGGCTCAGAACCCAAACTATTGTATAAACCTGTCCAGACTTATTTCGGCAGCTACCATAATAAATTCCCTCCCCGAAACCTGTTCTGTTACAATATTTGTTCGATTTCTTTTTAATTCCACCTGGAGAAATCGAGACATCGACTCTTCCACCACTGGCACCAGTCAGTGTTTTTCATATCATATACTGTACATTAAAATAGCATTAATTTACCTTTGACTCGTTGAGTGATGTTAATCGGTTGGCTTGTCTAGTGCGTATGTAGTCGGACGTGTCCCACCCTCGGTTCCCCCATTTTAAAACGTGAAACAAGTCCGTGGTGACAGAGTTTCGGTTGTTTTACCCTAGAACTGTTGCGTCTCTATGCTTTGACGTTGGACACACTTACCACTCTCCTCCCAGATCTTTCGCGGTGCTAGCGCAGGCTGCCGCAGGAAGTAGAGCAATGATATATGCTAGGAGAGTGACACGTCACGCCTTGAGCTGCTGGAATATGGATTCTGATTGGCGGAGACTGTTTTTACGTCACTACGTCACTCTTAGTTTACCCTGTTTCACGATAGGCGGCAGCATGGTAGTTAGCGCTAGAGTCTTGGTATTATACGGAAACAGGCTGACAGTCTTCGTACGACAAAAATAGGCGGTAATGTGACATGCGTAGGAGATACGGCCGCAGTTATAGAAGAATAATACACCCAACTGTTGCCAGGGCTCTCAAACTGGAATAGATATTGGGTTCAGTATGTCCAGAACCGTTCCCTGCTTTTTGGTAGTCTGAAGAGTAGATTCGATGCTTAGGGCTGTCCATAAATGAAGCCATGCCATTTTTTTTTTTTTTACCATATTTGACCCCCCCCCCCCCCCCCCATCTCCTCTTGTATGCCGGGTCATACAACCTTTACCATTCTCAATCTCAGATTCCTCCCTCCCCCACCTTACCCCCTGCTGCATATTTTATTCTATGGACGGCTCATAGTCTTTTAGTCTGGACACCAACCACTGTCTGCGCTGAGCTGCGACTTAGGGGTTATTTGGATCCGATTTCCAGTCCATGTCAGTCCCTCCCTCGAAGCAAAGAGTGCATTTCGGATCCTAACAAACGTGTGCTCTGGTGGCCAGAGTAATGGTCATAGAGATAAGTGCATTCTTTTTCCACCAGACGGTGTTGTGCGGTTCATGCTACCACTCACCAAGCATTGGGACACATCACAGAGTAGAGAGATTTTACTCTGTGGACACATACATCCTACAATAGAGAGTGGCACCACCTGGTGCTTTCAAATACTAACAATTATCAGAGAAGTGAGCCAGGGAGCTGTTTCAAAAGTCTGATTTTTAAAACTTAAATGTTTAGTGCTCCGATACCGGTATTATAGATTTACTATAATCTGTGAAAGATTTAAGAAAATAACCTGGGTCTTACTCTGTGAAAAACTGCCTTTTTGAATTTCTATTTATAAATCTGTATCCTATTATGATAACATCATAACATTTATCTCCAAATCAAAAACTAGCACAGTTACCCCCGAATTTTAAGTTAGATATACGTGTTCTACAACATTTTGAGATCATCAGACTCAATTTTCAGGAAAATGACATGGGTTTTAATCTTCACGACAGATTCTCCGATATGCTTTTGAGATCAATGTAGATTAACTTTATCTTTAGCCAAGGATGTTGTTTATGGATTGTGAAACCATCCACCGTCCATTTGGCAACTCTAGAAAAGCTGGAGTAAAAGTTTCAAGCAAACTGATAAATTGAAATGATATCTCATAGTGGCCTTACAACTGGAACCCTTACAGTACAAATAGAGAATAGTTATATGTAAACAGAAAAGAGTGTAAATATTCAACATTTTTCATTAACAAGATGGCTGTGAAGATGACCTCTCCGGTTTACACTATGATTCACGTTGACGGCGATATCCGCCCTGTGAACCGACAAGGTCACATCTCAACACACAGACTACGATCCAGGGGCCCGTTTAATAACCACAGACTACAACTCCCCAGGGGCCTGTTTAATAATCTCAGTCAACAACCCATGGGCCTGTTTAATAACCACAGACTACAACTCCCCAGGGGCCTGTTTAATAATCTGTCAACAACCCAGGGGCCTGTTTAATAATCACAGTCAACAACCCAGGGGCCTGTTTAATAATCACAGTCAACAAGCCAGGAGCCTGTTTAATAACCACAGTCAACAACTCCCCAGGAGCCTGTTTAATAATCACTGTCAACAAGCCAGGAGCCTGTTTAATAACCACAGTCAACAACTCCCCAGGAGTCCGTTTAATAATCACTGTCAACAACCCAGGGGCCTGTTTAATAATCACAGTCAACAACCCAGGGGCCTGTTTAATAATCACAGTCAACAACCAATGGGCCTGTTTAATAATCTCAAACAACAACTCCCCAGGGGCCTGTTTAATAATCACCGACAACAAGCCAGGGGTCCGTTTAATAATCACAGTCAACAAGCCAGGGGCCCGTTTAATAATCACAGTCAACAACTCCCCAGGGGCCTGTTTAATAATCACCGACAACAACCAATGGGGCCCGTTTAATAATCTCAAACAACAACCCAGGGGCCCGTTTAATAAACTAGGATCGTACATGAAGACCCTTTCTGTATCCCATAGAAACCCAGGGACGATGTGGGTCAACTTTATTCAACACTTTGATATGGATGACCTTATGGACTGTCTTACCGAACAAACTTAAGTATTATTAGATGATAACCCTTGTGCGAGGTACAGAATTTTTAAGGGTCTTCATGTACCATCGTCGATTATTAAACGGGCCCCTGTGTTTGTCTGTTATTATTACCACAGATATATCTATCTCACCTCACCGTAATATATGCAAATATGTGCATTGGTTCATCTTATCCTCAATTTTACCGCGTATTTAACTAGTACGGCCACAGTAATCCTGTTTCCTTATATTACTATAATGCATCCGTTCCTTTAAAACCTATCTATCTAACACATCTTGAAAACTGGTTATGTAGAAAACCCGCCTATTACAAAGTAATTCATTTTGAATTTAGAAGAAAATAGGCAAAAAGCCTTCATGTTTTACTGGAGGTGAAAGAAGGGATAGTTGTAAATCATATGAACACCATGACTTATGGGAATAGAATTATCATATGATAAACTGTCTTTTTTATCCATGATGGAGGAATAATCTGCTGGATCTTAACCACTTTAGTGTTTGCGAGACGGACGACCTCATGTTAAGGCCACTCAAAAAAAACAAACTTGTTTCTCATCACCGCGCGCATCAGAAAAAACGATTTTAGACGATTTTTTTTTTTTTTTAAATAGATGAATCTTGATAGAAATTCTAAAAGGTATGTGTATTTAGTATCAAATAAAAGCTACTGGTGTCAGGGATGCATTAAATGTATAGCCAGTAAAAATCTGTAAACCCCGCGTAAGCAGACACCCCGCGTAAGCAGCCACTTTGGCCCGGATCGGAGGGTGTCCACTTATGCAGGGTTGTATTGTATGTCTGCCATCTTTGATATAGCAACAAAACAAAAAAAAACAAAAAAAAGCGCCCTCGTCATATTTTTCATGGCTTGGTGATGAGAAACAATTTTTTTTTTTTAGTGGCCTAATGTGTCAACAACACACAGAGATAACACTTATCTCGATATGTGTGTCACTAAGGGGGCCAAGTCCGGTC
Organism: Alentia gelatinosa; assembly: GCA_950022655.1. NCBI lineage: Eukaryota > Metazoa > Annelida > Polychaeta > Phyllodocida > Polynoidae > Alentia > Alentia gelatinosa. The sequence goes on along the minus strand of OX465593.1, from coordinate 33,648,185 downwards.
TGTGGCAGGTCAGCCTAGCTTTCTACCTGTAGGCCTAAGCCTAATCGAGGACTAAGCCTAGAAGCGGGTGCACGGACTTCCTAACCATGGCTGTGTCGATGTGTGTTATGGTGTTTCTGGTCCTCACAGTGGGGCTTGTCTCAGGTAAGAAGTTTGTATTTGTGGTGTGGGGTGTTAGGATGCAGTATTTATAAATACGGTATGTAATAAGTGGGATTCACACGGTGGGATTCATGTGCCTCACAGCGTGTTTCTCTGAGACAAAAATCCTGTTGGGATTCTGTACCATTTCTTCGTCTAAATTGTAGGGTTCTGGTTCTCTGAGACATGTTTTTTCCCCTGCAGTTGTTGGCAACATTTACCCCTAAAAAGGAACACAATATCATGAGGGTTTTTTTTAACCCTGTAAGGTACATGAATCCCACTGTGTGAATTCCACTTTGCTGGTTGTGTTGGTCGATGGGGGGGAGTGTGGTTAAACCTAGACTGGCTCCAGTCCCTGCATCCTATGGCTACCCTCCTCGCTCGGATACAGGGACTGGTACAATCCGTAACAGTGTTGGATCTCTGGCGTTGTATAGCACCAGTATTTCCAACATTCTCCATACAGATATCCTGGCTACTGGTCAGGAATTTATTGCTATGATAACACAGACAGCTAGAGAACTGGAAGAGGGGGAGGGGGAGGGGTAGGAGGAGGTATAGGGTTACAGGGAGCGGCTTGGGGCCATAAACAGGAGATTCTGTTCATAGTGGACAAGTCTTTGATTCATGGGCCAGTCAGAGAAGGATACATACTAAAATGAACTTTATTCTGATTGTGATTAATCATTTAATGAATGTTCATAATCAAAGACTTGAACAAGTCTAGGTTAAACCGTCTCTATTCTTTTGAGAATTGATCGGACCAATCCCTTGTCCCGTACTTTATAATACTTACACCAAGATCCTTCCGAATGTCGCAGAAAAAAGGGACCAGAAAAGAGAAAAAGGATCTTTATCAAGTTTGTAAAGCCATTTTCCAACGGTTTTGTAAAAGAAGAGGGGATACAATTCTATATCATTTGAAGAACAGAGAGGTTATAATTATATATTTATATAGAACGTCCTGACCATGCTGTACAAGCTACAAAACGGGATGATGATTTATGGTTCGTATGGAACGAGGCGTTTACGCCGAATTCCGTACAAACCATAAATTACTCTCGAGTTTTGTGGCTTGTACAAGAATGGCAGGTCGTTCTATGTTTACTATATACCCGAAATTTGAAAAAAATTCATTTGGTTTAACAACCAATCTCTTAATAAACGTGTATCGGAAGGTAGTTCGTATTTTCCACTGGTCCGTACAGTATTTTACTTCATATGCCGAAACAGTGCGTATTTACAGTATATACGGCATGGGTATATAGTAATGTACAGGTTCAATAATCTCCTGTGAGGTTTCTGCCATTTAGAGCACATTTACTCTCAAGTTTTCATGACATTGATATCATTCAGAGGATTAAACACCACTTACTTTGGGTTTGATAGAATCTGTGAGATGAATGTAGGAGAAATCCCACCCCTACACATTTACCGAGGTGAGAGTTCCTTTACTTCCCACACCACATAGACATGGTATGAGAAGGACTGGCCTTTGATATAGCAGTAAATCTACCAATGCTGGGGGGTGAAGGAGAAAAGTGGCTGCAGTGGGACCCGAATCAACAAAGTCCCATGCTCTTTACCACAGAGCTATCTCCCCACCCCTCCGGTCGCTTTAGTTACGCTTGCGTGCAAGCATATCCGGTCTGCACCATTAGGAGGTGAGGCGACGAAGAGGATGTACAGATTGGTAATTTCTGTCCGCCCCAGCAGACCCCTCATCGAATGCAGCCTTGTGCTGTCAGATTCTGAAGAGTACCCCTGTGATATAATCTACACTGATAACATTAGAGTTGATAAATGCAGATAAATATGATTGATATCAACATTGATACATGATATTGATAAGCCAATATGCTGATGGGAATGTATGATGGTAGCCATCATAAAATATTCACTATTGTATTTGAAATTTGAACATCTAATAGGGGTGTTCCATAAAGTCCTTATGCACTGAGAGGGGGTGGGGGTCAAGAATTTTGGAAAATTCTTCATATGCTCCTTATTTGTCCTATTGGATACATGATTACGAGGAGAGGTGGGGGGTTTAAAATTTCGGAAATTCTGTGCACATACTTTATGGAACAGGTCCCAGGTCCCAGCACTTTACGAAGGTACGGTGGCCTCGAGGACAGAAGTCATTGAGTCAGACACTGAGACAGTTCACAATCTGACTCCAGAAGTGGGCTTTCCAGTTTGATAAAACGATCAGCGAATTTGAGGAACCACTCCTAAAAGGCATATCAGACAATTTGGCCTGAAAATTAAAACCCATGTCAAACCCATTGATTTATAGATCAATAATGTGATAATTTGGAGATTTTCCCCTGATTACAAGAATTGTTAGCCAAGCTGAAGCTAGTTTAAGTACTTTATAAGAACACTATTGATAATGATGTTTTGGGTTACAACTGAGATGAATAACTGACTCATGATACTGAAAGAAGATATGTAATTTTCTATATGCCTGAATAAAGGGAGCTAAGCTCATTAAAATAATGTGATAATTTCATATTAGAATACATAGAAATTCTAAAAAGTGTTTTTTTTCACATAGTAAACCCATGGCATTTCCCTCAAACTATCACAGACTATAGTATAGGTATAGTACTACTTATGTAGGTTTTTAAAATCATAGGTCACCGTCCTTGTTTTTAAAAGAATTGAAGAAACCATATTTGTCAGTACACTTCCTATATAAATCAAGCAAATGTTAATTGGCATATTTTACCTATTAAAATTTGATAAACTAGACAAAATGTTAAATTTACTCATGTAGAATTAGAATGTATCCCAAGAAACCAGTTTTGACTAAAAATTGACATTATCTATAAATCACCAGGTGGCGCCACTATAAAGTAGGATTTTCTTTTAAAATGTTCAAAATAAAGAAAAATTTATAAAAAAAAAAAAGAAGACAATCTGACTAATATCAGTAACTCATTGTGATTAGACAGATCACAATCTGATTCCATTAGTGGGCTTTCCAGTTGCTGATAAACCGATCAGCGAATTTGAGGAACCACTCCTTAAAATGTTCAAATAAGGGGAGGGTGGTGTGGGCTAAAAATCTGCACACAAATCATCAGGGATTTTGGAAGCACTGCTCTGTTTCCAATTGCCGACCAACTTTCTATAACATCTCTCAACAAATCCATGTTGAATTATTTGGGCACCAATTTTATTGGGAAGTGGTATGAAAAATGCCAGATATCGGAAAATCAATCGTGACCGAAATACATAGAGGTTGATGATAATGGTTATCTATCATGAAGTCAGCCTTGAGTGGTTTACAGAGACGCCTGTCCACAAAACCATCGTTTGTTGCATTTATTATCTATCTTCTCGAATAAACCAAACCCAGGAATTTTGATTTTACAGGGATATCATTAGGGATATTTTTTTGCTCTCCAGCAGAAAAAGGTTATGTTCATGTTATTAATGGGTTCAAAACTTCCGAGGCTATGATAGCCTTGTTCAGAACCTTAAGAAATCAACTAGAACGCTAGAGGTATAGTTACAAGGTCTAGAACAGGGAGCTGTTTCAAAAGTCGGGAGGGTGCTAAACGAGAGGACTCATCGCCAAAGCGAGAGCTAACAATGGCACTTCGAGGCTACGCTGTCGAGTTGGAGGTGCCGCTCGCTATTGGGTATTGGTAGCGGTTTTCCTGCCGCTTTGATTCAAAGTGCCGCTCGCTGTTGTGGCCTCCCGCTTTCAAAATGTGATGTGCTGCTGGCGAGACCTCACTCAACTTTTGAAACAGCTCAAGATGATTTAAACTGTGATAATTTAATCACATATAAAACATCCATTTATATACAAAATATGAGGTGGCGGTACAAACAGTCCAGCGGCATATTTCAGGGTGTGTATTTTGATACACTTACCAAGCTGTTCCATCAAACAGGCGGACACCCCATTGAGTGAAGTCTCGCCAGTGGCACGTCACATTTCAAAGTGAGAGGCTGCAACAGCGAGCGGCACTTTGAATCAAAGCGGCAGCAAAACCGCTACCAATACCCAATAGCGAGCGGCACCTCCACCTCGACAGCGACGCTTCAAGTGTCATTGTTAGCTCTCGCTTTGCCGATGAGTTCTCTCGTTTAGCACCCTCCTGACTTTTGAAACAGCTCCCAGGTCTGCTGCAAATGCTGCATGCTTAGTGTGTGGTTGCTGTCCCCCGTTTTCGCCTAGCTGGTGGAACACACGCTTTACTCTTGTCTTGTATTCCATATCATGCATATACAATGATAATCAAGATATATAAAAATATATAAAAATATATAAATATACATACAAAATATATATATTAATATATAAAATAACAATATATAATAATGATAAAAAAACAAGCTCATATTTGTCACCGTAATATTTGCTAGAGAAATTAATGTTTAGTAAATGTTTGCTGTATTCTCTTTCTGCTTTTCAAAGGGGAGGAGCTAGCGTTAGATTCCGTTGTGGAGACCTGGCCATCAAACACGGCAGTGAAAGTTGGCCAGGAAGGAATGATCAGGCTCAGGATGCGGTCAGGAGCAAATTTCGCCATGTTCAGCACAAGCGCCCAAGTAAGCCTTTTATATAGTCCTTTGTACATTGTTATTTAAAGACTGTGCTCCATTGTGCCGATCCACTGGAGATTGATTTGGTCGCCGACCAATCGGCTCCCAGTCGTCAATTCTTGAGCTATAGTGGAGCTGTAGTGGAGCTAGAGTCCCGATCCCCCTGAAGGTCGGTGCTCAAACTCCTAGTGGTGCTCCATACCGGAGATTGAGAGCCGTTCTACTGGGTACTCAGGAAAACCTAGTCGCCGAAGCGTAGCAGCGGCGCCGATGGAGCTAAGATCAAGGAAAGAACCAAGGGGCAAGAACTATCGGAAAATGAGAGGAAATATGGTTAAGATTGCTCGGCAACCATCAATCTCCAGTTGATTGGCACAATGGAGCACGGCCTTAAGACAGAAAAATTATAGGAAGTTTAGTGCTGATACACTAAGTCTAAGTGGCCTTTTGAAAACGTGTTGCCGGCCCTCTCATCTCAGGTGCTGCTCTTTTTAGTTTAACATATTTTTATTCATTTCTGTAATGAGGTTACAGGGAGCTGTTTCAAAAGTCGGGAGGATGCTAAATGAGAGTACTCATCGCGAATGCGAGAAGACAGTATGAGGAACTTGAGGCGTCGCTGTCGAGGTGGAGGTGCCGCTCTCTATGGGATATTGGTAGCGGTTTTGCTGCCGCTTTGATTTGAGGTGCCGCTCGCTGTTGCCGGCCTCTCGCTTACAAAATGTGACGTGCCGCTGGAGAGACCTCACTCGACTTTTGAAACAGCTCCCAGTTCTTCCAATGAACAGCTATAAGTAGATACAACAACATTGCAATAGCAGGAGTTAGATTTGATGATGGATGGGGTGATGTGATTATACGTTCCATTACACAACAATAGTGTCACCAGACACTAGGACAGCGATATAAGGACAGAAAACACAGTAGTCACAATCAGTTCTTCTTCACAGCCTTCACAATTCATCTAATCACTATCATCTTTTAAAAAAAAATCTTTGGTGGCTGCTGTTTGAGTCTCTACAGGCAGTGCATTCCACAACTCAATTCCCCTGTAGAAGCGTTGAGAACGTATGTAAATCACTCTCTCAGTGTGTCGCTTTTTTCTGCGACAACCCCTCCTCAAAGATCATAAAATGATTCATAGCTTTCACCAAAGACTTCACTTCACCTTTGAGCTCGTGGATCTCTTCTTTCATAGAGGGCCATCCATAAAGTACATACGCAGAATTTCCTAAATTTTTGACCCCCCCACCCCCTCTCACAATCTTGTACGCAAAAGAACAAAGAGGGAGCATACGCAAAATTTCCAAAATTGTTGACCCCCCCCCCCCCCCCACCTCAGTGCGTACGTACTTTATGGATGGCCCCTAGTGGCGTTTTCAAACTGGTCGACGCCAACCATGGTGCCGGTGCATGGTGAACCGCTGCCGCCATCTTGTTTTTTCTTCTCAGACCCAGCCCTTCCTCCTTCTTCAATTTCTTTTCCTAATTTTTCTAGCCCATTCATTTGGAAATCTTATAGAAAGGACACTCCCTGTGAGATTGTGCATCAAATTCCTGCATACACGTTGAACACTTCCACATTTTGTGCCATGCATAGTGCGTGAGTGTATGGAATTGAGGAGAAAAGAATTTGGTGTGAGCTGTCTGGAGGTCTGAGTAAAGTGCTTATTCCACCAACAGGATGCATTTGCCGTGGTATGTCTTGATGTTTCTTGTTACATCTTACAGTGTCGGGATATGTCATATCTCCTATGTCACAAAACGTAGCCGTGCGGTGTCGGTTGTATGTTTTGGTGCTCCACCACCACAACACCTCAAGAAACATTACGACAATTAGGCACATGATTATTCAAACCTAGCCTGATTTAACCCTCACAATGGAGAGTTGACCATCACGCCTAGTGAGGGCACCACCTGGTAGATGAACTGGTCATCGTGCAATCCTTTATATTTTGTTGTTTCAGTTTGTAGGGACGCAAACAGGCGAAATGATTTACCTAGCCACTCCAAACGGGGGTGCCGTTCAGGAAGCCTACAAGACTTGGCTAGAGGACATCCCTGCACAGAAATACGACTTGAGGATCAAGGAGATGGATTGGGTCAGAGCTGGAAAGTACAGTGTTGCAGTCGTTCAAGCAAACGGACAAGCTGAACCCACTCACGACTTCCAGGTTACTGCCGTTGGTGAGTAATTAGTTATCTACTAGCGACTTCGTCGATTCTCCGGGTTATAGCACTTTGCTAACGGGCGTAGCAAACGTCTGCTCTGGTGGCCAGTATAGCTATGGAGTGAATGACACAGGTCACTCTCCTAGCAGAGATCTGGCGCTCAGCTTCCCGCGGTTGCTGGTATTATATGCTAGGAGAGTGGACACAGGTGTTTGAGCTGATCATCAGCAATCAAAACCATTTGGATCGACACCAGCGAAAGGTTTTGGTCTCTCACGAGAAAAGTAGATCAGAAAACTACAGTACTAAACTTTGATTTGGGCATGGCTTGAAATAAATCAGGAGAGAAAAAGTATGTTTGTGTATAGGTCTACAAAAAAAGAAGAACAGGTTCAAGATTGTCACTCCACGAGATTCTCACTATCGTGGGTCTTCAGTCTCCAAGCCTAAGTCTGGTTCACTCTGTCCCTATGTGCGGGAGCAACTCCAAACGGATACTACCAGAATCAAAGTTTTTTAGATATAGTAGGTAACTATAATCTCACCCCTGGTGGTGCACTCCTCTCATAAGATCTCACACTCTCTAAGTTGTTTTCTATACAAGTTGGTGTACTCCTCACATAAGATCTCACTCTCTAAGTGATATTCTGTACAAGGTTCTCACTGTGCTATATGAGAGAAGAATTCTTAACGAACTAGGCTTAGAGCCTTGAGAATCCACTGGCCGGCCTCATACTCAATGCCCATGGAGTATTTAGAAAAAAATACTCAATGGGGGATTATGACACAGATGGTAGCCAATTAGTCAATGTGAGCGGTGAGATAAATTCAGAAACATATGTAAGTTTACAGTCAGAGCTCGATCCTATCTCATTTGAGCCGCTACGTAATTCACGCGACCTCGCCTTGTGAATCACTACGCTATTCGAACTTGATTGGATACAAGTTCTGACTGTACAATTTCATAGGTTTCCTATAATTGGTCATCAATAATGATAAGTATAGAATGATCGTGGTTTCTATACTCAGTAAGGTATCATCTTCAGCATTGAAGGGATCGTAGCGGACATAGTTGTTTTTTTTCATTTCTTTTTTATTTAGTAAATGCAGATCAGAGTGAGTTCCTCAGATACACGCCTGATTATAAAAGAACATTCGCGAGTACAGATGGGACATTTCATATTATAATCAATTTGAGAGAGATATAAAAAGAAAAACATCGAATAATGAATTTGAAAACAATGGGATGAGACGAAGGAGACAGACCGTGCTCCATTGCGCCAATCCACTGAAGATTGATTTGGTTGCTGACCGATCGGCTTCCAGTCGCCGATAGTGGCGCTAGAGTCCCGATCCCCTCCCGACGGTTGGTGCTCAAACCCCTAGCGGTGCTCCATACCGGAGATTGAGAGCCGCTCTATTGGGGCCTGGGATAAACCCGGTCGCCGGAAATGGAGCAGCGGCGCTGATCGAGGTAAGATCAAGGAAAGAACCAAGGGGCAAGAACTATCGGTGAATGGGAGGAGATACGGTTAAGATTGCTCGGCGACCATCAATCTCCAGTGGATCGGCGCAATGAAGCACAGCCTTTAGCTATACAATGAAATGTCTCGTTCTGTTTCTACCAGATGACGCGCAGTGCAGTCTGAGTAAGTCTGAGGGGCTCAGTGAGGGCGACTTGCTGAACATGGACTGCTCCGTGAGGTACACGGGAGAAATGCTCGCCAACATGGAGTGGAGGGACGCCGATGGTAACATCGTCCCGGGCTACATCGTACCCGACCCGCCCGTTGACAAGGAGGAGTAAGTACTAAAGTTTCTACCTATTAACGACAAATGCTGGTAGATGGGTGATTTCTGGATTCTATTGATTTTTGCAAATAACCTTGGATAATATAAGTTCCATATATCAGCAAATAGATAATGCAAAGAAAATGTAAGTGCTTAACTATTGGTGTCTATGGTAAACTGCAATATTTTGACTTTGTTGCTAAATGACACTGATGTTCTATTGCATTCTCAAATGATTCTGGATTATGATAGTTGGGAACATGCACAAATGAGAAATGCTAAAAAAATACTAATGTCACCATGCTAATTTCTGTGGGAAGGCCATCTGAAGAAGGTAAGTGCTTATCTATTGGTGTCTATGGGAAAATGCAGTATTTTCACGAAACCAGATGGCAGCACCAGTGTCTATACAGGGGGCAGTGCGATACCTACCCGCATTTGTCTATAAGGCCAGAGACCTATCTCTCAACATTCCTATGATGTGGTATTCATATTAGATATAATAAGAGAACGTAGTGACGGAGTCCGTAGGGATGCCTTTCTCGGCCTTTTGTTTCATGAATATTCCCCTGTGCCTCTGGTGCCGGAACATCTTATTATTATATATCTTTGTGCAAATTTATGTCTTTAAATTACTGCCTACTGCTAGAGGTGCAGTAATAATAATGTTCATGCCCATTGTGACTGTGACTCAATAAATAATTAAAATGGCGGGTTTTTTTTCTTTGATTTGAGGTATATAATAATTAGCAAACATCCTTACTGTGGACGAAATGGTTCTCAGTCTCGGTCAGTTGTTGATTTTATACGTCCTTCCGCCTATGGCCTCAGGCAGTATAAAATCAACAACTCAACTCGAACAGGAACCATTTCGTCCACAGTAAGGATGTTTCCAAATATTATATTCAGCTTGACTGGAGAACATATTCATGTGAATAGATACCATAGTACCATGATTTTGATCTGCATGGTCATATTATCTCCGCGTAGTTGATGCATAGTATTGCATAGCGTCAACTAGAAGGAGAATAAGGCCACACAGATCGAATCATGGTAATGTTGTATTTATTGATTGTAAATTTTTCATTGACACAGAAAGGGGCTTTCCATTTCTTGGGAAAATTTTGTATTTATAACTCACCTTTTGCCTAATTATTAGGAAATAAATCTTGCAAATAATTAGGAAGTCGACTCAAATGCTGCGCATTATTTATTTAGAATAGATCCTACAATGTCTGTCAGGTGGCCGAAAAACTTTCCGTATTCTACTCAGTAACAATCCGTAGGCTCCATAGGCTTAGTATGGTAACTGTGTATTGGATGGGGAATAGAGGGAAACTATGTTCCGGTGAAAGGAAGTCAAAGTTACGAGGTAAGGCTTGGAAAAATTACTGCCCAAGGCCCTGGCCGCGGGCAGTAATTTTTCCAAGCCTTACCGAGTAATTTTGACTTCCTTTCACTGGTACTTGGTTTCCCTATTCCTATATACCTTCAAATGTGGTTTAATAAGAGACAATCTGATTGGTCTAAATGTCAACCTTGGGTAGTATACGGCAACCTTGGGTAGTATACCAACCTTGGGTAGTATCAGATAGTTACTCCACCCCCCAGAGCGTGGTGTAAGCATAGAGTGTACAGCCATAGGTATATAGGAATAATAGAAACCTAGTGGTTGTTTGTGTGTTTGTTTGTTTGGTTTGATCTAACGTCCAATTAACCATTATAGGTTCTTACCAGACTTTCTCAAGGTTCTTTTACACCACGAGGGTGGTGATCGAATCTATGTGATGAATTCAGTTAGAAACCTCACCCCTACACATTCACCGAGGTGAGAGTTCATTTACTTCCCAAACCACATAGACATGGTCTGAGAAGGATTGGCCTTGGACATAGCAGTAAATCTACCACTGCTGGGGGTGGGACTCACACCCACAAAGTCCAGCAACCTTGGGGTTACAAGTCCGGTGCTCTAACCACTGAGCTAACTCCCCAACCCCAGAAACCTAGACTCGAGTACAGTCTGTTATCCCTAGGGCCAATGCACACAGGCTCAAACTGCTGCCATTTTCAGTCAAGAATTCCTGCCTTCGCTGGTTCTAAGCTGCCTGACTGATTTGCCAGTAACTAGTGGCTTTAGTTATCGCTAAAATTAGAATAGCCAACCACGTAATTCCTTTCTCCCATCAGGCAGAGGGAACAGGCAAATGGGAGCCGTGCTCTGTTAGACCCTTACGGACCATAAGCCTTCAGCAGCACAGTGTAGTGCCAAAATCGGTTACCCTGCTAAAAAAGGTAATTATCACCCACCCAATACGCGAATGCGTCTGCACACGCTCTTCCGGTCAGATTTCACGGACTATCGGACGTACTACTATTTTGATGTGATTTTAATGTAAATAAATGAAAATGAGTAGTATTTAGACATGAGAATTACATGTCGTGATATGCTTAATTTTGGCAAATTTCATCACTGCGTTTGTTCGCGCATGCGCACAAGATACTAGTGGGCGATAATTATCATTTTTGGCAGGGTAACCGATTTTGGCACTACACTGGTCTGTAAACAGACTACCAGAAACCTAGTGAGCTCTCTATGTGGAATATTTCTATTGTAGCCCTGACAGAACCACGCCTTCACCCTCATTGCCGAAGGCCCGGATCTACCGAGCAAACATCACTGCGGCGAAAGAACATGACCGCAGCGACTTCACCTGCCATCTGTCCTTCGACGGCGACGTAAGCCACACTGACAACTGTACGGCCAGCTTTGAAGTCAGATGTAAGTCTCACCATTCCAAAGTGTGTCATCATATAGGGCGCATAGCTATTATGATATGGAGGCGGCCATCTTGTCCCCCACCACCCCCACCCCGATGCTAAACAAAACACCAGGTGGCGTGTCCATTTATCAATGGATTTGATTAAACTTTAAATTTTTTTTATTTTTTTTTTATTTAATTAAATTTATTATTATCATTATTATTTTTGTTGTTGTTGTTGTTGTTGTTGTTATTATTATTATTATTATTATTTTTTTTTTTTTTTGGGGGGGGGGGGGGGGTAGGGTTGCCATAAAAGGGGTTTAGCCTTGTTCAAGTTATATAGAGATTATGACAGCAGAAAATAGTGGTTGTCCCCCGACTACGACGGTGCTATCTTATAATCTCCTGGTGGATGCCGGCGGAACTAGTAATCAATCTGTGCCCTATAGAATGACCTGACCATGCTGTATATGCTACAGAAAGAAATAATTTATAATTAGTATGGAAAAAGGGGTTTACGTGGGAGGACAATGAAAAGGATAGGAGAGTGATCGCGTAAAATCTAACCAGCTTCGAAGTCAAATGTAGGTCTCTATGCAAGATGAACAGGGTTTTGCATTCATTTCCCACTGCTACACGAACACAAATAAAGAAATCATTGCACCACCAGGGGGTTGTTTCACTAGGAGCTACAAGTCTCGCTGTTTGTAACAGTGGCAGCAAAGCGGCAGTTTGCGTTTCATTAGTAGGTGCAACCAAGCATGAACGGCACTCGGGAAAGGAGCGGCATCAACAGTGGCAGTGACCGTTTCACTAGTAAATTGGGTCTCGCTGTCAGTGCCACTGTGGAGCTGTTGTAAGCGAGAGGGTCTACCCTCTCGTTTGTTACGTGTATAGAAAACTCTCACCCACTTCCCGTGAGAATCAAGCAATGAAATCTTTGCGCGAGTAAGGTATACATATAAGCTATAATCGTACCAAATATGAAGAAAATCGGCCACGCCGTTCCCAAGATATCGGCGTTTGAATTCTTTACTCCCTCCGTGCGCTTGCGTTGGTCGCTGTTCTTTTTCACTCCCTCTGTAGTGCGGCGGGGTTTCGGCTGTTCTTTTTGTCTCCCCCCGGAGGCCGGCAAGAAGTGCAGTATTTGCTATGACAAAATTGAGACGCAGATACCTTTGAAACGCCGTGGCCGATTTTCTTCATATTTGGTACTCGTGTAAAAATTTCATTGCTTAATTCCTATGGGAAGGGGTGAAATTCTACGTCAACGCGGCCCGTCAACGAATGAATTCGAACGTCAAACGCGTGTGCATAGCGAGACCTGTGCCAACAGTGAGAGTTGGTCTCAACTCAACAGCGAGACCACTGATGAAACGCAAATTTGGGATTGACACTGTTGGTGTCACTGTTGGTGCCACTGTTGCAGTCCTACCTCTCGCTTTGACCCCCCTACTAGTGAAATGGCCCCCTGGTGTCTTCATCAACAACTCCGTTCCACATAACCCTCACACTGCGCTGCTCCAGTTTATCGCTCCACAAAACCTGTCTCTGCAATGTTGGACTCTTTACAATCTGAGGATTTTAAGACGTTCCCTTTGCGCCTTTTTTACAGGCGATGTAGTACTACGCAAAGATAAAGTATTTGAGTCGGTACTTCTCAAATAACTGCATATAAATATTATAAAGTTTCTATGTGAAGTGTAAAAGTTATGAGTAATAATAAACTGACTCATGTGTATGCTGTAGCTAGAAATGGCGCCATAGTTCTTTCTGTCTCAAATATACCCGAACATAATGGCAGATTCTACAACAACCCTCTCGAACGTCACTTCCTCCTTCTTCCCTTGTCCTTCCTTCCTTCGCTGTTTTACCCTCAACACCAACCTACCATACTTTATAATTTTCACCCACCCCCCTCTTCAACCATCATCTCTTCCTATTCATATTTTATCTATTATTTTATATATCATAAAAAAAAACTTTTAATCTAACTATTACTTTTATGCAAATATCCTTTATAAAATTTCATTCATCAATCAAATTAATAAAGTTTTATTTCTCCTAGGTGCCTCTTCACTTTTTCTCTATTTTTTCATTAGTTGAGGTTTATGGTATTTATCTCACCCCTAGTATTTTTTTCTACTAGACTTAATATTGGTAACTATTATCCAACGCCCATGAGATATTTAGGAAAGATATCCATTGGGGATTATGTTACAAATATTAGCCCATTAGTCAATGTGAAGGGTGAGATAAATTCAGAAACTCATTCAAGTTCAGAGCTCAATTCCATCGAGCTTGAATAGCGAAGTAATTCATGCAGCTTCGCCTTGTGAATTACTATGCGATTCAATCTCGATGGGATACATCTCATAGGTTTCCTCTGTACTATAAAACTGAATGAGTTTGCAATAAAGAAATTAGAAAAAAAATAATACTTGGACCTGTGGTATCGTTTCAGTTGCCGTGACGACTCTCCTGTTGAACCCAGACCCCACTCCAGATGTCGGCAGATACAAGGTGGGGGACACCATAAACGCCACAGCCATCGGCAATCCCGACCCGACGTAAGTATTTTTAATATAAAAAAAAGAATTAAAAAAAAAGTATTAACCCACTTCACCTGCGGCATCAAACCTCCAGGCTGGGCTGGATGATGGCTTGAGGCATCATTTAGGCTGGGCTGGATGATGGCTTGAGGCATCATTTAGGCTGGGATGGATGATGGCCTTAGGCATCATTTAGGCTTTGGCTGGATGATGATTTGAGGCATCATTTAGGCTTTGCTAGATGATGGCTTGAGGCATCATTTAGGCTTTGGCTGGATGATGATTTGAGGCATCATTTAGGCTTTGCTAGATGATGGCTTGAGGCATCATTTAGGCTTTGGCTGGATGATGGCTTGAGGGATCATTTAGGCTTTGGCTGGATGATGATTTGAGGCATCATTTAGGCTTTGCTAGATGATGGCTTGAGGCATCATTTAGGCTTTGGCTGGATGATGGCTTGAGGGATCATTTAGGCTTTGGCTGGATGATGGCTTTAGGCATCATTTAGGCTTTGGCTGGACGATGGCTTGAGGCATCATTTAGGCTGGGATGGATGATGGCTTGAGGCATCATTTAGGCTTTGGCTGGATGATGATTTGAGGCATCATTTAGGCTTTGCTAGATGATGGCTTGAGGCATCATTTAGGCTTTGGCTGGATGATGGCTTGAGGGATCATTTAGGCTTTGGCTGGATGATGGCTTGTGGCATCATTTAGGCTTTGGCTGGATGATGGCTTTAGGCATCATTTAGGCTTTGGCTGGACGATGGCTTGAGGCATCATTTAGGCTTTGGCTGGATGATGCCTTGAGGCATCATTTAGGCTGGGCTGGATGATGGTTTGAGGCATCATTTAGGCTTTGGCTGGATGATGACTTGAGGCATCATTTAGGCTTTGGCTGGATGATGGCTTTAGGCATCATTTAGGCTGGGCTGGATGATGGCTTGAGGCATCATTTAGGCTGGGCTGGATGATGGCTTGAGGCATCATTTAAGCTTTGGCTGGATGATGGCTTGAGGCATCATTTAGGCTTTGGCTAGATGATGGCTTGAGGCATCATTTAGGCTTTGGGTGGATGATGGCTTGAGGCATCATTTAGGCTTTGGCTGAATGATGGCTTGAGGCATCATTTAGGCTTTGGCTGGATGATGGCTTGAGAGGCATCATTTAGGCTTTGGCTAGATGATGGCTTGAGGCATCATTTAGGCTTTGGATGGATGATGGCTTGAGGCATCATTTAGGCTTTGGCTGGATGATGGCTTGAGGCATCATTTAGGCTTTGCCTGGGACAATGATTTGAGGCATCATTTAGGCTTTGCTAGATGATGGCTTGAGGCATCATTTAGGCTTTGGCTGGATGATGGCTTGAGGCATCATTTAGGCTTTGGCTAGGATGATGGCTTGAGGCAACATTTAGGCTGGGCTGGATGATGGCTTGAGGCATCGTCTTTAATGTTGTTGGTGATAGCGAGAAGGGAAAAAAGCACCCCACCCCTCCCTACCTAAGTTTTTTTTTGTATAGTAACAAAAAAAATACCTTTATACTTTTGTTGATAGTAGCAGTAGTAGTATCTCTTACAATTATGATTTTTCTCAGATACATAATTCTCATCCATATAACCATCATAATAATTCAGCTTGAAGTTATATGAAAATAAAGATATTTTAACTTTGGAAACAGAGATTTAGTAAGTACAGGGCCCTGTTTTATTTTCAACTCTCCTTGCTCAGGAGAGTCCCCACGATGGAGACCTCCACGGGGGAGATATTGGACAAGAGGTCCTTAATCTCGTTCGATTCACCCTGTCCTCCGTAGGGAGAGAAATCCTCGTCCGTAGTCTCATTTGAGAGAACCCAAGGACAAAATAAACCTGTAAGACACTTTTGAAGGACACTTGAAAGAGAGGTTGTGTATACTGCAGGTGGTGGCACACAGTGGTATTTTTGGGAACTAATTTCATCATTTACGAATGTATGTAAATCTAAGTAAATACCACAGTAATTCTCCATCTGAGACTTCCAGTTTTTATTGAAATCATAATAAATATATTTCCGATAGTTCAAATGAATCAAATAGCTTTTATTTGTTATTTTGAATCACCCACGATACCCCTAGAGGTGTCGCCCACCAGGAGAGCTGAAGGAGACTCTGGACGAGGTCTCTCGGCCCGAGGATAAAAAATAAAACGTAAATGGACGAGAGCTCATAGATCGTCAGCTACAACTCTCCTTCCCCACGATAATCTGAATTATCAAACCCAAACTCTCCTACGACCTCTCCTTGGGTATTTCAAGTCTCCTCGGGCAAAAAATAAAACAGGGCCCTGATGTTTGTTTGACCAACTGAGAATGATTTGGTCAGTTTGATCTTATTCATAAGCAATCTGTTTGTCATTTTTCAGGTTCAGTTGGGTGGGCAGCACGATTGGTGGTCCCATCTTCCAAAACGGCCCAACACTGATGTTAACCCCAGAGATGGTTGGAGGAATCAACCACTTCACCTGCAAAGCCAAGAACAATGCTGAGATCGAGGTCGAGATAGCCCGGAACATATCCTTCCACGTGACACACAGTGCGACATCTTGTGAGTAATCATTTGTGTAAATTAGGAAGACACTATAGACCCTCCAGAGGTTACTTTTTTTCTTTCTTTTTTTTAGGCAATTTTTAAGGGGATATTGTGTTACAACACAATCACCGAATTCGGCTATAAAGTCGTTCTTCCACTCGGGCCCTAGACCCCTACTCCTCATTCTAATGGCGGGTGTTAGTCAAATGGGCAGTGGGTACCATTTTTGTGTAAGTCTTTGGTATGACCCAACTGGGGTTTGAACCCACGACCTCCCATGCTCGAGGCAAACACCCCTACCACTTGGCCATCGAGCTTGGTTACTAAACTCCCTAATATCGCCCCTGGTAAGTTAAGGTTCCGCTCCCGACTGGCTGGCCACACCGCGACCGCATGAACCACAGTTTTCCAATCTATAATTGGAGGAACTGAATATAATTTCGGAATTACATGTAGAAATAGCTGAAATTTCCATTTTGGGAATCAGATTTCCAATTTGAAGATTTTTGAAAAATCGATAAACTGATATAATTGTGGGTTACAGGTCAAGGGTCTATCACCATACAACGTCGGCAACCAGCGTACACCGGAACCTGTAAACAGACTGAATAATGGGATACCTCAATGTGGTCTATCGGCGCTTAATCTCTAATAGACTCAAATACCTGTCTCGAAGGAGGTGGTGGTGGGAAGGGTGTTCTTTTTATTAGTGTGGGAGTGAGAAACAATTATAAGATTAAATACCAGGTCGGTTTTTGTATACAGCAACTGAGTGAAGGCTGTGTGGTGAGGCTAGATGGTGAGCTGCTCAGTGGAGGGGTGTGGGGTGAGGGGTGTGGGGTGAGGGGTGTGTGGTGAGGGGTGTGTGGTGAGAGATGTGTGGTGAGGGGTGTGTGGTGAGGGGTGTGTGGTGTGTGGTGAGGGGTGTGTGGTGAGGGGTGAGGGGTGAGGGGTGTGTGGTGAGGGGGGTGGGGTGAGGGATGTGTGGTGAGGGGTGGGGTGAGGGGTGTGTGGTGAGAGATGTGTGGTGAGGGGTGTGTGGTGAGGGGTGTGTGGTGTGTGGTGAGGGGTGTGTGGTGAGGGGTGTGTGGTGAGGGGTGTGTGGTGAGGGGTGTGTGGTGAGGGGTGTGTGGTGAGGGGTGTGTGGTGAGAGATGTGTGGTGAGGGGTGTGTGGTGAGGGGTGTGTGGTGAGGGGTGTGTGGTGAGGGGTGTGTGGTGAGGGGTGTGTGGTGAGGGGTGTGTGGTGTGGGGTGTGTGGTGTGGGGTGAGGGGTGTGTGGTGAGGGGTGTGTGGTGAGGGGTGTGTGGCTGAGGGGTGTGTGGTGAGGGGTGTGTGGTGAGGGTAACATGGTGAGTTGCTCAGTGGAGAGGTGTGTGGTGAGAGTCAGGGTGAGGAGAAAATCTAAACATCACTTAATTTCATATAATTGTTTACATGGCATTCATTGTCTTCCGCTAAAGATATCACTCAGCTCCGCTACGTGATATCATGCTGCGAAGACAACTCATGCCATATAAACAATCACATGAAATTTTGTGATGTTTCATGATAGTATGATGGGAGAACTAGTAATCACTCTGTTTTCTCTATATAACAAACTTAACGAGCGACACATGTGATTTATTGTGTGTGACTGCTCTCGCAGGTCTCTGACTAACGACTGACTACTCTCTTTCTTACAGCTGGTGATCACGTGGCATTAAGCGCAGGTCTGATGTGGATCGTCTCCGTCTTCATCATCAGCATCGTCCGAGGATCCGTCAACAGACAGTAACCGCAGTCTGTGCACAGGCGCATAGCGTATAGGAGACTAACTTGTAGTATACACATGCATAATGCATATAAGACCCATTTGTTGTATACAGATGCATAATGCATATAATACTTATAGCACTTGTACTCTACATATGCATAATGCATATGAGTCTAACTTGTAGTTTACACATGCATAGTGTATAGGAGACTAACTTGTAGTATACACATGCATAATGCATAAAAGACCCACTTGTTGTATACAGATGCATAATGCATATAATACTTATAGCACTTGTACTCTACATATGCATAATGCATATGAGACTAACTTGTAGTCTACACATGCATAGTGTATAGGAGACTAACTTGTACTATACACATGCATAATGCATATGAAAATATCTTGTAGTATACACATGTATGGTGTATATGAGACTCACTTGTAGTTTACACATGCATAATGCAAATGAGATTAACTTGTAGTATGCACATGCATAATGCATATAAAGCTAAGTTGTTGTATACATATGCATAATGTGTATGAAACTAACTTGTAGTTTACATATGCATAATGCATATGAGATCTATTTGTAGTTTACACATGCATAATGCATATAAGACTAACTTGGTGTTTTAGTATACACATGCATAGTGTATACACATGCATAACGTACATGAAACTAACTTGGAGTTGTAGTATACATATGCATAATGTATATAAGACTAACTTGTTGGAGTATACACATGCATAATGTATATGACTGACTGGTACTAAACACATGCATTATGCATAAGAGACCTAGTATACAAATGGATGGTGCATAAGAGATTCATTTGGTGTTGCAGTATACACATGCATAGTGCATAGGAAACTACCTTGTTTTTGTAGACTAACTTGTTGATTCAGTATATGGTAAGAAGGAGATCAAGGGTCTTCTTTTGCAAAAAGTTTACACATGTGGTTTTCACAATATACACGATCAAATTTGAGAAATCCATCTTTCGATATGAAATGTAATCCTCCCTTTACCTGTACAGCTCTTTGTGTGGCCTCGCACAGTGTTTATCTAGGTCACTGACCTTAACTGATTGGGTCTTCGCTGCTGACTCACCCAGCTTCGTCAGCTTGGATATCGTCAGGATATTACTCAAATTCTCTAAAGTGTGAGACCAGAGTTTCTTGCTTCGGGTATACACAATATTGACTAGTTTCAGATACAAGTGGTCGTATACTCTGAGGAATTGACACGTAGTACTAGATACACACTTCCTATGTTTTGTCTATGGACACTTTGTATTAGGTGACTATATCTGTATGCTCCAGGTATGTAGATACACACTCCCTATGTTTTTTCTATGGACACTTTGTATTAGGTGGATATATCTGTATGCTCTGGGTATGTAGATCTATACACGGTCCCTATGTGTTTTCTATGGACACTTTGTATGAGGTGGATATATCTGTATGCTCCGGGTATGGTGATACACACTCCCTATGTGTTTTCTATGGACACTTTGTTTTAGGTGGATATATCTGTATGCTCCGGGTATGTAGATACACGATCCCTGTGTGTTTTCTATGGACACTTTGTATTAGGTGGATAATAAATATCAATCCTCTTTGTGTTACATTCCTGTTATATGCATATGCCTGGATTGTTGACCATGAAATTATAAATAGAAATCAATGTGTCTAGGAGCATCTGTTGAGATGTGAACATTCACAGACTATAGTGGGAAGATAGCTGAAGCAGTTGAAGGGTTTCAATCCAAATTGTTACCAATGTATATA
Source organism: Alentia gelatinosa (assembly GCA_950022655.1). NCBI lineage: Eukaryota > Metazoa > Annelida > Polychaeta > Phyllodocida > Polynoidae > Alentia > Alentia gelatinosa. The sequence goes on along the minus strand of OX465593.1, from coordinate 33,628,082 downwards.
ATGATATATGAGTGCAGTTAATTCTTCCAATATCAATTATTTTCAAGAAAAAGGGATGAGAGTAAATGCTCATGAATGTATGTTTATTTGCGTGAATAAAAGAAACCCAGCCATTTAACCACAGATCTCTGTGAATATATGATAAATTTAGCCCTGATTAAATTATTCTCCTATATATATATCTTTGCAATAGGATGCATCAAACTAAAGTCAATGGCAGGATCTCTAGCAAGCTCTCAATGATTTTGGGCGTACCTCAAGGATCGGTAGTTGGGCCTCTTATGTTCATGTTCATGTTAGTGTTGGTCCAGCATGGAGATAACAATTAGTACTACAGTCATCGCTTGAAGGGGACCTGTAGGAAATTAATGGTGAATCATAATGGATAAAAGATTATGTGGATAAGCAACATGCATAATTTCAATAAAAGGTTAAATTTTAAAATGGCCCAACATGAATTAAAGGCAGTAGACCATTTAAAAATCATAACTGTAGTCAAATTCTTTTACACTAGATATATTCTATTTTTGAGTCAATTGTAATATTTGCACCACTACATTAGGCCTAAGTTATATTTGACTTCAAGATTCTCTGTTCTCCTACACTCCTCCCATACAATGTCTAGTTGTTGTGTCAGTCCTTGGAAAATCATGTTCCTTTTTTCTTTCCCTTAACAAATTTCAATGTTGGAAATATTCTGTGGTTGATTTATCTGCTTTATCAGTTCCTTTCCTGAATCTATCCAAGGGTTATAATACCAACAAAAAAAACACATATTTACAATATTGGTAATTATATCTTTATTCAATAGAAAATATGCATAAATATATGGTCCATTCTTGACAAAAATGTTCCTGTTAATACAAGAATACCCCCCATCCCATGCAATATTTAATTGTCAAACCTGCAATACTTGGTCTAAAGAATTACAACTCATGAAGGTATCTAGGACATACATGGCATCTTCACATGGCCTGCTGCAGTGTCAGCCTTTCTCACAGCATTTACTTTCACATGGAAAAAACAACATACTTCAGTGCTGAGTCTACCAGACTATGGATTCATCTGAAAGTTTCTGGCCTCTTTGGAATATATCTAAGAATAGTTAGGTGGAATCAGCACTTTGACCTGCCATGCAAAAATGGATGCTCCAATCAGAGTTAAGTGTCACCAGTCTTGGCACATAGATCTGCAGGTTAACTGACCAGTCAACAGTTTAACCCATATGGCAGCAACTGTGCTGGGGCAGGTGATGCAAAAAGGCATCATTTTCTTAAATTTGTAAAATTTCGTTTTTGTGGAATCAAATTGGAAATATTGGATATATAATCATGAATGTTTCACAGAATATAGATGCAACACCCAGATAATGATTCTGGGTGAAATGAACAATGAGATTCATGATTGCATATTCTATTACATCCTAAACTATAGAACAATCACTATAGGCCTGATACTTCCCACCCCCTGGCAGTATGAATTAGTATTAGTACCCGCCCTTTACCACATACTATTGCCACAGGTACCCGCCCTTAAAAGGTTAAGGCTGTCATATCATCATAGATTTGTAAATAATTGGGTTGTATACAACTATTTGTACTACAGACCTATATTTTTTTGACAAGGGTATTTTCTTATAAGTGAGGGTGACCATGTCCAGCAATATGATCAGACAAGCCATGGGAAGATAGATTAATTATAATCTAAACGGTCTCCAGTATAAAAGAAAGCAACCAGCTGACTGACCTAATTATGCCACACAGCAGTAAATACAAACCACTTTATCCTACCCTTAATAAAAAACTCCATAGGCTTAACATTGGGTCACTGTATTCGGTCTTGAGTTCAGAAAAATGAAAAATATCGCCCTAGTGGGATACACTTGACAAATGACGTCATTTGTTAATCTAGAAGTAATTCAGACGGGCGGGGTAGGATAAATTCTAAACCAAACTCGAGTTAGTCGTGTTATTGTTCATCGCACTCCAGCAAGATCACGTATTACTGCTCTCGGCTCCGCCTCGCGGCAGTAATACGCAATCTTGCCGTCGTGCGATAAACAACAACACGACTAACTCTTGTTTGGCTTCTCCATAGTATGCAATTTCTGAAGCCCTCACCCCAAAACTATGGAAGTATGCCATCCAAAATAAGTTCCCCTCTAATACCTGCTCTGAATAGGAAGCAAAAGCAGAAAGGGAATCATAAACATAATGTCATATACCGTAGAGCATCCTTTTCACATGGCAGGTCACATATATATATATATATATAAGATTATGTATATTGGAACAGCATTAGCATTTAACATCATTTGGCAATGAGATATTCATCAACTGAAACACATGAAAACAATGGCACAAACAACTACATAATAAAGAAGTACCCCAGTGGTGGACTGGCCCATCAGCTAAAACCACCCTGGTATCCTGAAGATGTTAACTTATGATGGTAAGTCCAATTTCAAGCTTGTTTTACTCCATTAAGGGCTTGATTCCATTTTGCCAAAATTAGCACTCATCACAACTTGGGCTCTAACCAGAGGGATGCTTTAGCCTTGATCCAAATAGGAACCAAACATGTTCTGAGTAGAATCGGGCATAATTTAGGGTAAACGGAATCAGGCATTTTAGCAGACCACCCTGTGACACTGATGTCCAGACTGCTTAAGGCCTGTCTTCACTGTGCGACTGGGGGAGTTTGCGATCCTGTACTTCCAGTCTCAGACTGGAGGTACCGGCTTGGCGTACCGCATGTACCTCAGATCGCAAGGTATCATCGATTCTGTGTGGAGACACCCTCGCTTGCGACTGGAGGGCTTGCGATTCTAGGTACATAGGGTACGCCTAGTCTCAGACTGGGCGTACCAAATATCAAACATGTTTGATATTTAAAAACGCTTGCGATCCGGGGAACATGCGGTACCTCCAGTCTCAGACTGGGCGTACCGGTACGCCTAGTCTCAGACTGGAGGGAAACTTGCTGTCTCCACTTGCGATCCTGATGGTACGCCCAGTCTGAAACTGGACGTACCTATGTACCTAGAATCGCACAGTGGAGACAGGGCTTTAGGAACCTCTACCACTGAGCTGATTGCACAGCAACAAAAAAATCACTGCATGGCTGCCTTGCATCAGGCAGGCACAGCAGTTGGTCTGGTACAGGCCACACACTCAACAACAGCAGCCCTAGGGTGATGAAATCCATGGAAGAACTGTCCAATGATAGAATAGGATGTTTGATCAAATAAAAATAATAAAAGGTTAAAACCAATGACATAGCTTTTGCTGGATACCTGCAGCCTTTGGCCACAGAGCTATTATTGTGTGATATTGCCTGTGGCCTGTAGGTCCCCATTAAAAATGTATGGGGACATAGTTAACCACAAACCATAATACAAAACCAGTCGGACACCATGACAGTGGTATATGGATTCAAATCCATGGCATACAACCTTCAAAACCATGGAAAACAGTCCCTTTGCACTAGAGAGGAAAAAATAGTCCCTATTGTTAGACCCAGTAATATGCCACTTACTGGGTTTAATTTATTGGAAAAGATGGATCATGAAAACAAAGACAATGATTTTGTAGCCAGGTGCCTTTGTAAACCAGTAGGTTGATGTCGTAGTACACTTGCTAGCACTTGTGTATTATTACACATCATCCTGTCAATTATTGTCTATGTATACTATGAGCATAATTATGGTGAAAATCATGGCCACCCCAATGGAACATACTCTTTGGTAGGGTTCTACTGTACATATTACTATATTCAAACTTAAACGATTTGCATATTCTTCTATTGATGTCTTTTAAGTGCAACACAATAAAGCATCTTACAACTTTTGCTCACCGTAAAGTTGGGGACTTCCTCTGTCTGAACGCTGTCAAGATTAATCCTCCTTCATCATCTTCATCAGATAAAACCCTCATTTCATAGAACTGTAATGCATGGAAGCTGGTTTCGTTGTGGTGGGATTTCTTTTGTGCGTCTATTTTATGATCAGATGTACTTTGCCTTTTTTCCGACTCTCTGATCTACTACAGACACAATCATTAACGACAATATAATATAACATGTTCTTCCTTATATACAACCTCAATACAGTAAACATGTAATACACACCATAATAGTAATCTGATGACATATCTAACACAGATTTGTAAACCCTTCTAGTAAACATTTAACATGACAGTTTGCTTCTGTAACAGAGTAATCATTGATAGCTAAACAAAAAATAATTTTGTACAAGATAAACAAGAAAAGATGCCAAGGGTGGCTTGCATAATCAAAAATCTACAAAGTCAACACAGATAGAAAATTTGCAAGTCTACCACAGACAGTACTTATATGACATGAAGCATTTTGAAATTTGTTCCTAGATCTGGGGTCAGCACCCATCATTGAAGTACCCAATAAACAACAAGTAAAAAGACTTTTTTCATGGAAAAGAATACATTCAGTAATCAATCCTTTGTCAGTAGGAAAAATCCTTGTGGGTCTGGAGGAAATGGAAGATTTTGTTTCCTACTTGATATTTGGAGACTGACTTAACTAAAAATTAGTCGATTTGGATGATTTTTAGTTCTATTTACAGTTGAACTATTCAGCAAATTCCACCTGGGAATAAATGCAGTGATTCTGTGGTTAGCTCCAAATTGTGTTGTGGGTTTAACACTCTTGTACTCAACAAAGCAGCTAGATAAGTTTAATATGTGATGATAAATATATATCTGGAAGATTAATGGAAACAGTTGTTCGTATGTGTTAAATCTATGGTGATCTTTTAAATAGATTTTAAAAATGTTCAGCATTGTGAATTAAGACTAGTGATTTATACCACATCACCACATGGCAATTTTCTTCTGAGATATAGAAAAATCATTTATTCCTTAGGGAAATGATATATAACTAAATATGCAAAGAATGTAAGTATATCATTGTTATATAGAACTGCATTGGGAATCATATAAATAGACAATACTCATACTACATGTTTGGATGTGCCCGAATCGTCATCGAGGCGAAGCCGAGTGGCAATTATGGCACATACAAACAAGTGGGATATTGTCTATCTTACTATTCGAGTGCGGTTCTGGATTTATCTCACCCCTTTCTACGACATTAGATAGCATCAGAATATCGGAATAGTTTGAATGTCCTATAAAGAGCTGTAACTAACTATGAACATACAGTACCTAGCAAATCCATATGACATCATCTCACATGCACTACGCCACAGCCGTGGCGTAGTATTTTCACTTTACTGGGATGATTGTTAAGTATTTTTTTCCTAATATAATTTCTATGGCTAAGCTTGTACCAGGGGTGAGATAAATCCTTGTACAACAGGAAGGCAGGAGACTGCTCAGGACATCCCCTTGTGACAATGGAATAAAGACTGGGAACTTATTTTTCAAATGAGATTAATAAATTATTGTTTATTTAAGTAAATAATATATCACTAAACAAAAAAATTGCGCCTAAGGTAGGTATAGCAAAATATTTCAAATGTTTAGGCAAAACAACTAATGAGCTTAAGTTTGTGTCATTAGACAGAGACTTAAAGAATGGCCCCTGGTGTAGAAAGATTTTGCACAAAACCTGCAGAACAGTCTGCACCTGGTAAATGCAACCTGTGTGTGGATTAGCAACTCACATGGCTTTACAAGTAACATTCAATTTAAAGGAAAACAAATCTCTGAATCCTTTTCATGAACACACAAGCAACACTTTCTTAAGAAGGCTAGCATTGACTTGAAATCTGTAGTTCAGTCTAAGTATTGGAACATTTTCCTCTCAATAAAACAGGAATATAACATTAAAGGGATTCAACAAAAATTGACAAAAGTCTTCCTTAACTTATTGCTGAAAAAAAAAGATCAGTATATAAAGACAAATCAAAATCAAAAGATAGGTATCAACTACTGTTAAATAACCATGTAATATCAATTACTAGAACCTAAGCAAGGATGATCCACAGGACCATGAAGCCAATATGATTTTTACAGAAATAAAAGATGCGATATATATATATCTATGTTATATATACATAAAAGTCTTCCAAAGATAATTTGTGTTACTATCATAAATAAAAGTATTACTTGTATGCCTGGCTTAGCAATAAAAGAAATTCCATCAAATCAAAATGTTTTCAGTAGATATACCAAATGTTTGTGGAAACATAAATATGACAATGTAATATTATGCAATTCGAGGGGCAATGATCTATATTATGCAAGCATTCAAGTGGAACTATAAACAGCTACATTTTAGGGAAATCATTTAAAAATCAACTTTTTGACGTAGCCTGTTTGGAAAATAAGAGCACTGAAAGACATTTAAGGAACACAACTTGCTTCTTTAAATCAAAGAGTTAATATCACTTTCCATTCTAGAATTGGTATTTCTTGAAAAAACTCAACAACCAGATATAAATAATAACACAGAACATCAATCGATAATTAACAATGAACAAACACTGAGGCTTGGAAGCTAACTACAGTACAGCAATGGCTTCACAACTCAGGGCACTTTGACCCAGAATGGAATTCTATCTTTCATGTTAATTTTACTCTGTTAAGCATACTACAACATGATATAGAGACTATGCATCCAAACACTCTCTGCTTGCACTAACAATAACAGCTAATGAATCTCATCAAAATGCACATACAACTGGTTGACAGTATCAAAGCTATATGTACATAATGGACATTTAATGGTTTTATGAGACAGTAGGTGCTGAAGATATTCTGCCTTTCTTCGGAATTCGTCCCCACACAAGGAACATCTTATTGATTCTTTTTGGTAGCTGGACTCTGGGATTTTGGTGTCTTTGATACATTCAGTTGAGGTAGGAAGGTCATGCGTAGAAGCACCACTCGTAAAATGCTTTTCAGACATCTGGTCTGACTCAATACACGAAACAAGTTCTGTTGAACAGATTCTTTCGACAGACTCTTGAGTCATACTGAATCTATGGAAGGTATTTCTATTTGGCGAAATGCTGTGTGCTGCTACATCATGGTCGTTTGTGGGAATTGGCAGGCCTTTAGAGAGCTCAACTTGACCTTTCCCCCAGGAGTGGCAGTTTATAATACTTTCCATTTGGCATTCATCTCTGACTGTCCTACCTTCAGATGAAGAACTGGAACCTTCCCGACTCGTTTCAGGATGGTCCTCTGATCTCTCACAGCTGAGGGGTGCTGTGGCAAAGGAAACAGATCCATAAGTATCTCCTGCAGAGAAAGCTGGCCCAGCCTCTGCTGCACCCTGCCTAACCAAGCCTCCCTCAGTCTCCTTATTAGCCAATACACTGAAACCATCAGCCTTTGTAGATACAAGAGTGGTATTCTGTGAAGTGTAATTGTCACTGGTTTTTCTGGTATCTGTTGAAATGCCTGAACCATCTTTGGTTAGATCGTGCCCGCCAGTTTCTAATGCTGCTGGTACATTGACAGTGCGATGACAATTTCTAACATCATCACACATAGTTATACTGGATTCACCACCAGTTGTGACAGCTAGCATCTCATGTCCAGCACTCTTTGGATGAGGCTTCACATCATCAGGACTGCTGCAACAATCCACTGACCAACCTTCCACTCTACTGCTATTAGTTACTGTACAGTCTGTAGCTTCACCAGAAATGTCTTGCCCAGCAGAAATGTTTTGCTCAGCTGTATTCTGAACTGCATTTGCTCCTGAAAGCATTGCAGTGACAGCCAAGGTGCAAGGTGCAGCCTCAGTTGTATCAGGAAATGTAGTTTGGAGTTCATCTTGAGGCAGGGGGATTTTCTTATCAGGAAGGTGTTTAGTGTTTGATGTATCACAGGAGGCTGTCTGGCTGTGAGTGGAGCTGGGTGACAGTGTAGGGCTGAGGGTACAGGACTCTAAGGACATGGCACTGTGAGCATGTTCATCATTGGCAGCACCAGAGCCTTTGTGAGTTGACACAGCCGGCTCTGTCGATGTCACCTCACTGTGCTGGGTAAAGGTTGCGTTCACGGCATATTCTGTAACTTCCATCTGTGGTGAGCATTCATATGATTCCCTTTTTGTGTCCTCAGTAGAAGGGCTTACTACTTCAGTCAAAGGGTTGGCTGTTTCAGTAGAATGGCTAATTACCCCAACAGAAGGATTAACTTCTTCAGTCGAAGGGTTGACTGTCTCAGGTGCAAGGGTAACTGCTTCAGTCGAAGGGTTGACTGTCTCGGGTGCAAGGTTAACTGCTTCAGTTGAAGGGTTGACTCTCTCAGGTGCAAGCTTAAATGCTTCAGTTGAAGGGTTGACTGTCTCAGGTGCAAGCTTAACTGCTTCAGTTGAAGGGTAGACTATCTCAGTTGAAAGGCTAACTGCTTCAGTTGAAGTGTTGACTCTCTCAGTTGAAAGGCTAACTGCTTCAGTTGAAGGGTAGACTATCTCAGTTGAAAGGTTAACTGCTTCAGTTGAAGGGTAGACTATCTCAGTTGAAAGGCTAACTGCTTCAGTTGAAGGGTAGACTATCTCAGTTGAAAGGCTAACTGCTTCAGTTGAAGGGTAGACTATCTCAGTTGAAAGGTTAACTGCTTCAGTTGAAGGGTAGACTATCTCAGTTGAAAGGCTAACTGCTTCAGTTGAAGGGTAGACTATCTCAGTTGAAGGGTTGAGTGACTCAGTTGAAGGGTTAGTTGCAGAACCAAAAGAAAACTTCTCATCTTCTCCGTCTATCAATATGGCATCTCCAAGCAAAACTTTACTGGAAACATCAAGTCCTGCAAGTGAATCCAACTGACTTTCAGAGTCCTCCATTGCACAATCTGATGAGTCATCTACATTTACACCTACATTTCTATGGCTGGCTTCATTATGAGTTGGTGAAGTTTCAACTTGGGTGTGTCCTACATCACTTTGCGAGATCTCTGTTTTATCATCAAACTGAAGAAGGTCTGCAGTATTCTCTTTCATTTTGTTTTCATCACCAATAACTGAATTGCCTAATGTTGTTTGATCTGACTTGTATTGTTCAGAACCCTCTGCTCCACTGTGTAGTTTGCTATCATCGCTAATTGCCTCTTCTCTGTTGCTGTCTTCATTGTGTATAAGTAAAGTATTTTCCTTATTTTGTTTCAAATCACTTTGATTGCCTTCTGCTCCAGTAGAATATGTAGCATTCACATCCACAGGTTCCATTTGGTTGTTGTCTTTATTGTAAGTGTCTGATTTTGTCTGATCTAACTTATATTCTGAGTCTTCCACTCCAGATCTGCACATGGCATCCTTGTTAACACTCTTTACAGCATCTACATCCATACTGTTGCCTCTAATATTGTCTTCATTGTGAGCATCTAGATTCGTCTGACTGAATTCAAAATTTGAGTCTTCCATTCTGGCAACAACTGTAGCATCATCTTTCTCTCTATTTCTGTCTACACTGTTAGTTACTAAAGTGCCTCCTGATGTTTCAGCTAACACCCATTGCACATCTTCAGCTCCAGCATCAAATGTAACATCCACATCCACACTCTTGCCTCTATTACTGTCTTCAAGTCTAGCATGTAATTTCGTCTTACCAATGTCGTGATTTGAGTCATCCATTTCAACATCAAATATAGCACCATTGTCTTCGTCATTGTGGTTTACAAAAGTGTCTACTTTACTATCAGTCAACACACCCTGTGTATCTTCAGCATTAAATGTAGCCTCTCCTCTCACACTCTCGTTTCTGCTGCTGTCTTCAATATCAGTGTCCAATTTTGTTGCATCTAAATCATATTCAGAGTCATTGCCTCCCTGTGTGTCTTCTGCAACTGCATTGAATGTAGCATCCACACTCACACTCTCGTTTCTATTGCTCTCTTTAATGTCGGAGTCCAATTTTGTTGTATCTAAATCATATTCTGAGTCATCACCTCCAAAATCAGACATAGCATCTTCACTTACACTTCCTCCTGTGAACCTCTCTTCAACATGACTCAACAAAGTGTCTGCTTCATTCTTATCCTGGACAATATCTCTGCTTGTGACAGCAGCATCTCTGATGTCATTGGTTACAATGTCACCAGCATCCTGAAGGAGAGACCTATCTGGAAGTCTATCAACACAGTCAGGTGTCTCCATACCTGCACTGGTGGCATCATTGTGAGGTGAGGCAGGACTTGTATAGACCTCATTCACCTGGGTATCCTCCTCCTCAGTTTGATATTTTACAAGTGTTGTGGGTATTTCTGTAAGTGTAACTTCTTCATTAAGTGATTCCCTTTTCTCATCAGAGGTTTTCAAGTGTTCTTCTCTGTTTGAGTTGTAACCATCTAAAACTCCATGATTGGTTTTCTGTGTCATTGCATTTTTACATTCTTCAACATGATTGTCTTCAGTCTGAACTAAAGTCTCACACTTTGTAGGTGTAAATGCATTCTCCTGATCATCTGTCAAATTGTGTATTCTGTTTTGAGCTTCACTTTGATAAGGGTTCTTGTTATGATCAGAGCAAATGTCATGCATTTCATCAGAAGCAGCCATGTTCGGGGTAGTAACATCCTTCGATTCAGGTCCATCTGCTTCGATATGACATGATTCAGTGTCTGATTTCATAACACCATCTTCTATACTCTGCATCTGACCGTCATTACACATTTCTTTCCACTTCTTCGAGGTAAGGGTTTCTGATCTGCAAGTTGCTTCCATTTCAAATTGCCATTTTGCAAACACATCAGTTTTATAACCTTGCTGCTTCATTGCCTGCAAGTCCTCCTTGTCAGAGCAGGTATTCAGCTTACCAGACAGATACTCCTCGCTTTCAGAGAATGCCGCCTCTTGTCCAGATTCACATGTGAGAGTGTCAGAGTCTTGGTCCACTGGAGTTTCACCATCAGCAGGTTTCCTACACTGAACAGTTCTACAAACAGATTCTTGCAGCTTTCCATCCAGGTAACTAGAACCTTCTGCAGCACCTACTGGTAGAGCATCTGATCTGTACATTTGTTGAGCAGCCGAACTGTCTTCTTCAGTAAGATTTATGCAGTTTCCATTTGTGTCCTTTGGTTGTGTCTCTCTTTCAATAACCATATCAATATGAGATGACATGGGTTTATAATGTTCCTGTGAAGGTCTCTCAGTCGAAGGATCAACTTCTGAGGAGTCTTCTATGGGGCTGATTGTGATTGGCTCAACATGTAACACTGGCAACCTATTGAACTGACTATAGTCAGATAACCTTTCTTCTTCATCAGTAACAGAAAAAGTCTCAGGGTTCAGCCTTTCATTGTTTTGATTCATTGATGCATAATCAGAATTAGAGGCAGTTGTCAAATCATTTAAAATAACTGGGAGTCGCATAGTAGATCCATCCCTGGGTTTTGATTTGGGTACTGGTACCATGGACTGCTTTCTATTTACAAGGTTCATTTCAGTGCCAGGAAAGATACTGATTTGTTTATCAGGTGCCCTTGGTTCTGCGTGGAAAGGATTTGTGGACATTGGCTGGCCTTGCCCAGGAGGCATCTGTGGGGAAGCATATGCTGACAACTGCAGTGGCTGTGATTGCACAGAGTTGAATGGTTGAGGATATGGCCCTTGAGGGGTTGGTAGATTGTCTTTCCTGTGGTTTTCCATGTGATTTATGAACTGATGGGGATCGAGGAAGCAGGCAGAGCATGCAGGGCAGCTGAGCCCTCTCCCAGTCTTAATGTCAGGGTTCATGTCCATCTGTGCTAAGGTGGCTCCTGCAGATTTTGGCAGCACTGGGATGATATTCAAAGCATGGTTATCAAGATGCCTTCGTAGGTTCTCAGGTTTTATGTATGTTGCACCACATAAACCACAAGGGAAGAAATGCTTGACACCCTGGTGTAAAACCTGCTGCTCAAGTGTTGATGTGAACGGGTACACCTGGCCCGGCCAGTGGTCCCCGAAGTGAACTTGTAAGTCTCCTGGTTCCTCAAACATATGGGAGCACATCCCACATCTGTATGGGAGATCGCTTTTCTGTCCACAGCCTTTCAAGAACCCTTGTTTTTCAGTGGTAAATGCATCTCTGTCATCCAACAGAGGTGCTTGAACTTGTTCATCGAAGCGTGAATGTGAGTGGGGTGGAGTCAATACCTGCCTTGTCTGGGAATGATGTCCTGAATTCCCCTGATTTGAGTTTTCTAATTGCCTTGTATTTCTTGCACTGTTTGCATGTGCCTGGTCTGTGTTGGGGAGACCTGACTTCTGAGCTCTGAAGTACTCCCTTGGGTGTTTATTTTTCACATGCTTGGCTAACATCTTCGGTGCTTTGTGTCGTACTCTGCAGAAGCGGCATTCGAAGTAATACGACATGGGATTCTTTTTCATGATGAGGGATTTCTCCACGTTATCTTCATTTAGTGCTGCCTCACTCCATTTTAAATCCACAAAATGTTGGCGTTTAATGTGATGGTACATCTTAGAGATGAAGTATGACTTAAAGGGGCATATCTTGCACCGATAGCCTTCTTCAAGGTTCACAATCATAGATATTCTCCCAGAATTGACCATGTTTTCATAGACAACCAGCTCGGCCTCATCGTGTTTAGCCTTCAGGTGTTTAAACATATCAATTAACTGAAAACTCTCCTCTTTGCAACAAAGAACACATCGGTAAATTCCACTGTCCAACTGTTCAATCGTGCTCTGGAAAGCATCTTTAGAACACTTTGAAGATACATCTTCATCTGTCAGATCAATTACACTGGAGCCACCGGAGTGCTGGGTTGTTGTTATTGGCTGATCTCTATATTGCCTGTTGCTGTTCGCCATGCTGGAAACAGAATGTGCATTGTTGGGCAATGTTTGAGGCAGGGTGCATCTAGTGTTGTGATCTGCATTATAATGCCTCCCTAGATCAGCATAAGATGTAAAACTCGCTCCACACTCGGTGCATCTGAATGCATTGTTGCTGTTACACTTCTTCGCTAGCTCTACAAGTGTCTGCTTCCCAACCTGCCCTAAATCAGGTCTGGGTGCATGTGCAGTCGACTCATGTTTCTGTAGATCAAACAAACTGCTGAACTTCTTCGTGCAAAGACTACAGGTAAATATTTGGTTCTCCACATGTAGTTCCCGGTGTTTCTTCAATGTGCCCTCATACCGGAATGACACACTGCAGATGTCACACTTGAATGGTTTTGGTTCATTGGCAACGCTAGATACCTCATCTGGAACTGCATTGAGTGGAAGATCACCCAGAACATGATGCTTTCGTTCATGTTTTCGTTGGTTGCTCTTATCAGCAAAGCGCCTTGGACAAAAATCACATCGAAACGGCTTCTCTCCTGTATGCGTACGAATGTGCTTTCGTAGATTATACAGTACACTGTTCTCGTAGGTACACTTAACACATTTGTACATTGACGTTGCACCATCCCAATGAATAAGTGCATCTCGAACTTCTTGTGATACTGATGTTGGATCTACGTCTTCTTGGTACTGACCATGTGGCTGCGTGTCACTAATATTCGCGTAAGCCTCAGTCATGGCATCTGTATCATGAATAGTGTCACTTCCATCAAGATCATCTACATCAATAGGTGAAGAGGACTGTCCTCCTGAATAAATCCCTGCTTCTGGATGATCATCAAGGGAACTCCTTCTGTTGTCTGAAGTAACATTTTGTTGAACAAGGCCATTTCCATCTTGTTGCTGACTTTGTTTTTCAAATATCTGAGGTGTGCTTTGAACTGTATTCAACCCAAGCTGAGAGGGAATATGCATATCAGATGTTGCTACATTCAGATTCTGTCTAACTGAGTATGATGTTTCGGATCTTTGTTGGTTTAAAGGGTTAATGAAAGAGGAAATTTCAGAGAATCTGTCTTCTGGTTTCTGTTGGGAACTGTTCACCTTCTCTGTCTCTTCGATATGGCCACGTATATGTTCAGTCAGTAATGAAGGGTCATCGAAGGAGTTAGTACATAGTGAACACTGAAATGGCTTTGGCTTTATTATTGTAACATGTGGTTCGCTCTCTTCATCCGAGCCACCACTCGAGCTATCTAGTACAATAGGCTCAGAACTCTCAACACCATCTGGATCAGGTATTTTCTTTTGCAGAACACTAATTTCTCCTGCTAAACGATGCCTTTTCCGATGCTTATTGAAGTTGCTTGGATCTGAGTATGCCTTTTGGCAGATATCACACACTAAAGGCTTTTCTCCAGTGTGGATTCTTGCATGTGCAATCGTACGCTGGTAAAATGAAGTGTACTTACACACAGTGCAAATGAAATTCAAACCCGAAAGATGTCGAACCAAACCATCACTCCGGCATTTATAGTCTGGCATAGAGCTACGCCGACGTTTGGGTTGTGGCTCAGTAGATATGAGATCTCTATCTTCATAAGAATACTGATTCATATCTGGTGCCAAGCTGCAAGGTGAGGTACTATCTGTGGTGTTGCCTTTGCTCGAAACACCACTATCCGATGCGCTGGATTCGGCTGAGCTGGGTTTACGCCGCTTGTGTATTCGCATATGCGCATTCGCAGCCTGGACAGTGGAGAAGGATGCCACGCAGAGTGAGCACTCATACTCATTCCCATCTACAGAGCTTGCAGTCCTTTTTCTTACTTTACTTCCAGAAGAACTTGCTTCAAGGTTTTCTGCCTCTGCTCTGTGGCTGAATGAAGCTCCATTTTCATCACCAGTGATGTCTACAACCTGGTCAGCTAGCTCTGACTGAGGCGTATCCGGAATAACTATCGTCTCGGGTAAATAATCTTCGGCCGAGACACTAACACCATTCATGTCTATCTGGGTGAATGTTTTGTTTGAGTTACAGCGACGGGTGTGCTTGATGCAGTTACTCCTATCAGCAAATGCCCTCCCACAGCCTTGGCATGAGAAAGGCTTGATACCTGTATGACGCCGAACATGTGTACGCATGTGGCATAAGCGATGATTGTAATATCCGCACACTTGACAGCAGAAGCTTTTCCCAATCTTCTCAATGTAATTCTCTGCTACATCCTGAAAAATAAAACAAATATGAGTCAGTGGAAGCCGTGCTTTGAAGGTGACAGGAATAAATTGACTCACTCGCCGCCCGCCGGCCGAGAGAACGCCGTCACATACTAGCAGTCGCTTAAGCGGATCGCTCGTCTTTTTCCCATAAATATGAGTAAATATAGTATAGGATATCCAGCAGGGGAAAAGGGGCATGTTGCGTGAGAAGACATGATGAGTGATAGGGACTTTGCGAACGAGGGGGCATGGTCAGTGAGGGGTGCTTGGTGAGCAGGTGGGTGTGCTGAGAGGAGACGTAGTGAGTGAGGGGCGTGGCGAGAGAGGGGGTTGGTTTTTGGTTGGTTTGATTTAACGTCCAGTTAACCATTAGAGGTTCTCACCAGACTTTCTCAAGGTTCTTTTACACCACTAGGGTGGTGATCGAATCTATGAAATGAATTCAGGTAGAAATCTCACCCCTACACATTTACCGAGGTGATAGTTCTTTTAGTTCCCACACTACATTTTCATGGTATGAGAACGATTGGCCTTTGAGAGGGGGAGTGATGAGCAAGGGGGAATGGTGAAGAGGCATGACAAGCGAGGAGACATGTCCAATATGTTCTATTAGTCTTACTTGGAGTTTGACCAAATTTATGAGATGAATTCAGGTAGAAATCTCACATCTACACATTTACCGAGGTGAGAGTTTTTCTGTTGCTAGAGATGGAGAAGAAAAGTGGCTGCATTGGGAGGGTATTAACCCTTTAAGGACAGGTGCCTGCAGCTGAGGTACCCTGAGGGACGACTGTTAGTGTCAGTGTATACTGCCATGGGACGAAGCCATCATTGGCTAAACTCAAAAAAGGCTAGGGAGCAGACATTGCCTTTCTTTTATCTAGTTAAATCTAACGTTTTATCCAGTTTTTTTTGTGTACACACCCCATAGCCACATTTTAAGATTTTTTTTTTTATTTATAAATAACGCGAGCAGACGACTGCTCCGTCACTTCGATGCGGTAGCTCGACTATAGCCACGTATTCAGATACATTTTAAGATCTTACATAGGAAATGAACTGGAAAATATGGTTTGTTTCAATTCCTTCAAAATCAAGGACAGGGACCTACAAATTCTGAACTTAAATGTGTTGTAATATACATCCACTATATTCTCTGAAAGTTTGATGAAAATAACATGGGTTTTACTATGTGAAAAGCAACTTTTATCAAATTTCTATAAATTTTATCATAAATTTATCGTAATATTGATCTCTAAATCCCAAACTATCACAGTGACCCCTAATTTTATATGTTAGATATATGTTCTACAACACTTAGAGATTATCATATTCAAGTTTCAGGAAAATGACATGGGTTTTAATTTTCAAGCCAATTGTCCGATATGCCTTTAAAACTATCTGTATACATTCTTGCTGGAATACCCTTAGAGTTTGGCATACATTGTGGTCGTAAATGCGATAGGGGTAGCACCTGTATTACGCCTAGTGTTAAGCGCCAGATCCACAAAGGCGATTTTCCATGCGAATTTGGGTTCGCAGACGTTCGCAGACGTTCGCTTGGACATGCGAATGCCTTGTGACAATATTCAATATACTGAATATCATCGCATGGGATTCGCACAGTCGCATGGATCGCAGACGTATTCGCTTGGTCGCCTTAGTGGATCTGGCGCTTTACCCTTACTTGGCATACATTGAAACCAGCCGCAAGGCTGAATATGGTCCCAGTAAAAATAAATGTTTTTTAAAAAAAAGGGTTAAAGGTTCACTTACAACATCAGCCGAGCTGACAGCTATGTCTGCGTTGGACTGTGCACGTCTCCAGGGTCTGCGCTGGTAAGGTTCGCTGGTGGTGTGGGAGATGAGAGAGCCATTAAAGTCCCCTTCACCCTCCTCAGCCTCATCGTCATAGACTGGCTCAGTGAGATCCTGATCAACATCATCCACATACAGCAGCCTCGTGGACCGATACTGGCTCGCGAAGTCTGTCACCACCTTCAGCTCCGTCTCCACCTTATCGAGCTTCTCGAAGCACTGGCGACACAATTCGAGCTGTCGCTGATACGTCGTAAGTTCCTCATCGAGGCTCACTGACAACACACGCTCTAACCGGATCTTCAGAGCCTTCGTATCATCTGGATTACTGTGGTGGGCACCCTTGATGTCCAAGTTGCATACGAAGCATTGAGGAGTGGTGGCAGCGGAGAGTGGTGCCACCTGGCGACTTGGTGTGGCGTCACGGAAGGTGTCACCGAAGCCCTCAATGTTACACTGGTAGTCGTCTATCTGGTCTAACTGCCTCACACATGCCATGCACAGACTGCAGCTGTGACTCGAATGCTTGTCCAGATTCACCTTGGCAAGAAAAAAAAGAGCAAATATTTTTAATTTCGAAACAGAGACAAAGTAAATGTGACCAACGCACTCGCCAATGCATGGGCTTTCTGCCAAATTTTTTACATTAAATTTTTTTCGATCAAATAACCAAATTCTGAAACATTGTATAGAGATACAGGAAAGTCATCAGAGTAATAAACAGTGAAAACTACTACTGGACCAGGAGGTCATTAGAGTAATAAAGAGTATTAGGTCACCACTGGTATTTTTTCCCCTATAGACTTAACATTGAGGACTTGTACTAAATGCCCATGGAGTACAATAAAAAACACTCAATGGGTGATGATGTCACAAACGTTAGCTTATCAGTCAGTGATGGGGGACGGGTGAGATAAAAAGCTGAACCACACTCAATCCATAGCCTTTGCCTCGTAAGATTATTGCGCAACCAACACTCATGGCATATTCTCAGCTGCTACGGATCTTGATGGAGTTCCTTCTAAACCCGAAAGTCCTCACAATAATAAGCAGTAGGTCTTCCTCTTACAAGTACTTGGGTGTGACTCTTGACCAAATTATGAGTTTCAAATCCCATATAGATATGAGTATGGGATATATATTCAGATTCTGCCCAAAGTATGCATAATGAATAAGAAATCATACAAAAGAAAAGTGATGTTCTTTGGAGCTACAATGTGGAACGAACTACCACCCAAGTACAGAAGCATACAAAGATTGGATGAAAAATCGCTACTTATAAGTAAAATACCGTGAGCCTGTTTTCCAAAGTGACTTATAAATACTCATGTACGTACTCTCATCATCTCGATCGAAAGATAATATGGCATAAGTCCATGATTTGTATACCACTAAATTTATTTATCTACTATTGATTTTTTTTTTTTTTTTTTTTTTTTTTTCTACTATTGATTTTGTACAAGATTTAAGCGATAAGTTGAAATGCAGTTCTGGTCTAAAATACCCTAAAAATTCATCACAGTTCTTAACTAGGAGCAAATGGTATGTTCATAATTTATGAAAGAGCGTGGAATTATAAATAAATAAGAGCTTTGTGTGCATTTAAAAATAGGAATATTGGCCTCTAAAAACCAATTTCGCGGATGCACACAATTAAACCTCATTGGGAGAGACCAATTACCCTGCCAAGTCTTCTATGTATCCATTTCAATTACATACTAACGTTTTTTAGAATCCAGAGTATATCTATCTAACTTGTAGGCGATTATAATTGGCAATCAGCAATGCCCTAACTACATATGAAAGGTAATAAATGCAGGACGAGGCGACGTCCTTCTCCCCTAGCGATGCTACCTTGAATGGCAGTTTGTAGAACTGCCCCTAACCACTGTAACCATAGCGCTCTGTCAGCCGTGACATCATAGTGTCAACAACCGTCTCCCTGGTGTCGCTACAGTGATATGTGCAGATTATGAGCAGCATTACACTGTGTTTGTCTATGCAGTTAAATGGGGGATCCCAGGGTCCTGCCGTGTGGGATAATTTCTCAAGGTTTCGCCAAGATCGGCTCGTCAGGCATCTTAATAAGCTTTGTGGGTGTCAAGGTGATCAGACTCAAGAGTCGTGGTGTTGTCTGAACTTAGTTAAACAACATATTGAGTAGTATTTTTGTGTTGGTGGGGAAAGCCTTATCATACCACTGTGTGGAAATGTTGGTTATGTGCAATGATCACATATTCCCGAGGTATGGGAATTTTTTTTTTTTTTAAAGAACTTTATTTATCCTGGGTGATACATAGGCATATAAGCCTTTTTGAGTATATCTCCCAGATGCGGAAGTTACAATAGTTTCACCTTTTTTTTTTTGTTGAACAAGAAGGGTAGCACTGACCATATACAATCATGGTCATAATGTAGAGTTTGATAATATCATAAACTTACGGGCGACTACAGTTGTCGTCCACCACAGGGTAATTAATATAAACAGAGTTTTTTGTACAGAAATTATGTACTGAGTGTCTGTGCATAAACCAGAAAGGGATCAATTACTAAAACTAACCGTTATAAGGTTCTGAATATCTGCTAATTTTATATAATACAAGTAGTTCCTAGTAGCAAGACATGGTTTAACAATTCTCAGATAGCTCCAAATTTCTTTCTCTATAACTTTAGCTCAAAACAAAATCGAGGGTTATGCACTAAGGTAGACAGGTGGGAACCATCACCCTATCTGGTTCTTGGACAAGGCCCAGATCTTTTGTTTATATTTAAAAGATGGATAACTATCTGTGTTTCTCATACTAGGTGTGAGACTATTCCAACTAATCGCTCCTCTGTAAAGCGCACTCCTTTTATAAGCTTCAATGTTGGGTCTGGTTACCTTGAAAGTTTTTGCATCATGCTGTCTTGTGTGGATTTCTCTCTTTTCTTCTAGTAAGTCATTTAATGATGATTGTAAGTACATATAATTATTCATGTGAGTTGTTCTCAGTGCTAGCAAGTTTTGCGACCTTGAACGTTGGTGTAAACTGATAACTGGAATATACTCCCTTGCATTAAAAACCGTCCTAAGGCACTTAATCTGAATACTTTGTAGTCTGTCAAATTTGTACTTGGCCGCTCCACCATATAGTACATCTGCGTAATCGAAATAGGGCAGGACCATACTTTTATACATCAAGGTAGCAGTATGAACATCAATATAAACCTGTAGTTTTTTTAAGGTGAAAGCCTTGTGAGCAGTGATTCTTAAGACAGAGTCCACATGACTAGACATAGTTAGGTTCTGGTCCAGGCAAACTCCTAGATACTTGAATTGATGCACTCTATCAATCGGGGTTCCTTTAATGTTCAGTGGGTTCGCAATATCAGGGCACTTCGCCAGCTTTTGTCTAGTCCCAAATATCATAAATTTAGTCTTCTTTTCGTTAATCGTTAACCGATTTGAGCTGCACCACTTCGTAACTTTATCGAGATTAGCCTGCACAGCATCTACCACCTGGTTTAGTTCTACGCCCGAGCCATAAACGACAGTGTCGTCAGCGTATAACTTACAATTACCCGAGTCCAACACACGAATAATGTCATTTATGTAGACCAAGAAAAAAAACTGTCCTAAAATGGAGCCCTGTGGGACTCTGCAACGTATAATTTGTTGATCAGAAATGACACCATTCGCCATCGTTCTCTGAGAGTGGTGACATAGGTAACTGGAGACCCATCTAAGTTGATATACATATGAAAGGTAGGTCAGTTGCCTGAAGGTGATACCTTCATGGATCAGTGCACACAGAAACTGAGACCTGTCTGCATGCTCCCTGGCCATGTGCCTTAAAATGGGGGAAAAAGTTTGTTTCTATGTATAACAATAAAGTAAGTCAAGGCAATATCTGGTGGTAAATAATATTGCAAATAATTGTATAAACCAATACCGTTTGACTAGGTATTCAGTGATTCCTGACTTCTTTTTGTGTGTAAATATACTGACTTCCTGAATATGTCAAAGAGATCATTGATAATGTATATCTCAAAGAAATAGATCAGATAAAAAGGTGTCTATGTGTGTGGGGAGGGGTATAGTTTATATATAGTAGGAAATGTTCCCAACACACTCTGACACAGTCTGTCCCTCTGAAAAATTGAACATGTTCAATCTGTCGTTAGGGAGTCGGAATGCCTGTGATACAACGCCCGTGTCGGAAGCATGTCATAACCCAGTTTGTTTGTTTGTTTGGTTTGATTTAACGTCCAGTCAACCATTATAGGTCCTTACCAGACATTCTCAAGGTTTTTTTACACCACAAGGGTGGTGATCGAATCTATGTGATGAATTCAGGTAGAAATCTCACCCCTATATGTCTGAAGCCGAGGTCCACTGCAGTAATAATATTCGATTCTGTGTCAGAAGCGTGTCGCAAGAATAATCGGGGCGTGTCAAAGCGAAATTATAACAAGTGGGTGCTGGGTTGTAGGCACTTTATACATCACTGCAAGCATGCTCTAGTAAACAGTGACCTACTATTGAACAATCATCTCACCCCGGTATTTTTGTCCCATAGACTTAACATTGGGAACTCGTTCGCCATGCCCCTCCCAGTATTGCAGTCCCTTCTCCATGGACTATATCCTAAATGCCATCCATTCTTTTAGTGTGTACAGGGGTGAGATAAATACAGAAAGCAACTCATTTTGGTCAAAGAAGTCGTTCTCTAACTTGTTTGAATGCTACTTGCTATTCACATGGCTGTCGCCTCATTCATATCAGTCCACATCAAACTCGTGGAGAACGATGACTTTGACCAAAACTTGTTGGTATCTTCTTTGGTCTTACCTGGAGAACAACCTGGAGTCTCTCCTTCAAAGGCTGCAGTCCGAACATACTCTTCTCGAAGATGTCGCGTCCATCTGCGCCCTTGATGGTGCCATCGCAGACAAGACATTTTGCGGTGGGAGGCGGCATGTTGGTGAGCAGTGTGACTTAAGCCTATATGACAAAATTAAGGGATGTCAGTTCAGGTCAGAAAAAACCCAGAAATATTTCCATATGGAATTTACTTCCTCAGAGAGACTGAGAAAATGTGGAAAAAAAGTTTGTGTGGGGGGTTCAAACCAATGTTTTATTGACATGAATGAGGATAGATAACTATTATCTTTATTTTACACAAGGACAAATAATCTTATACACTGAAAATGAAAAAGTGGACTTGAAAGTTGCCCTCACTAGAAATATTATTACACTTGTGAAGGCGGGAAGAAAAGAAGGAGGGAAGAAATGAAGGAGGGAAGGAAGGAAGGAAGGAAGGAAGGAAGGAAGGAGGGAAGGAAGGAAGGAAGGAAGGAAGGAAGGAAGGAAGGAAGGAAGGAAGGAAGGAAGGAAAGAAGGAAGGAAGGAAGGAAAGGAGAAATGAAGGAAGAAAGGGAGGAAGGAAGGAAGGAAGGAAGGAAGGAAGGAAGGAAGGAAGGAAGGAAGGAGGGAAGGAAGGAAGGAAGGAAGGAAGGAAGGAAGGAAGGAAGGAGGGAAGGAAGGAAGGAAGGAAGGAAGGGAGGAAGGAAAGGAGAAATGAAGGAAGAAAGGGAGGAAGGAAGGAAGGAAGGAAGGAAAGGAGAAAGGAAGGAAGGAAGAGGGAGTGAAGGAAAGGAGGGAAGGAAGGAGTGAAACAAGGAAGGAGTGAAGTAAGATAAGCAGGGAAATGAAAGGAGTGAAGCAATGAAGGGGAGAAGGATGGAAGGAGTGCAGGTCGTTAAGGAGGAAAGAATGGAGCGAGGGCAGGGAGGAGTGAACAAAGAAAGGAAGCAGTGAAGGAGGGAAGGAAACAGATGGGGAAGGAAAAGTTAGAGTGAAGGAAGAAAGAAGTGAAGAAATGAAAGGAAGTTTGAAAAGCAAAGGAAGGAAGGGAGGGAGGGAGGGAGGGAGGGAGGGAGGGAGGGAGGGAGGGAGGGAGGGAGGGAGGGAGGGAGGGAGGGAGGGAGGGAGGGAGGGAGGGAAGGAAGGAAGAAGTGAAGTAAAAGACATGGGGAGGGAATGAAAGGAGAAAGGGAGGAAGTGAAAGGAGGGAAGGAGAGATGGAAGGAATGAAGTAAAGAAAGGAGGGATAGACGCAAAGAAGGAGAGAAGGACGGATGGAAAGAAATGAATGAAGGAATGAAAGAATGAAGAACTGAAGGATAGAGGGGATGAAAGGGGTGAAGGAAAGAGGGAATGGAGGAAGGAAGGTAGGAGTGATATATATATGAGGCAGTGTGTTCACTGTGCAGTGAGCCAAAGTTAGGAACCTTATTATTATACCAGCCCATTTGTAGTTTAGGCCAACTAAAAGGTATAGTCCTAGGTGAAGCTTCATTTGTACATGGACCGGTATGGTAGTGAGTGTATGGTGAGTGCTACCAACTCCAGGGACTTGTAGATATCTACTATCATACCCCGTCCACACTGTGCGACTTTGAAATTGAATACCTCATACCTCGGTACAACAGTCGCCGACTGGGCGTATCTGCCAGCGACTAGCGCGTCAAATCGCACAGTGTGTACGGTGCACTTCCCGCTAGTCGGTGACTAGGCGTACCCGGTACACTCAGTCACCGACTAGGGTTACCTGAGGCAAAGAACTATAACCCGTATAGTTCTTTGCCTAAGGCACGCCCTGTCTCTTGCAATTTGTTTGATATTTTGTGTTCATCCACTCCGCCAGTCGTAGGCCTTCTTCTCCGTATACCATTGAATGGGCGGGTAATAAAAAAAATTGACAGCTAGAAAAATATCCTGCACCTGCTGAACAGATTTAACAGCGAATCGAACAAATATATCTATGTTCTCTTGCATTCCTATATAGTCTAGATACATTCATATATAAACCTATACGCGAACCGGGGATTGGTGGAGCACTAAAACTACCACATCTCTCTCTATTATCGCTCAGGAGTTAATCAATGCTGGAAACGCGAGCGTCTGAGTTGGTGATGTCAGACGCCGCGAGTCGTTTCCGGTGGTGGCTGGGTGTCAGTCGACGACCAGAATACAGTCTTACCTGCCACAACGTCCAATCTCGACTGACCGTCCGTACACCGCCCGTAGAAACCTTCATGCCAGCGAGAAAACCTCTCATTTTGCAGCCTCCTTCGCTCAGCAACTCCACTTTTCAATGTATACATTGACGTCCGTACGTAGCGCCATCTTCAGGGAAAGAGCCCGAGGCACTTCGATACTAGCGCCACCTGTGGGGAGTAGTCTGCAACACTGGCCGCTTTTCTGCCAATCTCCTAACATAGTTCCTGCGCTCTGCTTCCTTTGGCCGCTTATATCTCTGCCCCAACCTGCCTGTTTGGGCCCAAATCTAGCCCAAACGCCAGTTTTTGAAATATCCTAAATTCTGAGGGCTTTTGGGGGTATTTTGTGTTCTACTTGTAAATAGAGATGAGCATATCTATATGATAAATAAAATACTCTCCATTCTGTTATTATATTTAAATATAAAACCAGACACAGTCTCTAGGATTACGTATACTTTCTACAGTGGAAGCACCTCATGTGTTGCAGGTTTTTTTTTTATCAACAATGCCCATGTGGTCCTCTTAAGGGGCATGATTTCAAAGACGAGCGATCCGCTTAAACGACTGCTGGTATGTGGCTGTAGACTCTCTGCTCTCTGCTTAAGGGGCAGTCTAATCAACTATGGATTCCCATTATAAAAAGGGAACATCTTGCTTAAGGGGCCAATTTGCCTCATAGCTTTAAAGGCATATCAGACAATTTGGCTTGAAAATTAAAACCCATGTCATTTCCCTGAGAATCCAATATAATCATCTCTGAATGCTGAAGAAGATATGTAGCCTATATGACTAAAAAATCGAGGGTCACTGTGCTAGTTTCTGACCTAGAGATTGATATCCTTGTAATGATGATAATTATAATAGGATATCCATATATCTATAGATGAATTCTAAAAAGTTTTATTTCACATAGTAAAACCCATGTCATTTTCTTCAAATTTTCACAGGATATAGCTGATGTGGATTAGTATAGATTTAAGTTATAAAAACTATAGGTCACCATCCTTGTTTTCAAAAGAATTGAAGAAAACTGTATTTTCAGTACATTTCTTAGTCAGTCCAATGTAAATTGGATCGATTTACCTATATTGGGTTAGGTCAAAGTGGATAAACTCCATTTCCTTCATCTCATATCAGAATAAATCAAAGGAACCAAATTGAATTGATAATTGTCAATATTTAAAAATCACCAGCTGGCGCCACTGTGTATTGTAGGATATGCCTTTAATTCCTTTAGTGATCTTCCTGTTTTAACCATAGACTATTGCTCAATATTCATCTAACATCTCTACTCAGTAAGTATAAAGTATTTAGGATTATTTAGCAATGTTTATTAGTAATGTTATGTACAAATGTTTTCAATATTTATCTAACATCTGTATTCAGTGAGTATTTAGTATTTAGGAGTCTTTTAATGAATCAGCAATCACTCATTTCATTGATCCTACTGTATCTCATCATTTTATCATCAAGAAGTAAATCAGAAAACTAAAATAGTAATCTTTGATTTTGGCATGGCTGAAATGAATCATAAGAGAAAAAGCATGTATGTCTATCGAACTAGAAAAAGAGAAGAGCAGGTTCGAATTCAACACAACACGAAAATCTCACTCTCGTGGCCCTTCAGTCTCCATGCCTACAATACAATTTATTGACATATTCATTTACCATTTCGGATCCCCCCCTACTCCCTTGTCATGCTTTGTCATACAACCCTCATAATTCTTCGCCATGAGAGAATGCCCCCCCACCTCATCCACCTGCACCCCCACCCTCTGCCCCTGGATGGCCTTTAAATCATAATCTTAGATTCCGTATCGCTCTTAGACCACTCAAAAAAAAACTTGTTTCTCATCACCAAGTCATGAAAAATATGATGAGGGCGTTTTTTTTGTTTTTTTGTTTTTTTTTTGCTCAATCAAAGATGGCTTAAAAGTGTCATAAAAAGGGCTTTAGACATACAGTAAAACCCTACGTGAGCGGTCACCCTCCGTTCCAGGCCAAAGTGTCCGCTTATGCAGGGTGTCTGCGTATGCGGGTTTTTTTTCAGATTTATACTGCTTATACATTGAAAGCATCCATGGCATGAGGAGCTTTAATTTGATACCAAATACACATACTTTTCATAATTTCTATCGAGGTTCATCTTATTTTAACAAACAAACAAAACAAAACAAATCTTCTAAAATCGTTTTTGCAGATGCGCGCGGTGATGAGAAACAAGTAGTTTTTTTTAGTGGCCTTAGTTGTTGTTTTTACTATAAAACTCACCCCAGATTCATTGATAAAGACCAGTGTATTCCTCTCTGAACATTGATCGTTTTCGTGTGTGTATATCCCTGACCCCTGCGTGTAGAAAAAAGCTATACTGATACAAGGTGACTGAACTCCATATCTTATAATGCGTCATCTGTCATAAGAAAACGTAGCTGCACAAGAAAAAAAACACAGTAGCACTCCAGGGACCAGGGACCTGGGACCTGTTTCAGTAGTCTTGTGACATTAGGCCTAGACAGACATCAACAGCGGCACCAACAGTGCAAGCAACAGCGGAAAAAGTCTAGCAAATATCAGAAAATCGGAGTGCCCAATCTTCTTCATATTTGGAACGCTTATAGGTTATATGTATCTCCTACTCATGTTAAAGTATCATTGCTTAGTTCCTACGAGAAGTGAGTGAAACTCCGTGTGTCATAGATTGCAATCTTGTGATCTGTCCGTATGGTGTCACAGACGCCATCTAGACATGTCACGAGACTACTGAAACAGGTCCCAGTTTCAGTAGTCTCATGACATTAGGCCTAGACAGACATCAACAGTGGCGCCAACAGTGCAAGCAACAGCGGAAAAAGACTAGCAAATATCTGAAGATCGAAGTGGCCAATCTTCTTCATATTTGGAACGATTATAGATTATATGTATCCCCTACTCATGTTAAAGTGTCATTGCTTAATTCCTACGAGAAGTGAGTGAAACTCTGTGTGTCATCGACAGGATCTTGTGATCTGTCCGTATGGTGTCACAGACGCCATCTAGACATGTCACAAAACTATTGAAACAGGTCCCTGTTTCACTAGTTTCGTGACATGTCTAGATAGCATCTAGATGGTGTGTCCGGTTTCATAAGAATTAGACATTAGACTTCGTTTTGTCCGTTCTTGCTTGCACTGTTGGTGCCGCTTTTCATGTCTGTCTAACACTTTTGTCATGAAACTAGTGAAACAGGTCCATGATGTGTAGATTTGTCTAATTCTTATGTTTGGGGTCTGTCTTTCCTAAGGGCAGCTACTTGTGTTGTCACGAAACTAGACAACCCCAATGTCTGTATGGTGTCACAGACATGTCACGAAACTAGTGAAACAGGTCCATGATGTGTAGATTTGTCTAATTCATATGCTTGGGGTCTGTCTTTTCCTAAGGGCAGCTACTTGTGTTGTCACGAAACTAGACAACCCCAATGTCTGTATGGTGTCACAGACATGTCACGAAACTAGTGAAACAGGTCCCAGGTATCTATTTTTAGTCATGATAGTATTGTGTATATGGTGAACATAGTGAACACCATGATTAGTACGACATGGGGTAAAAAATTGACGGGAGAGTAATAGCATTTTATGAACTTAATAATTGATTGTACATCAGCATAATATAGCAAACAAATGACAAACCTTGAGACAAATGAAATATATTTTGATTACTATGTAATCGCCTTTATTTCTGTAATCGTTGCAGCAGAACACACATATATATATATGCTCACCTCGGACCAAATTGAATAATATAAACAACTATGATGAATCCGTTTTGTGATGAAAAGTACATGTACAGTAAAACCCCGCTTAAGGGGAACACCCTCCGTTCCGAGCAAAGTGTCCCTTTGAGCGAGGTGGCCCCTGAAGCGGGGTTGAAATAAACTGAATAAAGATTTCTGTTCCGAGAAAACTGCCCCCTTAAGCGAGGTGGCCCATAAGCGGGGTTTTACTGTATATACATGGTGAACAAGTGTCAACTTCCACACTGGGAAATTCGCTTGCAACGGTTGTAAATTGATGTATTTGTCCAGCATAAATCCTTAAAAGGATTATGTTGGTCATGGCTGGTCAGTAAAATACTTATTCTCTGACATTCATCCACAGAGAAAACCTGATATCAGGCACTTACCTTCACAAGTACATTCCTTGGATCCATTCTTGCTGTAAAATTGTCAACTAAAAATTTACATCTGCAAAAATTACAACTACATCCTGGCAACTGCAAATGGGATAAATGTATAATTCACAATTGCCAACCTAACAAATACAAATTTGACCACTGTAAGATTTGTAACTGGAAATTTGTTAACTGCAAACTTGTGCTGGATTATTTTCCCTTTTGGATCCATTCCACACAAATAATTCTATAGAACGACCTGACCATCCTGTACAAGCTACAAAACAAGATGATGATTTACGGTTCATGCAGAACGAGGCGTTTATGCCGAGTTCCGTACAAACTCTAAATCATTATAGAGTCTTTTTGGCTGGTACAAATAGGTCATACTCTATTCACTATATACCCGAAATTAATCAAAATAATTAACTTAAATTGGCAACAACTAATTTTTTGGCAACTAATGTTTTAGTCAACGCATATGGAAGAGTGTTCCGTATTTAGCCGTACGGAACATTGTTCTGCACGGTATTTTTACGTTGTATGGCGAAACGGTGTGTATTTACAGTATATACGGCATGGGTATATAGTAAAATTTCCAATCTATTGACGAATAAGCTGTAAACACTTGTGATTTTTGTTAAACCGACATACTTATCATGTCTATATTTGACTTAGGTCTGGTGAAAGTCTTGTGCCTAATCATTGTTTATTTAACGGTTTTCGCAGGAGAGTCAAGTGTTCTGCTATTCACACACTGAGCTCTTCTTTATCTTTAATTTAATACTTTGATATTTATACAGACCGAGGTTACAACCAGTTTGGTTAAACACTTGATCTGATAAAGTTCAGTAGTGTAGATAGTTAAGATACACTGATATTCAAAGATGCTCAACGTTGTCGAAGGTTTGTCAGTACTATATATAGTCATACTTAGTGTGCCTGAATGGAATCTGTTCAGAGATAATTTGGTCAGAAATATTCACCGAGTTCGAAGAACGAGGTGAGTATTTTTGACCAACAGATAAAATTCAGTCACACTCACTGTGTCTATTTATTATCATATACCTAGAAATCATTAAGAATACCAATTTACAACTCACTATATAGCAGAATGACAGAAAGACAGTGGTCACGTGGTACAGAGGGACGTATGAATATCATTTCGTCACTCGGAGGCGGAATATGCCCTCCTGGTAAAAGAAAACATTCACCAATAAGTAATAAAATAAAACAACCTCAGTGTGGCTGTACATGATATAAGATGAGACAAGGTTTGATGATATCTACAGAACGAGGTCTGTAGACCGAGTTCTTTGAATAATGTTAACCCTGTGAATCCTGTTGCTCACAATGGGTGTGTGTGTGTGGGGGGGGGGGGGGGGGGGTTGGAGTGACTTTGGGGTTCTACTAACCAGCTCAGCCCTGGTATTTTCCCCATAGACTTCACCATTGGAAACTCATACTCAACACACATGAAGTATTGTAGTATTGGGGAATGATGTCACAAACGACAGCTAATTGGTCAGTGCTAAGGGTGATCCATGGCCACTGAAAATATGGCATTCTGGTTTTCTATATCTACCGAATTGTGTATATTGACCATAACAATATAGAAATAAGAAAATTGTCACCCATTTACTGTATTTGTGGCCAACACACATCACCATTGGAAATGAGATGGATCATATCATATACGTAACCATAATACTGTCTTGCTGTAATAGATGAGGCTAATATAACCACATTGATGCAAATAAAGATCATTAAAAAAAAGTAATCTCACTCAGCTTCGCCTCATGAAATTCCACCGCAACAAAATCATGGCATCTTGTCAGTGGCTATGGATCTCAATGCAGTTCCTTACTAATATATATGAGAGAGATACATAAACACACATATATATATAGCCGAACTAGCAATCATTTTGTGTTCTATATATTTGTTGGTATCTTTGTAGCAGAACTCTATCCTGGTATTTCAAGCTTACTTATATACATATACATATATATATGTATGTATATATAATATACATTCATATATATATATATACATATATATATATATATATATATACATATATATTTGTAGTAGAATTAATCTTTCTTGGTTTTTCTTGCTTTGAGCAGCTTAGAGTAGACGAAGTACACAGCGAAGATGGCAGCGTGGACAGCGAGCAGGGCCTGTCCTGCGTAGTATGCCAGGATGTCGAGCATGAAGACCTTGTAGAGTGGCATGTCCATGCTGGCCGGTCTCAGGTGAGCTCCACCAAACTCCAGGATGTGGTTCACCCAGAAGACAAACTTCTCCTTAGCTGGCGGGAGGCTGCGGATAATTCGCGAGCACTTCTTGATGTTGGCAGAGTACGTCTCGTTGTAAATGATCTCTGTCATCATGTCATACAGCTCCTCTGATGTCACAGCCTTCTTGTCCCTCACATACTTTCCATATCCATGTGACTCCACACGGACACCAGCGTAAGGCTGGTCAAGGATGACGGGGATGACCAGCGACGGCACGCCATGGAATACAGCCTCATTCTGACCATTGTTACCACCATGGTTAACGAAAAGCCTCATCTTGGGATGACCGAGAAGATCATTCTGCGGGAGCCACTCCATTATGCGCACATTCTCAGGCACCTCACCCACATCACCCTTCAGAGCGTACTGGACCACGACCCGCTGCTTCAGCCGCCCAAATGCCTTGAACACTTTCTCCCGCAGGAGGTTCCAGACATTCTGGAAGGCCTTCATGGAGCCCAGACTCATCACAACAACGCCATGCTCAGCTCCCGACACAAACTCTTCCAGGTCTGCAGGCAGAGGTTTGACTTTATTTGCAGTCGAAGCCCCCAGGAACTGGTAGTTGGGTGCTGATACCCGCGGGTAGTCCAAGCAGAAGATCTCAAAGTTCATTAGGAATATCTGTGATTTCTTCACCACCTCATTGAAGGTTATCTTGGGTTTGTCACCAGCATACTTCTCCATGTGGGACTCACTGAATGCCTCAGAGTATGGGTTATTGTAGGTTGTCATCCACAGTTTTAAGTTGTCGAGTCGCTCCCAGAAGTCCATGCGGTTAGAGTAAAGCGTGCTGATTTCAGGTTCAATAGAAGGCAGCGCGGAGACTCCAGCATCCCAGGAGGTCACCTGAAAGCCTCGTAGGGTAATGAAGGGAATATCAAACTTGTACGGCACCATGTACATACACACAGAACAGATGACGCCATCCACCACCGCAAGGTCAAACTTCTCCCTCTGGATGGTGTCCATCAGGTGCTTGTTGGTCATCACTGTATCGCAGAACAACCCGAAGCCCTGCACCGTATCAGCCAGGATCTTCTCGCCAACTCCTTCACCATCTGGGCTCTCCGACATCAGCTCCTCCATGCGAAAGTTGAAGTCAGCTGCAGGGGGTACGGTGAAATGGAGCGGCGTGATGGAGGTCTTACCCACCGATGCCTTGAATTTCTCCAGGGCGAGCACCCACACCTCGTGACCCGCATCCTCCAAGGCTTGACCTAGATTGAGGAAGATACCCACATGACTCTTGTGGTGGTATGGCATGATGAGGATCTTAGCGCTGTGAGACGTGGACACGAAGTAGGCGAGCATCATCCATGCTACCAAGGTCAAGGTCACGCCTCTGGAAGCCGCCATGATGAGCCTCGTTGTGGAGTTGGTTGATGAGAACTAAGAAAAGACAACAATTGTAAGGAGATGAGTCAAATGAGAAAGGAATCCAAATGGTCATCAAGGTCCAGTTTTCAGATTATCAAAAGTTAACGTAAAGTGTAAGGACAATGTTAGGAGAGTTCATGGGTGGACAATGCCAAGGATCAGAGGTGAAGTTGCTTAGCTGATTGATAGATTAAGGGTGTATTCCACCAGATAGGCCAGATTACAACTTTACCAGGGGTTTTCAAAACATAGGGAGGCCCATTCTATGCTGGAAGAATATGGGGATCATCTGGATGTTGCTGCAGGTACGCCCCTGAAGTTGCATCGGATTATACACATTCCCATCTTCAATTTGCTGTTAATATTTAAGAAGAAACCAACAAGTTTTGGTCAAAGTCGTCGTTCTCCACGAGTTTGATGCGGAGTGATATGAACAAGGAGACAGCTGAGTGAATATCACTTAGCATTCAAACGAATCGGAGAATAACTCCTTTGACCAAAACAAGTTGCTTTCTGTATTTGTCTCACCCCTTTACACACTAAAAGACTGGATAAAACATAGGATATAGACATAGAGAACGGACTGCAAGACTCGTAGGGGCATGGAGAACGAGTTCCCAATGTTAAACCTATGGACATTTATTCCAGGGGTGAGATAAATTCATATTCCTTTGGTGTTAATTCATTCAGATCAGACACGTGTTTTTTGGCTAGGTATCTGTGTACACTTTGATATGGATAGAGGTAATTGCTCCGTTTCGTCAGTAGTACCTTATGGAATTTGCAACCAGTTATTGTAATAAACACTGAATCGTATTAAAATAATTCAAATCTTGGACAAAGAGAGAAACATTTTCCAAGTTCCAAGTCCCAATGTCTCACATTTACTGACCAGTAGTACAGATTCCGTTTGTCACTGAGTGACGAAAGAATAGTCATACGTCCTTCCGTATCATGTGACCACATACTTGAAAAAATGCCAGTTGTAAAATTGTAAATTTGCTTTTTTAATGACTTCTAGGTATATGATAATAAGGAGACATAGTGAGTGTGTTTGAATTCCATCTGTTCCTCGGTATTTTGATCGGATATATTCACCTCTTTCTTCGAACTCGGTGAATATATCCTACCAAAATATCTCTGAACAGATTCCATTCAGCCACACTAACTCTGTCTCCATATAATTCTTAGACTGAATATGACCCAAGCCTTTTAATTGTTATTCATTTGAAATTGCACGCTCATTCACCAATGATGAACATACTATTTGCTCCTAGTATATGATGTACAGTGTTTCTATTATGAGGAAACGTCCTTACTGAAGCTGAAACTGTAGAATCCGATGGAATGAAGATCTAGCCCCTGCCGTGAAACAAAATTCTGGGAAAAGCTTCTATAAACTATGACATCCAATTGTGTTTAGGGGCTTTCCTCCTGGACTGCCAGCAGGATATTTTTCCTTGGATCCCTGGACAGATCTACCCAGGTTGTCTCAGGTGGGAAACTCCTACTACACAAAAAATATCC
Source organism: Alentia gelatinosa (assembly GCA_950022655.1). Classification (NCBI taxonomy): domain Eukaryota; kingdom Metazoa; phylum Annelida; class Polychaeta; order Phyllodocida; family Polynoidae; genus Alentia; species Alentia gelatinosa. The sequence continues at coordinate 33,594,891 of OX465593.1, read as the reverse complement.
TGGGAACAGTGTTTATAATCTATACTAGCGACTTCGTCGAGTCCGAAAAATATAGAAAAATGAAATAACAGACTGACGAGGGCAGGGTTCGAACCACCAACGCTCGCATTCGGAGTCGAAGACTCTGCTAACTTCTCCACCAAGTTAGGTGCTGTAGTGAGGTTAAATACTTAGGCTGTTGGCAGAGGACAGAGCTCTGTTGGTGGGTGGGGGAATCAGCGGAGTTTCGAAAGGGGTACCAGCGAAATCTTGCGATCTCACGAGAAAAGTAGATCAGAAAACTACAATATTAAACTTTGATTTCGGCATGGCTTGAAATGAATCATAAGAGAAAAAGTTTGTCTAAGTATAGTCCTACAAAAAAGAAGAACAGGTTCGAGTTTTTCCCTACACGAGAATCTCACTCCTGTGGGGCTTCAATCTCCCACCCTAGATCGGGTTCACTATGTCTCTATGTATGGGAGCAACTTCAAGCGGATTCGACGGAATTCTACCGTTTTAAATATAGTAGGTAAAAATCCAAATCCTTTCAGAAGCTTCACCCCTGGACCACACAGAGGGGTTGGGCTCCCGACCACTCATACTATGTAACTGAAAAAATCTATGTAATCTATAAAAGCCAAGCACTTTGGGGAGCTTTGGACCATGGACCTGCACAGAGGCAATTCGTCCCTAGTCCGAGAAACTTTGACTGCCTAGCGGACAGTCAGAGAGCACATGCGTTTATTCCCATAGTACAGAAAAGCACTTCCTTGGTTCTAAGTAATCCTTTCAATGTCAGTGCATGTTCACGCACCCTTACCTTCAAAGATGTATAATAAATCCTTTTTGATGGTAGAAACTCCTGTTTTGTTCTTTTGTGTCACCTTTTGGAGCCTTTTTGTACAACTCATTTCACACTTCGAACTCATGTCAGTAAGCTGAAATGAGCTGTTTTCGGGTAAGCTGAAATGGGCTTTTTTTGTGGGTAAGCTAAAATAGGCCTGAAATAGTTTTTTTGCGGGTAAGTCAAAATGGGCTGTTTGTGGGTAAGCTGAAATGTGCTGTTAGCAGGTAAACTGAAATGGGTTTTTTTTGCGGGTAAGTCAAAATGGGCTGTTTGTGGGTAAGCTGAAATAGGTTGTCAGCGGATAAGTTGAAATGGGCTGTTTGCGGGTAGACTGAAACGGGCTGTTTGCGGGTAGACTGACAGCTCTCGGCATATAAACAGCGAGCACTGGGGACGGGGTAGTCTATACCTACTTGTCGAGGTGCCAGCAGAGGTCCCGGGATGAGGCACGGCCCACGTCCACTGAGTGTCGAGGAAGTAGGCCGAGTGAATCCGCAGATCCCGGCAGAGGGCGCTACCATCCCGCGCACGTTCATAAACCCGCACTACTCGGGATATGGACCATTGGTGATGTGTCTGCAGTATAGACATGTTAATTTAGATGTATCATTGATATGGTTGATTGGATTCTTGTGGTTTTGTCACCAGAAATCTAAATGTAAAATGTATCTGGGTGTAGAGACTGGCTCTCTCTCTTTCTCTCTCTCCCTCTCTCTCTCTCTCTCTCTCTCTCTCTCTCTCTCTCTCTCTCTCTCTCTGTCTGACTCTGAATATGTGTGTGTCTCGCTCGCTCTCTATCTCTCTCGCTCTCTTTCTCTATCTCTCTCTCCCTCCCTCGCCCTCTCTCTCTCTCTCTCTCTCTCCCTCCCTCGCCCTCTCTCTCTCTCTCTCTCTCTTTCTCGCTTTCTTTGTCTCTTTCTCCCTCTCTGGCCCTCTCTCCCTCTCCCTCCCTCTCTCTGGCCCTTCCTCTCTGTCTCTCCCTGCCTTTCTCTGAATGTGGGTCTCTGTCTGTCTGTCTGTCTGTCTGTCTCTGTATCTCTCTCTCTCTCTCTCTCTCTCTCTCTCTCTCTCTCTCTCTGGCCCTTCCTCTGTCTCTCCCTGCCTCTCTCTGAATGTGGGTCTCTGTCTGTCTGTCTGTCTGTCTGTGTCTCTCTCTGTAACTCTCTCTCTCTGTATCTCTGTAACTCTCTCTCTCTCTCTCCCTATCCCTTTCTGAGTGTGGGTCTCTGTCTCTGTCTCTGTCTTTGACTCTCTCTCTATCTCCCTCTGGGCCTTCCTCTCTCTCTATCTTTCTGTCTCTCACTCTCTGAAAGGGCCTCTCTCTGTCTCTCTCTCTGTCTCTCACTCTATGAAAGTGTCTCATGCTATCTCTCTATCTCTAGTGCTATTCTCTGCGATATTGGGAAAGGGAGCAGGGTGCCAGTGTCTCAGGGCCTTTGAAGAATGTCCAGCTGACCATGAACAATCACTCAAGACCGAAATACCTCAAGATCCACTGGTGCTTGATATACTTGGATCGTAGACTTAGGCAGTTGCAGAATTGGCAAGTTAACTGGGTGCAAGCGGGTTACAAAAAACGATCCATAGACTGAATATAACCCAAATCTTTTGATTGTTATTTACAGTAGAACCCCACCGGACACCCCGTGTAAGCGGTCACCCCACGTTAACGGACACCTTTGGTCAGAACGGTTCCCTTTATTAGATGTCTATTTTAACCCCGCGTAAGCTGACACCCCACACAGCAGGGGCGAGTCGCAGACATGGCCTACTCCGTTTACAGACCCTGCCGCCTAAGGCTTACAGTCCATAAGGGTCTAACAGAACACGGCTCCCATTTGTCAGCTCCCTAGGCACTGATTGCAGATAGGAATTTCTTGATTGGCTGTTCTAATTTTAGCGCCAATTCAAGCCTGAGAATACCACAAGTCAGGCACTATTCTGGGAATCATTATAACTCTCCAAGCTGATTTATTTGGTACATGCCCAGTAAAAGCTACTCTAGGACCTATGCTTGAAGAGTAACACACTGGTTACTGGCAGATCACTCAGGGCAGCTTAGTACCAGCGGGGGCAGGAATCCCTGTCTCAAAATGCAGCCCCTAACAGTCTTAGTTTGAGCCTGTGTGCCCTGGCCTTGGCGACAATAGACTGTATTAGAGTCTCAGACATGGCCGCGTTTACGAACGCCCCCACACGGTCAGGTCGGGCAGGCCACTGTGTCAGTAGCGACCTTTTTTCTCGTATTCACCACTAAACAAATACTCACACCAATACTCACTGCACTGTCTCATTTTATCTGGTGATGTGTCAAGTATCAAGAGTACAAGGCCTGGATTCGTGGGCAATCATTTATAATTACAGAGTATGAATTGCCGTAATCTCAGAGTAGTTGGTGCTAAGTAATAGACCTTTTTCCATAGGCTGGTCTCGCACCATACCTACTTGGTTATACAAGGCCTGCAGCCAAACAAACACCTAACAACGTATTCTTTAGCATTGGATCTGTGAGTGTATGAGCGTAATACGTTTAAATCACGTGATAAACCTTCAAATTATGAGTTCAGAGGACAATGCCCCCGTCCCCTAGAACTGTACAAAGTCTCTAGTAGCTGTCCCCAAGTGTGGAGTTCTGCCATATGCGGCCGTCCTTAAAGGGTTAAATGTTTTTTAACCCTGTATCAGTGGGCACCCCGCGTAAGCATATTCTTTGGGCCGGAATGGAGGGTGACTGCTTACGCGGGGTCTACTGTACTTGGTACTCCCCTGAAGGAGACACTTTGCCCTGGGACCCAATCGCTAAGCCCTGACTTTTCACCATGGAAAATATCAAAGTCTGACTTTTTAGCATGCAATAAAGGCTAAGACCTGGATTTCCACTGTGGAAAAATGTCAAAGTCTGACTTTTTAGCATGCAATGATGGCTAAGCTCTGACTTTTCACTGTGGCAAAGTGTCAAAATCTGATTTTTCACATGTAATGAAGGCTAAGACCTGACTTTTCAGACTGTTCACAGATTTATGGTAAATCCTGTGTGAAAGCCATAGTCGCGCCTCGGCTGTACAGTGATGCCGCGGTCACACCTATGGTGCCGGGAGGGAGATGTGGCATAAATAGACGTTAGGGCCCACCTAATTTTGTGCAATTGGTTAATGTTTGAATACTGGAGAACTCGACCCGTAAAAAACTCGACCCATAATGAACTTGACCCGTTTTAAATCTTCCCTACTCAAACATCTCAACTGTGAATAAATACTATATTTAGAAGTAAGTAAGTAACCTTACCCTTAGTAGTATACATAGCTGTATAGACCGCAAAATGAATTGTTCTAAATCACTCAGGCGTGGTACTCCGCAGATTGTTCTTTTGTTTGTTTATTACCCAATCTATTGTCTTTTGGTCGAGGTTGTTTGCATTATGAGCATACCGTGCCGGGAAGTCGGCGCCGGGTCACCTCAAGGGATTATCTCGGGCATTGTTCTTGTTCAGCGGAGCGTATTACTCCGCAGGCGCAAACACGGCCGAGCACACATTTCGTAGAGGCAAACATTACAGAGCACACATTTCGGGGTGTTTAGAGCTGTAGGATAAACACGTCTTAGTGATTGAGGTGTTTACCGACTGTAATTAGTTTAGGGAGACTTGTGAGAGGTAAACATGTCTTTGGTATATAAGATGTTGATCGATCTTAATTAGAGAGAGAGAGAGAGAGAGAGAGCTCTTATGGAAGGTGTAGCGGAAAACCTCTATGTATACATATATGTATGTATGAATTTATGGAAGAGGATTATTATCAATGTGTTTAACTTATGTTTACATTATATTACATGATAAGTATACATAATATTAGAGTGGACTTGATAGTAAAGAAGGAGAAGAAGAAGAAGAAGAAGAAGAAGAGGAAGAACAGGAAAACATGACTGAAATTGTGAGAGAAATTACCAGGAATGAACTTTTATTGAAGCCAGCATCTACCTTATGTATAAGTGGACCATCTAAGTGCGGTAAAACATTTTTTGTTATGAACATACTGAAGAGGAGACATGTTATGTATCAAAATGGTGACTACCCTAAGAAGGTTTTGTTTTGTTACTCGGTATATCAGAGAGTATATGACGAGATAAGAAATGAAATTGACGATATAGAATTTCATGAGGGACTACCTAATTTAAATACTATAAACTCTTTTGTTAATAATGAACATTGTTTGATTGTACTCGATGATCTTATGAAAGAAGTAGTTAATACTTTAGAGATACAGAAACTGTTTACGGTAGGGTCACACCATATGGGAATAAGTGTGTACTTTATATCACAGAACATTTTCGAGGCAGGACGACATGCACGTACAATTTCTCTCAATACTGAGTATAATGTGATATTCAAAAACCCTAGAGATGGCGGGCAGGTGTCAACTATTGCAAGGCAAACAGGGAAACAGTTTTCTTCAGCCATAGTTGAAGCATATAATGATATTACACAGAAGACTCCGTACGGATACCTATTCCTGGATATGACTCAAGGGTGTGAAGACGGCTACAGGATTAGAACGAGGATATTCCCTGAGGAGTGCTGTATTGTGTATAAAGCGAGGAACCAGTGAATATTGTATGGAGTTTCACCATGGGAAGGGTAGACTCTACCATAAATTTTCTGAGGTTTATTGCATCTACTACATCTATAAAGCAACGACAGAGTGTACTACGAACAGCGTCAAGGGAACAGATTCTTGCTATAGCGGAGGTAGTTATTAACGTATTGAAAGGAATTGTGAACGTGAGTCAAAACACATTGAGAGTGTTGAAGGCATACAAGAAGACTCTACGCACAGTAGGTACAATAGGAGAAAACAAATTAGCCTGGATTAAACGCAGAGTAGCTGTAGTGAAAGCTGCTAAAGCTATAGCTCTTCTTCTTAGAGAATTTAACTATATCTGGAGGAGGTAGATATTATGAGTTATACTGATAAACTGATTGTTGTACCGAAAGTATTTTTCGAGAAAATAAAAAGCTCATATGAGACGAACATGAAAGAGAAACAAGTGACTGAGTCAGCACCGGAAATTCACCATACACAACAACTACAAGGTAGCGGAATCGGATCTGATTCTGATACAGTTTCAGATACTGGTACCGGTACAGGTACAGATACAGGTACAGGTACAGATACAGACACAGATACAGATACTGCTATCGGTTACCCTACTCTTCCAGTAAATCCTAAAGAATACTTGAAATCATACAGGAACAAAATAAAGAGTAAGAAAACTACAACCAATGATTCAAACCTTGTGAAGAGGGTACATTACGAGGACTCAGCAGATAGTCGAAATGAAGAAAGAGAGCAGAACTGGAAGAAATTGAAACTACATAAAAAAGTACATAGTGGAGAATTAAAAGGTATTCTTAAAAGAGAGAGTTTGAAGGATAAGATGAAAAATAAGAAAAAAACAAAAAATAAGAAGAAGAAGAAGAAGGAAAAGGAGGAGGAGGAGGAGGAGGAGGAGGAGAAGGAAAGGAACGCTTATACACCATCATCTCCATTATCAAGATCACTTCCTGAAGGTTGGATTGGTATATAATAATAATAATAATGATAAATATGGAGAGTAAAAAACATAGTCTTCATAAATTAATTGAAGGGTTAAGTAGTGATTCAACAAAGTCCAATCCTGAAGTAGAAAAGGCTGTGAAAGAATCCTACTTAGACCCTTCAGAACCCGGGAGCTATTCGGGTATACAGAAGGTTAGTGCTAGTGTGAAGAGGAAATTACCTCTATACTCAAAGAATGCTATAAGAAAAGGGACCGAAAGAGTACTATTATCTAACCCAACATATGCATTACATGTACAGCCGAGAGAACATTTTATAAGATCTCGTGTAACTAGCGCTGGTATAAATTACATGTTTGATGCAGACCTTATGAATTTGTATCCGTTTGCTAGATATAACAGAGGATGTAAATATGTTTTACTAGTTATTGATATTTTTAGTAGGTATGCATTCACACAACCGGTGAAATCAAAACATAACACCCACGTGGTACCGGCTATGGAATTGATTCTGAAGGAAAGACGGTGCAGGAAGATGAGAACTGATGCAGGAGGAGAGTTTATAAATGCTGAGATGAAAAAACTGTACTCTAAATATAAAGTTAAACATTTCATAGCCTACAATGATGGTAAGGCTTCATACGCTGAGAGATGTATAAGAACAATAAAGGGGAAGATTACGAAATACATGATAGCTAACAACACATATAAATGGGTGGATGTGTTGGCTAAGATTACTCACTCTTATAATAACACTATACATTCAAGTATAGATGTGGAGCCATCTAACGTCAACCTCAAGAACGAGAATGAAATTTTCGTGAGACAGTACGAGACTTTGACGCGAAAGGAAATGAAGAAGGCTGTATTGAGATCGGAGGAATTACGTAGGAGAGTACATATTGATATCGGTGATTATGTACATTTAGCCAGGATAAAACCACCTTTTGCTAAAGATTACGACTTAAAATGGACTGGAGAAATATTTCAAGTGTACAGTTCAATAGTACGTGACGGTATTAGAGTGTATTTTGTTAGAGACTTACAAGGTGAGGAAGTGAAGGGTACTTTTTATATACATCAGATTCGGAAGGCTCGTATAACAGAAGATGAACTTTATCAGTATGAAAAAGTTCTGAAAAGGAAAACAGTTCGCGGTAAGAGGTATTACTTTATTAAGTGGGCTCATTACCCTGACAAATTTAATGAATGGATTGATCATAAACTGTATAAGAAGTTGAGGAAACGTATCACAGTAAAATAACTAAATATTATGATGACTGTATAAACTGATGTTACAATGTTTATATACTTAAAGAGTTCAGACAGTTTATCATATTTTCCTGAGAATACTATTGTGAAATTTACAGTGAAACTACCTCAGAGAGTAACACTGCAAGGATCGAATTGGGTGTGTGGTGTTCACGACTTGAGTATTTATGATTTAGAGGTAACGGAAGTGCGATCATTCTACATGATATGTAATATTCTTGATTATACTTTAACAGGTTGTGGAAAAGCCCAGGTATTAACTAGACTAGCAAACCGAAGTGTTAAAAATAAGGGTTATAATGCTAGTTTCAAACCAGTGAGATATATGTATGTGAAAGTATCGGATTTTACAGATATTACTATTACACTTAAAGGTGATGAGTTGAATCAGTTAAAATTGAGTGAAATAACACATACAGAACCATCACAAAAGGCGAATCCTGTATTATACTGTACTCTACATCTAAAACAGTTACACAATGGAGAGGGAAAAGTATGCAATGCTTAAGGCTGACGATCTTACGAGAATATTTACGCTAAATACATTTAAGAATGTTTCGGATGAATCATGTACAGGTAGTCACAAGCATCATCTTGTTAGATCACGTAAGTTTGGTAATGGGAGAGACAGATTGTTAATTGTTAATTATGGTAATCAGAATAAACCAAAACCTTGTTCGACTTCTACCTGTGATTTCTCAACACACATAACTCAGGTCACGGAACAGGCAAAGTCCTCACTATCTGTGGAAGGTAAACATGAGGGAGCACTCAACAGTGAACTTAAGGGTATACCTGTGACGTCAGCAGAAGGTACACCCTTAAAGAGCGAGCACACCATACCACCTCCACCACCACTCCCGCAACGTGCCTCAACAGGTAAACGTAAACACACATGCTCACCTGATATTAAGCCGGGAGGTAAATCTTTCAAGAGGAGGAAAGCTAAAAGGAAACGACACGCCTTAAAGGATATACTCTCGTGAAGTATGGAACGTGACGGATACAGGGAAAATCTAAGATGTATATTCTTATTCGGTGTCAGGGAGTTCATAATCAATTTCTGTCTGGTTTTATTGAAACTGTGTAGAAAAATATCTGAGGTGATCATTACCAAAACTTCTAATAGAAGCGGCGGGTATAATATTTGTAACGATCAACAACAGACACCATATAAGACACGTACAGAGGATGATGATGATGATAATGATGGTATTTGCACTGATGACAATACTGATGATAACAATGATAATGAAGAAGGAGGTAAATACCATAGTCCGAAAAGTATACACTCAAGATTGATGCCTATACCCCTACCCCTTTCTCGAGTTACAACACCAGCAACGAGAATGCAGAGGGTGACCTCACTACCTGAAATACATTCTGGGTCATTATTAACGACAACCAGGTTCTCTACACCAGTGTATTGTGAGGCAGTACCTGGATCACATCGCAAGTTATCAGCACAAAACAGTAGAGTGAAAAAAATAAGAGGTAGAAAAGGAGGGGGAGAAGAAGAAGAAGAAGAAGAAGAAGTAGAAGAAGAAGAAGGAGGCGGAAGAGGAGGAAGAGAAGGAAAAGTAATATCATCTAAGGAAAAAGAAGAAGAAGAAGAAGAAGAAGAAGAAGAAGAAGACAGAGAGGGAAAAAGTGAATATTCTAACCTTTATAACCCCAGGGAAGTTTATGTGAAAGGTTCGGAGCAGTGTACAAGTTATAAATGTACTTTAAATAGTAATTGTTCACTTGACAGTTTTTCTCTGTATGTGAATTGTGGTAGTTCTGATAACATACCAAACAAAGGTGGTGAAGAAGAAGAAGAAGAAGAAGAAGAAGAAGAAGGAGAAGGAGAAGGAGAAGGAGAAGGAGAAGGAGAGGAAAAGGGAGAGAAGGAGAAGGAGAAGGAGGAGGAGGAGGAGGAATAAGAAGGAATAGAAAGGAGTAATACTTTCACATTTTTTTTTTTTTTTTTTTTTTTTTTTTTTTTTTTTTTAAAATGGCGTATCAAATATCAACCACTAATGAACGCAGCAGGTTGGGAATAGGAGAGAGTATGAACCTATTTCAATTACCCGATGTCGATGTAGGGGTAGCAAAAGTACGGTATGTAGACTTTCAACCGAAGAATCAACTGAATAGAGACTTTGGTATGGAGTTTGTAATAACTAACTTAGGAAATCAATATATTGATTTAAGGAGGACATATTTGAAAATGAAGGTGAAGATTTCACAGGGAGACGGTAAAAACCTAACATCCCCCGAACCTGTAACTAGGGAAATACCGAATGGTGATCCTGTAACATCCATTCCTGATTCCTCCAAAGTTGGACCTGTTAATAATTTCATGCATAGTCTATTCTCACAAATAGATGTTTATTTACAAAACAAACTTGTATCTTCTTCAAACGATTGTTATCCTTATGAAGCATACTTGAATACTCTACTAAATTTTGGTGAGGAGGCGAAGCGTACACATTTACTATCTCAACTGTTTTCGAAAGATATATCGCCTCTAGACGATACAGATGTTCATGGTACGAATACAGGATTTGTAGAGAGAAGCATGTACACACAAGAAAGTAGAGTTGTAGACCTCATGGGTCCATTATATATTGATGTATTTTCACTGAATAAGTACATACTTAATGGTGTAGAGGTTAAACTAAAGTTCTGGCCATCTAATACTGCTTTTCATTTAATGTCAGGAGCAGATTCTCCGAATTTTAAAACAGAACTTATAGAGGCTTCACTCTCAGTATGTATAGTAACACCTACTAGAGAAATGCTTATAAGCCATCAAGAAGTTATGGAGAAAAAAAAGTTTATGGCTACTTATCAGTACATGAGAACTGATGTAAAGAAATATTCTATAGCTTCGGGATTACTTCAGTTCAGAGTGGATAACGTTTACCTAGGAAATGTCCCTACAAGACTTGTAATCGGAATGGTGTCAGAAGAAGCTGTTAATGGTAGTTATGAAAAAAATCCGTTTAATTTCAAGCATTACAATGTTCGTTATGTGAATGTTTCTGTTGATAATGAAAGTATCCCCTCAGCAGCATATCAGCTTAAATTCCATGAAGGTAATGATGCTAATACACCGTTTAAATCAAACTATATTGATGCCTATCTATCTTTGTATGGTCGCGAGAGAATAATGAACGAGATGAATAGTGGTATTTATATTTCTAGAAAAGATTTCTGTCAGGGGTATACACTATTCACTTATGATTTAGAACCTGAAGTGAAAAATGAAGATGATGGTATGACATGGCCTACATTCAAACGAGGAAATTTACGGGTTGAAATCAATTTTGATAAGAAATTACCAGAAACTGTATCTATTATACTGTATGCTAAATTTCCTCATATATTGAAAGTAGATCACACTAGAGCTGTGTATATTGCATAGTTTGCAAGTATGAGATATATATGTTATATGATATATGTTATGTTATGTTATATTATGTTATACTAGACCTATCATTATAGATGTATTTACGATATAATAACAATAAAACTGTGAACACAATGTTTCTATTTATTCTTTATTCTTTATTCTTTATTATACCACCACTACAACCTAGAATATATATATATATATATTACATATTTATTATTATTGTTATCACCGTTACAACCTAGATATATATATATTTACTACATATAATAATATATAATAATACAAGTATATATGTTCTATAATTCTATATTTCTTACAATATATGATATATTCTATATTATAACTACATTAGTATCATCATCATCATATAAGTATAAATAATATAATATAATATAATATAATGAAACCTTTTTACACCCATAATGGTTCCGGTTTGAAACCTGGAAGGATAACCTGACTCGCATACGAAATATCAGGTCCTGAAGGTATACTACGGGGTGGATGTAGTGAGGAATTAGAGGGAACCCATAATGGTTCAGTACAATACCTTGAAAGGGTTGCTTGATCGATGTACGAAATATCAGACTGTGCTTTTTTGATATTTTCTTGAAACAATAATGTATGGTTCATTTCAATAAGGTGATGAGGTGTAAAAGGTTTCATTAACATGATCTTTACAATCTGGGGTACAATACAGAGTTTGGATATTAACAAATGAAGGAATTCAACAAATAGTAATAAATTAAAACCCGGTGAAAAATATATACGGTGTCGAAAACCAAAAACTGGTTTTTTACTATGTGAATGCTGGTTATGTAGATGTAGGTTTTCTCTAAGTAGCCTATCATTTACAATAGTTACTTTAAGTGTTTCTCGACTGTTTTTATACTGCATATTCCTGATGGTAATGTTGCGTCTGTGTCCCACTTATAATATTTTCCTGTAGTAAGGAGAGAAGAAAAAAACATCCTATCACTCTAAGGTCACTCTCGTAGATTCTATCATAACATTGACAAGGTTCATCTCTATCAAATATGATAATAATATAATAATATACTATAAATATACTATAAATAGTATGAAATAGGAGAATAGGATAGAATAGAATAGAATAGAATAGAATAGTATCATATCAATATCCAAAAGGTAGTGTGGTACCGTCAACAAACACAATACGTTTGGAATAAACACACTGAAATGTTTTCACTAATGTTCTGTTAAAAATAGTAGAGTTAGACTTATTCCTTAAAATAGCAGTTCCTCCAGCAACTTTGAGAAAGGGGACACCGTTTTTAAAATTTTTTTCACAACCTGACTGAACCTCTGAATCATCGGTAACAGTTGATTGATACAGTCTTAACATTGAATCTAGATTTAAAACAGCACTGGCTTTATAATTTAATCGGATACCTTTTACCTTACACACTGGTGGAGTTCCCTGAGTATTAACATTATAACAGTAACTTTTTGGTCCTGCTGAAAGGAATTCTGTAATGAAAGTGTTACTGTTAGGTAACTCATCTGTTAAATCACCGAGGAAATCTCCTAAAGGGGGATCTTCAGTTGAGGGGGATGAAAGGAAAATCACCGAATCAGTATCATGATATAAGTTCCTCTCACCTAACTGATCTAAAAGCTCATATAATTTTAAACGAGCATGGGTTGTAGTGTAAGCTGCTATTATAACATTTACATTCTTGGATGATTGTACAAATTCCTCACGGTGTTTGTACTGTACTCTAATCACCTCTTCACCCATCAGCTGTATATCCTGAACTGTAACACCTTCCGAGGTTATAAGTTTGAAGTATTCAACTGCCTTAGTTGTATGCAATGTCTGAGTCATGTTCTCTCTCTGCCCGAATTTTCCCCAGAATGAATTCAACATTAGTTTACTTAAAGACCTCATACCAGGGTTTTTTGAAATTCTATCATGATCAAGCGACACACCTTCCTTTTCAAAATATGTGTCAATGTACTCCTGCTTACTTTCATCCGCGGTACACCATTCTGGCCATCCTGAAGATTCTTGCTTTATTTTAAGAAAAGAATCTACATAGCTGGAGAAGAGACCTCCGGACTTAGTAAGGGGATCGTATACACTAACGGATGAGAAATGAGATATTTCATGTATGGTCATAATTTTATATCCTTTACCAAGAGCAACCGTTACCTCTCTTATCACCCATGTCCCTGACAATGATCGCTGTTTCTCACTGTGTCTACACGGTGCGTATTCATCAGGAGTTATTGATTTGAATAAACCGTCATACTCCGTGATGCAGGTTCTGCATAGAGGAAACAGTAGTTTACCATTGTATCTGTATGGTAATACAGGGTGAAAGAGGTTTCGAGGCGGTGCAATTCTACATTTAATAAGACCTTCATACTTACTGAGATCTAGATCACAGTGAGGTTGGGGGAGGTCCTGACCTAAAATCTTTTCAGGATGTCCTACGGGGTACGGACAGTATTTGTTTACATAAGGATAGAGAGAGGTGACATCATAGTATTTTATCTGTTCACCATCACATTCATTAACCTTATGATAACATTTGATACAATCTGTCCGACCTCCGAAGAATGCATCGCGCGGTTGTAATGGTGATTCTATCTCAACACCTGTCATTATCTCTGCATACTCATCAGTTTTTTGAAGTTCCTTAAATTCACATGACCACATCTCTATAACAGTGTACCCTTTCCTTATTATCTCATTTCTGCGTCGTCGTGTTTGCTCATACAAACTACCCATAGTCCTTCTGGATAAAGGGTTCATAGTAGAGGTTGCAAAACAACTTTGGTGACCGTGTAAGAAGCACCCATGATACTGTAGAACAGTACGAGTATCATCCTGAACAAATCCGTCAACCCCACCAGAACCTATCCTTTTTTCCCCACCTGTACGACGCGCATGTTGTACTGTGACTCCATGTTTTCTCTCATAGAAAGTTAACCATAGAAGCGACTCGTTGGAATGAATATCTACTGCATTGTAAGGTGGAAGGATTGCAACAGTGTCAGCAGGAAGAAACTTTGTTCTATAAACAAGATTGCATGCTGAAGCTATTGTAATGCACGATTCGTAAGGGTCGACACCACTTATACTCGGTACAGTGTCATCATCATCTTCACAAATACCATTTCCTGTATGGAGTAACATGCTTATAGGTTTAATATCTGATGTCATCCTTAGAAACATCTGCCTGAATTTCATACAAGCCTCCTTCAGAATTAAAACATCATTGGTACAATATTTGATGAGTTCCACCTTCATCTCAAAGAGATCTAGTTTATGGACGTTATACCAGATAAAAAAGTTTTTTCTGTTCTCAACAGACATGCTATCTGGAGAATAAAACCTGTGGTGAGGTAGAAACGGTTGCTTCACATCTTGATTTGCAGGTTTGTTAAACAGATGCGGGAAATATCCCTTATCCTCACAACGTAGATTCAATGTTTTTGGTAATTTTGATAAAGCCATTGGTAAAAAGTTTATGGAATCGAGGAATCTCATCTTATACCTAGGTACAGTGAGATGCATAACTTTAGCACCGCAATAGATTATTTTTGGTGGCATACCATTAGCGTATAAGTACTCTATAACAAAATATGAATCATAACCTTTAAAATTATGACATATAACTATAGAATTCATGTTGTTCTTAGAAAAAAGCCATGAACAAAATTCAGTAACACAATTCACCCCATGAAAGACCAAGTCTTTATCACCACAGTTAAGACAGATGTCCTCATTGTTTGAAGGGGAATAACAGAGGTCGCACGTTATTTTTACCACACAGAGATTAGGTTTATGTATCCCAGTGTCCTGCATACACTCAAAATCGAAGAATATAAATTTTCGGTGTTTCTCCTCTTCTGTATCACCCTTTTTCTTTTTATCACAGTCACTGACACTGCCAATCTTCTTCGTTTGTTCAAAGGGGTGATAGGGTGAGTTCGAATTTTTGTTTTTTAAAACTATACCTCTACCAGTAGTACCACAAGGGTCACTTCCATACAGTCCTTCACCTACAGGTCTCATGAAGCATTTATGATCCTCCTCAAAGTACCCTACACATGTGGAGCAGTACCTTTCACCACAACTGTGGTGTGAAAAACGGCGTTTCTGAACAAGTTTTTTACATCCGACACATTTCTTCATCCTATCACATAAACTACCTCCTAAACGACGCTTGTTTAGGTTCTTCAGGTGATTGGTATAGCAATCATTACCCATAAAGAACCTGTTACACTTCACACAATGCACCCATTTTTCCTGTCTTTGAGGTGTTTGGGAAGAATCAGAATGAGACTGTGTATGAGACTGTGTAGTGTGTGTTTGGGAGGGATCAGGATGAGACTGTGTAGTATGCTGTATATGCGGTAATCTGCATATATTACAGGGTTCCGAACAATTGTGTGGAATAGTATTGTAGGCTTTCC